>CM076184.1:128946070-130146070 GCA_038277355.1 Encarsia formosa
TTCAGATTTTAACAGAGGACTTCTTATTATTCAATCAAAATATCTCTAAATTTTCATAATTTATTCATCATGATTTATTTTTCGAGTTGAACGTCCTTAAAAAAATAACTATTGACACTAAATGTGTTTGAAAAATTTTTTTTAGCAACCAACTAATTTTAAAATTATTATACTTTGAACCAAAAACTTAGTCACTGGACTCTATGTATAATTAATTCGACTAGCATCATATTCAAAAAAATGAATAATTATTACCGTTTTGATTGCACAGTGAGTTTAGATTGCTAGGAAACTTATCGGTTTCGTCTTCAATGCCGAGAACACAAGAATCTTTGAAGTAACTCGAAATGACTTCGATGTCATTGCAATCATCTTCATTGGATTCGTTTCTCAGCTTCGAGTAAAATGCGTTCCAACCTTGAAAAATACGTCGAGTTTCAATCAAAATTTTAGAAGTGATTAAAAGGAGGTTTTAATTTGAAGTAATTTTTAGTATAGTAACTGAGAAAAAAAATTGTAGTTAGTGGAAACAGACTTCATTGCATTATTTTACGGAAAAAGAAAACCGTAATAATGAGTTTTTCGAATATTAATATCTAAAGTGTCCAAATAGCCCCGCAAAAAATAATTACTGATGGATTTCGATACTTCTATTTCCAAACTATGATTTTTTCATAAACCCTGCTAGAAATTTCAGCAGAATTTCACCAGAAGACGAGAAAAATCTGCTTGGATCTGCCCAGATCTGCCCAAAATCTGCTGAAATTTTTCACTTATCTAGAGCAGGGAAATAAAAGTCTTTTGAATGATTTTTAACATAAAAATATTAAAATGTGCTAAAACCCCCCGCTCATACATCTCAGGTTTACCTTTTATAAATTTTAATCTCGATATTCAAGGGTCGCTTCAAAAAATTATCCACTTTGGGAGTAAGATTGAAGAATAAAAAAGTATTGCTATTTAGTTTACAAGGGTATACATATTTGAAAAGTCTTTATTTTTTATTGTAATAAACAGTAAAAACGAGTCCAAAAACCAAACTGTTTTATTGATCTTCAGTTCTCAATTATTCATGAAAGATGATCCGAGCAAAATTTTTTATATTAAGAAAAAGGTCTTGATCTTAAATACCACTTTTAGTACTTATTAAAAATAGGTATGGAGCGTAAGATCTGAGAGCTACAGTCGACAGTACGCGCCTTAATACATGCAACACGCGTTGCTAGTATAACGGGAGGATAGTTTGCGTTCGATAAAAAAATTTTGAATGCATTTTTTAAGCAGTTATAAAATCTTCTTGATAAAAAAAAAAAGTAGTACCAAGTATACTTAAAATTTTAACAATTTTTTTCATGAATAATCGTTTTTCTCTGTTAAAAAGTAGTATGACATGAGGAAATGAAAAAAGTTTATAAAGTTATTTGTAAAGTTATGACACCAGAACCAAAACCAAGTATTTTTTATTTTATATATTTTAGTCGGTTATTTTAGTTTCAAAATCATGTATAAATTACCAATTATTATCGCAATTATAGTTCAAAAGTTGTTGAAATTACTCACTCACCGACGCTCTGGTACCCAATGAAGCAGGCCTTGGTACCCTTTAAATCCTTGTAGTTTTGGTAAGAAGAATCTGACTTTACTATAGCAGCTATGGTGTTGAAGTCGTCTCTTTGGTGGCCTACCAAGTCGATTATTGACTTTACTCCGTATCTGGAAATTATTTTAACTTTTTCAAATAATTCACTTGAATATTCAACTAAATGCTTTCAATCAAAAATTTAATTGGATACTTTGTTTTTGACAAAGCACTCTTCTCATTGATTTCTAGCATTGGCACTAAGCCTCAATAAAAAACTAATAGTGAAAGCCAAAGTTTTCCAATCTTCGCATTCAAATTTTAAACAATTCATTAATGCATTTTGAGTCTATATTATTGAAAGGTGTATAAAATATCAATAAAGTTAAATTGTAACTTAAAAATGGTCGTCGCGGTCGTCTGGTTAAAATCGGCTACGTAAACCTCGCAGAAGCCACTGTCGAGCGCCTGTAAGCACGTCTCCCGGCTGCTCTTGCTCACACAGGTAAATCCAGGTAAAATCGGTCCGATGCTTTCGGCGGCTTGCTCCAGGGACCGACACATCCTGGTTTGCGCACCCTCTAAGACGCACCACCTTACTTTCTTTTCCGACGGACATGTTTTTAATGCCTTGGTACGAGCGATTTTGTAAGCTGGAACTTAATTTTTTTTTTTTAATGAAATATTGTTTTTAATGTTTTTTGAAGATTTTCACTATAAATTCTGAAGTAGACATCTGGTTAAATTTATTGATCTCTATGTGTAATTCTGAACTGTATAGACTGAACTATATATAGCCCATCAGAGACATTGTATGTACATCGATGTAATGAGCCTTTGTTAACCTTGTTAATTAAAATTATTGTCATAATAATAAAAATCTGCATAGTTCATTATTTATAAACAAAACAAAACAAATAAAGATAAAGATAAGTTGACGAACTATGAAATTTATTGAGAAAAACATATTATGCAAAAAATAATGAAAAATGTATTAAAGATCTTTTTTAAACAAGTAAAATAAGAAATTAAAAAAAGTTAATTCTGGTTTTTTTAGGGTAGTCAACTTTCAAGGCTCCTGAACTTGAATTTATGTATGGTAAATTAAAATTTCATACATTTTTCGAGGTAATCATTGACGTCAACGGGGCTGTTCAGTCTCTGCAAAGTATCAAACAGGTACGAAGCTTGTACAGCTTCAATCGATTTGGATTCATCCACAAGTAAATCCCGAACTAGTTCCACTACATTTCTACAAGTATAAATAAAAAAAAAAATTATTATTATTTCTTTAAAAAATTAAAAATATAATGAAAAAGTGAATACCCGTCGGCGACTATTACCGGTCGAGGATCCTCAATCCAAGTGCAAGTATGATTGTCGGTTAAATTGTGAATTGTACCGTCGGGACAAAGCAGCCCAAAGCCATTAGATATTAATCTCTGTCAAATTAAAAAAAAAAAAGTGCATAGTCGCTATGTTGAAAAATAATATGAATGATATGTATAAATAGGACAATGATTTTTTATATCTCGTTCTTTGATTAACTTATCTACAGCTTTTTCTTATCTTTATCTACTTTTGCAACTTTAGCCTAGTTAATATTTATCACAGATTGTGCATCAATATAATTCTTTGAAACCCAAGTCAAAACTTTTTTACCATCCGAGTAGGTAATGAATAACAAACACTCGTAACTTTTCCGATGATTTTGCAACTTACCGTATACCTATACGCTCATTTATAAGCCGCACAAAAAATCTCAATTTAGGTGGTTTTTAAAATATCGTAATTTTTTAATCCATCTTCCAAGTAAGGAAAATTTAATTAAGTATATTTGTTTAAATTAATTTTTCAGTTTTGACAAGGGCAATATTGCTAGCCGAAACTTCAACACTGCCAACTTGGTTTTAATAAATATCTACCTAAACATAACTTAGAGAATTTAGATATTTTGAAATATTTAGAACTTTTTCAATTTTGTCTTTCACAAGTAAAAATTTTGTGCAATTCAAAATCAAAATCAACGAATGTAAGGAAAAATTAAAAATCATCCAAAAAAAATTTTATAATCGATGAAATAAAAAAAAAAAAATTTGTTGTAAACTATCTAGTAGTTTTGATTTTACTCAAATCTAAAAATATAGCCGATAGCTTTATTATTAACTTAAGTCAACTTATTTTGTTTAAAAAAAAAAAAAAAAAAAAAATTCCTGCTGTAGATGTCGCGTTTAATTCCGATCAATTCCTCGAGGTCGCTTATCAACGCGGTCGCACCACACGCGACTCTAGCGATTACCACAAGCGTAAAAAAAGGTAAAAAAAAAAAAAAAAAAAAAATACAAACTTTTCGATCATCTGCCGTAAGCTGGTTACGATCGAGCCAGGTTAATAATTCTCCTTTGGCGTTCAATAAACAGCTGACGGCTCCGCTCGTACCGTGATATCTGTCGGTTTCGTCGCAAGTTACAGCCTCGTAGCAGAGTTCGCACAGGTTCGGATACCTTTTTTCTGAAAAAATCGTTTTTATTTCACGAGTTTTACCACCTTTAAAATGATACTAATTATGATTGCAAAATAGGGATAAATGAGCAGAAAAAAATATTTAATTTTTTAGTCACATCAAAAAATAATCAACACGTAATTTTGGTTTTTGAAAAAAAAAAAAAAAAATATCGTATGAGTCATAGAGCTATTATATGTACTGTGGTTTCGATAAAAAAACCATTTAAACAATCCTAAAACTCATTAAAAATTGAAGAGCCATCGTCTTCCCTAATTTTTATCAAGTGTATATGCTTTATTAATCATATGTATTCAATACGTGGAAAAAAAGCATTTATTCAAGAAGTGTTTTTGAATACGTATTCGTGACTGGTCTGAAATAAAAGAATTTAAAATTTTGATTTGCTATCCTATCAACGATGAATCAATTTTAGGTGAACGACCCGTTTACTTATAAAATTAAAAAAAAAATGTTTACATAAAGCTTGCACTACAATAGATTGTTTACAGTTCCAATATGAAACTTATCTTTTAGAACATACACCTTGAAAATTCTTATCGATGCTTATCGATGCTTCGCATTATTTATGTAATTTACCGCAGGGAAAAATTTATTAAGATTAAAAAACTGATTAGTTTTAAAATAAGAAAAAGTACCGGTCGATCCCCTGAAATTGAAAAAAATGAATGATCTGCTGTTAGTTTAACAGTAATTATCACAAAAAAAAAATCATCGTATTTTGAATATCTTTCTATAAACTTTGATAAAAGTTAATACACTGGAGACAAATACTTTGAACTGACACGCGAGCGAATCTCGATGGCCCGTGCGAAGAAAAACACTAGCCGAAAATCAGTCAATTTAAAATTACCAATAAAAGACTGAAAAAAATTAAAAAATTTAAAAAAAATCAAGAATCTTAATAACTCGGTACTTAATAATTCGAATTTTTTTATTGAAACTGATTTTTTAATTCATTTAAGCCTTTTACGAAAAATTTTAAATCGACTTATTTTCGGCTAGTGTTTTTCTTCGCACGGGCCATTGATTTAATCGACAGAGGTAGAGCAATAAATCACAAGAGAATTTTTTTTTTTTTTTTTAACAATTATTTTTAATGAATAATATAAAATAAAACATCTATCTGCAATACAAATGAGCTTTGTAAAACGAATGTACAATAAAAAAATATATATTGTGATATGTTTATGATTTATGGCACGAAACACTCGAATGTCCAGACATCGAATGAAATTTTTTTTTTTTTAATTCGAGTTTAATTAAACCGGCAATAAGAGATTTTCTGAATTACCGAACATTCGAACTCCCGCCAAAATTCACTTCACAGCGCGGGAAATTCAAACGCCGGAAATTAAAAAACCGTGCCGTAAGCTCGAAAAAAAAAGAACCTTATCTCAGTTTTTATTCACAGATTTGAAAAAACCGCATCACTTCATCGTGGGCATGGTGGTGGCCGAGGATACGTCGGTGGCATCGTCGGCCCGCCACAGCTGGGTGATAGTCTTGGTCTGGGTGTGGAAGTTTATTCCGTACTTCCCGTAGAAGTGGTTGTCCCCGAAGAAGGACTTCTTGTTACCGGTGAAGCTGAACATGGGCAGGGGCACGGGTATCGGGACGTTTATTCCGACCTGTCCGGCCTCGATTCTGTCGGTGAAGGTCCTGGCGCTGGCTCCGTTGTTTGTGAAAATAGCCGTTCCGTTTCCGTAGGGGTTGGCGTTTATCAACTCTATCGCCTCGTCCAAGGAGCCGGCCTCCACGCAGACGAGCACGGGCCCGAAGATCTCCTCCCGGTAGCACCGCATGTGGGGCTTCACCGAGGTTATAACGGTGGGACCGACGAAGTTGCCCCGCTCGTACCCGGGCACCTTGATGCCACGGCCGTCCAGGGGGAGTCCAGCTCCCTCCTTGACCGCCGACTCGATCAGCTCCAGGATGCGCTGCTTCGATTGGGGCGATATAACCGGTCCCAGGTCGGCCCCGGGCACGTGTCCAGCGTTGACCTTGAGCCTCTTCGCGGCCTCGACGATTTCGGGTATCCACTCCTTGGAGGGTCCGACGAAGACCGCGACCGACAGGGCCATGCACCGCTGTCCCGCGGCCCCGAAGGCCGCCCCCACGATCTGGGATATGCTTTTGTTCTTGTTAGCGTCTGGGAGGACGACGCAGTGGTTTTTGGCCCCGTTGTTGCACTGGACCCGCTTTCCAGCGGCGCTGCTGCGCTCGTAGATGTACTTGCCCGCCTGGTCCGAGCCGACAAAGGATACCGCGCGGATGTCCGGGTGGTCGCACACGAAGTTAACCGCCTCCCGCTGACCGTGGATCACGTTGAGGAGACCCGGTGGTGCTCCGGCCTTGGCGAAGAGGTCGGCGAGAATCATCGACGCCCCGGGCACCCGCTCCGAGGGCTTCAGGATGGTGGCGTTGCCGCAGGCGACGCTTATGGGGAAGGTCCACAAGGGCACCATGGCGGGGAAGTTGAAGGGGCAGATCGAGCCGGTCACGCCCAGGGGTACCTTGTAGGAAATAGTGTCCATGTCGGTGGCGATGTTGTTCATCGACTCCCCGAGGAGTAAACTCGGGATGCCGGCGCACATGTCGACTATCTGGAGTCCCCGGAGCACGTCGCCCTCGGCGTCAGCCAGGGTCTTGCCGTTCTCGCGGACGAGGTTCATGGCCAGTTCCTTGGCGTTCTCCCGTATAAGCTGCTGGTACTTCAGCATCAGGGTCTGCCGGGTGAGGACGCTGCTCTGTCTCCAGGTGGTAAATGCCTTCTTGGCGCTGTCCACCGCCTGCTGCATCTCCTCCTGGGTGCTCTTGGGCACCAGGCTGACCACCTCGTTCGTGGCCGGGTCGTGGACCTCGGTGTACTCGGTGCTCTTCGACTCCACGAACTGTCCGTCTATGAACATCTTCACCGTGGGGGCGGCCCCCTTGGTGGAGTACGACCTCGTGGTGAGTTTCATCAGTTGCGCCATCTCTGGAGATAGATTCAATACGTGAGAACGAGGAGGAGAGTTACTATTAAAGGGTAGAGTTCACTGACCTTGTGCGTTATCGTTGCGCAACGTGTGGTGCGACCTTGTAAACAAGCCGTACAAATTAATTACCAGACGAAGAAGACTGCTGACGCTCGATTGGACACTGAATCTTCCACTGCTCCAGCTTCCTCTTAATTACTTTTTTTCTTTTAACTTTGTTCAGAGAAAAACTGGGAAAATAAAATGCTCACAGCCGGTGGTCGGAGGGTTTAAAAACCGTTTTTCCTCGAGCAGAAGACGCGGCCGATCTGTTCGAAAGTCGCCCGTGGAATCCGATCCCCCAAGAGTGTGTGTTTTCGAGCGAGGCCAGTGGTGCTCGCTCAACGTGGAGGAGCAGCGACGCGTCAACAAGCCAGTGGCGCTGCCGCACAAGATCACGCGTGTCGCCTGGCAGGCAGCAGCGAGGTCGTGGAAAATTTTTTGGGAGTGGGTTTTTCAGCCTGGGATTTTGGTTTCTCCGACCGAAGGCCGCTGTTGTCCTTGGCCAAACAGCGGCTGATTATCAATTTGCGAAATTCTGAGTACTCCAGTTAAAAATCAAATGTGTTCTTTTTTTCTTTCAGATTGAGAAGTTTGAATTTTATAGTTTGGTACGGGCAATTTGACTCACAAAACTTTTAGGTACCTTAAATTGATGATTCGAGCACCAAGGAATAGATCATTCATTTTCTTAGCGTGCAAAAAAAAATTTTTCAGTGATTGTATTTTTGAATACATACAGTTCGTTGCTAAAAAAATTTTTTCTTTTTCTTTTCATTAACAAAATACACGATATTGTTTTTAAAAAAAGTACCTCGTATTTTTCGATCGTACTCCTCTCTTCATTTCAACGGCATGATCTATTTTTTGCGTTTATTCATTTTACGCGATTTGCATTGCATATTCGGGTGACTCTTGAGTGGGAATACGTTTCGTGTTCGATCGTGAGACAGTTGTTTTTTCTTGCACGTGTGCAATAAATAAAAAAATTTTTTAATTTTTTTCAAGAAGAACATTAGCTACGAATAAAGTGACACTTCTCTAAATCACTTTATTTTTGATTGTAGCCTGTAGTTTGCAATAGAAGTCGAAATAACCTTTGATCCAAGGGACAGAAAATTCCTTGCTGAAAACTTATAGTCATTTTATTCGCGGCTAGTACAGTGTCGAGAAATATTTTTAGCAAAGATCACTTTCACTTTTATTTCCGCAAGCTGAAATTATCAACAAAGTGGTTTAAAGACATGATTTTAGTCGCCGTTGTCAGTTTATTCGTAGCAGTGTTTCGGGCTGAGGTTTTTCTTTACTCATGCTATGAAATACCAAAAAAAATTTGTATTTCTAAAAATTCATGGATAGAAGGCACTTTGCACAAAACTCAAAACAAAGCAACAAGTGATTGTAATGAAATGGGATTAAAACTTACTATTGAGTATACACAAAGTCTATATTTTAGTAATAAAAAAAGTAAGATTCAATAAGCTATAGCCAAGGCACGTAATTAAAACCAAAAAAAAGAAGTTTCAAACAAGTATAAAAGCACTCGGTCAAAATTACTTCGTTTCATTCATCAAAGCCAAAAAATACTTTTAATTGTATAAATCAAGGTGCATGAGCAAGCGTGCGTATAAAAAAAAAAAAAAAAAAATTCTAAAACATTCTGCATACTAACTCAACTCAGCGTCCAAGTCTCGATCCAGGGACCAGGGTCCGGGGACGCAACCCATCTCAAAGTGTTCGGACAAGCTCGAAACGCGACTTTCCACTGTCGTCTTGTCGCTATCGCACTTTCTACCAAATAGCCTGTTTTCGAAGTACTGTTTTTGGAAAATTAAAATAATTTTTTTTTTGCTGGAGAATTGTTAAATTTTTTTTTTATGATTGTTTCTGATCGTATAAATATTTAATATTAAATGATGACTTGA
Organism: Encarsia formosa; assembly: GCA_038277355.1. Classification (NCBI taxonomy): domain Eukaryota; kingdom Metazoa; phylum Arthropoda; class Insecta; order Hymenoptera; family Aphelinidae; genus Encarsia; species Encarsia formosa. The sequence goes on from CM076184.1 coordinate 128,955,119, forward strand.
AAAATCAATCTTAATTAGTCTAGAAACTCTGTAAAAAAAAGTTAAAAATTAATAAAAAGTTTTTAATTTTAAAAATTAATAAAAAGACAAGAAAAAAGTCGAAAACTTTGACTTATTACAGAGAAAAAAAAGAAATTTCTTAAAAATCGTATGCGATTGCATTAATTTGTTGTCAACAAAGCTCAAAAATGAATATTCAAATCATAAAGTTATAGCATAAACAGTTTTGATGAAAGACGTGTAAAGAACTACAAGACGAAACGCTAAAACTGCGGTACTTAATATTTGAACTTACATGATCGTAATGATAATCGAACCGATTAGTTTCTTGCAGTCCCGGGTGGCACAATGATTTTCCCCTCGCAAAAGGTGACTTGTTTATAGAATTTTCTTTAACAATCACGACCATCTCGACGTTGTTTTGTGGGCTTGCTGTTGAAAATCAAACATGTGAAAAAATAATTTTACTATAAATATTTATTATACGAACATTCGGGGTTTTTCAAAAGCCGGTGCGTCACGTAAAAAGTTCTCTCGAAACCATTGAAAATACTCAAATCTTCGGGCTCCGCAACCGTGAACTCGACTCGGCCCCTCGACAGTAAATCGAAGCACTCCAGTCTGAAATTAAAACGTAAACTGTCACAGAATTACAAATTTTTTTTTTTCAAGTGCGAAAATCAAAAAATTGACTGTATTCCAAATAGAAAACGGTACCACCCAAAAAAGATCACGTAAATTACATGTAAATTTTAAATTTTACTTATTTCATATTTGACATATTTTTAAGACTTTTTTATGGGCAAAAGTCAAAAAGTCGGCCACTTTTTCATTGTGTCATGTCATGTAATTTCGCCGAAAAAAGGTACTTATAAATGAGATACCATTCTAAAAATTTAACAGCTTCGAGGGTTTGGTGAACACATAACGCTGTTAAATTTTTAGAATGGTATCTCATTTATAAGTACCTTTTTTCGGCGGAATTACATGACATGACACAACGAAAAAGTGGCCAACTTTTTGACTTTTGCCCTTATACGAAATTTTGCATAAAAATATTATTTTTAATTTTATAAATTTTTTTTACGTAAAATACAAATTTTCTCAAGCTCGCGTTCATAATACACGTAATTTTGACGAAAAATTTACTTATTATGGTTTAAAAAAACAAATCATTAATATCAAGATTTATTTATAGTTTTGTTGCAGTCAATTAATTTTAATCTATTAAAACTGCATTATCTTTTTTGTTTAAAATACTCGTAAAAATTCATTGGAATTTTTCTTAAACATGTTACATAAAAAAATTTTTAGTGAATTTCATAAAATGTTTAAAGTAGACAAACCAAATTACTTTATGCTATGTATATCATTTATTCAACTAATTTTAAATAATATTCTTCTAATTAATATTCAATTAGATCCCAAATAAAATGTGTTGTGAAAAACTTCATAAAAAAAGCATTTTCGAATTCCTAGCTTAATCAAGGCAGGAAAAACTTTGACAAAAATCTGTGGCAGTAGAAATTTTTTTTTTTTATTTATCACTTTGATAATAAAATTATGATGCATCTGGTTATTCAATCGATTACCTGTCGTCTGAAATAACACATTGTATTTGACCTTGACTGTCGCGAAGCTCACTGCACGCTTTTGCAATTTCGCTAATTTCCGAGCTTCTTCTTGTCTTATTCGGCACGCAATATCTCACTGTTTTATAACAAAAAAAAAAAAAAAAAAAAGAAATTATTTAATTTACCAAATTTTATCCAATTAAAGTTTTGTTACAAGTGCCAGCGATTGACGATTCTATCCAAAAGATCGTACTAAAAAACCAAATTATTTTCTTCATATTTTTTCTTAAGCTACCTTGGCGCGTTTAATTTTGTCTCTGAATGACAAGATTTTCATACATTTAGTTGAGGTAATAATAATTTTACGTGCTTCAGAAGTAATAAAAAAAATCACGAGTCTGTCGATAACAATTGAGGGTTATTCAATTTTTTTTAAATGTATTCAAAAGTAACGATTTTTTTTACATTTAAAGATAAAAATTTTGTTAACAATAAAGACTTTCATAGCTAATAACCATTATACGTATATGTATTGAAAAAAAAATTCAAAATCTGCTTTGGTTTTAACATTGTATTTTTTTTTTGTATGCAGCTTCATTTAAAAAATTAATAGCTCGAAACATACAAGAAGCATTGTACTTCGAATAAACAAATTTTCGTACCGTTTAGATGAAATTTTATCGCCCAGATTTAGCGCTTCCGCCGTTCACAATCAAAGTCAATCAATCGCATAAAAAAAAAGTCTTGTGGGTATACAGATTACGTATGCGAGCGAACTTTACAAACAAGCAAGAAACTCATTCGATATTGAACTCGGCCAACGATTTATTCAAACGGCTTTTTTTTTTTTCTTTTGCCAAAACTGTAAAAGAATTTTTATTCGTCATAAATTTTCAGCATTGCAAAATGTATATTTAGAAAGTGGCGGTGAGGTATTGATTTTTTTTAAATTCTGTTGATGATTAAAAATTTTTTTTCGAAGTGAAAGTAAAATTCAAAAATTTTGAAATATTCAGAGTTTAGAAAATTCCTCTACGATAATATCCCTCGAGTAAATTTAAAGTATACCTGGGCTTACTCTTTCCTTCTAGTTGAAGTCGACACTCCTTCATTGTCTCAAGACTCAACCTAAGGAAGTAGGAAAAATTTGACACGACCTAAAAACATTGATCGTACAGCTGCAAAGGTAGGCGAATGATTTTTTCAATTTTTAAATAATGATACACAGTAAACAATGATTCTGAAATTTTTTTTTTTGTAAATAATATTATTTTGATTTTGAACGTCAAAATTAAATTTTTTAATTATTGTTAATTTGGTGAAATTATTTGGATAAACAGTTTGTTTAAAGAAAAATATTGATTGCTTTTTTATTTTACGCTTATATAATTATGATTTGTTATTCATTTTGAGCAGTTATTTTCAATTCTCTGAGTCAGTCAGTTAGAAAAGTCAATTAGGCATAAAACAATTATAAATATTTTAAAGTAATACATAATACTGCGAATAACTTACAATTGGTTTAATAAAAAAAAAAAAAGGTATTGTTACAATTTCTTAAAGTAGTTAAGGCTGTATTCTACTTTCTTCCAAGTCTATATATATCTATAAACTTTTAGTATTTCTCTCGATCAATATTCTTAGATCCCTGACGTCGAAACTCACATTAGGATGAGGGAATAAAATTTAAACTTTGGTGGTTGATATAAATTTTCTCGAGACTTTGAAAGTAAAAAATAAATTGTAAAAAATTTGGTGTGCTTTGGTGATGTAGATTTTTAATCTATTCGAGACAATCATAAATTCACAACACGATAAGATTCATACGATTATTGGCTTTTTAAGGGAGTTTTATCTAGACAAGGTTATAAAAATATAGCGAAAATAAGTATTGAAATTATTAAAAAAAAGTTGTTTGTTTAAAAAATTTTGAGTTTCGCGCCACTCATTCAAATTTGTCGAAAAACTTTTGAATATCCTACCTATTTTAAAGAAAATTAATGATAAAGCGAGGAAGGGGCTAGATCGTAACTTTGATGTAACAATAATAATAATAAAAAGAATAAAACAACCTGCGAATTTTAAAGGGATGGGATACCGTTGTACCGGAAACGGGGCCGGTGGGGAAGGAACCGGATGTAGGTAGAGTTTAGACGTTCCGTTCCGTATTACATAGCGCGCAATGCCGCATGGCACGCACGAAGCGCATTTGGGGCGCGCGCATCGCACCCATCGGAGCTGCTGCCGCCGCAGCCGGATTCTTACCTAACGGCCAACGCGTGGTACTGGTGCGGGTGAGTTTATTATTATTTGTACTTTCGACGGAAGGTGCGATTAGCGTTGTTGAACAAACGTGTTTATTCTTTTTCGTTAATTTTTTCCTCGTTTTTTTTTTCTTCAGAGTCGCCCCCACGATTGACCAGGGAAGGCCGTCTGCCTGAAACAACACCGATTCGAATGGCGGCTTCGACGTGGGACAAATTCGTACCACCGTGAGTCTATTAATCATTATTATAATTATTTCAAGCGTTGGACTTTGACTAAGATAACTCAAACTAAGATTATGCGTGTCAAAGTTCAATGGAGTCTTGGTACATGCGATATCGCACAGTTTATTTTTTTATGAATACATGTATCCCCTCCCCCTCCTACAACCCCTGACTGATTATTGATTTTTCATAGACTTTTAGAGTCTGTCTAGTCTGCATAATGACTCTTCTGTCGATCTTATTTTGTAATGTACTATATTTGTTATAAACAAAAACTTATTTTTAAACTGTAAATTTATTTTAATTTTTTTTTGGGTTACTTGTTATGTGTTGAGTTCCCAGCGGGTAACTGGTTTACAAAAGTAACAGAAAAATTCAAGCTTTGACATTACTTTAAAAGTTCATTTAGATTATTTAAATTTGTTTACAAATAATTAATCGCAAGAGTCAGTGGTTGTAAGAGGTATCCTGATATTATTTATGACTTACATACATTTTTTTTTAGTTCATAAAGTTTTTTTTAGAGCTGGTAATTGAGGTTTCTCGATACACGTAACTTGAATTACCCAACATAATTCATTGCAAAAACATTAGATTAACATTTTCTTCCTTGTTGAAGAAGCATTAAATTTTTTTTTTTTTTTTTTTTTTTTTTCCATAATTACGCATTGTAGCAATAATTTTTAATATTAATTTTTTTTTGCCATTGCTCACAGACTAATTGTTAGTTTTGCTTGAATTTAACCAGCTAACTAATCATGAAAAATTTTTGGCAACTAATAATCTCCTCCTACCCATCACTGAGAAAAATATTGCTTTCTATATGAGTATGCAGTGGAAAATTTTATCACATCCACAAATAGAGAGTGAAATCAGGGTTTGTTCTTAACTTGGAAAACCTAAAAATGTCAGGAATTTCATTTACCATAAGCAAAACCTTATTCAAATTAAAATTAAAAAAAAATTTAAGCGTTTTAAAGAGTAAAAATTTTAACTTGTACAATTTTTAATCTTTGTTGTTACTTAAAAGTTTTGAATTTTGTGCTAAAGTAGAAATTTCTAAAATCTCCAAAAAATAAATAATGAATTTTTTATTTATCATACTGCAAGATATACTGTTCTAAATTAAAATTCAAAAATAAGAAATTTCAATATTTCTCAGGGAATTTTTTTTTTTTTTTTTTTTTTTTCATAAAATTTTATTAAGTCTTATAGTTTGACATGAAAAGTTTTTAATTTTTCTATTTGGTACTTGAAAGTTTTCACTTCAGGGCCAAAGATGTTATTTCAAAAAGCTTGACAAAATATAAAAATTTCTTGACTTGCAAATTAAATTATTATTCAGAAAAATTTCAAAAACAGAAATTTTTTAATTCCAAAGTTGGTACAAACCCCGAAAAAAAAATCTATCAATCTCTCAGTGCGTCATGCGTGTCACAATCAACCCAATGAACGATGGTTTTTTTTCTTCTTCCCATTACAGTGTGTAGCGCTAAGCGAGGAACGTTGGTCATCTCCATAAAACCACGAAACTATAGTTTAAAAACTTCATCTAAACGCGGGAGAGAAATAAAATCGTTAAACACACACATACCCTCAGTTGTAAATTAACCTAATCAAGCGAAAAAAAAAGTATTGAATCAACAAAATCGAGCAAAACAAAAAGAAAAAAAATACTCTTATCAGTCCATAAATATTTTAAAAAAAGAAAATTTTAAGCATCACGATGACGATAAACATCATTCGAGCGTAGATAAGCCCGGTCGTCTGCAGCCTTACTGTTAAACTTTCCCGCGGAGCATTGTCGAGCGTTGGTTTGGGAATAATTAAAAAAAATAAATTATAAAAAAAAAAAAAAAAAAGAAACTCCTCGCAGACGCAGTCTGTTTACACTCGGCATGCGTGTTGTACAGTCTGGGAGAACTTTGTACCTTTCATGCTAATCGGTAGAAGTAACGGCTCGTCAAATAATACTATTCACTCTCAGTCGCGCGCCGGCTCCCAGTTTAACCGAAGCTTTCGAACGGTGCGCGGGGGGAAGACTAACTCAACTACACTTCGCCAGTTAATTGTGTTTGTTTGTTTTTTTGTTTTTTTCTTTCTTTGTGCGCGCGTATGTGTCTGGTTTAATTATCATCATCTCCTCCTCTCTCAAAAGATTTTTTTTCTACTTACTGGCATGACTTCGTGATTTCATCCACACATTAATGGCATTTTATTTATTAAAAAATCATACGATTCGTTAATAAGCTGTTGCTCTTTTTTTTTGTTAATCAAACTGTTATTTCTAAATTTAGATTGTGCAACATCATATCTTCTCCTCCTCCTCCTACCGGCGGCTTGAATGGTTACGTTCAACGATCGCTCGCTCGATGAATAAGTTTTTTTTCGTTCACGCACGCACACACACGCTCAGGCAGGCAGGCAGGCAGTCGGTTAGCGCTCTCTTAGCTACTCGAAAAAAGAAATAAATTTCATTTTAAATAATCGCCGCATTATTGCTCCAGGTGGTGCGTAGCATTACTAAATAATCAATAAAACTCAACATCTGTTCGTCTTCTTCTCAAAAAAGCCTCCCCCCCGCACCCCGCCCCCGCCCCCACTGTGATATTCCACAGATATTCCGTAAGGTCGAGTCGTTAGAGTCGTCGGCGTCATGTACTCCGTTCACCAGGCTAAAAAAATGCTCGCGAGGCGGACGCACAAGCTCCGGCTCCTGGCGCACAGGAACGGGAGGAACTTTGGTACCGACACCGAGTACAAGCCCATCAGGAGCGTTCTCGTCGCCAACAGAGGCGAGATCGCCATCAGGGTGTTCCGAGCTTGCACCGAGCTGGGTATACGATCGGTCGCCATCTACTCGGAGGAGGACAAGATGCAGATGCACAGGCAGAAGGCGGACGAGAGCTACATCGTGGGACGAGGTTTGCCACCGGTCCAGGCCTACCTCGACGTACCCGAGATCATAAGGGTGGCCAAAGAGAACGACGTGGACGCCATACACCCGGGATACGGCTTCCTCTCCGAGAGGTCGGACTTCGCCCAGGCCGTCATCGACTCCGGGATAAGGTTCATCGGGCCGAAACCCAAGGTCGTGCAGCAGATGGGGGACAAGGTAGCCGCCCGAGTGGCCGCCATCGAGGCCAACGTACCCATCGTCCCGGGTACCGACACCCCCATCACGACCTCCGACGAGGCCATGGAGTTCTGCACCAAGTACGGCTTGCCCGTTATATTCAAGGCCGCGTACGGTGGCGGGGGCAGGGGCATGAGGGTCGTCAGGCAGATGAGCGAGGTCAGAGAGCTCTTCGACCGGGCGTCCTCCGAGGCCAAGGCGGCCTTCGGCAACGGGGCCATGTTCATCGAAAAGTTCATCGAGCGACCGAGGCACATCGAGGTGCAGCTGCTGGGAGACAACGCGGGTAACGTGGTACACCTCTACGAGCGCGACTGCTCCGTCCAGCGACGACACCAGAAGGTCGTAGAGATCGCCCCGGCTCCGAGGCTCGACCCCGGGGTCAGGAAGCAGATGACCGATCACGCGGTCAAGCTGGCCAAGTACGTGGGCTACTCTAACGCCGGTACCGTGGAGTTTCTCATCGACGAGACGGGCAAGTTTTACTTCATCGAGGTCAACGCAAGACTCCAGGTCGAGCACACAGTGACCGAAGAGATAACCGGGATCGACCTCGTGCAGTCCCAGATTCGAATAGCCGAGGGCATAACTCTGCCCGAACTCGGCATGACCCAGGACAAAATAATTCCCCAGGGTTTCGCCATACAGTGTCGCGTGACCACGGAGGACCCCGCGAAGAGTTTCCAGCCCGACACCGGCAGAATCGAGGTCTTCCGTTCGGGCGAGGGCATGGGTATTCGGCTGGACGGAGCCTCGGCCTACGCCGGTGCCGTAATATCCCCCTACTACGACTCCCTTCTCGTCAAGGTCATAGCCCACGCGGCCGATCTCCAGTCGTCCTGCGCCAAGATGAACCGTGCCCTTCGCGAGTTTCGCGTACGCGGTGTCAAAACCAACATTCCCTTCTTGCTGAACGTCCTGGAGAACCAGAAGTTCCTCAACGGCCACGTCGACACCTACTTCATAGACGAGAATCCCCAGCTGTTCCAGTTCCACCCAAGTCAAAATCGGGCCCAGAAACTTCTAAACTACATCGGCAGCGTACTGGTGAACGGTCCTAGCACGGCCCTCGCCACGCCTTTGAAACCGGCGGAGATAAAGCCCCACGTGCCACAGGTATCCGTAAACGAGGTCGCCTCACCCGAGGGCTGGCGTCGGATCATCAAGGACAAGGGCCCGGAAGCTTTCGCCAAGGCCGTGCGTGAGCACAAGGGCCTCCTCCTCATGGACACGACCTTCCGGGACGCCCACCAGTCGCTTCTCGCTACCCGGGTGCGATCCCACGACCTTCTGCTGGTATCGCCCTTCGTGTCCCAGAAGTTCAACAAGCTGTTCGCGCTGGAGAACTGGGGTGGGGCAACCTTCGACGTGGCTCTTCGCTTCCTCCACGAGTGTCCTTGGGAACGACTCGAAGACATGCGCAAAGCCATACCCAACGTACCCTTCCAGATGCTACTGCGCGGTGCAAACGCCGTAGGGTACACCAACTACCCGGACAACGTCGTCTACAAGTTCTGCGAAATCGCCCAACAGACCGGTATGGACATATTCCGGGTCTTCGACTCGCTCAACTACCTGCCCAACCTTATTCTCGGAATGGAAGCCGCCGGTAAAGCTGGTGGAGTCGTGGAGGCCGCGATATCGTACTCGGGAGACGTAAGCGACCCGAATCGTAAGAAGTATGACCTCGACTACTACGTAAAGCTGTCCGACGAACTCGTAAAGGCCGGCACCCACGTCCTCGCCATCAAGGACATGGCCGGTCTTCTAAAGCCAAAGGCCGCAACCATACTAATAGACGCCATCAGGCAAAAACACCCGGACGTACCGATTCACATCCACACGCACGACACCTCCGGATGCGGTATAGCCTCGATGCTGGCCTGCGCCGAGGCCGGAGCCGACGTGGTTGACGTGGCCGTCGACAGCATGTCCGGCATGACCAGCCAGCCCTCGATGGGAGCCCTCGTCGCCTCGCTCCAGGGCACTAGCCAGGACACCGGCTTCGACCTGAGGGACGTTTCCGAGTACTCGGCCTACTGGGAGCAAACGCGCACCCTTTACGCGCCCTTCGAGTGCACGACTACCATGAAGTCCGGTAACGCCGACGTTTACCTAAACGAGATACCTGGTGGACAGTACACGAATTTGCAGTTCCAAGCCTACTCCCTCGGACTCGGGGAATTTTTCGAGGACGTCAAGAAGGCCTACCGGGAAGCCAACTTCCTGCTCGGGGACATAATCAAGGTCACGCCAAGCTCCAAGGTCGTGGGTGACCTGGCCCAGTTCATGGTGCAGAACAAACTCAAGCCCCAGGACGTGCTCGATAGGGCCGAGGATCTGTCTTTCCCAAAGTCGGTCGTCGAGTTTCTGCAGGGCGCCATAGGTGAGCCCTACCAGGGCTTCCCTGAGCCCTTGAGGTCCAAGGTTCTCAAGGACATGCCCCGCATAACCGGAAGACCCGGAGAGAGCTTGAAACCCCTGGACTTCAACGCTCTTAAGACCTACCTCGCCGAAACGTACACCAGGGTCAGCGAGAAGGACGTAGTATCAGCGGCTCTCTACCCCGAGGTGACAGAGGAATTTTTGAGCTTCCGGGACATTTACGGACCCGTCGACAAACTGGACACGAGAATCTTCCTTACCGGACCCAAAGTGGGCGAGGAGTTCGAGGTAACCATCGAGAAGGGAAAAACCCTGGGGATCAAGACCCTCGCGATGGCGGAGGACCTCACGGCCAACGGAGAGCGAGAAGTATTCTTCGAGATGAACGGACAGCTCAGATCGGTCTTCATAAAGGACAAAAAAGCGGCCAAGGAGCTCCACATACATCCCAAGGCCGCTAAGAGCGACAAGAATCAAGTCGGTGCTCCTATGCCCGGTACGGTGGTGGAAATACGGGTCAAAGAGGGCGACACGGTGGAAAAAGGCGCCGCCCTGGTCGTACTATCGGCCATGAAGATGGAAATGGTTGTGCAAGCGCCAAAGGCTGGAAAAATCAAGTCCTTGAATATTAGTAACGGAACTAAGCTCGAAGGTGACGACCTGCTTCTAACCATGGAATAAATCTAGACTCTTTTTAATTATTAATTACTATGTAAAGAGTTTTATTTTATAGTGTGTAAACGTTTTTAAGTGTTCAAATGCAACTTATATTGTTAAGAATTAAGATTTGCAAATTTTAAAACTGTTGATCAATGAGATATGAATAGTAATAATAATAATAATAATAATGATAAAATAGTGTAATTAAAAAAGTAATAGAGCAGTGCTTGTATATTTTGCGTAACCTTGCAATGTTTTGGTTAAGATGCTTGATTTATAGTTTTATCAGAGTTGATAAAATAAGAGTTATTTAAATAAGAAAATTTTAACTATAACTAAAATAAAAAAAAAAAATAAAAAAAAAAAAAAAAAATTGTAGTTTCATAAGTACAGAAATTGTATAAAAAAAGAAAAAAAAAACGAGACTAAAAAGTCAACGTAAATTTATTTTTCAGATGATTTTGTCACTTTTTTTCAATTTTCAAAATGTTAAGGTTAATAATAAACACAATATTTTTCGATCAAATTTTACAAACAATTTATTAATTATTACTGTACCTAATTTAAATTAGAAACTTGACAATTTTAATTTTTTATAAAATTACTGTGTTGATTCGCATTATTTGATGAATATTTTAATGAATATTTTTTCTTCGACATTTTAAAAGTTTAAAATCATGTATGTAGATTTAAGCGCAACTAGAAGCCAAGATTTATTTCTTTAATTTTAAAACTAAAGGTTTTTTATTTCATAAATTTTGGTATAAATTTTTGATTATATTTTTTACTAGTCACTAATTTCAATTTTTGAATAATAAAACTTTAAAATGTACCTTTCACAATTTTTATGTTGAAAAACAAATTTTTGTTACAATCCTTTACTAGCCTTTCAAAAAATTTAATAAGAAAATTAATCACACTGTTAGTGCTAATTTTTGTTTTTGATATACCTAAGATGAACTCATACATTAAAAATGTACTTCTTAAATAAATTATTAATTATTCTAATCGTACTCTTGAAAAAATTTTTAACTGGCAATATTAGGTATCTGATTAATTTTATTTTGTATCAAGTTATCCATAAAAATTTGAGCTTAACTAAGATGAACTCTTACATAAAATATTAATTCCTATTTAATTCACTAGCAATATATATAATTCTTTATTGTATCCACATTTTAAATTCTTTTTTAAATTGATTTCTTTAAAATCCTAAATTCTTTCTATAGGATTTTTTTTAACTTACACTTGATACAACAGATTATTGATTATTCTTATCTCCATTTTGGTAATTTTCAATTTTCTTAAATCTTAGATACTTGATTTATCTAATTTTTGTTTCTAATATACCCAAGATAAAATAGAGACTAAAAAAAATGTTTCGAATTTAAATTTAATATTAAATAAAAATAAATAACAACTAATTCCTTACGAAAATAAATTTAGTAACGCATTTTTGTTACTTTTTTTCTTATTTTTTTGTTTTTGACTTGCAAATAAAACAAAGACTAAAATATGTGTTTCTAATTAAATCATGTTTTAAACTAAAATATTAACTGATACCAAAAAATAGTTCTTACACACGTCAGCGAATGAGTAGTAACATTTTCGCCACTTACTTTGTTCTAGTTTTTGTTTTTAATAAATTTAAAATAGAATGAAGACTACAAAAGGTTTGATTAGATTTTATTTGAAATTAAAATAATGAACATTTCTAATAACGATTCTAACACTGAGTATGTTAAGGGAAGGTTAAACCGGAGCTTAACCGACCCTTAACTTCCTTTTCGTTCCAGCAGCCTGGGGAAAAGAAATAAAACCCAGGGGACCCGGTGACCTTCCGACTTGCGTTTTTCGGGAGCCGGCCTTTCTACGGCTCCCTTTACTCGTACCTTCGTGTTTAGGCTATTAAATAAATAGTGTTTCAAACCTTACCTTGTTGAGTTTTAGTATGCACGGAGAGCAAAGTTTGGCCAGCGCTACCAAACAGATTAGCCGTCACTACGAAACTGAATTAAGAGGGCATGTTTGGCGGGCAGCGCTAAAAAGTTTAGTAGCCACTACCAAACTTGGTTTAGCGCTGACTGCGAAACTCTTGTTTGGCGGTCTCTGCTAAATTTTATTGGCGTCCAGCTCGAAATTCAAACAAATCGATGTATGGACGCTAATTACTAAAGGTTTAGGTTATGTTTTTGGTGGGAAACATTTATTAAAAAGATATATGTGGTTTTTAAAAGTAAACTATCCAATTTTATTTATTTTTTCGAATTAAATAAAATATGTGTATAAAAAAAAATTTGTCGGAATAAATGAAAAAATAAACGAGTGTAAATACAATTTTTATTGATAGATTTTTACAGAAATTATACTTAAAATTTGTACTTACTTGAGCTACAAATAAAAAGCTTTTTGTCACATCTTCTACGGTTGTCCCAAACTTATACTCCCCCTTTTTTGAGTTTCTCAATATTGCACCTAAAATCCTAGGAATGTATAAAAATGCCAAGATATCCTGGTTTCCTAAAATGTTATTTAAGAAAAAAAGTAAAAAATTTGAGCATTAACTTTCACTGAAAATATTATATACTTTACATAATTAATTGTAAAATATTTGTCGTACCACTGTTAACCCATTGAGCATCACTCGCTAAATCTTTTTTTTTGGTTACACCATAAGCTATGATTTTTCTTGATAAAGTTGGCCACTCTCTTGTTAAACGATTTGAGGATAGGGGGTAGGTACTTAAGAAGTCTAACGCAAGCTGGAATTTTTAAGTTGGTTGTAACTTATCTAAACATATAAATAAAACTCACATATTAAAAACAGTGTACTTACTAGTTCTGGGGCATACAATTTCAAGCCTTTATAAGTTTCAAAATAGTGACAAATATTGTCACATTTTCTGCTTGAAAATGACAGTTGCCACTTGTTTAGAATTAATAGTATAAATTTGAATTTTGGCGCTTAAGCCGTTAATTTGGACTACCTCGGTCGGAAATCAGCCGAGCGACTCACGCGAGGCGTGGTCGCCGAGAAGACTTCCGTCCGCAGGCAGTCGGGATCAGTTAAAGAAAGCGAGCAGTCGTGTTTAGTGTGCTCCGCTACTTAAAGTCAATGACTATTGCCAGAGGTAGAGTGCCACCCGGTCAAAACGGCGTGACCACTCTCCTCTATTGTAAAAACTTAGATACCGATAAATAAATTCACCACAAAAGTTAAAGTTCATAATTAAATGCCAGTGTTAGTTATTTGAAGCCCAGTAAAAAACTTTATCTCATCTCGCACATATAGACGCTGCACGACTGTTCCGGTGGCAGGTAAATTCTTAACCCTGGCATCCATGAATAAAATCTCCCTTAAACTGTATCCCTTTTCACATCCAAGGTCTGACTTTAAAGTCCTAAGCACGTAACTATTATAATTCTCCGTCTCCACACGTCCTGAAAAACGAGCGTTACGAAAGCAACAAAATAAACAGGAAAGTAGTGACCCATGTTTTGCTGGTGACAACGTTCGAGGTTTAAATGCCAGCTCTTCTACGTCTCCAATATACTCAACTGACACCGACTGCACCCGACTATCTCTATTGGCACGATCGACACTGTGGCACAAACAACTGCGATTGTCTGATTGCAGGGACGCATAGGATACAGTAGGCAATGGGGGTACTGTCCGTAAATCGCTTGGTGATACTGTTTTAACAAGCGACAATTCATTTCCCGATCGAACAAACTCAGAAACTTGACTCGGTGATCCTTGTATGTTACTGTCCCCAGGTGTGGAGGAAACTGTTTGTCTTGAACTCTCGAGTTCAGTTGCTCGACGAATATCAGGTAATCCACTTCCGATTCCATCTCGGCGCGTCGAAGCGTTAATTGTTTGTCTTGCTACACGATTAAATTCTGTTTCTGCTCTAATGTCTTCTGCAACTCTTGGATGCGTTCTTGATACTGGCCAATACGCGGATCCAACGTCGTACTTAGAATTGTCTGAGATGTGACTGGGAGCCGTGGGGTAGTTGTCTTCAAAGGGACCGTAGGCGGAGAAATTTTCTTTGGGGTGGATCTCTTTGTAGTCGTGGTTGGATGCACTAAATTCAATTGGATCTTTCTTGGAGTCGAGATCACGGGCACGGGTGTCAAAGTGTAAGTACTCGTCCCAAATTTTTCTGCCGAAGTGGGTGGATATGTGTGCACATCTTGGATAAGAGTCAGCAATGTCGGCTGAAATAAATATAGAAGCGGGAACAGTATGCATATCACTGCCGTCACAAATCCGATCAAACCATTTCGAGATCTTTTCGGCTGGTGGTAAAGCTGACTCTGCTCGAAAGTAAATGGTAAAAACATTATGCGGAGAATACTTCTTTAGTTGACTAACTAAAGTCCCAAGATCACTAAGAGTAACAAAAATAGCACCATAAGCAACGGCTTCTGAAAGAGAGGATAGGTCAAAACGAGTAACATCTGGAGTACTATCTTTTCCTAAAGCAATGGCGATAAAGATCTTATCACACTGACCTCGTTCTGTAACCCGCTTTGTGACGCTTTGTATAGCCCAGAGGACGTCCATGTCCAAAACATACTGCTGACTGTCAGCTATGGCTTGGGTTGTTCTTCATACCTGGCCATTCGTACTTTACGAGAGCTGGCCAAGGCCTATCGTAAAATCTACCCTCTGGCGGTACCTATCACCGACAATGAAAGCTACATGGATGACGAAACTTCCGGCGGGCATACGCTTAAAGAAACCCTTGAGAAGAAATCCCAATTGATAGGTCTTCTCAAAGAGGGTGGCTTCGAGTTGAGAAAATGGCTGTCGAATTGCCCGGAAGTTCTGGCGGATCTACCGCCAGATCACCTCGCAACTAACCCAGAATCGGTCTTCGAGGACTCGTCCTCGTCCACGGTGCTTGGTTTAGTTTGGAATTCTCTGGAAGATACGTTGAGATCCAACGTGAATTGTGAAATTAGTCCAGTTAGGCCCACTAAGCGACTAGTTCTGTCTAGCATTGCCAAAATTTTCGACCCCATGGGCTGGCTGGCCCCGGTCGTTGTATCTGCCAAAATATTTATGCAGTCCTTGTGGCTGCTGAAAGCTAATTGGGATGATCCACTCCCTGACGAATACGTCAGACAGTGGGAGCTTTGGATCTCGAAGTTGCCTGCCATAGGCTCCTTGCGTATACCTCGCTATTTGAACTACTCTCCTGAAACCTTGATCTGCGAGATTTATGGATTTTCCGATGCGTCGGAGAGAGCTTACTCGGCCGCTGTCTACCTAAGATTCGTATGTACCTTCTGTATGACTTCTTCTTTTGGGTTGTCATTGCTTAGTAGCCATATGCTTTAATTTCTTAAACATTATTCACAACAAAGAAACTCTTAACTAATAATCTAGCAACCCGGGGGCTACTCTCATCCGTCCGCGTTTAATTAAAAAGCCATATTTCCTTGTAATATTCTTTAATCTAATTTTTGTGTCTAGTGCATTCAAGATAAAAAGAGACTAAAAAAGTTTTTTCTTTTTAATTGAAATTGTTAATAATTTGAATAATCAACTGATTATTCCTGTATTCTTAATACTTTTAATCGTTTTTATTTTGTTTTAAGTATACCCAAGATAAAATAGAGACTAAATATAATTTTTAATTAAATTCAACATTAATCATGTTAATAGTTAATTACTTTCCTAAACATTTATTAAAAATGTAACTGAATGTTTTATCAGCGATTTTAAATTTTTCTCTTCCCAAAATTTTTGTTTTTAATTTACTCTTTACTAAAATTTCTTAATTATCATTCTAATTTTGGTGATAATTCTTGAGTTTGAAATGTTTTTTATTCGATATTTTATTTTAAATCTACTCAAGGTAAAATAGAGACTAAAAGTATTATTCGTCTAAAATTGAATTATTAATGATTTAAATTAATAATTAATTGCTCTTATATTAAAAATTTCTTGCGTGAGTTTTTTATTTTATATCTAGATTATTTTTGTTTTTTAATGCATCCAAGATGAACTTATACATAAAATATGTATTTAAAAAAATTTTCCTAAACTAATAATCGTTTTATAATTTCTCAAAATAAATATGTAAAGTAAATTTACCCTCCATGAATTTGCTGTTCTCTATTTTAAACTATAACGAAGGTTTTTAATTTTGGTATTAAAAATTTGATTACACAGCTGTTAAAGGGAACTTAAACCCTTAAACTACTTAGACCAAAACCTGCGAGAGGCCTAGGTCTAACCCGTTTGCCACCGTGTGGCCTTACGATTACCTTTGCTACTGACACGATTTGATCAATGGCGAGTAGTACTTACTGTGCTGCCGATGATCTGATGCTGATAATCCTTGGCCAGGCTCTGGTGCAGTAGAATAAATTGTAATTTATAAACTAACTTAACGGGAAGGATATTTGGAATCAAAGTCAAGAATCACATGAACGACATTTAATAGAAAAAACACCAAACCTCAAGCACTGTTACAAGTTTGAAATACAAGTGTCAGAACTGGCTGACAAACTCCGCGGACTCTAACTAACTCACGGACCGACGACACACTTGCTGGTGTCCCTACGCTTGACTCGACTGGACACCCTACTGGGCTATCCGCGGTCCTTATATATGTTTTGTGTACGTGCCGAAAAGTCGCGCAGGTCTCGGTTTTAGCGGGGGTGGCCCCCCACCAAAAAGAAAAGGAAATTTCCACAACGGGGCGGTAAAAAATTACGATCTGGGGAAGTTCACCCCGGTATGCTCCCCACACTTTTATTAAAATAAAAGCGAAAGAAGTCGCATACGGATGTGACACAGCTCTTTCTGTTAAAATAATATACCGTTGTCTGGTTTATTTTCTTCAACGCAGTTGAACCTTTCCCAGTTTTCATACCATCAAGTGTTAATACAAGTTATTAACAAAAATAACTTCTAGATGTTTTCCTTAAATTGTGTTCTTAGTATATACATGTGTTTTCATTGCTATCGAGATTGCTATGATTCATATGTATTACTTTGGTATCATTAGAAAAGACTTACAAGTTATTAACTATGTTAGCCATAAGTCTTTGATACTCACAAGATCTTGCATTCCTTGAAACATAGCTGACTAAGTAAAGGATGTTTCCTTCTGACGTGCAACGTACGGCATCCAGAATCAACCATCTAGATCTTATACTCCTACAAGGCGATAAATACGCGATACATTGAATGAATCTAGGCTTCCTCTGAACGTCTGCTTTCATCTACTGAAGGTAAATCTGTTGATATAGTCTAACTAGTCCAACACCTCTTCTAGATACCTGATATTCAATATGTATGGTTCTTTGGTAAACAAAAAATGGCTGTACCGAATGGTCAATACATAGTTTTAATCCACTTTATTTATCATTAAAAATACATCGTTTCGAAACAGACTCCATTAAATTGAAGTTTTTGGAAATACTATTAAAATAGTACAGCACAGTCTTGTTTATTTTTTATGGACTAAACCTTCTAAGTAGATGTTGAATAAGACTACAAACTTTCTACAAGATTTCTGATTTCTAGAATAACTAGAAAAGGCGTAACCTCACATTGGTAGGTTTTATTCAGCTCTTATCCCAGAGGAGTTGAAACAATGATTTTCTTTGAGTAACTTTTTCCACACTTGCTACACTTATTTGATTTGAATAAATTAAATATTAATGTCATCCTAAAAATTAATTGAAATTCTCAACTAATAATCAAAAAGCCAAGAGCGGCTTTAAGATTGTAATGATATTCTCTGAGTAACTTTTTCCACACTTGCTACACTTATTTTATTTGGTAAATAAATTTTTTTAAATTAAATCTTAAATATAAATCTATTCCTACTTGATATTCCATTTATTAATCCTTAAATATCAAACAAAACATGTTCGAAGTACTTATTTTTCCTTGCTAAAAAAAAAAAAAAAAATTACATCTGTAATATTATTTAATCTTCTGTATCTGTAAAACCTGCTTTTGAAGAAGGAAAATTTACTGCTTCATTAATTTTTAACTCCTTTCCTCCATTATTTTTTGTACTTTTAGGAATTGTTTTCTTTTTAACAACTACTGCAGTTTTTTTAGAAAGAGCATCATTTATAGAAGTTAGAATATAATCTTTAATTTTACTAATTTTTTCATTAATTATATTAGAACATATTTCATAATTTATTAATAAAATAATCCAAGATATATAAAGAACTTTAGAAATACCTTTAAAAATAGTACCATATGACATAGTTGAAAAACGCTGGGTCTTCTTGTATTCTTTGCAATGCCCAATTGCAGAATTGAACGCGGTGAACAAAATCGAGAGGCGTCAATGCTTGAGTTAGAGTAATATGGTACGCATGGTATTTGAGTCTTTTGAGAGTAAATAAAACTGTTTGCTTGGGTATTCCAGTTTCTCTTTGAATCTGTGAGCTGCTTATGTGAGGGTTTCCATGTATTAATGCCAGAATAACGATTACACGAATATCATCAGCGTTGTATTCGTGACGACGTCGTTGACGGCCATTACGTGCTCTTGCTGTAAGATCTCTTATGGTAACATTAGTCGGGTGCCTTCTGTTTGGATACCGTTGCGCGTACAGTGCAGAAGCTTGGACATAAATACCTCTACACTCTCCAAGAATCATAATCATGTCGACAATTTCATTTGTGAAAAAACTTTGCCTCGTTTTAGGCACTAGTGTTGATATGTACTATTCCACACGTTTGTTTGGAACACCTTAAAACCTTTGATACACTCAAAAGATTTGATATTCGATGTTTGAAATATGAAAAATCCTTACCAAAATTTTCACACTTGTTTAACCGTAGATCTTGAAAAATAATAATAATACTCCTTGATCCTGATGCTATTGCATTTATCTATGAGTATTACAACGATTCCTACACAACTCTTGTTAGAAATAACAACTTTCTCTGCATAATCTTTTTCACACTTGTTGCACTTGTTTCTATGTCGATCTTAAAAAGTAAAGTGTTAAAGGTAAATTATACCTTTTAACTATTTAGACCAAAACCTACGAGAGGCCTAGGTCTAACCCGATTGCCACTGCGTGGCCTTGCGATTACTTTGCCACTGACACGATTGGATCTATGGCAAGGAGTACTTACTGTGCTGCTGATGATCCTTGGAGTCACAGGCTCTGGTACCGTAGAATAAATTATTTATGCACTAAACTATCTAGAAGGATGGTTGAAATTAAACTCAAGAATTACACGAACGACATTTAATAAGAAAACACCAAACCTCAAGCATTGTTACAAATTCGAAAAATACAAGTGTCAGAACGGGCTGACTTACTCCGCGGACTCTAACTAACTCGCGAAACAACGACACTCTTACTGGTGTCCCTACGCTGGACTAAGCTTGACTGCCTACTGGGCTGTCCCCGGTCCTTATATATGTTTGATTCACCTGCCGAAAAGTCGCGCAGGTATGGATTTCAGCGTAGGTGGCCACGTGCCGAAAGTGACGGCTTCTTGAGGTTGCCACGCGCCGAAAAGAAGAGGAAAATTCCTCACGGAGGCAGTAAAAATTATCGATCTGGGGTAGTTCACCCCAGTATGCTCCCTACACCTTTATTTAAAATAAAAGCGAAAGAAGTCGCATACGGATGTGACATATCTATGAGTATTACAACGATTCCTACACAACTCTTGTTAGAAATAACAACTTTCTCTGCATAATCTTTTTCACACTTGTTGCACTTGTTTGTATGTCGATCTTAAAAAGTAAAGGAAAAAAAAAAAATAATAAACCAAGATTCTTTTATCCTCAAAATGTGAGAAAACATTTTCTAGACGAGTTATCCTTTCAGATGGCTCTACGAGAACGACACTGGGAAAATTTGAAAAATTATTTAACCTTCCATAAAGTATTAGCTAAAATAAAATTAATATAATCCTAATTACAACCATAATAATTTTCTTTAAAATCCTTCATTGATTTCTCATGCCCCTAAGGAATCTATAATTTTGGATGATTTTTCTTTAGACGTATCGATAACATAGATTCCTAAACTTCAAAAACTTTTGAAAGCTCAAACATTTCGAATCCCTCCTCGAGGGTTTGCCAAAGTTTAAAAAGCATTTTAGCAATCCTGTAAGTTGATTCCATGGAAATGGAACTCCCACACTTACGATGACCGTTGAGACGTGAATAGTATTTAAAAATATTAATAATTTTAATTATTAATCGTCAACTACCCTAGGTCTACTAAGATATAATAAAAGATCCTCAATGTGCAATTAATTTAATACACCGGGTTCGCGGGATGCTTTTAGAGATTTTAAAAGTTATTAAATAGGTGTAGATATCAAGAAAAATAAACACGACTGTGCTGTAGTATTTTAATAAGTATTTACAAAGCTTTACTTATACGTATTTGCTTTAAAACTGGGGGTACGCTTCCCCAAGGTATTATAAAAAATTCAACCTAAACAATCTCGACAATCGCATCCGAGGTCACGGTTAAATCCAAATAACTCGTATCTTGTAAATTATTGAACTCGGTTTTGCTACGATTCAACACTTTTTCCAATCCCAGCTTGAAAAATTTTTAAAAAGTAACTGTAAGCCCGCGTAAAAAAATTTCTCTCCCGCAAGTCAGAAGAAGAAGAAGTCCAAGGTGTGGGCGCGACGACAGCTGCTTCAAGTTCGAGGTGAGTTTGAGTTTGGTTTTACGTGTATGCGTGCGTGCGTGTCGCGATTCTTTTTTTAAAACGCGTCTGACGAGTCTTCCCACTCGATCCCAAGATTCCGCGACGAGAGGATGGAGTTGCGACTCAAGCGGTCTTTTTTCCACTAGCATCATGCTGGAGTAGCCAACCGAAAGATCTTAACTTCGCTCAGTTCTGTTTGGTAAATTCGCATATTTTTTTTTTTTTTCTGTGTAAAACGCGAGTTTAGTGTCCGCTAACGGAATCTTTTTTATTATCGTGAAAGTTTTACTTTTCCTTGTTCTCGTGGAATATTCAATGCGTCTACCGACTCTTAGGGTAATCTGAATAACGAAAGACAGACCGAACTTTTTTTTTTATTCGAACTTCACCGACAATGATACTCTTTATACTCTATTTATACGCACCGACAATAATTTTTCAAGGTTTCTTTTTATTATTACTTTTTTTTTATTCAGGTTCGCTTCTAATGTGACATAATACTGTATCAAAGAGAAAAGTTTTAAACAAATATTTTAAGATCATAAATTTTATTCATTCAAGTTGAGCGTCGGTTTCGAATTTTAGCAATTAATTTTGAGATAATAATATTAAATACGCATACTTTGTTATCTATATTTTATCGCGCATCGCTTATGTATTTAAAATTAAATCTTATCTTTTTATCAGTGCGGCTTTACAACATGGAGAAGACTTTGCAATTTACATCTTCATCTTGTCCGAGCTGAAACTATACAGGTCGACCAAAAAAGAAAAAAAATGGGAAAATTCAAAATCAACCGGCAGCAGTTGCCTGTCAAAGCGCACTTTTTCTTCTTTATGGCAGGTAAACAAAACTTCCTTACTTATTGATTGTTGTCATCTGTTTAAATGAGTTTAATAAATTTATTGCCATGAAATATATCGTGCTTTAATATTTTACAAATTTGAGAATGTTTATTAGTAAAGTCTACCAAGCTAAAACTTTTCGACTGATAAACGAGTGATAAAACCGTAATAATCACTTCGTTACCGTTTTTTAGATAATGTTTCATTAGCAAGTAATTAAATTCCATTTAAAATTCTATTGAAGTTAAAAATTTTATAAAAAAACAAAAAAAAAACTTTCTTGCGGAATACATAATTTTTTAAATTTTCTAAGCATCGAGTTTTTAAATCAATTAAAAGCATAAATTTTGAAAAATTACTAGACAACCTAATTTTTAAACTCTTCTTTTTGTTCATTTCAAATTCATACTTTGTCACAAAAAGTAGTTATTGGATTTATAAAAAAAAAAAAAAAAAATTTGTCAACTCAAATTGATGTAAAAAATAATACTTAACACAAAAAAGTGCAAAAAATATTTTTTACTCGGTTTGAAATTTTCACTCAACCTTACGCATTATCATTATTTTTTGACAAACAAATTCAAATATTTCAGCAATGGGACCAATACTTCCGTTTCTGCCTGTCTACGGGAAGCAGCTTGGCGTGTCGGCGGTGGTGATGGGCAGCATAACGGCCGTACTGCCAATAGCATTTTTAATCGCCAAGCCAGCTTTCGGGTTCCTGGTCGATAACTTCCGAGCCTGGCGAAGGATTATCTTCATGGGTCTTCTCGCCGCCACGAGCGCCTGCTTCGTACTCATGTACCTTCTGCCTGGCCTGCACCCTGGGCCCGCGATTGCCGACGACAAGTCTTACAACTGGACCGCCCGAGAGCTACCCGGATGCTCTGATATGGTAGGTTTTTATAAATTTTTAGAGAGCTCTTGTACAAGATAGGATAGTGTGTAATAAATTTTTTAAGATCCTATTTTTTCAATATTTGTTTTTAAAAAAATGTTCTTGAGAAGTTTTTAGATTCTTTAGAAGCCCTTTATTTGAGTAATGCTCGGTCTTATCACAGAAGTCATAATAATAGATTTGAATATATATCTAATTTTATCAAGTGATTAAGTAAAATATTAGGCTACATAAAGTAACCGTATTCTATATTCTATGAGTACTTTTAAAGTTAATTAAAATATTAACGAGAATCTTGAACATCATTTTTTTTTTTCAAAGTATCAAAAATCTGCATGAATAGTTTAAAATCACCTCGCAATCTAATGAATATTATAAACCCTGAATCATTATTCAGAAAATGAATGTAACAGATAACTGCTCGAGCGGAGTAAGGCTTGGATTCTGCACTTGGTCCTGTCCCGCGTGCGTTGATAACTTCACGGCCGGTGTGTATTTTCACAGCACCAAGGTGGCTCAACTGACACCCGAGACGTCTTGCCTAGTCGACGTTCATTCCAAATCACGATGCATCGAACTTGGACCCTGCCAAGTATCTTGCAAGGATACTGCACAGGAAGACCACTGCGTCTACAAGACAATTACCTTTTGGGGTTTCGTGCTTCTGATGTCCTTAGGAAACATTGGATTCAATGTCAGCAACTGCATCAGCGATGCTATATGCTTCGATGTCTTAGGTATGTACGATCGTTCAATTAATACTAGCTATCGCTTATTCAGGGTTTTTTTTTTTTTTTTTTATTCTTAAATAATAACATGCCTATATTCGTATTGACTTAACTTTCTGCCTATGGTATGATATTGATTGGTGCACGAAAAGTACATGTAAACTACTATATAATGATTCAATACTTATGTTCAAAGTACTTGAAAAATGACAAATATAATGTTAAAAGTATAAATACGATCGAAACTCCCCAATCTTTCCGATTTTGTTGGGTATTACTTGATGAAAGTCTGATAATATATTTTTAATTAATTTTGAAGTATTATTCGCACCTCGACTTTTATTTGTTATCATCCACACAGTAGAATTTTTTTTATTATTAAAATTATCTATTTTAAAAATTATTTCAAACAATCTAAATAATAAACTATAACAATTTGTACACAAGGTGCATCGTTTACAGTCTAAAGCTTATTAAATAACTAAATAATCAAACCAATGTTCATAAATAAACTAGATCAAATGACTGAGTGAATATTCAATTAGTTTTATTTTATTTTATTTTTTATACTCAATTGATTGATTGATTTTTTTTTTACAGGTGAGGGAAAGCAAATGAGTTACGGTAGACAGCGGGTATGGGGATCCATTGGATTTGGAATAACAGCCTTGATGGCCGGCTACGCGATGGACTTGTGGTCCAACAACGAGACCGTGAAATCGTACACCCCCGCCTTTTTGCTTGTGGCTGGGTTCACCCTCGTCGACCTTTTGTTCTGCTTTAAGCTCCAGGTAATTTATAAAAGTTTTATCTGCAACTATATAGGCTACCTTGAAAATACACTATTATTCCTAAATCAAAATTATTGAACGGGCTTAATGTTCCTTCTAAAGCTACAATTATGACGGTGGCAGTACCGGCTAAATGTAACAAAAATGCAGTAAAAATCAAATTTTATAGTTCAACACCAGAATATAAGTTCATGTTAATACTTAACGGTGTTTACTTTTACAGTTGCCGAATCTTTCCGCCACCAACAGCATATTGAAGGAAGTCTACGAGTTGATCAAGATCAAAGAGATAGCAATATTTCTCTGTTTCGCAACTGTGGCTGGAATTTTAGACAGTTTCATCATATACTTTTTATTTTGGTAAGGTTTATAATGGATTCAAGATTTAAAAAGTATTTACACTCGTTCGAGTACTAAAAATTGAATTTTTATCTTTTAGGTACTTGGAAGATCTTGCAAAAGCAACCGGCTACATGCACGAGATAAAATTGATTGAAGGTTTGACCATTTTTGCGGAAACCGTCGGAGGCGAAGTATTGTTCTTTAGCCTATCAGGTACGAGTGTTTACATATACATGTGAAAAAATTAAACATAGTCAAGAAATATCGTGTAATTTGAATTTATTTGAAACAGGTAAAATCTTGAAGAAGATTGGCTACGGTTACTCATTCGTATTCTGCTTCGTTTGCTACGCGCTGAGACTGGGGCTGATATCCTTAGCATCTACGCCACGATGGGTCGTGCTGATCGAGTTCTTCATGCAGGGTCCGACGTACGCGCTTTGTTACACTACAATAGTCGCTTACGCCAGTGCTATTTCCCCACCTGGTACTTCCGCCACTGTACAGGGTGTCGTGGCCGGAATGGACGATGGTCTAGGTAAGACTAAGAAAAAAAAAATGAATTTTTTGAAAGTAGTTTTAAAACCTCCAATGATAAATTTTGCTTCAAAGTTTGAGAGTTTCTAGTAATTATTTTAAGTAAATAAAAACCTGAATGCATTCGTGGAATAAAAAATATGGGTCATCGAGATAGGATGTTGAGAATTTTTTGCTCGCCAAATAAAAATTTCAATTATTAATGGGAAAGAATACACTTGTGTAACAAAAATAATTAAATATAAAATTTTAGCTTGCATACATTATACATTATCATTACTATAATTTTTTTTACTAATTTATTTAAATGTAATTTCATAAATTTATCACACTGCTTTTTGAAACTACTTTAATTCACTTATCAGAATATTAAATATTATTTTATTTATTTACAGGTTTCGCCATTGGAAGTTTAATTGGAGGCATTTTGTACAAAGAGTTCGGCGGAGTTACGACTATGAGACTTTACTCTCTATTGGCCGTTGTAACGTCTGTCACTTACTTCGTTGTCCACTTGATTTACCTTAAACATGTGATGCCTGAAATTGGTGAGTCAGAGTAATTATTGAGGTTTAAAAAAAAAAAAAAATACTTAGAATGAAAAAAAAAAAAAAATTTTCTTTTTAGATTCGAAAGAAAAAGTTGAGTGGAAAAATCCAGATGACGCGGCAAAAGCATGCGAAGACGCAAATGACCAATAACCA
This sequence comes from Encarsia formosa, assembly GCA_038277355.1. NCBI lineage: Eukaryota > Metazoa > Arthropoda > Insecta > Hymenoptera > Aphelinidae > Encarsia > Encarsia formosa. The sequence continues at coordinate 128,980,896 of CM076184.1, forward strand.
AACATCTCTTTTGATATTAATTTTTAAAATAAAACCAAGACAATAAATAGTGGGCTTACAAAAAATTTTACGTGCAAATATACGCACTAAGACTCAAACTAGTATGAAAATAGGAATTTAAAGATTCCGATTCAAGAAACCAGCCATATTGTACATGCAAGAAATTGAATGTTTCTAAGATTTAAATGTTAAAATCGCGCTTAAATGAACGAATCCTATAATGAATTTATGAGAACACTAAATATATACAGATATTTTTTGTTAGCTTGAAAGGATTATTTTTAAAGGAGCATCAGAGTAAATGTGTAGTGGCGATATTTTTACAAACTATGCAAATTTTAATTTCCTTGACTAAAGAAATTGCTTAAAACAACAGTTACCTTCTATTTTAATTGTAAAATATTTCATTTTCCGAGGTACTGTTGGTCTTTTTAATTTTCTTGCCTATTGCATTCGATCCCTTTTACTATTATTTCTTGACTTTTAATCCAGTTAAAATTTTAATGAATTTATAACTTAACGCTTATCATCCTGTAAGCCTTTATTTTTTGTCTTTAATTATAACCAAGATGAATTCATTCATAAGTTTGAAAATCGGACAGCTACCAGGCTTTGAGTCACCTTCATTGATCGCTAAAGTGCGATTCTTCTGTTCTATAAACTATAAGACTTTGAAAATGTATTTTTTTGTAAGATAATTTTCCTCCTCTGAAACTTTACACACTTTACGTTCTCGATTTAAAAAATATTCATTTGCCTTACGAGAAAATGTACAATAATATGATAGTCTGTGATTTATTTAATAAATAAATTTATATATATTTTTTTTAAACATAATATTTAAATATTTATTCATTTTCCCAATGAAAATATACCTCTCTGAATAAAATGTATTTATTTATTAAATATGTATTTTAAAAAATTTCATAAAAATTATTATTTTCAATTCAAAGAGCTTTTTCAAAGCAGACAGCTTTATGGTGGAAGAAAAGTAACCATTTTTTTATAGTATAATTCAATTTTCTCGATTTTTCGGCTTTTCATATTTGAGCAGATAAATCCCTGTAACAAAATTTAGTTCCTTTGCTTGCTGAAATTGTTGGAATAATTTTTTAGTTGGAGTAAAACAAAGTTTACGAGCTTTTCAAATTTTTCGTATTAATAACATTTTTTTTTTTTTCAATGAAATCTTAATTCAAACTATGAATTTTTTGATAATAATTACAAAGATTTTGGATGTTTAAATGCTAACGCCTCTGAAACAAGCGATTTACTTTTTACTAATAAAAAAAAGATGCGAATAACGTGACCCTTCCTTATGAAAACCTAATAGCAAAATCATGATACATTATGAAAATTTTAAAGTTTTCAAATAATCGCGCCAGATCGATCTAGAACCAGCTCGAAGTTTAATCTCGACTAACTTCACTCAGCGTCGCCTAAAAAAAAAAAAAAAAAGCCGCGACGCATTAAAGAGAACGCGCAAAAACAAAATACCCCTCCCCCCTCCTACTGTGCTGCTCCGATACGCAAAAGGAAGGAGTCAAGTCAGTACAGCTCTAAGCTGCGGCAACACCAGGATAATGAAGTTGACTCGGTGAAAGAAATAATTAGAGATAGATGAACAAATAATTTATGGAGGATAGAACGAAGAAGAAAAAACAATGACGAACACCGAGGGGGAGAAAAATAACGCGACCGGGTTGAGGCTCGACGAGCTGCCCTTGGAGATACTGCTGCTAATATTCGACTACTGTCATGCCTTCGACCTCGTAAGACTCAGCGCTGTTTGCACCAGGTTCTACGACATCGCCCACGACGAGGTGCTCTGGTACAAGAGGAGCAAGATCACCCTGGCTACGAACCAAGTGTCCAAGAGATTCAGATCCAGGTAGATTTTTTACCAGTACACCTTTTGCTGTCAAACAGTATCATGATTAAATTTAGAAGTTTACAAATGCCAAGTGTCGAGTCTAATAAAAAATATATTTATTATTATTTAGTTTTTATTAATAAGCTTTGTATCTCGTTTACTGCAGCCTATTTGAAGTTTTTTCAATTTTAAAATTTCAACGTTTCAATACGTGTATATTTATACTGTTGTATTATTGAACTAACGTTTTCCGTTTGATAAATTTATCAAAACTTAAACACGAAGGATTTTTTTTTTCTTTTTTCAAAGTAAATCATTAGGAATGACACTTATATTTCTTAAATTACGCGATACGAAGTCTGGTATAGCGCTGCAGATTTGAAAGTGAACATATGTAACTTTTGAGGTTATGTTCATTTTTTATTTGTTGTGATAATAACAGCTGTTTTTAAAAATTTCATCTGGCAATGGGCATTTAAATTTTAAAACCCCAGTGACTGGGGTTACCCCACGGTAAAAACAAATGATCGAGATTTAAAATCAGCTGCTTAAATGAATTTTCAGACTTGGGATATTTATAAACAAAAATTTTTAAATTAAATAAATATTTTTTTCAGCATGCATTCGAAATTAAAAAAATTTTCGAATATTATATCTTGAAAATTTATTGGTAGTAAAGTAAAAATAACTTTTGAACACTGTAATCAGCGCTCTTGTCTATTTCATCAAATTCTAATGAGAAAAAGTAAATTTATATACAGACTATTGTGATTAAAAAAAAAAAAAAAAAAACTACCCAGATAATTATTTTTTTATTGAGTTTGTACCACTGAATAAAATTTTTTCATCGTTTATTTTATTATTAAACAGGTGTAATCCACTATTGAACGATAATACCAAGTGGCAGGTAACGCACAACTGGGAGTATGGACGGTACCAGGCGAACGTATTGTTGTCCCATAACACAAAACTAATGCCCTGGTTACAACTTTCGCACGACATTTTATGGTGGAGCGGAGGTAATCACATGTCCGGCTACGAGAGAAGCGATCCGTTCAATCCGAAAAACAGATTTTATCACGAGTACACCGGTAGCGACGTCGGTAAATTTATTGTTCGGGACGATTACATCATAAGCGGTCACCGGTGAGTTATTTTTCATTATTTAATAATTTGAAACACTTTAATAGTACCCCAGAATAGATTAAAATTTACAAGAAAGTTACAATAGACTCCCCTTCTTAAACAGGGGGCACATTTATATTGATTTATAAACTTAAAATAAACTCAAATTAAAAAAAATAATAATAATAAATTTCAGGGACGGAAGCATCAAGTTCTGGCTGAAGGACTTCAGGTACCGAGGCAACCATTACTTTTGCAGCATCGAAAGGGCACATTCCAGAGACGTGGACGCGGTAGAGGAAACGAATAACGTCGTGATATCGGGCTCGGTCGATGGACTTGTCAAGGCCTGGAGTTCGCCGGGTAACCAACAGGAAAACGCGATGTCAAACATGCCCCTGGCGACGGTGCAGATAAACAACCGGGTCAAGTCGCTCGCCGTCAATCCAACCGGTACCAAACTCGCGATCGGCTCCTCCGGTATAACCCGAGCAGCCTTGGACATTTGCGATACCGCAACGTTAGTTTTACTCAATAATTAAATTTATAATAATTCAAATTTGTTTTTTTGGTTTTTTTTTATTTTTTTTAATTTTTTTATTGTAGAGTATATAATTTTTTTTTTTTAACAAGTATAAATTATTAATTAATAAAAAAAATTATAATGAAGACTTCAATACTTCAATATACTATCTTTTTTTTTAAATATTTTTAAACATAATTAATAAATTTTAATATATTAATACCAATAATAATATAATTTATTCTATCAATCTTTAATTTTATATTTTTTAAATTTTAAAATAAAAAAATGTTGAATTCTATCTATTGTGGCAGTGTAAATGTAATTATCAAACTGTAAATGTTTTATTATTTTCATTATAGAATTGTATTTTTACTTTTATGGAATCAAAAAAGGAGAATATATCTGTAAGAGCTTAGTAAAAGCAAGTTTTTTAATTTTTTTCTAGATTTTCTCATTTTGATGAAATAACTCACAAATGGAGAAACGGCGCCGGAATAATGGACATGGTGTGGGACGATCCGAACACTCTGCTAACTTGCGGCTACGACACTTGCATTCGCAAATGGGACTTGAGGTAAAAAATTAAAAATAAGTAAATTAAACTAAAATCTTGGAAATTATAAAAAAAAAAAAGAATAGTTGTTAAAAATAATATTTTCGATCAGGACTGGTAAATGCGTCAGTCACTGGACGGATCCCACGGATGCAACTATTTACTGCATATCGTCTGATTACAACTACACCATGGTCACTGGAACTCAGTTTAATTGCAAAGCTGTGCTATGGGATCAACGCAAACCTCAATATGTTCAGGTAATTTAAAATTAAGATTTAAAAATTTTCAATCCAACGCACATTTTTTAAACTTTTTTTTTCGTTTTTCAGTTGTATTTTATGAATCTGCGAAGAATGTCGAGCCCGATTTACAGCATTTCGTTCGACAGTACACATCTTTACGCAGCCACCGATCAAAATGTGGTGGAAATCAAATTTTCAGGACAGCCTAATATTAGGAAAAACTACCGCGAAATTATGAAGTACGATAAATTTGTATCTGTCGACAGATAAAGTTACTTAAATTTTCATCTGCAACGTTTTTAAATGAATTTGATAAATGTTTTAAAATTTTTCTCACTATAAATGTAGCTCGGGACATTTATTGATAACCTGAAATTAGTATTGAAATGGAAATGTTAATTTATTCTATTCATTTATGAATTTTAAATATTGATTTATTGAAATCTTTATTAGTTTCAATGTTAAATGTTATTACAGATGGTGTAATTATAGATTGTTCATATTGAAAAGACAGTATTCTTTAGGGAATTTCGAGTTTTTTGATATTTCTAATAAGCAATGATTTTTCATAGTGAAAACGAATCCTTAATCAATGCTAATTTAAATATAAAATCATGATTAATTATAAGATGACACAATTACTCAGATTGTATTGTGGATTATAAGAATAAAGAATTAAAAAAATTAATTTTAATTTTTTCATTTCTTTGAGTTGATTTGCTTATGAGAAATACTCAATTTTTGACTCAAAGGTGATATCTGAATGTGTACAAATGTAATGAAGTAAAAAATTGTATATACAAAAGTTTCGTTAGCAATTTATTGTGTACAGTATATTAAGATACATTAGCGTACATCTCGTCGTGGATATTTACTTGTATAAAATAATTTTTTTTTTTTTTCTTGTTGCAATATAAAAATATCAATCAATAACATAATTGAAAAACCTTAAAACAAATTAATAGTAATTAACCAGCAATTAAGAAAAAAATTTTATAAATTAATTTAGCTTTCGAATTGCTGATTTATTATATATTATGCAAGCATTTTGTATTCATTACCTATCCTCTCGATCTCGGAAGTCCTTAAACCTGAACAACCACTTTAAGTAGCAACTTACATTTTAAGTCTAAACTCTCTTTTTTTTTGTGGTTTAAGGAAAACAATATATGTTGTGACTACTTGAAGTACATTTTTTTCATTCAAACTTTGATTGAAGAGTAATAGCTAGAGAATTTTTTTCTCAAAACCGTGTGAGTATTTAATTTACAATTTCAATCAAAAGTAACGAGACTTAATTTTTTTCTTTTTTCATTTACGAACAACAGTTTGCATATAGTAATTTATCAGTTGCCAAAACATCAAAATTATTCATAATAATAAAATTTTATTCAATTTTTATATTTTATAAACAAATTTCAAATAACAACTTTGAAGTATACAATCAATCAGTGCATTCATATGATACATACAATAATAATATAGATATTATCCCCGGCCATTGACTTAACGATAATAAATAAGACCATCTTATTGTTAAAAAAAAAAAAAAAAAAAAAAATCTTAAAAATAACGAATTAGATTATAATAAATCTAAATCATCTGTCGGATCATGTAGTTGAGTACCCCGCCGTGTTTGTAATAAGTCAGGTCGACCTCGGTGTCGAACCTCAGTATGACATCGAAGCTCTTTCCGTCGTCGGTATTGACGGTTATCTTCTGTCCCGGTTGACAGTTTTCGGGAACGTCGATGCTGTAAGTCTCGTAACCGGTGAGACCCAGACTCTCGGCCGTCTCACCGGGTAAGTACTGCAGCGGTACGATACCCATGCCCACCAGGTTGGCCCTGTGGATGCGCTCGTACGACTCGGCTATTATGGCTTTGATTCCCATCAGGAAGGGCCCCTTGGCCGCCCAGTCTCGGGAGGATCCGGATCCGTACTCCTTACCCACCAGGGCTATCAGGGGCGTACCGTCGGCTATGTACTTTTGGGAGGCGTCGAATATGTCCATCTGTGTGGGAAAAAATTTAATTTTTTTTTACTTCAAAGAGCACTAGAAAGTCTCAAAAATCTTAATAATTTTCAAACTACATTAATGATTTACATGCTAAACGTTTAATTAATTAAAATGAGCTCTGCTACAAGGTATAAAGTAGTAAAAAGTAGTTTCGTAAAACGAATTTTACCTCCTCTTTTGTGGGAATGTAAATTGTCCTGGGACCAGCTTTGCCAACGAATTTATTAACGAGACGAATATTCGCAAAAGTTCCTCGGGTCATGACTGCGTCGTTTCCTCGCCGAGAACCGAACGAATTAAAGTCTTTAGGGGTGAGTCTGAAATTAAAAGAATTAATTAATTTTTTTGCTCGAGATTTACTAAAAAAAAGATGAATTTTTTTATTGAAAATTTCAAAATTTACCCTCGTTTCATAAGGTATCTGGCGGCAGCTGAGTTACGGGCTATGCTACCAGCGGGACTTATATGATCGGTCGTCACCGAATCACCGAGGTTCAACAGTACTCGGGCATTTTTTATTGGTTTTTTCGCTGTTATTTCCTATAAATTAACCACAAAAAAAAATATATTTTTGGGAAAATAGATTAAATTAAATTATAAATATCCTTTGACGAACCTTTTTAAAACCCTCGAAGTAGGGTGGGTCCTTAATGTAGGTGGACTTGTCGTCCCACGGGTAGAGCTTTCCGCTCGGGGCGTTGAGGTTACGCCAGTTGTCGCTTCCGTTTTCGATCTTGCTGTAGACCTCCTTGAACATCGCGGGTATGACCCACTTTTGCTCCGTCTCCCTTATCTCTTCCCGGGAAGGCCACACGTCCCTCAGGTAAATATCCTTGCCCTGAGAGGACTTGCCCAGAGGTTCTTTCTCAAAGTCTATGTCCATGGTGCCGGCTATAGCGTAGGCTATCACCAGGAGGGGAGACGCCAGGTAATTTGCCCTCGTCAAAGGGTGAATTCGGCCCTCGAAGTTACGGTTTCCCGACAACACGCCGCAGCAGACAAGCTCGTTCTGTAAATTTTTATTTTTTTTATTTGCATTAGTGAGATTTATTTTACGAACAAATTACCTAATTTTTATTACATAAAAGATTATCTTTTTTTTTTTTCATCCAGTTTTCATTAAAATAATCATTTTTTTTTTATCATAGGTATAAAAAGTTTAAATGAGCAGATGTAATTTTTTTTTTTTTTTTTTTTTTTTTTTTTTTTTTTTTTTTTTTTTACTTTCTTATAATAATTTTGTAAAAATATTTTATTCTATCAGTTATAAATTCGATTTTAAAAAATACTGCGTTACAGTATTTAGTTTTCTGTTATAATTATTCTATTCCATCTATAAAAAGGAGAAGGCTATTTTCGATCTTCGAGTTAGAGATCGATTGTCAAAAGTGAAATGCCATTGGCTAAAAAAGTTTCAAACTTTTATTCGTGATGTCATTGGTCGATTCCGTTTGGTTTAGAAATTCAAAACTTCGTCTGTCGAGCAGAAGGCTAACCTTTCTGCGTAAAGCCAAGAGGCTTCTTTCGTATTAAAAAAAAAAACTATAAACAATCTTTAAAAGAGGAAGCAGTATATAAAGTTAGTAATCCGAGTGAAGTGCAAACAAATATCGAATTAAGAAGTAAATAATCATTTAAAAATAGAGGTTATACGAAGTGCTGTTCAATCTAACATAAGAAAGTCAATTACAAAAAAGTAGGTATTATTATTTTTTCTATGAGAAAAAAAAATTTAAGTCATCAATCAAATAATTAAACTTTAAAAAGCAGTGCAAGGAGTCTCTTAGTGTCTCCAATAAGGCAGATAAAAACAATATTCTTCAAGTAGTATGCTTTGCTATTTTTTAGATATAGTTGATCAAAACATAATCAAAGTTTTTTTTTTTTGTATTGAAAATAGAAACTAAGAGAGATACATCTTTGGAAGTTCCAGAAATTTTTTTCATGTATATCTTATAACATATATATATTTAAAATGTAAATTGATTGAGATGATGAGATGGCGGCCACCACATTATTAAAACAAATTGTATTTCTGAAATTATGATCAAAAACATTTTTAAAAAAATATTTAAAGACTAGAAACTGAATCGTTAAAGTAGTTGTTGATTATATTCATGTATATCTACAGACACATTAAAAATGTAAATTGGTAAAGACTTAAGATCTTTCCTATACTTTACTCATTTATATTATTACTCTCCAATCAGTTGGTCTATTTTTATATAAAAAATACCATCTAAAGTAGATGTCAATTATATTCATGTATATCTATGCATACATTTAAAATGTAAATTGATAGTGATGATGAGATGGCCACCACATGATTGAAACAAATTGTATTTCTGAAATTTATATGTAATTAATAACATTTTTAACAACAAAGTCTTAAGATTCAAGCGATGAAAGAAAGAAAATTTTTTTTTAATTTATCATCGTTCCTACACTTTACTCATTTATGTTAAAACTCTCCAATTCCTTTGGTCTATTTTTATATAAAAAATACCATCTAAAGTAGTTGTTGATTATATTCATGTATATCTACAGATACATTTAGAATGTAAATTGGTAAAGTCTTAAGATTCAAGCGTTGAAAGAAAGGAAAATCTTTTTTAAAGTCCTTATCATTCCTACACTTTACTCATTTTTACTCTCCAATTTCTTTGGTCTATTTTGATATAAAAACTACTATCTAAAGTAGCTGTTAATTATGTCCATGTATATCTATACAGACATTTGAAATATAAATTGGTAGTGATGATGACATGGCCACCACATTATTCAAACAAATTGTATTTCTGAAATTTATAATCAAAATCATTTTTTTTTTAATATTAAAGACTTAAAACTTAAGCTTGAAAGAAAGAAAATTGTTTTTAAACTCATCATCTTTCCTATACTTTACTCATTTATGTTAAAACTCTCCAATCAGTTGGTCTATTTTTATATAAAAAATACCATCTAAAGTAGTTGTTAATTATATCCATGTATATCTATAGAGACATTTGAAATATAAATTGGTAGTGATGATGAAATGCCCACCACATTATTCAAACAAATTTTATTTCTGAAATTTATAATCAAAAACATTTAAACAAATCTTTAAAGACTTAAAACTTAAGAGTTGAAAGAAAGAAATTTTTTTTTTAAGTCATCATCTTTCCTATATTTTACTCATTTATGTTCATAACCTTCAATTTCTTTATTCTATTTCTATTTTTTATGAAAAATACCATCTAAAGTAGTTTTTTATTATATCCATGTATATCTATAGAGACATTTAAAATGTAAATTGTTAGTGGTGATGCCATGGTCACCAGTAAACAAAAAATTATACATCTAATATTTTGGAATGATAAACTATTTTTCGTCCCTCTAACCTCAAAATCGGAACTTCGCCCCTTGTTTTCGGTTAGAAGGACGAAAAATAGTATATTTCCCTTAGGCTCGAGGGTTCGATTTAGCCTCCTCGTTGCAACCCTCGCCTTCGGCTCGGGTCGCAAACCTCTCGGAGGCCAAATCGAACCATCTCGCCTGCGGGAATAATATACTATTAAAAATCTTTTAAATCTTAAAAAATTGTCAACTTTACAAGACAATATTTCTGATTACTACATAGTGAAATTGATTCAAAAATTATTTTATTTTTCAAGAAAAGTCTGAGAAATCGTCATTGGCTTATTTTGTACTGCTAACTTATTTAATTTTTTATGTTTAAAACCTCTACATACTTTTATATAAAAAAGACAATTTAAATTAGTTGTAATGACGTTATGGTTACCACGTATTCAAAAAATTATTTATATAATATTTAAAATCTTAATAAATTTTTAACTTTAAAAGAAAAATATTTCTGAAAAGTTATCATTGGCCCTATTTTGTGTTGCTAACTAATTTAAAAATTAGATTTTCTTTTTCATAAAAAGTAAACAGAAATTAAGATGAGGTATAAATTTTTGAAGTTTCAAATTGTTACATGAATATGTAACGAGTTAAACAAAAAAAACTAATCAGCTATCCCTCAAGCTCTGAATCCCCAAATACCCTGGGCGCCCGAGTTCGACAAAAAAAAAAAAAAAAAAATCAGCTATCCCCTAGGCTCTAAACCCTCAAATACCCTGGGCGCCAGAGTTCAACAAAATAACTAATCAGCTATCCCCTAAGCTCTAAACCCCCAAATACCCTGGGCGACCGAGTTCAACAAAAAAACTGATCGGCTATCCCCCAAGCTCTAAACCCTCAAAACCCTGGGCATCGAGTTAAAAAAAAAAAAACTGATCAGCTATCCCCCAAGCTCTGAACCCTCAGAACCCTGGACGCCCGAGTTCAACAAAAAAACTAATCAGCTATCCCCTAGGCTCTAAACCCTCAAAACCATGGGCACCCGAGTTCAACAATAAAACTGATCAGCTATCCCCCAAGCTCTAAACCCTCAAAACCCTGGGCACCCGAGTTCAACAATAAAACTGATCAGCTATCCCCCAAGCTCTAAACCCCCCAAAACCCTGGACATCGAGTTCAATAAAAAAAGAAACTGATCATTTATCCCCCAAGCTTTAAGCCCCCAAAATCCTGGGCGCCCGAGATCAACGAAAAAACTGATCGGCTATCCCCCAAGCTCGAAACCTCCTAAAACTATGGTTACCGAGTGGAATAATTTTAGAAGTTAAGCTCGAAGTTAAGCGTACTTTATATAATTGAATATCAAATCCATAAAAAAGTGTTTTTTTTTTTTTGTTCCACAATAAGGTTGTGGATTTTATTTTCTAGTTGGAAAAAAAAATTTGTTGATAATTTTTTTTGTTGCAACAAAAAAAATTTCGTTCAATTGAACTCGGGTGCCCAGGGATTCTGGGGGGTTTGGAGCTTGGGGTATAGCTGATCAGTTTTTTTTATTGAACACGGGCGCCCTGGCTATTTGGGGATTCAGAGCTTGGGGGATAGCTGATAAGTTTTTTTGCTGAACTCGGACGCCCAGGGTTTTGGGGGCTTAGAGCTTGGGGGATAGCTGATTAGTTTTTTTGCTGAACTCGGACGCCCAGGGTTTTGGGGGCTTAGAGCTTGGGGGATAGCTGATTAGTTTTTTTGCTGAACTCGGGCGCCCTCGCTATTTGGGGATTCAGAGCTTGGGGGATAGCCGATAAGTTTTTTTGCTGAACTCGGACGCCCAGGGTTTTGGGGGTTTAGAGCTTGGGGGATAGCCGATAAGTTTTTTTGCTGAACTCGGACGCCCAGGGTTTTGGGGGCTTAGAGCTTGAGGGATAGCTGATTAGTTTTTTTGCTGAACTCGGACGCCCAGGGTTTTGGGGGCTTAGAGCTTGGGGGATAGCTGATTAGTTTTTTTGCTGAACTCGGGCGCCCTCGCTATTTGGGGATTCAGAGCTTGGGGGATAGCCGATAAGTTTTTTTGCTGAACTCGGACGCCCAGGGTTTTGGGGGTTTAGAGCTTGGGGGATAGCCGATAAGTTTTTTTGCTGAACTCGGACGCCCAGGGTTTTGGGGGCTTAGAGCTTGGGGGATAGCTGATTAGTTTTTTTGCTGAACTCGGACGCCCAGGGTTTTGGGGGCTTAGAGCTTGGGGGATAGCTGATTAGTTTTTTTGCTGAACTCGGACGCCCAGGGTTTTGGGGACTTAGAGCTTGGGGGATAGCTGATTAGTTTTTTTGCTGAACTCGGACGCCCAGAGTTTTGGGGGCTTAGAGCTTGGGGGATAGCCGATAAGTTTTTTAGCTGAACTTGGACGCCCAGAGTTTTGGGGGCTTAGAGCTTGGGGGATAGCCGATAAGTTTTTTAGCTGAACTTGGACGCCCAGAGTTTTGGGGGCTTAGAGCTTGGGGGATAGCTGATTAGTTTTTTTGCTGAACTCGGACGCCCAGGGTTTTGGGGGCTTAGAGCTTGGGGGATAGCTGATTAGTTTTTTTGCTGAACTCGGGCGCCCACGGTATTTGGGGTTTAGATCCTGGGGGATAGCTGATTATTTTTTTGTTGAACTCGGGCGCCCTGGGTATTTGGGGGTTTATAGCTTGGGGGATAGCTGATCAGTTTTTTGGTTTAACTCGGGCGCCCTGGCTATTTGGGGATTCAGAGCTCGGGGGATAGCCAATAAGTTTTTTTGCTGAACTCGGACGCCCAGGGTTTTGGGGGTTTAGAGCTTGGGGGATAGCTGATCATTGTTTTGTTGAACTCGGTCGCCCAGGGTATTTGGGGATTCAGAGCTTGGGAGATAACTGATTAGTTTTTTTGTTGAACTCAGGCGCCCAGGGCGCTTAGGCATATTTAGATTTAAGATGAAGGAGATGAAATCAAAGAATCATCTTCCGGACGAGTTTTAATTAAATTTTTCTTTTCTTTTTTACGCATCTTTTTTCTTTTTTTTTTTTTTAAACTTGAATTCAATTTTTTTTTAGTAAAAGTTTACTATCAATTTATTCAATTTAGGTGTCGTTCAATATCGTTAAAATCATTCGGACTCGACGGAGCCGCAGATTTATTAATTAGAATAATATTACTTTTCAAAGAATCAATTAAAAAAAAAAGCTCTTAGATTTTTAAGTCTTTTTATTTTTAGTTACCCTAATACAGTTTCTGCTTTTCGGTGATGCATGAATATCTTTGGTCGACTGTTAATCGTTAATCTGCGGCTCCGTCGAGTTCGAATGATTTTAACGATATTGAACGACACCTAAATTGAATCAATTGATAGTAAACTTTTACTAAAAAATAATTGAATCAAGTTTAAAAAAAAAAAAAGAAAAAAGATGCGTAAAAAAGAAAAGAAAAATTTAATTAAAACTCGTCCGGAAGATGATTCTTTGATTTCATCTCCTTCATCTGTTCATATTCCAAAAAAATATCAACAGAATCAGAGTAGGAATTTTAAATAATTTGAGTAAAAATTAATTAAAGAAATAAAACTGAAAAAAATTTATTAAAAACTCGTCCGGAAAATGATTTTTGATTTCATTTCATTCATCTGTTCGTATCCCCGAAAACATAATATCAAAATCAGAGTAGATACTCGAATTAATTTATAATTAAAGTTTAAAAAAATGAACAGAATTCACTGTAACTCTACTGAAAGATGGTTTTTTGATTTTATTTTTTTATTTTATTCATCTGTTCGTATCTTTCGGGATAAATTCATTAATATTAACATAGATCTGAAAGTAACAACATATATACTTTTGTTTTAGTTCTGTCCAAAAAAAAACCACTCGCCGTAAATTCTTACCTTTTTAAAGTAAGATTCACATTATAATTTTTTTTTTTTTTTATTATCAAATTAGTATCTAATTATTTACTTTACTATCTTATTAACAACAAGCGCGCGTACGCGCGCAGCTCGATTTCTAGTGATATTAAAACTACAGCTAGCTTATTAAAAAATCAACTCTAATTTTTATACTTGAATAAATAGATAAAAACTTAAAATTGTAGTTTTCAATCAGCTTTAAATTGGCTGACACGTACACTTTTAATTTTTTTATGGTATCAGTTTTTTCTTTTTTAAGTAAATATGCATTCTACTCATGAGTCATCGACCTCGTAAAGATTCTAATGTGTCAAAGATTCTTGAAGAGTAAATAATTTTACAACTAAGCGTGACTATATACTTTCGAATTTCGTATCTTTGAACACTTTCATTATGAATTCTTTCTTTTCAAAATTTTGAGATATTTATTTTTTCCATGAGATATTGCCTAGAAATAAATGTCTCGAAAAAAAAAACTAGTAAGCAATAAACAGTTTTTTTTTCAATCAAATTCTTATGCTCTTGGTCAAAACAAAAATTGTTCTGATAATTTTGTGAATGCTAAGATTTTGTAAGTCAGCAACTTCAAATGAACACGGATCCTTCCGAAGGTCTGATGATTCTTTTTTATATTTCATGATTTGCTTAACAATTATTAAGTGTTTAGAGCCTCGGAACCAATGTTAATTAGTACATAAAAAAAAAAATAAAAAAATGAAGATGGCATTTGATTGATTATATCGATTCTAAAGTGCCATATTAGCCCCTCAGATTCGAGTTAAAAAAAAAGGTTATAATCAAACCTTCTCGATGGCCTCGGCAACCGCTTCGTCCAGCGGTCCGCTGTTACCGATGCAGGTCATGCAACCGTACCCGACGATGTCGAACCCGAGCTTCGACAGCGGTCCCATGACACCGCTCTCGTTCAGGTAGTACTTGACCACCCCCGAACCCGGGGACAGCGATGTCTTCACATACGGTTCCACCGTGAGACCGACCTCGACAGCTTTCTTCGCCAGTAAGCCTGAAAATAATTATAAAAACGTGTAGGCACTTCTATTTTTTTTTTTTTCCTTTTGGAAAAATAAATTTTTTAAAACAACTTATAGATGGTGTCAGCGAAGAAAAACCTTAGCCAAAAATTTGCCACGAATAAAGTTACAACGGGGGTACTTTTAGTCAATAAAATGTTCCGAAAGAACTTTATTTATTATTTTGGCTTGCTGAAAAAAATGTTAAAATGACCCTTGCTACCATACCGTCCATATATTATGATAAAAAAAATTTTCTCGACACACTAGCCACGAATAAAATGACTCTTTGCTAAAAATTTAGTCATTTTATTCACGGATGATGCGTGGTGGAATTATTATATATATATATATATATATATATATATATATATATCATGGGATTAACAGTAAATGTTATATAAAATTTTTTTTGCAAGCTGCAATAATAAATATAGTGATTTAGAAACATTTTAGTCAATGAAAGTAACTCCGTTGTAACTTTATTCATGGCGGATTATTGATTAAGGTTTTTTTTCGCTGGAACTATCGATTATGGGACGTTCCATCTAAAAACAATCATAATAGGGTTGGCAACTTTTTGAAATTTATAATATTTTTTTGCTTATTTAGTTAAAATATCGAAAAATAATTGACACGTATTTTTTCTTTTTAAAAAAAAACTAAAATTAAAAGAACTACAAGTGTTTAAATTTTTTTAAATTTCAATATATATAGATATACTTTTAATGGAGTTTTAAAAACTTTTCTTAATTTTCTTCTTGCTCAATTTTGATTTAAAAATTCTAAAAAAAATGTTATAATTCATTAAAAATCGAGTACTTTTAAAAAAATATATTTTTAAAGTACCGTTTGCCAACCCTAACATAATTCCAACATGTTTTTTTTTTTGTAGTAATTTTGAAATTTTAAACTTTAATTTTTTATCAGTTTTACTATTTACACTCTTCTTAACGATACTTTTGAGATTAAATTTTTGTTAACTGAATCAAAAGCGATAGAAAATTTGGCCCCCTTGGTCAAACTTACTTGAAGAGTATACATATAATTCAAAACCAAAGAAAAGTCCAAAAAATAACCGAATTAGTATCATCTTTTAGGATAACATTTACTCTCCGAGACAATAATCCAAATCTGTAAAGTAATTCGCTCGCGAAAAAAAGAAAATTTTCAGGTAGTCGACTTACCAGCACCGAGCATAACGCTCGGGTTGCTAGTATTGGTGCAGCTGGTTATGGCAGCTATAACCACGGATCCGTGCCTGAGCTTGTACTCTTTTCCATCGAACTTGAAGGTGCTTTCGGCTTTGAGCTTGTCAGGGCTGAGTCCGAAGCCTTTGAAACCCACCTGGAAATACAACGAAAAACGTGAGATTGTAAATCGTACCGGGATTTTCGACTTATTCTACCTAGACCGCGGGGAGGAGACCATTTTCGGGGACTTATTGGTTCCGACCCTGACCGATTTTTAGGGTGGGACACTTGTAAACTATTACTATGATTTACGGTTGTTTTGGATTTGAGATATTTATTCTACCCGCGAAATTATATTTTAGGGCCAATCAAGTGACTAAGATAATTTATTTGGTTCAATAATAACAGTGTCCCTTTTTATTAGGATGAACTGAGATCTAGTGTAAACGATTTAAACGCGTCGTCATTGGTTAGGAACAAGAATTTTTAAATTAAATTTTAATGTCATAACCAAAATATTTTATTTTTGATAGTATTTTTGATATATTTTGATAGTTCACCTTGTATTTTGATCAAAAATTTGTTAGTAGGTTTTTACATTATTTTTTTCATAGTAAAATAAAACCATAAGTTTCGATTTTTATTTCACATATTTAAGAATTGGTGTAGAACTAATAAAAAAGATTTTTTTTTTTTTTTTTTATATTTTAACAGATTATTGCAAGGATAATTCCTCACAAAATTTAGCAAAAAATATAATCGTGGGAAGAAAAATTTACAGACTTGAATTTTTATGGTTGTGATTCCTAACATATAGTAAGTACAAAACAGTACTAATGTGAGTGTGATGGTTTAGATATTACTAATTTACTTCAAGCGGTCGAACTGTACGAAGCTGATGGAACCAACGTATAGGGCGGAGCATTGATTCAAAACAAACAAGATACTGAAAATCCCAATTATCGAAATCAATATTTAGCTTAGAGAGACTACAAAAGGTTCCACTTATCGGAATTCCAATATTATAAAATTAATTTAAAATAGTTTACATGTAAGTTTCTGAACGGAGTCAAAAAAAATTTTCAGCTACCGAGTATCCACTATAGTTCTAATAAACTATTTTTTCAAATCATGTATCGCGAAAAAAAATTTTTTTTTTTTTTGGTAAGTATTTTTTTTACAAAAAAAATATAAAATAAAATTTTTTTTTTATATTAATACTAATTGTTTAAACTCAAAGATTAAAATTCTGAAATTATTTTTTTAATTTATCTTAATGAGCTGTTAAAATTTTTCCAGGCTAGCTCAATTATAACGAGTTCGTGAAACTACATATTTTCCAAATGTTTGTTAAATTTTCATATGAATTTTCAATTTAATCTTATTGTGATGATGAAAGTAATATTTTTAGCTAAATAGATCAAAATTATATTGAAAATTTTACTCTTGATGTAAATCTTTTTTAATTTTTCTATGTTGAAGCTTTTGTCATTAGCATGTACGGGTAATGAACTGGTGTAAGATTTCGCTGACTACAACTCCGAAATTCGAGGTCGAAGACCTTATTCGAAGCACAAGTCTCGACAATTATTTTTCAAACGAGATATCGATGCAATTTAATTTTATTGATAAATGGAAACAAAAAAAAAACCGAAAAATCAAAAAACTTGAGTTTTTTGTAAAAATACCGAACTAGTTTTATAAACATAAATTGAAGACAATGTGGTTATTAGCCCCTGCAATAAATTAATAGTTAATAAAATAATTCTAGTACTAATTATGATAAAGAATTTTCCCCTGAATAAAAATCTAGTTAAATTTAGCGATTAAATGACTCAAATGTATACAGAACGAAAATTAAACACGTCTAACTGTAATTCCAATAATTCATATTTTTCTGTGTCAGCATGAAATTTAGTGTATTTCTCATATTATGAATATATGCGACTTGCTAAGTCCATTGAACTATATATTCATTGTTCGTCAAGCATTGCATGTGTTGTGAAGAATTATTCTAGGAAATTTGTTAACAATTATTGACGTGGATCTAAATCAATGTAATTACGTTTATTTATTTATTTTTGTTGAGGAAAATTAATTTAATAAAGTTATCAAGAATGAAATAATATTAATGGTTTTATTCAGCCACGATCGACATGAGCAAAAGCAAAAAAACTAAAACGGATACTCTAAAAACATCAGCATTTTTTAAATTAAGAAAGCTTGCAAATATTTGTCTGTAAGCTTGATTTATGTCGCTTTAAAATATATAATATTTACTATAGATATTATTAGTATATATTTTTCAATTGTGTTATTAAGTCTCTAAAAATAATAAATTTTTATGCATGCCAACATAAAACTTGTATTTAAGTAATAATTTCAAGTCTCATGCGTATTTTTATATATTTTGATATTTGATAGCATTGATAAAAAAAAAAATTCAATTTGAAGTAACATGACTGAAAACATTTCAAAATTTATAATATTTTGTTACATTTTAACTTAAAAGTATCGAAAAATGCTCTAAATTTTTTATTAATTTAATTTATTTTTAACAATATTTTTTCATTGTTAAAAATAAAGTATATAACAAGAGCTACAAGCTTCAATGTATGATATGCCCTCCGTGTAATTCTTGTAGTTTCAAAAATTCTTAATAAACTATTAAAATTAAAATTCATGAAAAATTGTATACTCTCAGATAAACTTATAAAACAAAAATATTTTAACTTAAAAAGATTCACGATACGCGAAAAAGAAGAAAATTTTGCAGTCAGAAACGAGTCACCGCGTATTAAAAGCAGACTACGTGCGTTTTTCCAAAATTTTCAAACTCTAGGGGGAGAAAAATATTGCAGTCCCAAAACCATAAACCGCTCGTAAAGTTTGTACAAGGGGGCGTTAATATGACTTTCACTCAAAATCCCTTCCTTCGCGTTTTCCCGGCCTGCGACAGGAGAAGCTATTTTTCCTAATGACCTGCAAGTGCGTCGTTCACGGAATTTTCGAACGAATTCCTGCGTTTCGACCAAAATGACTATTCGAGTATTATCGAAAAAAAAAAAAAAAAAAATTTCTCCAATAACGCGAGAAATTTATAAAATATCGACTAGATATAATTAAGACGAAATTTAAATCTATTTTTCTGAATGCAAGGTGTTCAGCTAATTTAAAAAAATGGAATTATTTTTTTCACCGTTTATTAGAGAAATATTTCGACTCAGACAAAATTTTATTTCATTCATTTTTTAGTTATAAATTCAAATTGAAATTTATTAAACATTTATTTATTTTAATTATCAAACTGTGCAATAGTATTATTACAGAGTACAAATGTAATAAATCGAAATTGTTTTAAAATTCCAAGCTACGATAGTTCAATTTTTATTTTGAAGCTTATTTATTTCATTAATTTAGACGTGTAAGTTGTAGTAGTCGAATTTTTTTGAGCTTTTTACCGTTTTAAATATCATTAATTATTGTAGAAAAGTTTACGACCTTATACCATAAAATGCAAAAATAACAATTAATGTGACAAATAGGCTTTTTTTGAGACCTAAAGTGTGAAAAACTACCGCTTAGATTTTTTCTTATGATTATTTGAAAAATAAAATTTTCGAAATAGAATGGATTACAAATGAAATTCGATTCGAAACGCGGCGGAAGTCGAGTCAAATCCCTAAACGTAATTATTTTCAAATGTCTTCCTCAGTTGAGGCCGATGTTTAAAACTATAAAATCGATCGGTTCTTATTGTCCTCATCGTTTTGCTTTTCTTACACCGTTCCGAGAGTTTAAAAAACCTAGAGCTTAAAAATTTTTTTAATTTTCTAAAAATTTGACGGAGTAACCTTATCTAGGATTTCTTGTTTCCGAAAATTAAATTATTAGTAAGGTCAAGGATAATATAAAAATCATGGATTATTTTTTCTGTAATTTGAACTTACTTAATCTTGAGTTTTTTAATAAAAAAAAAAAAAAAAAAAATTTTTCTTTTCAAGGAAATATTTTGATTGATTCAATGCACTGTAGGCAATCACCAAGATATTCAATCTTATCATTGTGACAATATCATTAAATTTGCATTTTGCAGGAATGAAAAAAAAAATTGTCTCGATTTTCAGTTGCTTATTTTTATATTTAGGAGCGCGAGTAATGAATTTCATTGCTTTTGTAAAAATAATCTCTGTGAGTACTTTATTTTCTAGATAATATATTTTTCATTTTCAAATAGTGTATAGTTGTTTTTATGCTTTAAATTGAATATATTTATAACTTAAGTATTGGGTGTAAATAATAGTTGACTAACTCCTATTTAAAAGGAATCCAAATCACAACTATAAACTTCTTTGAATTATCCTTAAGGATTAAACTTGTAGACGTAAAATTTGAAAAATTTAATTCTCATCTAGAACTTTATAACGAAAACAAAATAATAACAGTTAATATTTGTAATTTACGTAGTTTCGACAGATTTACAAAGCCGTAAGTTATAATTAAATAAATTTAATAAAATAATAAAAATTTTAAATAAATTAAAAGTTAAACAGTACGAGAAAGTCAAAAATTTATGAATTTTTGTACGATTAAATTTAAAATCACAGACTTTTACTAAACAGGGTAATTAATATAAAAAAAAAAATAATAATAATAATAAAATAAAACTGAGTTTTGATTTTAGCACTGAAGTTTCGATTCTATAAATATGTTTATCAAGAGAAAAGTTTGAATTTAATAAAGTTTAATGTGAAAAATAAATTAAAAAGAAAAACTTGTAAAATAAAAGTAAACAATTTTTTCGTGAATGAATCAAAAAAATGCACTCTTTTTACAGAAAAATTAATGTTTAGAAAATTAAATATTAAATATAAAGGAATTCAAGTTTTATATCTCTGGATGCTTAAACTTTGTTTTAACATTGAAGTTTCTACACGAATAATTATCAGAGAAAAAATTTGAATTTAAGTTTTATTGGACAAATAAATTCAAGAACCATAAATAGCTAACCATGATAGTGTAAATTTCATTTCACTGGAAAATTAATTTTCAAGATATAAAAACCTAAAAAAATTAACTTTGTTTTAGCGCTATGGTTTCTGTCCTCCAGCAGTTACCATGTAAATACGAATTTAATAAAACATAAAAAAAGAAAAAAATTGTTCACACTAAAATTTAAAAATTGAATCTAGAATAATGCAAATTTCATTCACCTGTCCAATGAAAGTATACAAAATTAGAAAAAAAAAAAAAAATTCTCCAGTCAGAGTAACGTTAATTTATATTATTGACAAACAAACGTCCAGAAATTTGAAAAAAATTCTAAACTTCAATGGCACTCAAGTTTTCATACTCATCCTAATCATCATACAAAAATTTTCATTTTAACAAAAATTTATTAACGGAAATTGAGAAAAAAAAATAAAATACACAGTAAATTTGAGTTTTGGGTCCTGGGAGCACAAAATTCAGCTTTCGTGAAAATTTCGGGGGACAGAGAAAAGTGCGAGCTGCACCTGCGTGCAGGACCTAGGGAGGGGGGGGGGGGTGAGGCCGACGCGACTCTACGTCGAAGGTAGAGCAGGTATAAATGGGACCGACGCGCGCTGCCCCGGCTTAGTCTCCGTTCGGAACGTGTTCAAGGATAGTCCTGTAAGTTTTTAAGAAAAACTTTATCAACCCGGTAGTTAATATTTTTTTTTTTTTTTTTTTTTCAACTTTGATTAATTTATTTGAAATCAATAGCTGCGCTAGTGACTTTTTTACTCTTCGTTAGAAGCCGTTTTGTAAGCCTTAGCGATTTTCTTTGTACTCAAAAAGTGTAAACTGTTGGCGTTATTACAACCGCGCGTGGTATCAACTTATTGTACGCGAAACTTGTGAAATAGAAAAATAGAGAAAAGAAGCGCACTGCGATTGATTTTTTTTTAACTGCCAGTTCATTGAAAAATTAAAAAAAAATTTTTCAGACAGTTCAATCGAAATAAAAATATTTGTGAATTTTACCATGCAACTTATAAACTTTACCAACCTCAATTTTAATTTAAATAAATTTTTTTTAACTGTACTAAAAATAACATTTGTTTTAAAATTTTTTTTTTGGGTGGTTGAGAATGTAATGAGTCTACTCTAACTCCTGACAAAACACTGTTAGACCAAAAATAAAACTGCCATTGTAAAAGCATTTTCGGCCGCGATAAATTGAGAATGTAAGGAATATTGTTAAATACTATTTAAATAAGAAACAAAATTGTTTAAAGAAATAAAACATTCATGAAGGCCGCTGTCGGATGAAACCTATCCTGGTTAAGGTAGTTTTGATATCCTCACCGGGTAAGATTCATCCGATATTAGCCTTAACGCATCATCCTTCAAGTTCCAGTCGGATAAAAAAATCCATAAAACAGAAAAAAAATAAGAAAAACTATATTTTATCAATGCTCTGGTCCGGAGGCGAGATATCAATCTAGTTTCACGTGGGTGTTTGATATCCGTGACTAGATCGTAACTCGTCCCCGGCTGCGGAGAAGTAACCAAAACAGCCGTCTATTTTTTTTATTTTTATTTTTTTTATCGGTCCGGTATATTATTCTTTGGTGATCTAACTGTATGGTAGATTTAATAATCATAAAGCTACATCAGCAAAGCATAATGTACAAGGACAATTCATCCGAAGCCGCAAAAAACGAAGGATAAGGAAAGCGAAGGTGATGGAATTTGAAGAAACTTATGCTGTGATGTGTAAACGATCGAAGACCCATATCACAGCACAATTTCTGGAATTTCTGTCACTGGTATTTCTAACTAAAAATTCGAAGAAGACGAGATGCATCGTTGGTTCAACCCCAAGTACCGCGTGTGGTAAACATGATCCCGTCTGTCGATGCATATGTCCGTCACTGGGTTATGTTTATCCCATAAAAGTACTAAATCGTCGAGGATTATTACCTTATCCGAGAGGCACTTGTTGAAGTCGTTTTTCGCGTCAGACACCGAGACTCGATCGTGAGGCCTCTTCGGTCCGCTTATACTGGGAACCACGGTTGCGATGTCCAGAGTTATGACCTCGGAGAATATTGGATCCTCTGACGTGTCATTGAAGTTACGGAGCATTTTGACCGCCTTCAGGTACTTCTCGATCCTCTCTATGTGCTCGTCGGAACGTCCTGAAAGAGTTTTTAAATTGTCAGTCGAGATTCATAGGAAAAATTTAAATTTATCTGTTCGATTATATATGTCTAATGTAATAAACAAGGGCTTTTTTGGAAAGTTTGGCGGGGTCTTACCTGTTTGACGAAGGTAAACCAAAGTAGCCGGATCGACCGGGAAAAAGCCGACTGTCGCTCCGTACTCGGGACACATGTTGGAAACGGTCGCTCGATCCGCTATGCTGAGCTGACTGACCCCGGGTCCGAAGAACTCGACGAATTTTCCAACCACTCCCAGTTGTCGTAGATTCTGGAACAAATATAGGTTTTAATTAATAATTTTTTTTTTTACTTCCTACAGATTTTTTTCAACAATGAATCATGACATTGTTTATTACAATGATATTTGTTATTAAAAACAATTAAAAATTTTTTTCAATTGCTTAAAACATTTTAATTTTGTTTCAACTGGTTTATAAAGAGTGCATAATTTAATATTTCAATTCAAAATTGTTGAAAGTTAGTAAAAATATAAAAAATATAATGATTTAGATTCAAAATTTTTCAACTAAAAAATTAATGATTTTTAACGAATTTTAAGATTTTTTAATTGATCAAAATTACCGGAGGTATAAGTTTTTGAATATAAGATTTCGGGACGTCATCAGTGTTTGTTTACATTGTAAGTATGTATAACATAAAAAAATTTCGAAAATTTCAAAAGTCCTCTTTCAAATTTAATTTTAATTTTTTTTTTTTTTAGACAAAATACGTGTTGATTATTTTTTGATTTACATTCGAATGCATAAAAGAAAAAATAAAATAAAACTTAATAATTTTAATTTAACTATTCTTCCTTATTTAAAAACAAAATACCTTGGTAATGGTCAAAACTAAATCGGTCGAGGTCGCGTAAGGGTTCAGTTCTCCAATCAACTTGTACCCAACGACTTTTGGTAGAAGCATAGAAATGGCCTGTCCGAGCATGACTGCCTCGGCCTCGATGCCACCGCACCCCCAGCCGAGGACACCGAGACCGTTGATCATCGTGGTGTGCGAGTCCGTACCAACGAGACTGTCGGGAAACAGGTAGTCGTCGGTGTCGAACACAACCCTCGCCAGGTACTCGAGATTAACCTGGTGAACTATGCCACTTCCTGGTGGCACGATAAGCATGTTCTCGAACGCCTTGGCTCCCCACTTGAGAAACATGAAGCGCTCCCGGTTCCTCTCGAACTCCACTTCTTCGTTCTTTCTGAGTGCATCTTCGCTGAAAAATTGTTATTAATTATGTTAGTTTTTTGTATATTAATGTAAAGATTTAATATAACAATTTGAATAATTTTTAAATAGAACACATTCAAACGTTTTAATATCTCTGATGGATATTCTAATTTAAATATTTTTGACATTATGGAAGATAACACAGACTTGATAATTTATTCAAAATCAAATAAAAACATTTTTCTAGTAACTTCGAAAAAATTTTGTTAACAATTCCATGAATATTATCTCAAACAATTTTAATTTGTGTGTTAAATATTTTTATAATCATATAGAAGATAAAATTTAATTTTTCAGAAGCACACACAGCCATGTTCTTGTTAATCTATTAAATTAAATTATTGTACAAGCAACGGTTAAAAAAGATGTAAAAATAAAATACACTTTAATATTCTATACCCTCTAACAAAATCCACTTGTACAGAATGATCAATGACTAGATCAGCTGGACAGACTGGGTTGATTTTGTCTGGATTACCATCGAGTTTTTTAACAGCATCTCGCATAGCCGCAAAATCAACAACTGCTGGGACTCCAGTAAAATCCTTGAAAAATTTACAAAATTTGTTGACATTTCTAGTTTTTTTACAATTGATTTAATTTTCACTTTGAAATAAAAAATAATTTTGTTATTATAGAATTGAATTTAATGTTTATAGTCAAAGTAAAGTATAAAAATTGAAAAATAAAAAATAAATCATTGCATAACTGAATGACCTCATTCATACAATGAAATTTTATTTGCATGATTATGCCACCTGATTCAACTGATAATATTTGTCATTGAGTATCCGTGTGAAAAAATTTATCAGACAATATATTTAGATAAACTTATTTAAAAATAATTTTTATATTTAATTAATTAACAATTATTTTTTTCCAATTTTATTTGTTAATGTAAGTTTTAAATGTTGTTTTTAAATTAAAAATTCAAAGTAACCAAGCTCTTACAAGACGTAAACAGTGTTTAGCATTAATTCAATATCAAAAATGAATTTTAATTTAAAACCTATAAATTAATATTAACTTTACCTGAAGGATTACTCTTGCGGGTTTGAATGCTGCTTCCACACCTTCTTCCACAGCCTGATTTTTTTCCCAGTCCAAAATCTTTTCAACATCACTTTTTTTAACTTGAAATTCATCACAATTTCTGACTGCACTCTCAAACAGTACTCTTATTGAAAATGGTAGTTTACCTGTTGCATTAATTATTTAATTTCAATTTAAGTAAATTGTTTCAAATTCATATTTATTTGGTTTTTTTATTTTTTTTATGGCTTACCATATTTTTCCCCCCCCAATGTTACAACATCATAGTAATTCTTCTGCTTGCCATTGATGTCAATTTGTTTGAGCAAATTATCATAAGGATTTTTGGCTGAAACAAAAACGGAGGTTTTTTTAGTGCGGATTATATTAAACTTGAAAGTGTAGCTGTACAAAAATTTATGCAAACGAAATTCAAAAAAATTCAATGAAATTAGCATATTCAACTTTAGTGCTTGAAAAAGTGCCACTTCATTGCCACATTTTAATCAAAACAAAAATTCATCACTTGTACCATGTGAAGTATTAATATTTTCTGACATCTTCAATTTTTATTAAAAAAAAAACAAAAAACAAAAACAAAAAAAAAGTACACAAATCGAATGTAATGTTCGGAAACGACTGTTCAATAACGAGAGGTACCACTACGAAATTCGAATCACACTTAACACTTGTCGAATTTAAACAAGAAATTTTAAAAAACTTCAAAATCCGTCCGCGTGCGACCAGAGTTTGACGTAAAAAATCAAAAATTTGACAATAATATTATGAAAAATCTGTCGAGGTCGGAACCAAACACTGTATACTCACCAGCCATGATCGTCTCTGTAGCAGTCACGTCGTCCACTTTCGCGTAAATAAAAATGTGAAGATAAAATTGAGGTTAGGGAGGGGATCCCCCCGTCGCGCGCTTCGAAATTGACCGTTCCATATTTATTGCAGTGCACCCTCGAAAAACTTTTTTTCATGAATATATTTGGATGAAAGCGTACAATTAGATATGCTAGGTACCGACGGAAAAATGTGCGATTTATTGTAATACTGATACACTTTGTTTATTTACTAATATAAAACCTGTGAATAACACACTGTACTAAGAAACCCATGAATAAATGAAATATTTAAAAAAAAAAAAAAAAAAAACTTTTTTTTCTTTTTTTTTGATAAAAAAAAAAAGTCAATCAAGCCTCATATATCAAGAGTAAGAAGCCTCGGAAGTTTTTTATCGTACCGCGGATGAACTTATAAGAGTGTCCCCGATCTAAATAATCGAAATTAATTGTTTTTATACTTTTTTTTTGTAGATCCAACAGATTTGACATTGCAATAAATACAATGACCAATAAAATTTTATTGATTTGATTAAATTGAATAAAGTAATTATCATTCTCACTTAACTAGACCTTTTACGTATCGAGGTAAATTTTTTTCCCGAATTTAGCTGCTGATAAAAATGTCAACAAATTACACGGCCCTTTTTTCTATTTATGTTTTTATTGTTTCATGTAAAATGCTAATTATCATGCTGGTTTAAAATAGTAGAACACTGCTCTGATATTTGCGTGTCCAATTGCAAAAGTCAACATTTTAAAGAAAAATATAAAAGGGCTCTGTATAGGGAATTTAAAGCAATTACTGCTATTTTTGCAAGGGTGTTACAAAGCTCTTTTCTCAATTTGTCTTTATTTTTCCTGTACAGTGTATGTACACACGTGTGAAATGCCACCTTTATCGTAATACTATTGAACTTTTAAATTATTTTACTCAGTTATTTACCTAATTACTGTAAATTTTACAATATAAATGAATATTTTGAAGATTATAATTTATTTACATATGTTATAATCATAATATAATGTACACTAAGTGTATGTATATAGACATACAAGTTAAAATTAAAAAAAAAAGAACACTGAAGATATATAGATGACTGTCAGTTGAATCCAACCTTAATTTTTGGCCAACCAACTCCAAATTCTCGTATAATTCTTCGTTTAAATTGAAATTTTTGTAAGTTCTCATTGTTCCAGTTTATTTAGTTTAAGATAGCTTTAAATCGTGAAAAAAGTGAACTGCAAATTATTCTTTTTGAGTGCGTTTATGAGCATCAGTGTAGTTTGTTTACGTTAAACATGTGCTGAGTAAAACATTGCAGACGTTTTTTTATTCATTATGAAAATTGTGAAAATTTTTTAAGTTTAAGGGTACTTAGTTAATGTTAAAATGCTTTCAGTTTTTTATTTTTATTTTGTAGTTTAATACAGTTTTTAAATGTGCAATTAATTCTTGACAAAATTGAATTTTATTAAAGATCCAAAAACTGTTTTTACAGTTATTACAAAATTTAAATTTTTTAAGCAAAAATTAAATCATGAGTAATTCTTTAATAATTAGTATTAAATAATTAAAGTTGAGTAATGAAAAATATTGAAATGATCAATTTCCCAATAATTTATGTCTCAGTTTTGTTAAATTAATGCCAACTTTTATTGAATTCATTTTGGCATTACCTAACTTAAATATTAAATTTGTGAATTTTTTTAAATAGAATCTTTTGATTTCATAAAAATCATTCATTTTCAGTGTAAAAGAAAAAAAAAAAAAAAAAAAAAATCCAGCCATGGATAACGAGGAGTCCATCGAGCCATGAAAAATAATAATTTAAACCAAAAAAAGAATAAGAAAAAAAAAAAACAACATGGAAAAAAGTTAATGATACAATGTTACTTTGAAAAAAGGCCGCATGCATCGAAGAAAAATTAAAATACCGTTTAAAGAAAAAAAAAAAGAAGCTATAACGTGATGAGCCGAAATAGACCGTCCACATGTCCAGCCGCCCCTACATCCTCACGACAAAGCAGGCCGGGCTCGGCTCGTTATCGTCACTCTACGGCCCTCACGGCTCCAGGCTCAGGATGTAAGATTTTTAATTGAAAAAAAAAAATTTATAAACTTTATTTCATCTCAGAAATTTTTCTCAAAATCGCCTGAAAGTATTTTTTTCAGCTTCTGAATTTATTTAAGGGGATACGTGTCTCGGTTTTTTTTTTTTTTTACCCTCACTTTCAATTTCTCGAGCTACGGAAATTTTTCTTTAAAAAAAAGATTTTTCGAGTAAAAGACACTAAAATCTTTAAATTACCACGACTTAGACCAGATTCAACCTTTTTGTACGCTTTTTTAATTTAAATTTTTCGTCCTTTGCTGTACTTTTTAACTCAAGACTTGTTTCAATATCGACTAAAATTATATCTAAGCCGACTCAAAGGCTTTTCTTTTCGAATTTATAATTGAAACAAATATAGATTTACCTGACTTTTAAGAAAAAAAGAGCGAATTCTATGACTTTCTCTGAGGGGTGGACACCCTGTACTTATACTGTAATATGATCATCCCTGCTAGAATTTCAAGAGATTTAGGTTACTCGCCAGAATATGGCCAGAAGCGTCTGGTGAATGCTTACCGATATACTCAGCTGTATACCTACACATACGAATATATGTTTACAACTTTTACATGTTTCATTTTATAAAACTGTTTTAGCCAAAATTGTTCGCCAATTCCCCTATATAAAATGCATTGTCTTTCTGGCTAGAAACCATGCTAAATTTCTGGTCAATTACGTTAAATCTGGTCGATTTCTGCTTACCAAAATAAAAATTTCTCACAGGGTATACTTTAATGTATTTATCAGATAATAAACTAATCGTTCGTTACCCTGCACCAGCATCGCGATGTCCCCCCCAGAGGCTAACGGCGAAGTCGTCTATACCGAAGCGCGGTCCACCCCCTGCCCCGCCGAAGAAGATAGACTACAAGAACCCCCAGATGACCCGGGCCATGCACCATAAAATGAAGCACACCCAGAAGTACCAGGAGGAACTGGAGCGTAAGGAGTGCCAGCAGAACCAGCAGCCCACGAGGAGATCGAGATCGAGTCGTCCCCCGTCGTCAACGAGGAGACCCGACAGCTCCAGACACTCGCGAGGGCCGCCCGTACCCGAAACTCTTCGGCCTCTGGTAGGTGGGATAATAAACGTTTTTAGAATAATAAAATAAAAATAAAAATAATCTTTGATGTATGGATTGCAATTGAGACCCACTTTCTTTTTAACTATTTTTTTACTCATGATTTCGAACTAATGATGAACCTATATCGATTTGAGATGATTCTGATTGGTTACGAACGTAGTATTATCGTGAACAATTGTAGTTTAAAAAAGATAACTACGAATTAAACGTTAAATTTTATTTACAGATTAAAGTGAGTAACTTTTTGGCAATTATTTTCAGCAGTATTTTATTAAAATTTTTCCTTTAAAAACAGTTGAGAATACAGTATTTAAAAAAACTTCTGACGTGTGGTATTCAAAAATATGGATTTAAAATTTTTCCAATTGATTCATATTATGTTTATCAAGTGCAAGAAAATTTGCTGGCACCAATTTTTTTTTTTTTTTTTTTTTTTTTTTTTTTTTTTTTTTTTTACATATTAATTAGCAGAATCCACGATCCCTCGTCCAAAAAAATAAAGTGCAAAGTTAAAAAATCTCACGTTAAACAGTCAACTCGTCGCGGCATGAACTCGCAAGGAGTAAGTCGGAGCCGAGGGTCGTCGAGGGACATGAGGTGTCCTGGTGCGGCGATGGTGACCGAGCACACCATTAACCTGGCCAAGACCTTCAACGCTGACATAGTACAGGCCGAGCCGATGCAGAAGGGACCCGTGGACAACATAATCATACCACCGGGCACCATAAACTCGGACAAGACTACCATAGTCAGCATACCCTTGGGGTCGACCGAAGCGAGGCCACGGGACTCCGGCATCGAACCCCAGGCCATGATGCGCGGGCATGACAGCGTCAAGCCCGCGAACAAGAGCGTAAAGATCATCAACGAGACCCTCGACGAGCAGGTCATTTTCACCCCTTTATTTATTTATTTTATTTTTCGATACTTGAAACCTTGGATCCGAAATTGTCAAAAATTTCAGTACTCGGATCTCAAAAGGCTTCTCAAGAGATTCGAACTAGAAAATTTTGAGTCTGACAAGAGTTTTTTTTTTTTTTTTTTTTTTTTTTAATAATAAAGTCAAATATTTTGGGGATATTTTATTCTGGGATATTTTTTGTCATGAGTCGGAAAACTCGGATTACTTCCTCCTTAGCTCATTTTCAAAAAATTCTTACTTGAAGCTTATTGCAGTTACAGAATTCCGGAATGTATAATTTTCTTTATTGTAAATTTTTACTTTTTTAATATGTATAATTTTGTATTCTCACACTAAAAAACGCAAAAAATTACTTTAAGAAATCTAAATCGTAAATAAAAATTTTCTCTAAAAATGAAATTTCAATCTTGAAATTAAAGAATGAATAAAGAAAATACAAGCTGTTCCAGGTTTCTGGTACTACAATAGGCTTGAAATATGAATTTTTTGAAAATTGACTAAAAAACTGTAAAAGTGAGGCTAAAAATATAATAAAAGCTCACGGATAACCGATATAAAGAAGCTTTGACGCGATATGTCATTAGTGCATGTTTAGTTCATTATTTGGTAAAAGAAAACGATCTGTCTCCCAAGGGACGAATCATCTCCTTGTTAGACATAAAATTTCTGGTCCTTGCGAACACAGAAAAAAAAAAAAAATTCACGCTTATAGGACGCGGTAGAGTACGAGGTAATGAACTCCAAGCTTCAGGATCTCCAGCACGCGAGGCGCGACCTGATGTTGACGGTGGCTGGCTTCGGCACAAACTCAATCTCGGTGAGAAAAAAAAATAAAAAAAATAAGCCCAAGGAACTTTGAAAAAAAAAAAATGTCAATTCTAGGAGGAAAACGGAGCGAGTCCAGAGATAGCCGACGTATCGCCTAGGTCGATGCTCCAGGACAGCCCGGACGGACTGTACCCCTACCCGGACCCGAACGACCCGTACTTTAAGCCGGAGTACGGGATGCGTCACCCTGTAGTAGAGGCCGCCCGGGAGTACCTCAGGTGCCGACAGTCCGAGCGGAAGTTCGAGGACGAGTTCGCTAAAATCGCCACCGGCGAGGCTATCGACGACCTCAGGCCCCCAAAGGACTTCCTCGAGTACTCCGACGACGACGACGACGACGACGACGATTATGACGACGGCGGCACGAGCTACACCAGGTTTTTTATTTTTTTTTACCTACTTTTTTTTTATCAAATTTTACGATACAATTTGAATATTTTTTTTCGTCTTACTATGACTCTGGTGTGAGAAAAGTAATTTATTTATTTATTTATTATTATTTTTGTTTAAGAGTCTGGTCTCAAAATTCGGTAAAATTTTTAAATATTGTTGTAATTGTATTTATTCAATGCTCAATAGGGGTATTCAACAAATTCAGTATAATCAATACTCATTCAAAAACTTGAATCAAGAGTAAAAAGAAATAATAATCTTGATAATAATTGCAAGTCGAAAAATATTGTGTGCGTCAAAAAAAAAAAAAAAAAATTTACTATTTTAGACACTTATAAAAAAAACAGGTTACGTTGTATAGTTCTCTATAGACTATCGCGATAATTTTTCAGACGCAACGCGTACGAGTACGACCCGCTCGAGGTAGATCGTCTCGAGCGATTCCTGGACACCAAGAACTACCCGGTTAGTCCCAGAGCGCCCCGAAGTTCGCCACCGGCCGGTCGCAGGGGCTTGCCACCCGACCTCTGGGACATAGAGGATCCCTGGTACTCAGAGCCCGATGGTCCCGATCTCATCGACTGGAACTCACCGGAATGTCACTGATTAGTCTGTTTCAAGAGGTTTTTTTTTTTTAAACAAATGGATTGGACCAACGAATTTTTTTTTTTTTTTTTAAGTAGCTTTTTTTACACAAAGTTTTTTTTATTTTGACTCAAGTTAACGTTAAATTATGTGGCTGTGATTATTAAGTTGATTTATGTTTACTTTGCTTATAACATGTAACTTAATTTCATCAACACTGCTAATTGAGAGTCGACAAGTTAAAATACTTTTTTTAATTCATCACGTTATTTATTTCAAAATTTATCAATAGTGCTGGTAAAAAGAAATTTTTTTTATCATTATCATAAGGTATTTGTGATTTCTCGATGCATGCGGTTGTCCGTAAACTCATAAAAAAGTGTAAAAACGTATTCTGATATTTAAAAAATGATAATAATATGTTATTTTTTTAAAGTTGTCTAAAAAAAAGTGTACAATAAATTCAGTTTCGCCTTGGCTGTGTCTGTAATATCTTTGAATTAATCTTTCTTTTAACTTCGTTCTTATATAGTTCTTATATTCTTATCAACTATAAAAATTAACAGAATTAGCGACTCTTGCAAAAGAGAGTTTTTGCCAAAATCTTTGATGATTATTTTATTTATACTTTAAGGTAATGTTTTACAGAAAACAGATCTTTTAATTGCTTTTTTAAATTATTGAAAAGTCTTATCAATACTGTATAGTTGCATACATACATACATACATACCATTTTAAGCTTTGGGTAAAATAAAGAATTTTACATTGCTTTTAGAGTAGGAAAAATAACAACTTAAAATCTACAGCTTTTCGCGCTCTTTATCGGGACCCAATAAACTAAATAACAACTAGCCGGCACGGTGTAGGTACCTGGTAGCTTGCAGAGGCTGTGCAGAAGACACATGTGCGCGGTGAATGTTGGATCGCATGCGGTTGCGTATCCTAACCTCAACCATTTAGAAAAACAGTTAAAAAATGTCGAAAAAAAAGGCAAAATTCGTTGTAAATAACGCAGTTGATCTCCCCTCGAGCAAAAAAAGGTCAAAACATGCTTCGCTTGGAAAATTGAGTCTTTCCGGTAGATCTAAGAACATCGACAAAAGGAAAAACACCCTTCTACTCGAGTACAAGATGAAAAACAAAGACAATATTTTTCTTGACAGACGGATAGGAGAGAAAAATCGGGGTATGTCCCAGGAGGAGAAGATAATGGCGCGTTTCACGGCTGAAAAAATAAAGGCTCACAGTAAAAAGAGCATCTACAACCTTAACGACGACGAGATACTCACTCACAGGGGTCAGTCGCTTATGGAAATCGAAAAGTTTGACGATCCGAGAAGCGACGACGACGAAGATGACGACCAAAGTGCAGGTGGAAATTTAGATAAAAAGTTCATAGAAGAGGCACACTTTGGTGGTGGTGTTTTGTCAAAGGCATCTGCAAACTCTGAGATGTCGAGAAAGGACATGATAAACCAGCTGATAGCAGAGTCTAAGAAGCGAAAGGCTGAGAAGCAAAAGTTGCGGGAGGAAACAATTGGTCTCACTGAAAAGTTGGATACCGAGTGGCGTGACTTGATGCCACTTTTGTCATTTACCAAGAAGGGCGATGAAGAAGTAGAAAAGTCTGGTGTTGACGACTACACCAAGGAACTCCAGAAAATGAAGTTTGAGCCAAGAGGTGTGCCAACAGACAGGCTCAAGTCGGAAGAAGAAGTTGCCACGGAGGAAATGAAAAAACTCGAAGAACTGGAGAGAAGCAGACAAGATAGAATGAAGGGATTCTCGGATGATGTTGAGTTTCAACAGAAGCACAGGTCAGCCGACGACTTGGATGATTTTAATATTGAAAAGATTGAAGATGAAGGTTCTGAAAATGAGAATGACTTAGAGGCAATTTTGAAAAAGTATCAAGAGAGTAAAGTCGAGAAGAGCAAAAGTGTGATCAAAGAAGAAGGAAATTCTGCTGAAGAAGAAGATGATGGACAAGATGAAGATTGTGAAAGTGAAGAAGAAGAAGAAGAACAAGAAGAAGAAGAACAAGAAGAAAAAGAAAAAGAAGAAGAAGAAAAAGA
Source organism: Encarsia formosa (assembly GCA_038277355.1). Taxonomy (NCBI): domain Eukaryota; kingdom Metazoa; phylum Arthropoda; class Insecta; order Hymenoptera; family Aphelinidae; genus Encarsia; species Encarsia formosa. Next base: position 129,015,031 of record CM076184.1, read on the forward strand.
AGAAGAAGAAAAAGAAGTCAAGGCTAAAAACAATAAAGAAAGTGATGGAGAAAAAGAAGAATCAAATGACCAGGATGAGGATGCTAGCTCTGAAAATGAAGAAAGTGAATCTGAAGACAATTTATCAGATCTAAAAGCTTCTGATTCATCTGAAGAAGAAGGTGAAGATTTAGAAAAACAAGAGGAAAAAAAAGTTAATAATATTGAAACTCAGAAAAATTTAGTTTTAGAAGAAAATTTAATAGAGAAAGATGAATTAATTGAAAAAGCTAGAAAAGAGTTGCCAAAAACTTTTGAGGCTCCAAACACTTATGAAGAATTGTTAAGTATTCTTCAAAATCAAAGCTGCAGTCATCAATCTGTGATTGTTGAAAGAATAATTAAATGTAACCATTGGAAATTAGGCGAAGGAAATAGGGAAAAACTATCAAATTTATTTTCATTTTTGATAAAATATTTAGATGAATGTGCATCTAAAACTAGTTTGGAAGAGTTACATGCGTTCTTTCAACTTTTTGATAAACTTTGTCCTCATTTGTATGATTTAGTTCATGCTAATCCATTAACAACAAAAAACTTTTTACATGATATTTTGAAAGAAAAACACACTAAATTTGAAGAAAAAATAAAAGTATATCCAGATTTAAGTACGGTAAGAACAGTAATGAATATTATCTAAAAATTAATTTATAAATTAAAAGTAATTAATGATGAAATTTTTTTACAGATTATTTTATTCAAGTTAGTTTCTATTTTGTATCCGACATCAGATTTTAGACATCCCATTGTCACACCGTGTTTAGTATTTATGTCACAAATTTTACTAAGGTGTAAAATAAAAAGTAAAAGTGATATCTCAAAGGGTCTATTTTTGTGCACATTAATGTTAGAGGTATGAAAATTAATTGCAAGTATTTTGAAAACGAATTTTTAATTTTGTATTCCAATCAAAAAATTTACTATTTTTCAGTACACACTGTTGAGCAAAAGGTGGTCGCCGTCAACAATAAATTTCCTTCGTGGTGTTATTTATGTATCTCTGCCAAAACCATTTGGCAAAGTTATCAAAGTTATTCCACCTTACAAAGCAGTAGGTGAAATTAGTAACATATTGGTTCTGGAAGAAAGTCACAAGAAGTCAGAAGTCGAAGCTGTATCTTTGAAATCGCGAGTCAAAGATTTAATTGGCCAAGACGTGGATGATAATTTTAAATTGAGGACATTCAACACCGCGGTCAACTTGTTGTGTGAATTCGTGGAACAGTGCAGTGAGCTGGACGCTGCTTACTCCATATTCGAGCCAATTTTGGTTTTACTAGAATCGAGTTCTGTTAAAAGGTATCCCAAGTGTATTAGAGAAAGAGTTGATTATCTTAAAAACAAATTGGAAGAATTAAAACAAAAGAGTCTAGAGTACCTTTCGTACGAGAAGAAAAAGCCCAAGGCATTGAGAATGTACGAACCTCGAGTGGAAGTCATGTAAGTCAATTATTCCATTTTGTAAAGTCAATAGTGAATTTTAACGATAGATATCACTCAGAAAAAAAATTTCTCAAATCATTGATTTAAAATTTTCGCCAAACGTCTGACGTCATCTTGACCAAGTCATGGAACTCAGTCGTTTTGAAATTTGAAATTAGTAATCATTAAATTAATTTGTAACAATTGAGTAATGTGTTTGAACTGTGGTTAAAATTGATAATTTTAATTTTGTTTTTCTTTTATATAATTTAATTTTATTATTCATAAAAATATATGTATCGCCATACATCACGACGATCTCACGCGTTAGAAATTTTAATGGAAGTTCACAATAAAAAATTTAAGAAATTTTTTTCTTTATTATAAAACTCAATGATATCGTAAAATTTACTAACGGCATTACAGTTTTCATACATAGAATTCATAAAATGTTTAATTCATTCATGTTACTTAATCTGCAGAGATGTTAAATATAAAATAAAATGAACTTTTTTTTTTCAGATATGACGGTAAAAGGCATAAACCAATGTCAAGAGAAAAAGCTGAAAGAGCCAAACTCATTCACAAATTAAAGAGAGAAACCAAGAGTGCCAGACGCGAGTTGCGAAGGGACAATGCTTTCCTATCCAAAGTCAAGATAAAGCAGCAGATCGTCAGTGACAACGAGCGTAAGCGCAAGGTCAAGGAAATTTTCGGAGACGCTGCTGTGCAGCAACACGAACTGAAAAAGTACAAGAAAAAAAAATAGTTATAACGTTTGTGTATAAATATATATATATTTTTTTAACGCCTTGTAAAATATTTTATATATACTACCATCGTCGGTACGCGCGATAATGATTGTTAAATATATATTACAAAAAGTAAATAAATGAAAATTCTGATTTTAAAAAAATTTATTACTTTTGCCAGTCACAATATTACAAAATAAAATCAATTTTTCTCATAGAATAAATTAAAATTAATCTACATACTGTATGGAAAAAAATAAAATTTTTGAATGAACTTAAGTAATTTCAAATTCAATTTTAATTGTTTATTTAAAAAGCTATTAAAGATATTTTAAAAATACTCATTAATTAAAGTAAGATAATTGTTATAATTGACTGATAAAAAATTGTAATATTTCCTTGTAAGTATATAGCTAATGAATTTGATAAAAAATAATTTATATTCATCAAAAATTTTAAATGTTTAAAATTGTAAATAGATACGCACAAACAATAATTCACGCTTAATTTATTTATTTTATTAAGGAGATACCTAAATAACATATCAATTTAGAGATAAAATGAACTTAGAGAAATGCACATCCAGGAAAATACCTCCAAAATTAAAGCCGTTTTGATGGGGTGTACAAGATTAAAAAATTTAAAAAACCTTTATCACGAAAATTTATTATACAACCTTCTAATAATCTCGTATACGGTATAATTTCATATAACTCCGCGCATGCGGATTTTATAAGTTTTGGAATTTGGTGCCAACATTAAAAAGGAGAAGAAGAAGATTAGAGGTGATAAATAAAAATTCGTTCACTTGAAATTTCCGAAAATTTTATGACTAAAATACTTCTCGATCGTTCCAAAATTTTGATGTACCAATTTTAATTAAAATTTTTTGAAGTTGCTATTCAATTTAAACGAAAGTCGGTGTGGATTTTACAAAAAAAATAAATATTTTAAAAACTATAAAAAAATTTTCTTTATATATTGCTCTATTCTCAAGTGAAAGAGCTCTCTAATCTTTATGATTATTCTAAAAATTCAAATTCGCGATCTATAAAATGACAGTTTTATTTTGGAAATTTTACAAATTGCCGTGAAACAAATTTTCGATTTTGAAATACTTAGGGTGTATGTGCGAAACCTAGAACTTGACGGTTTTCAAGCTGCGTGTAACACAGACTGTATATATACATATGAAGGTATAATACATATGCGTTGTAATGGTGAACACTTCTGGTAACTGCAGTAGTGCAGGAGTCCGGAGGGAGAAAAGAAGAAGCGTTACAACTTTCGCGAGTTGGAAAGTAAACAACCCTGCAATCGACATCTTCTTCGGGACGAGCCTACCGGTAAGACTTTGTGATTGAACCGTCATCATCATTATTTATGGTCATTATCATCATTCATACTTACATCGAAAAATCAACTCTAACTTTTGCAAGGCAAGCGACATATTACTCTTACTTATAAACAGCAGTTTTTTTTTTACCTGTTCGGTAGGTAATATAAAATGACTTGATCGAAGTTTTTTTTTTAAGGTTGATCGAGTGACTTTTTTTTCTTTATTTCGTGTGCTAGTTTTAAGGAATTGATCAGCCCTGCCAAGAATTATTCTTTGCATAAGTGGGGGGAAAGTGTCTCATAGATGTCGAGTAGTGCAGAGAGTGCGCAAATTGTAAATTCTTTTTTCTCTCTGTCTAAGTCGATTTAAATATCCACATTTTGCAAATACGATAAAGTCGATGATTTTGCACTTTGAAGTTTCGTCATGGGTACTATAAGAGATTTTTCTAGCAAGTTTTTTGTTGTTGGTAGTTCCACTACCAAGGATAGGGGTTAAGATTTTTATAATTTTTAGTTACAGTAAATTAAAAAAAATTTATTTAATATCATTTCAGTGAATAATGAGTTAGTGATAACAAGTGTTGTTAACAATGTCAAACAACAGCAATCCGCAAGGATCATTTGGACTGGATCAACAAGGAAGACTCGTTAGGTTGGATCCAAGTACCTCACAAGCAAATGTCATTCGTTTATCCAGTTTTGAAGAAACTATCAGAAGACTAAGCTCAAATTTCAGACAGGACGAGTCTGTACCTGACTCTGCTCTAGGTAATAAACATTTCATTTGGATTTTTTCTTATAATTATGAATAATTTTTAATTATTGAAAATATATATTCAGAAGACTTTACAAGACATAGCATATCCAATTTGACAGACTCTGAACTTTCTCCTGATGTTACCGATGGAGGTTCATCGCCTCAACAGACAACAGCAAGCATTCCGCCTTTAAGCTCTGATGAAGAGTGAGTACAAAATTTTTTTTTTATCAATCTATTCCTTAATACAAATATATTCAAAGAATGGTTGCTCCATGACAACATGCATAATGATAAAAAGCAGAGAAAACTCAATCGCGTTCAAAAGTAATTTTTTATTAAAAAAAGTGTTTATTTAAATCGTTTATAAGTGAGAAAACTAATTATGCTCTTCAAATATTAAGTAACAAATAAAATTTGTTATATTTCTTTAATTATCAATAAAATAACCGAAGAAAAAATTAAAATAAAATTTCAGTAATTACATTTTACAGATTGAATAATGAAATTTTTTTTTATTACAGTCGAAGATATTGTTGGGTATGTTTCGCCACAGACGAGGACGACGCTACGGCGCCTTGGGTAAAGCCGTGTCACTGTCGCGGAACCGCGAAGTGGGTTCATCAGCGATGCATACAGCGGTGGGTCGACGAGAAACAAAAGGGACGTTCCGGGGCCCACGTGTCGTGCCCGCAGTGCAACACCGAGTACATCATAGTTTATCCAAACATGGGTAAATTACAAATTTAGTTTTTTTATTATGATAAGAGGGACATTTTGTACCAAAGATTGCGTAATCAGTGTCTTCTCTCTTTTTTTTTTTTTTTACACTTTTAAATACAAGTTGCCGGCAAAACCAGCTCCAAAGCAGTAAGGGTGAACGTAGGGATCGACACTGTACCGACGAAACAAACAATTATCTAAGTTGGTTTCGTCGGGGATCGAACCCAAGACCCTTTGAACGACAATAAAACTTTTTTCAAGAATACGCCAGGAACATACTTATAACTCATTTTTGTTACGATGTTTTAGAAATGTAATGGGGAACCCATTAGTAATCAAATCTATGAAAGTCATTGAGAAATTTCAAAGATTTAAATTGAAAAAATTGTTAACTTAAAATTTCGGTGTCTTCGAAATATAATTAAATTAAAAACAAAAAAGCTTCTCATTGAAAATCTATATGAATTTTTTTTTTTTTTTTTTTTTTTCAGGCCCACTGGTGATTATATTGGACACCATAGACGGTCTGATATTCCGGGTATGTCCCCTGATAGCGGCGGGCATAGTCGTGGGTTGCGTCTACTGGACCGCGGTGACCTTTGGCGCAGTGACTGTTATGCAAGTTATAGGTCACAAGGACGGACTGACCATGATGGAACAGGCCGATCCGCTGGTCCTTCTCGTAGGTCTGCCCACCATACCAATTCTACTTGTTCTCGGTAAAATGCTCGACTGGGAGGACCAAGCCCTCACCTTGTTCAGGAGACACGCCTGCAAGCTTCCCCTGCTAAAGAGAGTCTTGAAGTGTTGGTGGGTTTATTTGTTTTGAAAATATAAATATTAATAAATTAACATTTTTACCGAGAATTCCAGACCGGGTATACTATAACCTTGGAATAGATTTCCAAAGTAAAAGCATTTTTTTTTTTTTTAAGCTAAATTAAAATGAATCAAATTTGAGTAAATTTTTTAGTTGGTATTTAATTTACTTGAAATCATTACTTCATGTTTTTGTAAACTACAAAAAAAAAAACAATAAAATTTTCTTCATTTTTCAGTTGTTCAGAAGAAGATGTAGCCAGATCTCAAGATGTTCCACCAATGACTGATCCAATATCAGCAACTAGAGTTTTTTGTGGTGCTCTTTTGCTACCTACCATTGCAACAATTTGCGGAAGAATATTTTTTTACAGTATAAATTCAAATTTCCAAAGAACAATATTTGTGAGTAAAATAGTGGATTTATTATTATAGACATAATTAATGTTAAAAACTGTATTTATAATTTTTTTTTTTCTCTTTTCCTTTAGGGTGGAATGGCGTTTATAACGATAAAGGGAGCGTTTAAAATTTATCACAAACAACAACAATACATAAGACAACGCAAAAGACGCATAATGGATTACACAGATAGTAATATAGCTATGTACAGGAGACAAAGAAATTCAGAAGACAATTAGCATTATTGAGCACATTTTTAAAAAAACTGCATAATGGCAGAACAGTTTTAAAAAAGTTTACCTACAAACCTGTACAAACTTCCTAGCACGAAATTTATTTATATATATATGTATTTATGTATATATAAATACTTTCGACTAGTTTGTTTAGGGACAGAGAAGGTTTGATTGTTAAAAAAATATTTTTTTAATTAATGTTACTACAAATTATATCAAGATATCTCTTATTGCTTTGAAGCTTGTACAGATAGAATAATTAGAATTACTTTGTATAGTTCTGAACTAATACTTCAATACTGAAGTTTTGCACAGATTACTGAGTTCAAATTTAAGATTTATGTATAACATTACAATTAAAAAACATAGCAAATAATTGTCTAATAATCTGATAAGTTTTAAAACGTTTTTACGTTAAAATAATTTTATTTTTTTTTATCATGTACTTTACAGTTTTATATTTCACACAGAATCATGTTTCATTCATTGTAAATTATATTTTTTTAGTGTAAGAAGATAATTGTTAATACTTAAAAATAGAACTGTAGTAAACCTCATTTTATTAAATATTAAATTTTCGAAAGCTTTACAATTAATATTTTTAATAATTTATTCATTTCGATTACTTTTAACTGAGTTAATATTTTACGAAAGTTATGTTCAAGAAAAAATTATAAAACTTTGTAATTTATACTTAAAAAAATAAAAAAGTTGACTATAATCTATATAATACACATTTGTATGAAAAAAAAGTTATCATAAAGTATATCCATGTCTTAGTTGGATTTTCTGTAATAGAAACAACCAACTTTAAAACTCCTGTTATCTGTTCAAGTTAATAAATTTTAACTGACTTTATATAATATTTTTAAACATTAATTTTTTTCTACAAATATTTAAATTATATTTTTGAAATATGCTTTTTAATGCATAAACAGCTATAAAAATATTTTATGGTTAGTAAAATAAGGAGATATAGAGGATTTTTAACAAAAAATAGCCCTTGAAAAATTAAATTGAATTTTATTTTTTAAATATTTTTGTTTATAACTATAATATTACACTTGTTAATTAACAAATTGCTATTTACAAATTTATTTAGAATTTTAAGGATCATGAGGAAGTTTAAATCCTACAAGACTAGCTGTTTCCTTTACACTTCTTTCACCTTTGCCACTGTAAAATTTATTAATTTCATTATACTTATTGAGAGAATTTAGATAGCATAAATAGGTTTGCCCTAAATTATTCAATTCATCTTTAGCTTTACAATAAACTTCTGATGTTTCTTTATGAGCGCGAGTTTGTTTTACAATGTACTCTATTATCATATTATTTTTCCCAAGTGGTTTGGAAGCAGATTTTCGCAATTCATTTGCTATCTGATGTAATAATTTTAAATTTTTATTATTCATAGTGTGCTCTTGATAAGCTCTGGATCGTTATCAACACAAGAACTCTCTGGTTTATTCTTCCAAAAGTCCGGCTCTAGAGTTGCCAATTTTTCTTTGGTAAATATGTGTAAAGATGTTCCACTGAAGGTATTTGGATATTGAAAATTATTTTTCAACTTTATCTCTGTCACAAATGGTTTCAGTTTATATATACTAATTGCATTCCGCTTGAGCAAAGCATCAGTTGTGTTGCACTCTAATTCAGACCAACTGTTACCTAACAAAATGCAATTATGTATTAAAGGAGTCCAGTTAGTTAGCAAAAAATTATTTAACAATTGTTTTGAGCAATGAGGCATATACACAAGTGTCAAATGATTATTTATTATTCTTTTCCCTTCTTCATTTTTTTCAATAACTTGTAAGTTGAGTTTCTTTAAACTTTCAATTTCATTATTTGTAAATAGTGGATCGTAAATGTGAACATTTGATGAATAAAGGGATTTTAATGCCAATAATGTTGCTAATTGAAATTTTGAACAAATGTGTTCTGAAAAATTTCCAATACCGTAACAAATGATATCAACAATGCAACTAGATTGCAGATAATTAAGGGCTCTTTCAATTTCGGTTTTTAATCCAGGATAAAAAGGTGAATCTTTTAGTTTTTGCACTGCTAAATTTACTTTTTCAATAATTTCGTCCACTGAGTAAATTTCAACAGTTTCTTTCGATTTATTAACTTTAACTTTAGTTTTACGACGCGAATTGTATTTAACTACTTTAAAATCATTGTTTTCTTCTTTCAACATAACTCTAATTACTTCAAGCTTTGTTGACAGTTTTTAATTATTGTTTAAAAACTCAAAAAAGTAATGAAAATTGACAATACCTTGAAAAGGTTATGTTGCCTCACGTTGCGAATGCGGAAGCTTCTGCTAGTACTTCAGTCTTCAGAAGAATTTTTTTGATTGCCCTGCAAATGCCCAACTCTCCGCAAGTTTACTTATATCTAATTAAGAAAAATTTATTTACCTTTATGACTTGAGTGTTCATGAAGTGAATAAATATTTGCAAACTTTTTTCTAATATGCGTTGGTTTAGCAGATCCTCAGATCGCAAACCTACATAGTGAGAAGTAATTATATATAGCTAATTTTTGTTTGTTGGCGGTAAGTTTGCGATCAAATCCATCTACATTTACAATTACAAACATGTTTTCTTTATAATTAATTTAGTATTGTATGAACTCTTCACTATAAAAAGATCTTAACTTTTTTAAAAACTATTAAATAATTTTTACATTGTAAGTGTGCTATCTTAATATTTTACAAAATAGGTTATGTTTTTTGTTTACAAATAGTTTATTTTCATCTGTGTTTGAATTGAATTGATAATTTTATTTTAATTAATTATTATTTTTGGTTTTCGTTGTATAAAATTTAATGAAATTTAAGTAAGTCTGGAGTATATAGACTCATTTAACAACATACAGATACATTTTTAACGTTTCAACAAAACTAAATCATTTTTTAGGAGTGAAATTTATATTATTTTTTGTCTAACTAATGTAAATTTACAATTATTATCAATCTCTATGTTGAACTTGGATTGACGATCCGGGCATTGCTTTTAACGCACAACATTCCTACCTTAGAAGCACAGCTTCCCAAAACGCGAGAAAATTTTTAAATTACTTTAAAATTTTAAATTCAAATGAATTTAAATTAATTAAAATAAATACCCACCCCCCAACAATTAAATTGAGAAAGATCAAAAAATTTTGATTAAATTTACAAATTGTCTAATAAAAATAAATTTATAAATTTTTATTATTATATTTTGTGTTTTTCTTTTTGCAGTATCTCACAATGGCAACCAATGACCGATTGCGTACTTTACTTTCTGATCTTGGAAGAGCTACCATGAGAGGAGTTAAGAAATGTCCAAATTGTGGAACTTACAATGGGTCGCGAGGAGTCAATTGCAAAAATAAATTTTGTAATGCCGTTTTTAAAGAAACTGCAGAAAGAAAAAAATCATCTGTTGATGCATGTAGACTAATGACTGAATCGAATTCCAATATTTTTTCTGTATCCATGAAAGATAAAGGCCGGGAACATCGAGCTTTTGTACAGTTACCAGTTGAATCAACTGCTACTGATGCAACTCTTTGTTTTGTCGAAGGTTGTGAATTAAATTTTACTGATAATATTGTGGAATATGTAAGTAAAATTTATAGTTATTTATAAAATTTACCAATCAATTTATATATTATTATTATTTTTTATTCAACAGAATAAGCAGTCAATACGTTGCTGCATCCACATTCAAGCTGCTTTTGATTGTAATAAAGAAGCGCAAGTGCTTACATTAAAAAACTCAGTTTTATCTTCATTGAATGTGAACAACGACGTCAAACAAGAAATTTGGTTTCTTGCTACAGAATCTGCTGGGCCACTGGTTCAAAGAATTTCTAAAAGTATCATGGCTGTGAAATGCAAAACTTCACAAAAACATCCACTTGGCTATCTACATTTCAAATTATTAACCACTAAATTAAAAGGAAAAGTTCATCATAAATTCTTTTGTAGCTGTTCAATCTATCAGGTAAATTTCAATTTCATACTAAAAATTAATTAAATTTTTTTTGCTTATCTAATGATTGTGTACATATTTTAGACTGGTGGTAGATTAAACAATGTTGCCTGTAATACCACTCCAGAAAAAAGATGTGTCCATTATTATGCATGCATGTGGGCATTTGCTAGTGATCTCAAATTAAGTGAAGAGTTTCAGAGTTTTTTAAACTTGGATTATGTAGATTCAAAACTACAAGAATCTTTTGATTTTGTGACACATCCAAATGAGCCAGATATTTTTGTTGAGATGAGTAAGTTAGAATTACACAATTCGATTCAATTTTTGGTGAAATATCCAGTATTAATTCTATTTCTTTCAGATTTGGACGCATTTACTAATGATGGACATTTTTTGATACTTCGGGATGATGCAGTTGTTGAAAATTTACAAAATAAAAGATTAGATAACTTAAATTTTGATACATCTGTTTTCACCAGTAACGAAGTGTACAAGGATCAAGACGACATTGAATGGTTTGATTCAAATTATGTACCTGAACTAAATGTTTCAGAGGTATTATTTTTTTTTTTTTTTGATTTTAGAAAAAGGTGCAGGTTATCTATTCGTCTACGAAAAAAACTTTTCGTCTACGAAGTTTTAAAATACGTCTTTAAAAAATTATTAGCAAATAGTTTTGCCCCATATTAGATCTTGGAACTGTAAATTAGATACTGGATACTAAATTGAACCTTAAATCCAACAACACAAATCCTACTGGGTTTACGTGAATAGTGGTCCCGCCTGCTTGATAGACAGAAAAATTTTCGTGTATGAAGCATCTTTTCTTAAATTGTTGAAAATTGAAAAATTTTTATAAGCATGAAAAAAAATTTTGTGGATGAAAAGTTTTTTTCTCAGTCAAATAGACCTCAATAGCCTACTTCTTAGAAAATTAATTTAAAAAATTTATAGTGATTTTTAATGTATATTTTAAACTTGTATTTTAGTAAAAGCAACATTTTTTGATAAAAAATTAATTTATTTAAAAATTCTTATTTTGTAGGTACATGATTTATCAGTAATTGATCAAAATACAATTTTCAAAGGAAGCACTTTGAAAATAATTCACGACTCTTCTATGGAAAAAATAGATTTCAATGGTGAAATCGACAATACCATTTTTTTGGATGGTAACAATATTAAATCTTTAAACAACTCGCAAATGAAAATTCTCAATCCCATGAATTTTAATGTCAGTAATTTAACTCTACTGGAATCAAATCCTTTGGAGAAAAAGAACAATCCTACTATCATAAACATACCTTTGGATCGAAGGAAAACTTCAATCAAAAGAAAACACGATAAAAATCTATCAACTGTAAAAAATTTAAATTTGTCTAGAGCCAAAAAAATTAAAGACGAGTCTTACCAAAGCGATAATATTGATGAATCTACGACCAGTGTATCATTTATTCAATGGTATGTAGTAATTCAAATTTACTTATTAAAATTTTTTCTTGTTTCCTATTGATATTAACTAATTTTTGTCAATTTAAAATCAGGCTGTCTTCTGTAACAGAGCAAATAAATCAAACGATGCATTATCAATTTTCTGGTAAGCCGGAACCTCTGGTTTTCCAAACACCTCAATCTTTTTTTGACTGTCTGCGCGAGAGAATTTCGTCTGGATCAAAGAAGAAACGCCTGCCAAATTTTACCACGGCTTTCTTACGCAAGGATTCTGTTCCAGTTGGAACATTTACCAGGTACACTTGGCACATAACAAACATACTGCACCTGAAGAGCATTTTTGAAACACCTCTGGTACCACTGGACATTACCAGAAGTTTTTCACGAATGCCTGACGGCACTTACGAGACTTTGAGAAGAGAGGAAACCGAGATGGAAATATATAGAAACCTGGGCAGTGGAGGAACGATAAAGCCAATGGAACTTAAGACTTTTTTAAAAGTTGGTGAGTAATTTTTAAAAATTAAAAAAAATAAGTTATACTAATGCTAAATGTTATAGTTCACTAACGTGTAATAATGAAGTATATATTAGATATAATATTGATAAAAATTATTTGAAACCCTAATAAGTTTTAGAGGTCGTCAAAACTCATCGTAAATCGATTGAAAAAAAAATTAAGTAAAAATATGTAATTTTAGGTAATACGTCTCCTGATCAAGTACAACCAACACCGTTTTTAATAGAGTGGATACCGGACATACTGCCGATTTCAAAAATAGGTGAATTGAGAATACAATTTGAGTTTGGGCATATAACAAACGAATCTTCGCAAAAATCAATGTTGATGCCACTGTCAAAAAATGGAAGATAAAATTTATTGATCAAAGTCAAGCTCTTATTGTAATGTTTACATTTTATGTCATACATGTTAACAAATTTCGACTGTGATTTTAAGCAAGAAGCCATAACTTATTTGTTACTTTACTTCTGTAAATTTCAATTAAAATTAAATTCAATAAATATAGTAAAAGTTGTTTAGTCTTAAACCAATAAATTTTTTTATCAAATTGTAATTTTTTTTTATAAAAACGTTAAAAAATCTAGAAAAAAAAATGAATGCATAGAAAAAATATTTTTGTTTTGAAAGGAAAAAAATCCAAAAAGTAGTAAAAAATAATAATTATAATAAATGAACAATGAATCAAAATTGAAAAGTACTTTTACTTCTTAAAAGAACAATTTGTATTTTTCTAAATATTTTCAACAAATTGTAAGAAAAACCAATTTATATTTATTTACTTATTTATCTATTTTCATTTATACAGGCTTAAAGCCCTTACAGATTAAGTACAATGATGACGGTGGCGAACCATACTTGAATTTTCATGTATTTTTCAACATTTTTTACTTATGCGAAACAAAATTCTCAATTTCAAAAAATATCAGCTAATTCAACTAATTTAATTAAAAGTAAAAATAAAATTCTTATTGCTAATATAAAATGCATCTTTCTTATAGTTGTATATATTCAATAATTTACAATAAATTGCTACTCACGGCCGCAGTTAACATGATTCCTTTCTTTAAAATAATACAGTCTTTGAAGTTTTCAGATACTTCACACTTAAATAAATGATTTGATTAATTTTTGTAGTTTAAAGTTTTGATATTTGGTTTTATCTCATTTTTGATAAAATCAACTTCAAGTACCATAATTGTATCTTTTATTTTTGAATACAGCAATGGAATTGAAAAATTCTTTCTTTCAAAAAAATTTCATAAATGTTAAGTTAACTTAAAAATTGATATAGAACTCAATGGAACAAACCGAATGCAATTTAACCCACCAGTCAATAGAACTAGAAGAATTTAGAAAAGACTGGAGGTCAATATGAAAAACTTTAATGTGTTAATTTAAGGCAGCAATGAAACTCAGACTATTCATGGTGTTTAACAAATCAAAATTTCAAGACTGTCACTTACTTTCCCCATTACATTACATTGTTTTATAGTATATCTAATAGACAAAACGTGAATATTCGTCTAATGTAAGATTTGAATTTTAAATTTTATTAATTTTATTGAATATGTTAATTGATCATGAACAGTGTTTATATCAATTATTGTATTCTATGTTCTATTAGACTTACTTAGACTTGTTCTGATTTATATTTATATTATTTAATTATATATTTATTTGAGTGTGAATCAATTGAAATAAAAAAAAAAATTGAATAACTTTATTTACAAATTGTCTAAGCTAATGATTTTTAAAAATAATACTTAATGCTTATTCAAATTTACAATTGCTGCCTTAGAGGTTGTCCTCTGTAAGGTAACTTTTCAGAGTAAAATTCATCTGGTACTGAACAGACCTTTAACAGCACTCTGTTCTCATCATTGCTGCTGCTTGGAACAAGTTTGTAGAATGTGCAAGGCCTGTTTCCCTCACCAAAATGACCTGTATAAGGAGGACTTAGAATATCAAGGAATGCACATGGTCCTTCTAAGCATGTAATTTCGTGGAGATTCTTCACTGTAGGCGTCACCATACAAGTTGGATCGTCAGGTTTGACCACTGCTGATGGATACTTAATTGCGGGTATGTGACCAAGAGAATTGTTATCACTTGTGTCAATGGTGTAACTGTCAACCTTTATAACACCACTAATTACCTACAAGAACTTTGTAATTAGTTGTGCACAAAAATAATTTCACTTAAGTTTTGATGTACTTTTTAATTTATTTATTTAATTTCCTTAGTTACCAACCTTTAAAAAACCATACATTTCGGGATGATCATGCATGGGTACTGAGGCCCCAGTTTTTAATAAAAAAACAACTATGGTTATATCTTGATTTTCAAAAACATCAATGACACACATTGGAGCAGGTTGAATTTTCACATAGTCCAAAATTTTTTTGTCAATACGCAGATCATCAGCGGTAATCTCATTCATTAAACACCTTAACTTGTCAAAATTTTTTTGACACATTTGATAATCAACATTAGAACGTCCAGAGAAAGTTTTTAGCGCCTGCATCCATAATCCTTCTATTCTAGATGCCATTAGATCTTTAATTTGATGATTTTTTTTCAACAACTTTAAATAAAAAATTTACAAAATTAAAAAAGTTATATATTTTAATGGATATTTTTATAAGAAAATGTTTTAATACTTGTTGATTTTTGAATATAGCTGTAAAAAAAGACCATATTTAATTGATTAGTCAGTGCAGAGAAACAATAAATGGTTTTTTAAATAAGATATATAATTATTGGTTTTTAATACCTCTAAACTTATCTAAGAATTTCATTTAAAAAATTTTCTTGATTATTAAATTTGATGATCAATTTTTTGTTTAATGTTTTTTGGAAGTATGATGATTTTTTTGAGATTTCTAAATGCATTGTCTAACAGAAAAAATTCAAGAAAAATTTCACATATAATAATAAAAACAATATATAATCAACACTCCATTATAAACGTAGATTCAACAGATTGAAAACTGTAAAAGTCTAACTTAATATGTATACACACACACACACACACACACACACACACACACACGAGCGAGCGAGTCCGAGCGAGTAAATACGGACAGTACACTATACGAGTGAACCACGAACGGACGTAGATCGCGCGGTGCACTTGCTGACGAAGAATACCTACACGTTACTTTTTTTTCTTTTTATTCAAGTATTTATATCAGAATTTTAGCTGTGAAAGTGAAAAAAGAATGCGAAAAAGCGAGTTTCAACAACTACGCTGCTGGCTGGCAGTGCATAACGTTCAAAGATGATGATAAAAATACGAAGATGATTATTAGGAGGTTAAACAACAACGGGGCTTCCCTTTGAAAAAGAGAGAGCGAGCGGAAGTGAAGTCTTCCTTCCTCCCTTTCTTTCATCAATGAATTATGTGTGTTACATATGTTTATTTTTATTTTTTACTGAGGTAATTATTCGTTTTATTATTATAACCTTGCATTTTTTTAAATTTTTGTTTTTTGTCAATTTGAGAATGTATATTATTTTAAGCTTACTCTACATTTTATTTTTAATCTAATAATTTTATCTCTGGAAAATATGTTTTTTAGTTATTGTGTATTTTTTAAAGACTAACTTTAATGCTTAGTTTATTTAAATGTTTCAGACTCTGACAGAATAAGTTTTGATAAATCTTATCAAAATGAATGGTATAATTCCTGAAATGGAGCAGATTATCAGTCAGCTCGAAAGAGGGACTGTTGTCACAAAATTTTTTGCAAGAAAAAAAGCTGAAAAAAAGACTTTGATGATACGTCGAGAAACTAGACAAATTGTATGGGCAAGAAGTCCAAAAACTCGACCTTTTGATGGCTGTGGTAGATAACTTAAATCTTACTCTGAAAAATTTCTTATGATTGATGTAAACATAAAGTAATTTTTTTTTGTAGTGGATATACGAGAAGTCAAAGAAATAAGAGTAGGAAAAAATTCGAAGGACTTTGAGAAATGGCCTGAGGATGCTAAGAGAATTGAAAATTTAAGGTGTTTTGTTGTTTACTATGGTTCAGAATTCAGACTCAAAAGTCTTTCAATATCAGGTAATTTTACTGTGCAATCATCATAATATATTTGTACTGTAAATAATATTTTTCAACAACTATTTTTTTTTTAGCTCTAAGCGAAAAAGAATGTGAACTGTGGGTAAAAGGTCTCAAACATTTGGTTAATGATACAATATATGCACCATATCCTCTACAGGTTGAAAGATGGCTGAGAAAAGAATTTTATACAATGGAAAATTCACGAGAAATGTAAGAATCATAGTTACTTTATTTTTATTTTAAAAAGATAAATTGTTGAACTTTGTAATTTTTTAAAGGGTCACTTTGAAGGAAATCAAAGCCTTTTTACCAAGAGTAAACTGCAAAATAGCTACAAACAAACTAAGAGAAGTCTTTCAAGACGTTGATATAAAAAATAGAGGAGAAATAGGTTTTGATGATTTTGTTGTCCTTTATCATAAGTTAATGTTTGATGTAAATGTAAGTTTCACCCACATTTCAAATTTAAAAGCTTATGTAAATTTATATGAACGTAAAACAAGAGCATTCATTATTTTACAGAATTCCGCAGACTGGACACTGTTAATAAATTATACTAAAACGGGAACGATCTTAACATTGCAAGAATTTCAAAATTTTTTAATATCAGAGCAGCAGGATTCAATGGGGAATGACGAATCAGAAACTTCTCGTTTTATTCGTGACTATCTTCAAGATCCGCAAAGGGACATACAAGAGCCATACTTTAATTTTTCAGAATTCATAGATTTTTTGTACTCCAAACATAATGAAATTTGGGATGATAAGTACGATCAAATATCCCATGACATGAACAGACCTATGTCTCATTATTGGATTTCGTCATCTCATAACACGTAAATTTTTTTCACAAATTTTTTATTTCAAACGGTAATATAAATAAATGTTAAAATCATATAAATAGTTTAAAAAAGTACACATCAACCTTTCTCGTGATTATGAAGCATTTTTTTGGACGTGGTATCGAAATATTTGGTGTCTTAACCATTTCAAAGAATTAGAGCCGCAGTGGCTCCGAGCTAGAGCGCGCGCCTTCCAATCTTGGGGTCGTGGGTTCGAGCCCGGGTCTCGGCGATTTAGAGCCGCAGTGGCGGCTCCGAGCTAGAGCGCGCGCCTTCCATTCTTGGGGTCGTGGGTTCGAGCCCGGGTCTCGGCGATTTTTTCGAGTGTTTTTCACGCGTTAAAATTGTCGGGATTAAGTCCACTGTAGCTTAGGTGAGGTAAGGATACCCTACATCACTTGTTCCAACTCGGACATCCTAATGGCCGACTAAATTCTCTCCGAAAACATTGACCAGCCGCGCGAGTCCGAATCGGAGGAATAAAGTCGACCGATGCCCGACCGGAAAAAGTGTGTAAGGCTGACTACTTAACCGGGTTGAGCTTGAGTATCCCGATGCGCTTGCGGCTAGTAGGGTCGACTGAGTCCCCGAAAACCAAAATGCAAGCATCGCTCGAGAGATTCGCTCAATCGGGGTTTCTTAAGGGGGTTATTAGAGTAGGGACACAAAAACGAGAATTGGGCAGAAACCACGTTAAAAAGCATGAGAAAGGCAAAACAGAGACAACTGTATAAAACAACTTAGAGTAGATGGCGTGGGTCCCTCACACATATGTGGTTGATACCCCCCTTGTAATGGGTCTTTACCCACAAGCGAGGTTGCCAGGAATACAACAACAACAACAACAACAACCATTTCAAAGAATTAAAAAAAAAAATTTTAATTGCTCCAGGTACCTGATGGGAGACCAAATAAGCAGCGAGAGCAGCTGCCAAGCGTACGTTCGGGCCCTAAGAGCAGGATGCCGGTGCATAGAGCTGGACTGCTGGGACGGTCCGGACGGTATGCCCTTCATATTTCACGGTCACACGTTGACCACGAAAATTCGATTTTTGGACGTTATCAGGACCATTAAAGAACACGCTTTCGCCACCTCCGAGTGAGTATTTTTATTTTTTATTTTGGTGTTTACCTATTCGAGTACGAGTTATTTGAAAGTTCAAATAGCTCGAATTGTTTAAACTTCTCGAAAAAGTTTGAACCTTATAAAATTATCATAATTTTTTCATTTTTCAGTTTTTTTTTTTTTTAATTTTTTTTTTTATGTATTTTAATCAAGTTTGAACTTTAAAAAGCTTGAATTTGACTTGATACCTCCAGTTGAAAACTAAAAATTTCGATCGGTGTTAATTTATTCGCAGATACCCCGTGATTCTATCAATCGAGGACAACTGTACCCTACCCCAGCAGCGTAAGATGGCAGTGGCAATACAGGAGGTATTCGAGGACACTCTGCTGACCGTACCCATCGACAAGAACGAATCAGCTCTACCATCGCCCTGGTCCTTGCGTCGTAAAATACTGCTTAAACACAAGAAGCTACCCGACGGCGTTGACGAGGGCTCGTTCGTCGTTAAAAATGACGATTCGAGACAGGAGATGGACCTGAGAAACACCATTAAAAACGGCGTACTGTACTTGGAGGATCCGATCGATAGAGAGTGGAATCCGCACTTCTTCGTACTGACCGAGCAGAAGTTGTTCTACACCGACACCTTCTCACGAGCCCAAGAAGTTGAAGTAGACGAGGAAGACGAGGGAACCGATGGAACACCCGGGGATGTACGTACTTGTTTATTTATTTATTCATTTTTTTCATGAGATTTTAAATAAGCAGTAGGGAAGATTACTACTTTTGAGGTAAATTTTGTTTATCTGAAAATTCTCGAGCCGTAATTTCATCACCATGAATTTACATGGTTAGTATATCCAAATATGAATACTTCGATTAATTTCAAAGTCTTCAAAGTTTCAGAAAGAAAAAATATGCGTCGATTATTTTTCGGTTTTCAATCCAATTAAGCTAGACAAACTAAATAAATAAAAATAAATAATATTTAACTAAACAATTCTTCCCTATTGAGTTTGAAAGTTGAAGTAAAAAAAAATTAGCATAATTTTATAATTATCAACTACAATTAGAAGTACTTATTATTTGAAATTTGAAAAATTCAACCCAATTAATCAGAATCTTATCTAATGAAGATAATTTGGTATAACGATGTAGAGAGTGTCGGTGTGAACATTAAAAGTATTTTAATCAGCTTTTTCACTCAGATGATAATAATATTTAACTTTTCTTATGGATTTTTTTTATTAAATGCATTATGTTTATTTTAAGTTTAGAAAATATATTCAGTAAATATTATTATTTTAACATTTGTAGTATTAAAATAGATGATTGAAATAATCATTTTGGTTTGTAAAATAACTGACAATAATTATCTTACAGGGTGTGCCAAACGACGAGTTGCATTTCGGAGAAACTTGGTTTCACGGAAAGCTAGCTAAAGGTCGAGAAGAAGCCGAGGAGTTGTTACGAAGGTATGCTCATCTTGGAGACGGAACGTTTTTGGTCAGACAATGTGTAACTTTTGTCGGAGACTATTGCTTGTCCTTCTGGAGAAAAGGAAAAGTCAATCATTGTAGAATTAAACTTAAACAAGAAATGGGCCAGACACAATTTTATTTGATAGACACAAACTGTTTTGACAGCTTGTACAGTCTCATTTCGTACTACCGTACTCATCCGTTACGAAGCCAGGTGAGATATAGGGCCTCTTTTTATTGCCTTTCTATGGATTCGAAATAATAATTTATTCGTATTTTAAATTACTAACACAAAAAGCTTTCAATGTTTTTTTGAAAAATTTCACGTGCATGAAAATATTTAAATAATATATACAATTGTATAAATTTTAAGATACTTCTAATGAATGATTATTTATATCAAAGTTAATGTTTAATTCGACAAATACTCTGTACTTTTTTTTTTATAACATTTCAAATGAAACATTAATTTGTTCCATTACACACAGATGCAACAGTCAATGGGTATGAGGTAATTGATCATATTTTGATATACTTAAATTTTTTTTTATTTTGCCCTTGTAATTTCTTATGATTCTAGTACTTTATTAGTAAATGTTGAGACAGTCGAAATTATGTAAACCATTGTTATTTTTTTGAAACTTTATTCTTGTAATTTGAAAATATTTATTTTTTATCATTATGCATTTTTAACTTTTTTTTCTTTATAATTTTAATTATTAGTAGGTATTTCATGGTTATAAATAGTTATCAGAATTTTGTCCCAGTTCTGTAAAAAACAAGATGTAATGTAAACAAAAATTTTGTTTTTTTCTATCTTATAGGCTTATGAACCCAACAAAATTTTGTTTTAAAAATAATAAATTAACTAGCAATCTTTGAAAAAATTTGATCAAATAATAATTAAATGAATTTTTTCAATTTTGTCTCAGGAGTTCTTGATAACATTACAAGAACCAGTACCGCAACAGAGTAAACACGAGGAAAAAGAGTGGTGGCACGCCGAGTGTTCGAGAATATTGGCCGAAGAGATGTTAAAGCGGGTTCCCGTGGATGGTGCCTTTTTAGTCAGACCCAGCGAAAAAGAAACCAATTCTTACGCCATATCGTTCAGGTAGCTTTTTAATTTTTTAAGTAAACTAGCTTTTCAAATATATTCTAATATGGATCTACATCAAGTAACACTGAATATATTAAAAAGTATTTTAATATTATTATTTTTTCAGGGTTGAAAATAATATAAAACACTGCCGAATCAAACTTGAAGGACGGTTGTACACAATTGGTACAGTGCAATTCGAAAGTTTGGTCGAACTCGTTAACTATTACGAGCGTCATCCTCTGTACAAAAAAATTAAATTAAGCTTACCGGTAAATGAAGAAATTGTGAGGCAGAGAGGATTGGTGAGTTTGAAACTTATACAAAACGTGATTTGTATAGAAATATCAGTTATTTAATAATTTTTTTTTTCTTTTTAGGACATTGACGATGGCTCCGTTTACGGTATACCGGGTTACATGGATCCCGCCACATTTGTTTCGAAAATAACTGTTAAGGCTCTCTACGACTACAAAGCGGGAAGAGAGGACGAATTAACCCTGGTAAAACATGCTATAATAACAAACGTAAATAAACAGAGCGGTGGCTGGTGGAGAGGTGATTATGGCGGTAAGAAGCAGCACTGGTTTCCCGCGAACTATGTCGAAGAAATCGAACCGGATAATCAAGCCGAAGTAAGATGAATAAAGAGTGACCAAGCTAAAATTAGTCCTATCTTTAGGTACTTTATTACTATTACTATTTTTAACTTTATTACTATTTGGATTATTTACAGACGTCAGACTCGATGCTCCTGGGTAATTTGCAAAAAGGTTCCGTGGATATAGCCGGCGCGGTGGTTGAGTTGGGCATGTCCGACGGGCCTGGTTACGAGTGGCGCATAAGAGTACAAAATCCTAACATGTGCTCGGTTTTCGAAGCGGCCTCACCGTCCAGGGACACTGCTCAAGAGTGGGTCGAAATTATTCACCAGACTGGACAAAATGCCACCGTCAGGGTAATTAACGTCATCACATTTTTTAAAGAGTTTGAATTTTCGTTTTACCTTTTATTTATTTTTTCATCTATTGTGGTTCAAAAATTTGTAATCGTATAAACTACTTTGCCTTCATACATAGATTTTACGATATATTTGAAATCATAGATGTAGAGTTTTTTGAATAATAAATTATTTTTAAAAATAAGATACGAAAAGTTTATTATGTTATTATAAAATTAATACCAATAAAATTGCCATTATCGTGTTTTAGGAAAATCAGCACAAAGAAATGGAGCGAGCTTGGAGAATAGCCAAAGAGATGTCAAACCTCATAGTTTACTTCAGATCGGTGGCCTTCAACATTGATCGGCTTCGAGTCAAGGGATTTATATACAACGAAATGAGCAGTTTTCCCGAAACAAAAGCCGAAAAACTCATGTGCCTGCAGGAAACAAAATTCTTTTTGCGTTATCATCAGGTCCAATTCAGCCGAGTTTATCCCAAAGGTCAACGTATCGATTCTTCGAATTATAATCCGGTACCCATGTGGAACTCCGGCTGTCAAATGGTTGCCCTGAATTATCAAACCGGTGACAAACCGATGCAACTCAACCAGGCAAAGTTTCGAGAAAATGGTAATTGCGGTTACCTGTTGAAACCAGAATTCATGTTTCACGAAGACTACAATCCATTTGACAAAAACTCACTTGTCGGGGTTGACACATTCAAAATAACTTTGCACGTTATTGGAGCTAGACACTTGAGCAAAGCGGGGAGGGGCACGGCGAGTCCTTTTGTACAGATTGAAATTGTTGGAGCTGATTTTGATAATGGAGTTAAACTAACGACCAAAACCATAAGTAAGCTCGAATAAGTTGTTTCAAATATTAACAATAAATTAAAATTTTTTTTTTCATTGTTATATTCTTAGATGACAATGGTTTCAACCCTATGTGGAATGAGTCCTGTGAGTTCCTAGTTGCAAATCCACATCTGGCTTTGATTCGTTTCGTCGTGCAAGATGAGGATATGTTTGGAGATAGTAATTTTATGGGTCAAGCAACCTACCCGGTAAATTTTTTAGAATAATAGAAAATGAAAATATATTAAATATTAATTAATACTTGTTTGATTATAGGTACGTTGTTTAAGAACCGGTTACAGAAGTGTACCTTTGAAAAACAATTACAGCGAAGATCTAGAATTAGCATCTCTTTTAGTACACGTAAAAATAATACAGTCAACCCGAGATCTAAACTCGAATTCAATCAGATAATAATAATAATAATAGCTTTTAATTGTCTATTACTTAACTAACAAGCTCGAATGGGGAATGTCTCAAAGCCGAGGGTGACATGTGATCTGAGGCCTTCCTATCCAGCTGCCAAGTTGAGTATACTATGTTTGCGCCTGACGGCACTGAGAAGCGCTACTGACTGTACCGGCAGAGGAGTGGCGCTTCCCGGCTGAAGTGCAAAAAAGGAGTTTTATATTGTTTGAAAAAAAAAGTTTAATAACTTTGAGCAACCATTACAAGTTATATCGAAACTAGAACTAATCTTTTATCAATTGTAAGTAGCTTTAAATTTTTTATACATAGAATGCAATTAACAATGACGTTAAAAAAAAAGAACTAGCAAGACTATCAAAAATGGTGCCGTCGTTCTGTTAATTTTTAATGATAAATTAATTGTCATATCGTTATTACTGATAATTATTTGTTGATCTATTGTTTGATAGTAAACAGGAGTATACATAGTTTATTACTATTTATTTAAATAGTATAGTAATTGCAATAATAATGAATTTTAAACATAAAATAAAAACATTTTTATAAAAATTTGTTAGTGTCCAAAGAAAAAACTGCATGTTGTAAGTACTGAAAAATTAATCGAATACATAAAAAAATGTTTTTTTTTTTTTTTTATCTTAGTTCTACAAATTGAAAACTTTATGAGTAAAATTTTTAAACTGTTACATGCTGTGTAACGAAAATTTCATCCAAAACTAGGATTCTTTTGCTACCCTTAAATTTAAAAATGGTGCAAAAACGATGATTTTAATTATTGGAATGATTATTTATTGTTGTATTTTTAACAAATTGCGATATTTTTCATGAAGATTTAATTTATGAAAATTTTTTCCTGCAGAATATAATAGAATACTAGACAAATGAAATTTTAGATGAAAAATGTTAATTGTTAAAGAATTTCAATTTTTAAATTAAATTTAAATTGTTTACAAATTTTAATCATTGATATACAAACGTCAAGAAATTATATTTATACTTTTTACATGATACTCATATGTCTAGATAGTGATAAAAAAAGTTCTTCCATATTAAATGAGCTAATCATTATAAATAAAAAGATTTCTAATTCAACAAATAAACTATTTTTATCATGACTTTAATGAAAAAATATTATATTTTGTAAGATTATTATTAAAACTTTTTAACAGTTATTTGAGATATTTAAAATATTCAATAATTCAAATTGTTGAGAATATGTATATTACATAAAAAACTATAATAAATTTTTTACAATGAACTCGATGTCTATTCATTATTTTGTTTGAAGTACATAAAGTTACAACTTATGGTAAACCGAATAATATTTTATAGTTTTTATTTACTCAATGATCGAATTTAAATATTCCCGCGTAACTAGGGTATAATTCTCGGAAGCCGTGCAGACGTAATATACCTCCCCAACAATCGCGAGAGAGAGAGAAAACAGCAGTCGACGTTCGGCCATCACCCAGGAGGAGACTACACAGCACTACACAGTCTCGTCTCGACTCTTCTCGCGGTCCCGTCGGATCAAATTCCAGCACCGTGAATCCGGGATCCCGGACGCGTTTCGTCCCGAAGGGTTGTCATCCGTCCAGGTAGTGTCGTGTCCGTGCTCGTTCACAGTGTTACCACCCCGGACCGCGAATCAAGTGAACCAGCTGGATTCCGTAGCTGCTGCTGCATACGTGGAGAGAGAGAAGGTGAGTGACCCGAAAAAGAAAAAAAAGGGAAACACGCTCGTGGGCGTCTCGGAGTTGGTTTATATTAGTGTTGGGTAATAACACCAACGATTCCTGGCTTTTTTTATTTTATACATATAGTTTACGCGAGCGCGGGACGACGTTTTTTTCGGGAAGCTGCGGGGCTCCGCGATTACGCCTCCGGCTAATCGATCATTATGGGATGGATAAGTAGTTTGCGCGTCCTTACTTGGACACCTACCACCAGAGCTGACTGTGAATTGTGTTTCAGTGAAGAGTGCAGGTTTTTCAATTAATAGTTATAGGATATGTACCTAATTATTAATAAGCTCGTGTCTAGTGATCGAAGTTATTAAAATTCTAAGTGAAAGTTTGTACTGTTCGAGGAGATTATTATTCGACGGTTGGTTTCGAAAATTGTGGTTTTTCTTCAGAGAGTGGTGATAGTATTTTGTGTTATCCTAGGGTTTATTGTGTATTGGTCATTCAATTAAGAACAAGTTTTTTCAACCCTGTATTAGGTATTTATTTTTATTGAGATTGCCTCTGTGAGACTTTGCTTAGAAGACGTGTTTTTTTTTTTTTCAATACTGATTTCATGTAAATTATTACCATACTTAAAAAGAAAAAAACATGAAAAATTTCAACTTTTTTAAAATGAAAAAAAAAAATAAAAATAATTATTTGTCAGTGTTGTTGAAATTGAGAGAGAAGCTAACATTGATAATTAGTTTTTGCTAATATTTTCGAAGATTAATTTTTAGTTTATAGTTTTTTTTTTCAATCTTAGGATTTTACAAAAATTATAGCTGCATTAAACAAAAAATTGTTATCATTAACTTTGAAATTAGCAAAAGGTTTTATTAAAATCACGAAATTATACTCCTACCTGTACATTTTGAAATATTTCATGATACTATTATTTTAAGCAGTAATAAATTTAAACTCAGTATTTATGAGCAGTAATTAATGTTAACAATAACAATTGATTAAGTTTTGTATAAAGTGAAAAAGAGCATGCGAGTAATAATAAAATGATATAAAATTTGGAACTCTTATTTTAATTGTTTACATAACTTTGTTGATACATTTGGTCATATATTATTACGTCGACCTAAAAATTTTTTCATTGTCAGAATCATAAATCAACATTCATAAATTAATCGTGATTTAAAAATCCATAAACCCCGTGGGAATTATCATTTTACCATAATCCGGAACTCGCTTTTATAAAGCATCTCTCGGGTTTAATTTATAATTTTTTTTTTTTTTTTTTTTTTTTTTTTTTTTTTACACCGTACAAATGTAAATTTGTGTATGTGTTCAGACATAAATTAAGCGCGCAATATCATGAAAATTACCTCAGCCTTAATTCTTTTTTTTTTTTTTTTTTTTTTACTTTTCATTGTTTAATGGGAATATGAATTTGATAACTGTTCGGTGGCGTAGTCACACGAAACGCAAAATTTGTAAGCACGCATAATAAAGAGAGTCGCTTCAAAATTGTTTATCATAACTAGGTAACTATCCAGCGCAATTATCAACAGTCCGACGAGCTGCAATTTCACTCTTCGACAATTGCAATAAAATTAATGGCAGGCAAAACAACTCGCTCTTTTTACTTGTTTTATTCGAGCTTCTTTTTTTTTTTAGACTACATATTTTAATACATTTTTATTATTATTTTTTTTAACGGGAATATGTAAACAACGGTAATGCGATAGTTTGGGGATCTAAATCAAAGTTATTTATTGTATTCAAGAACAATTTTTCATAGTCAGATGTACATACGAATAAATTAATTTAAATTACTAAAAAACACATGAGATATATAATAAACAAAATTTATTTTAAATGACTGGCGTAAGCTTTTTTAAAATTTATTGTTTATAAAAATTTATATGACCTATACTGCAGAACCAAAATTTATTCAGCTGGTGGAAAAAAAAGTTTTCGCTTACACGCATTTGACAAAGTTCAATTTTGACTGTAAAACATTTGTGGTTGATTATTTTATTGTTACTCAAGTTACATGAATTTGTTTAATTAACTCTTCTTTGTCTCCTAGCTTCAGATTATTGGGACAAACAAATATAAAAACATTTTTCTTATACTTTGAATTTATTTAAAAATAAGTAATCACAAAATTTCATAAAATAAATCTGTATTTTTTTAGATAAACATTGAATTTTCTGTTTGATTACTTTTAAGTCAGAAACAAATTTTAATTAAAATAAATTTTTTTTTCTTATTTATACACATTACGAAACAGCTCAAGTTTGACTGATAAATAATAATATTTTGATGAATGTAGTTATGCTCAAAATTTTAATGTAAATATTAAAAAAAAAATTTCCATGATTAATATTTTTGCACCATAAAAATGAGAACAAATTTTTCCCTGGTTTTATCTACACAACCTTTCACCACTTCACTGGCGCCAATATTTATGCACAACAATCCTTAAGCTTCTGTAGTTTTTAAGTTAAAAAATAAATAAATAATTAAAAAAATAAAAATGAAACCAACAAGCACATAACACACGCTTTTTCAAGTAAAAATATTCAATTTAGCCAAACAACTTAATCGAAAAAAAAATTATGAAAATTTGTAAATTGATGTCGTTAATCACAGGTTTATCAAAGTCGAGAAATCATTTCGCACGTAACAAAACAGCGGAAGGCTGCAAAACGAAAAAAAAAGGAGGAGCCATAGTCGAACGTTCAGTTCACGGTCGAGCTCGCGCGAATTAAAATACGGGAAGCGTGCAGGAAAAGAACGGGGGGGGGGGGGTTGGGGGAGGAATACAATACACCCATAACGAGATTGCGAAAAACTCGGGTAATTAGCGCGGGTGTTACAGGTGGGGCGTTTTATTCAATCTCTCCGCGTTTTTTTTTTCTTTCCTTATTTTGGCAGGACTGGGTTCGAAATAATTTTCTTTTAGTTTAGTCTTCTAGGATTTGGTCAAGTACATACGGGAAATTTTGATAATTTTTAATTAAAATAAAAATTTCATTTTTTTTACATGAAATAACCTACTGCCCTGAAATTATTTATTTGAACTTCTATGAAAGTTAAAATTCTATATAACTTATAAGTTAAATTATTTTACTAACTTATAACCCTTTACTTTAGTTTTGGTAATGATATAAAATTCAATAAGTTTATTTTGTGAAGCGACCCCGAGCGACCCACTTAAGAAAGTCCAAGTCGATCATGGTATATCTATACTAGGTTGTTGAAAAAAAATTTTCTTAATGTGTTAAGTTGAAAAGATCACAAATTAAAATGGTAAACAATAAATTTGACTTGGTAAAAACAGTAATTCAGGTTTGATATTTTATGGGGTAAAAAATCAAAAAAATAACAGATTTTTATTTTTTATTTAAATACTGCATCCATTTTTTTTTTTTTTTTTAATTTTCTTTTATATAATAGTGAATAAAAAAACAAAAACAAAAACTTTATAAAATTGACATTTAATAATTATATTCATAAAATAATTATAAATAAATAAATAAATATAATATATTTTTTATTAAATATTTTTCTAGAATAGTGATTAAGAAATTCTTTTAGCTTAGAAATTGTTATACGACTGTAGTTTAAAATTGTATGTGCTTTATAAAAAAAAAAAATTCTACATTATTAGCATATTAAAGTGAAAATTGTTGGTTAAAAACTCGGCATAAATATTGCTCAACTATCTATTGTCTTTTAAGTAGACAAAACTTTCTTTTTTTTTTTCTTCGATGCTCTCAGTGTTAAAATGTAAAATTTCACTGTAATTTGTAAGAATACTCGTAAGAATAAAACTCACTGCAAGTGCGCGAACTTTTTACTTATTTTTATGAGCACTTAAATAGAAAAAAAAAAGTAGGCTTCCACCAATGCCATTTTTCTGTTTTCGATCGGAATTTTTTTTTTTTTTTGTCGGACAAATAAACTTACAGCCAAAAATTTTGTAGATGATTTTGATGTATAAAAATGATTATTTTCTCCACTATATTATAAAAGCTGTCATGTATTATTTTTAACGATTTACGGCTTGGAGTAAACTTTGCTTTTTACTCTTCAGATAAACTATTTTTATGACCTTTATCGGTAGTAAAGGTAAGAAAATAAGTGGGAAAAAATTTGATACACTTTTACAATGGTTTATACTATTTATAATCAACCTACTTTTTGATGTCATATTTTTGCAATACCATCGTTGAGTAAAGTATAACTCACATGTGTGCGCGTGTGTCCATTAACGTGTTGTTATACTCTCCGAATCGATCAGATTCTTGGAAAGTGTATCTAACAACCTTCATCTTTGAAATAAATTCGAAATAAATGTCTATACACATCGATCTCTTGTTACCAATGCAAGCATCAATTTTTTAAAAATACTTATAGTTTCATTTACTTTGATTACAATCTACGTTTCTCGAATAATTAAAGTTTTAAGTAATAATATTTCGAAATCAAAATACAAATAGATTCTATTGCATTTAGGATTTACCCATTGTGTCAATTTAAAAAGATAAATTTTTTTCATTATTACTCGAGGGGCTACGCACTCCAGAATCACAAAAAGAATCAGACATAAAAATCAATATAATCAATAAAATATCGATTTCATTTCAAGTAAAAATCTTCAAAAAATAATATTTTTAACAAAATATTACTTGAAATTGGATCCAAGGCTGTAAACTCTTTAAATTTGCCAAAAGAATCACGAAAGAATCACTAAAGAATCGAAAAAAATCAAAAAGAATCAAAAGAATCATTAGTGATTCTGGAGTGCGTAGCCCCTCGTTATTACTATATTTTTAATTAAATTAAAAAAAAGCATGTTTGTATATTCTTATAATTTAATTATTTCTTTAGGTTGTTCGTTCTTATAATTTTTTTTGTTTATATTATTTCTTTTCATTACATTAAAAAAAAAAAACTTAGGGGCATTTAAAAAAAGTGTATTTATTTTATTTGTGATATAACAATCAAATGGAAAAGTTATAATGCGGAATCTGATGAATATTTTAATAAATTAAATAAAACTTATCTCAATTTACCGAGCAATTTACAATAATTAAATTATTGTAATAGTATAATAAAAGTATATCTTGCAACTCACTGTGACAAAAAATAACAATGACGGGGTCTCATTCCAAAGCCCAATAACATAATAACCAATTGATAGATACTTTTAAACTTTTGATTCTTTAGTTATAAGTTAAAATAACAAAAGTTTATCCCTTTTTGAATGTCTATAAAACTTCAACTTCTAGCTAGAATTCGAACAGCTGTTTTTAAATAAAATTAAACGTAAACATTGCTTTTGTTACATTTATCTCCTAGCTAAGTAGATTTGGATTGTTTAATTTAACCAAAAGTAAAATTCTGATATTAATTATTGACCTTTGAGTAATCCAATCACCTGCAGTAAGTCGATATCCATCCTTGCCTCCTGAAAATTTAAAAGCAGCACTACGTCAGGTTTGCGTGAATTTTTCAGCCGACCTCGTACGAGGACGCGCAGGATGCGGCGCGTGGGAGAGAAAGTTCGAAACAAAACGTTACTTATTTTTCCCATCCGTGCTCGTGCACTCCCACACGTGCGAATGAAGCTGAATCGTTTGAAAAAAAAAAGAGGCTAATGCAGAAATTGAAGAAATTTTCTGAATAACTTATTGAAAATTTAAAATTCGGGGTGTTACGACTTAAGCGTCTTTGTGCTAAAATTTTGAAGCGGTTAGTTAATAATTGTTGGTTTTGGCATTTTAAGTGCGCACATTTTTTTCTAGTTATTTTTTTTTTTTTTTTACGATTAGGAGACGACTAATAAAATTAAAAAACTTTTGGGAACAAAAATTTAACTTTTATAGGCACAAGCCTTGACGAGAGGGTTTGACTTTAGTAATCAAAGTTTAACGACTTTAATATATATATTTTTTACAATACCATTGCGATTATTTATTTATTCAAAAATATTTAACTAAATTAATTAATTATATCTGATCATTATTGTATTAATTCTAGAGAGACTATTTAAACACTGTTTCTTCTTAATTATAAATATGTTTTAGTCATACCTATATAGTAAATTCATATGAATATGTAAGAGCCAGTATATTTAAATAAAATAAAAATAAAAAAAAACAAAATAAAATTATATAAACAATTTATTTTTTAATGTTTAGATATTATTTACGTGCCGGTTGATTCTTTTTAACATTTTACACGGTGAAATCCTATGCTTTTCAATAGTAAAGGGGTTGAATTTTAACGACCTTCTTTTTAATGACATTTTTCCTTGCTCAGAATTTGTGAGCCTGATCGATTTTTTGTTAATGGCTCGGGTTGTTATTTTTGAAGTGTTGAATGTTTGCTGGGGGGCGAGGGTAAAGACGGGAAGAGAGTTTGAGTTCGTTCAATTTAAATTTTAATCGGGTAGAAAAAAAACTTGAAGCTTCAGTCGTAATTCCAATAGGTCAACGGTCTCCGTCACAAAATAAATATTCATCCATGTACAATATTTTAATTTATCAATTTATTATTATTATTATTATTTTGAAAACTTAAGAACCAATTTTTTTAATAACGTATGTGATACACAATATACATATATGTGCCATGTCGCGCCTGTGCGTTCGCATGATAATCATCGAAACAGGTTTACAGTTGAACCGCGGGTGATTCATCGGTCCATAGCAAGCGGTTGAGAATCATTTTTGTTACGCGACCGCGTGGGACTACAGATACGTCCCAAAAGTACTTTCGTATTGGGATTTTTTTTTTTTTTTTATTGTTCAGTGGTTTGTGTGCTTGAATTCAGGTAAATTTTTATTTTTCACATTCAGTACCAGCGAGACGAAAAGTTTATAACAGTGAGTCGAAACGGAGAAGCTAGATTTTTTATTTTTATGTCGGCTTGGATGCTTTTGACTCGCAAAGCCGGGAAAGTTAAGCAAATTTATTGTTAAATTTAGTGAGGGATCGTTGGTCAAATACGAATTAAACAATTTTTTTTTTCTTTGAAAATTGTTCAGCTAGTTTCATTCACGTGAATACCTAATACAGTATTTTGAGTTTACAAAAAATTTATTTACGTTTAAAGTAAACCAACCGATTTTTTATAAGTTACATTTTATTTATGAATATTTATTATGTAGTAATATTATGTTGATTAGATAATTGAAGAAAATACGTTCAATTTGTCATTTTCGCATTTATTTATTTACAAGAAGTTACTCGAGCCTAGATGATTTACAGACTGCAAGAGTCGATTGCGTCATCGATTAAACCAACGGTATAAAGTTGAAACCTTAAACATTGTATCGTAGTCTTCTTCTTTGTCGCGCGATGTCTTTTTTTTTTCTTTCAAATCACACCAATCGTACATTGTTCAGCAGAAATTTTTTAAATTATCTTTTACTAATATTTAATTAATCTAGTGTGACTTATACATAGATAAATTATTTTTCTCCTAGTAGCTTTTTGTAATATCGACAGAATTTCAGTACGAAGTTATGAATAATTTAGAAATTCGTAAAAATTAAATATTTCTAGCAAAATCGAGTGTTGTACTAGAATTATATTATTTAATCGAGGTCATTTTGCAACTCAACGAGATAGAAAGAGATCCCGAGCTATTAAGTTGGGCACGGGACACTTGATAACGAAAACAGGTTTCCGCGTGTACAATGATAGGTGGAGTTATTGCAGTCCAATAAGTGGAGCATGCTTACATCATGCTATTCTTCGCGAAAAAAAAAAAAAATTACTGCCTCGTAAGAAAAAAATAATAATTTCAATCAACCCTTTGCGGGTGAATAAAAGTACTTTTTTTGCCAATCTAATGATAAATGTTAAAGTCAATGAGGTTTCATCAATATTTTTGGCCAGGTTCAGATTCATTTTTTTTTTTTTTTTTTTTTTTTTTTTTTTTTTTTTTTTTTTTTTTTAATTCTGTATACGTAAATTGAATTTTGTTAAATTTGAAATGAGAAATTTCGAGATTGATTATGAGAAAACTAAATTTTGACATAACGGATAATACTACAGGGCAATACGATTAAAAAAATTTATTCATTATCTTCTTTGTGAGAAAAAGTTCTGGTCAAAATTTCAAGACAATGAAGGTAACTTTTATGTATGTGTAACAATAGATTTTCTCTTATTTTTTTCTCAGCTCGTAATTACCTCGATTGCGTTAATATTTTGGTGAATCCTCGATTTTTCACACATTATTATTACATAAGTCGATTTGTTTAAAATTTATATAAAATACAAAAACGATCTATGTTTTGGAAAATTATATTATTCTTTTACGGTTTTTTATGTTAACTTGTTTAAAAATATTAGATTTTGGATTTATTTTCAAGTTTCCTTTTAATTAAATTTTAAGTTGGTTAAATAATAAAAAATACGTTTTGAAAGTTTTCCCTGGAGATTCCACAAATACATTCA
Source organism: Encarsia formosa (assembly GCA_038277355.1). Lineage (NCBI taxonomy): Eukaryota > Metazoa > Arthropoda > Insecta > Hymenoptera > Aphelinidae > Encarsia > Encarsia formosa. The sequence goes on from CM076184.1 coordinate 129,048,450, forward strand.
ATAATAATAATAATAATAATGATGATAATTTAAAAAAAAAACCGCGTGCGTAAAACGTTGCAACTGGGCCAGTCTTATCGCGGGTGGGCGTTGGGCGCAATTACGCGTGCCATGCCTGCGGCTGGGCGGCCCTGATAAGAGGTGATTTAACGTTAGCCGTTATTGTTTTTAATTTTCCGCTGCATCGTTTTTCACGCAGGTCAAAAGTCACTTTATTCACTTCGAACTTCAGATTATTCTTTCATTTCATTATGATTAATTTTTTTTTTTTTCTAATCCGAATTAAAAGCAGTCTTTGCAAAAGCATTAAATTGACAGAAACTATACATATACTATTGTCATAATTACAAAAATTTGTTTTTTTTGAGATGGCCTGGAACAAAAAAAAAAGTAATATATGCCATAGTTAAATTCAACAATTTTTTTATCAGTACCGTGTAAACACTCATAAAACTCTTAGGGAGAAATAATTTAAAAATTTTTCATGAATTGAGACTTTTAATTTACCCTGTTGCCGACAGTTACTCACGCCTAAGCGGTGCAATTGATTTTTTCAAAACAAACGACTCGTTCATCAACACCATTTCAAATTAGCACCTATAATTAAAGAATAAAAAATAAATGAAGCAGGAATTTTAAATTGTTTTTTAATTTTCATTTTGTACAAAGCTGTGTCTAGCGTGTTTGACTCATTGACTCCAAGCATGAACTTCAGATCTTTTTTTTTTTTCTTAAAATAATGTATAATTTATCTTTTATATTAAAAATAATTTTTTTTTTTTTTTTTTCAAACAAAAAGGTTACTTAATTTGTGGAAAATGTAAAAAAAAGATGACTCGAGGTTTTGTTTATGAAGTTGTTTTTATATTTATCCAAAATATCAGTAAAAAAATATTTTTTTAGCTTATTTTCAAAAAATTCCTGCTCAACGGTTATCGCACTTGGACTTGGAGAGTTCTGCAACCCCGCATTTTTTTGTTTTTTGATGAATTTTCAGGGAAAAATATTTTAAAGCCTGAATTTTTTAAAATTAAACATGAAAAGTTGAGATTTTTCAAACCAAAAAAACCCCAAAAAGCTATACTTTTAATTAGTTAACTGAGTACGCTTTTTACTGATTTAATTTAAATTAAAAAAAAAAAGCAATCATATTTAATTGATACATTCGGAGGCATTTAACTTTACTTTGGGTATTTTTAATCCAGTCTTAGGTCTCTCATATGGGCTAAGATCGAGGGTTTTTTGAGGGCCTATGCACTTAAGAATCACTAAAAGAATCGCACATAAAAATCAATAAAATAAATAAAATATCAATTTCATTGAAAGTAATAACCTTCGAAAAATATTATTTTTAACAAAATATCAATTAAAATTTATTCGAATGCTCCAAACACTTAAAATTTGCCAAAAGAATCACAAAAGAATCACAAAAGAATCATTAGTGATTCTGGAGTGCATAGCCCCTCGGGTTTTTTAGGATCACTCTTTTCCCAGCAAAGTTGCTGGCCGTTAAATTCGAAACATTACACGAAAAAAATATGTGTATAAGTATTTAAATATATTTATTAAAATAATTTAATCAAATATTAATTTATAAATTTTTCAGGGACCACCAAGACTGGTACCGAAAAGAAAAAAAAAAAAAAAGCGAGCGAGTCTGGAGATAAACCCTGCAGACTCTGGTGGCCGCCGCGCAACCGTAGCGCGGGGTCATGGACTGGTAGGTGATGAGCGTGGTCTGCGAGCTCAAAACTGCCGCATCCGAGGACGACCACCGAGCCAGGGTCGCGCCCAGCCACGAGACCAGCAGCAGCTCGTCCTCGTCGTCCCTGTCGTCGTCGTCCTGCTCCGCCTCGGAGTCGCCGCCGCGCTCGACACCCCCAGCCGTCGCAGCCTGCACCGCCAAGGCCGCCGCCTCCACCGACGAGCTGGCTCTACTAGCCAAACTGGAAGAGGCCAATAGGTTTGTTTTAAATTTAATTATAAAAGTATATATTTTTTATTTGATTTTGAATTACCGCTGAAACATTTGGGCGTTCACAACTTGAGTGAAGTTTAGTTAAACGTTGCAGCTGTACTTTATATTAATTTTTTAATTTTTTACTTGCTTTGCAATAGGATTTTCATCTTTCGGTCTAAAATTCAAGTTTATTGAAACTCTAAATAACAAACATGTAAAAGTTTAATTTCCTTAAGCATTTTCAGGGTCTTTTAGTATGTTAAATCAGTGATTTACTTTTTAAATTTTCCCTGGGTAAACTAAAAAATCAATTCTCATTAAAAACAATATACTTAGTGTTTGATATAGCTTATATTAACACCACGATAAAATTAATGAAACTATTCATCAAGCATGCAAGTCAAGTTTATTGAATAAACTAATTTATCTTCTCATAGAGATTCAGTAGTAACTCATGATTTGACTAAAAATAAGAGTAAAAAAAAATTGAAGCTAAAGGGGACAAGCCACTCGTAAGGTAACGTTCAATTTTGAGTAACGACAATTAAATCTCAAGATGGCGTGTGTGGTGTTTAAAAATAAAACTCTACATCCTGCAATTTTATCTCGGCCTCTCTTGAGAACTCAATTATAGTTTCGATATCTTGGAACCAGCTTTGTTGGCGCAGGGCTCACAAAAATCGATCAAGGGCTTTATTTTTCAAGCCAAATTGTTAAATCCAATTATTTAAGTATCGTTTTTTAAAGCTAATTCTACATGTAATCACTCTTTACATATAGTTCACGTAAATATATATTTTTTTAATCAAGAATGAATTTGAAGATAAAATACATAAATTTTATCTGAAAATAAATTGAATCGCACAGATAATCAAGCTTGGCTCTAAAAATATCGAAAGTTTTGAGAGTTTTTTTTTCTTTTTTTTTTTTTTTTTTTTTTTTTTTTCCATTTTTACAGCCTCAAGAGTAATCTAAACATTCAATTTTTAAAACAACATTTCAAGTCTTTAAAAATTCATCCAATTGACTCGAGCATTTAAAAAAATTGTCTTTATCCACTCCAGGCTGATAGAGTCGGATGCTAAGTCGCTGAGCTCGCTCCAGAGCAACCACAGCAGGAAGGGCTCGGACACATCCCAGGTGTCGTTGGCGTCGGGCTGCAGCGCTTCGAACGGGGGCAATGCAGCCGATCAAAGCCGACGCACCGAAGGCTCCACCTCGTCGACCGCCGACGGCGAGGAGAACACCTGGACCCTGTGGGGTAACATAGTCGCCGACTGGGACAACCAGTGGAAGAAGCGCAAGGACTTCATCAAGGAGCTCGTACGACAGGGAATACCTCACCACTTCAGGTTCGTCCTTGAATGTTCAATTCTTAAAATTAATTATTATTGGAATGACTATAATTGTTTTGGCATGTTGACGCTGTGCGAATTTTTTTTTTTAGTTGCTAGAAGAATTTTTTAGGATAATTTCAAGACGTTCAAGAAGTTTATTAGTAGACTATAAATATAAAAAAAAAAAATCTTCGAAGTTAAAAAATAATACTCCTGAGGGTCAGGTTTGACCTAAGAAATCATTCAGCGTACGCGTAGATCGAAATAAAGTCATGCCAGAGGATTCGACTTGAGTAGTCCAAGTTAAACATCCTAATACTAAAAAAGTGTCAAAAAAACAATAACAACTTTTCCTGAAATTCTTTTCGGCTGGCATTAACGAAAAATTTTTTTATTGATTTTTTTGACTTTTTTTTCAGTATAAATTGTGTTACTGTATTTTAAAAATACATTTCTAAGTTTTGATCGCACATCAAGTGGCGAGTTTGTGTTAAATGAAATAACTCGACGTTGATAAATTGAATTGAATGGAAACATTGATTTGTCAGAGTAACCACTTTCATTGAGCGCAACTGCTGTAATTTTATAAAAGCTTGTTTTGATTCACAGATTAAGCAATAAACTAATTTTGTATTGATCGCCAAGTATTTTACAAAATTTTATAAGTAGATGTAATAAAAAAAAATTTTTTTTTAATTCAACAGGGGTATAGTATGGCAGCTGCTGTGTGGTGCCCACGACTCGGCGGTGAAGAAGCAGTTCGCCGACTTCATAAAGAGCACATCGGCCTGCGAGAGAATAATACGACGGGACATTACCCGAACCTACCCGGAGCACGACTTCTTCAAGGAGAAGGACGGCCTCGGACAGGAGAGCCTCTTTAACGTCATGAAGGCCTACAGCGTCTACGACCGCGAGGTCGGCTACTGTCAGGGTTCTGGGTTCATCGTCGGTCTTCTGCTCATGCAGGTACTTCGAATTGTTCCGACTAGTCAAACGGGGTTCAGGGACTGATAAATCTTATAAAAATCGATTAACGATAAATTACCTCGATTCATTCTCGCTTACTTTGTTGGATTTAAAAAATATGTATAACAATTAAGCATAATTCGACATGAAAATAAATTTTTCTAATTTGCCACATCTCATTGAAAAGTGATAATGTTTGTCGAGAATCATATGTTGTGAGATTTTATTTATAAAAGTACCGGATTTCGTTGCTTCAGTCAATTGTCATTAAATCTTTTGAAAATTTTTACTTAAAAAGCCTTGAATTGTGTACGTGACTGGTTACGCAAGATGGAGGAATTGACTTAAATTATTAGAAGTTTATATTGTAAAAACGTCGCTTACTTGAAGCGTACGTGCGAAAATTTGAACAGATTTCTTTTATTTTTTATGTTTGGTTCTAAAACTTGAGATAAAACAAATACTGCCGAGTTTTTAACAATAATAGTAGCCAATTTTTCATAATCAAAATAATTTTAAATTTTTAAAACTATACTTTCACGATAAATTTCTCAACAAAAAATTTTTAACTATACTTTTTCAATCTACCGTACCTAAATACATTTAAAATTGTAATATATCAATAAATTAAATTGTATCTTAAAACTCATTCGTATACTTTGATTTTCTTATATTTTAATTAAAAATTTACAGTTGAAAAATTAAGAAATTATTTTTATTTAAAAATTATGAGTCGGGTGAAAACGAAGTTCGTCTAAAGAGAAAGTAAAATCAATTCCTGCACGTCGCATATTTAGTCTTCCAAAGCCTGCAAAAAAAAAAATAAAAAAATAAAAAAATCATAAATCTACAATAGAAATAACTAAAACTGACCTATGTTTTTACAGCAAATGCCCGAAGAGGAAGCGTTCGCTGTGTTGGTGTCGTTGATGTACGACTACCGTCTTCGGGACATGTTCAAGCCGAGCATGGCCGAGCTAGGAGTTTGCATGTACCAGCTGGAGCACCTCGTTCAGGACACCCATCCCGAGCTCTACGCCCACTTCACGGCCCAGGGCTTCCACACGTCCATGTACGCGTCGTCTTGGTTTCTGACGCTCTTCACCACTGCCTTGAGCCTGCCTCTCGCCTGTCGCATCTTCGACGTCTTCCTGTCCGAGGGTATGGAGGTCATCTTCAAGGTCGCCCTGGCCATGTTACAACTCGGCAAAGAGGATCTCCTCAGCTTTGACATGGAGGGGATGCTCAAGGTAATATTAGACTTTAAGATTGCATACAAAGTATTCAAAAACCTCGAAATCAGTACCCTATTTTTACGACAATATGTTTGGCTTGACTAACATGATTGAGTAAAATCATAGGTTTTTTATCCTGTGTTAGTAATTGCTGAAAAACTTGAAGTAATTTGAATTTTTCAAAGCTTCAATGTAATATAAAAAAATTTTTATCTATAAATTATCATGTACCTGAGTTGATGAATAACAAAACTATTTTTTTTTTTTCAGTTCTTCCAAAAAGAGCTTCCTGGCCGAGCGGAATCAGATCCGGATCGGTTGATGAATATAGCCTATAGTATGAAAATCAATCCCAAACGCATGAAGAAACTCGAAAAGGACTACACAGTATTGAAAATGAAGGAACAGGAAGAAATGGTCGAGCTTCGCAGACTTAGGGCGGAAAACAGGCTGCTTAGACAACGAACTGAACTTCTTGAGGCTGAATCTGCTGAATTAGGTTCTTGAAAATTATTTAACTCTATCTTGTTGAATCAATTACCTACGTATATTCTTTTAGTTTGTTCATCATTTTTGCTTTTTCTCAAGTAAATATTAAAAAAAGTTTTTTCAACTCGGTCTTATAGTTAAATTAAAAGTTTTTAGTAAAGTGTACAGAAATTCGAAGCACATTTAATTTGTGTACAAAAATTACCAGCCAAAGAGTTTCAACTTGACGTTTATTAAAATTATTATTTCATGGTTTTAAATAGTGAGTCTTTTGTTCTCTTGTACTAACTACTTTGAACGTTTCAGCTGACAGACTGGTGCGTGGACAAGTGTCTCGAGCGGAGGAGGAGGAAACGGCTTTCGTGACCCAACGCGAGCTCACTGCTCTAAAGCACTCGTACCTGGAGACCTCCCATCAGTTGGAACAAGCGCACGAGGAGCTTAGATCGATGGCTTTGCTTCTGGAGGAGAACGTTAATTCGAAACAATCATCGCTGGACGAAATTTACTCCAAGCAGGAGGCGCTTTCCGTCAAAGAGGAAATGATCCAGTGCTTGCAGGAGGAACTTGTCAGGGTCAGGCTACACGAGGCCGAGAACGACGCCACGATACGGGACTTGAGAGCCAGAATACAAGAGTTGGAGCAGGATAAGAAAACATTAAGGGAGTGCACACCCGATAACTCGGTTGCGCATCTGCAAGAGGAACTCATTGCGGTAAAGCTCAGAGAAGCCGAAGCGAATCTGTCTCTGAAGGTAACATTGTGTTCTTCTCTAATTGAAATTATTCTCGTAAAACATATGGTTGTCATTTTTTAAAGGTTTTAAAGGTTTAGAACAAAAATATGTAATAAGTCGAATTATAATGATTTGTTTAGTTTTCAATTAATTGATTCAATAATAGTGTTTTCAGATTTATTGTATGAATTTACTCAAATGTTATTAAGAATAAGCCAAATCAAAAATTAATTAAAATTCAATATATATACATAATACACATTTTTTTAGGATCTTCGCCAAAGGGTAAGCGAGCTGAGTGCGTCTTGGCAAAAGCACCTCCAAGAGCATCGATCGTCTCAGTCGGCTCCAGCTCCCGACTCTACTCCCAAAAAACTTTTGTTCTGGGAAAATCGAGGTCACGAGGTTCAAAAACTCGAAGAGGACCTCATGACCACGCGGATTCGTGAAATGGAGGCACTGACGGAAGTTAAAGAACTGAGACTCAAGGTCATGGAGCTTGAGACACAAGTCCAGGTGTCGACAAATCAGTTGCGACGTCAGGACGAAAATGGCAAGTTACTTAAGGACGAGCTCGAGTCGGCTCTCGTGAGGGTCAAAGAGCTGGAAACAAAACTCAGAGAGCAACACGACAAGTATTCGGATTTGGAATCCAAGATGAAGGACGACACGATGATGGCTAGAATAAGGGACGCCGAACACGCACAACAGGTCGCCGAGCTCACACAGAAGATCTCAGCTCTTGAGCTCAAGGTGAGATGAATTTTTTTTTCCAAAAGTTACAAGATATACAAAATTAATTATTTTAAATACTATTGGTTTATTAAAACGTTTACGGGCTGTTGGCCCTTTTTTATTAAAAAATGCAATTTTTCACTAAAAATTAGTTGCGTGCTGATACATTTTATTAAAAATTATTCTTTTGGTCAACGACATTTCAATTTTTTCAGAATGAAGAAATGTATACAGAAGGAGAATTGAGAAATAATATGGGTGATAGCGAAAGGGTTCGCGACTTACAAGACAAAGTCACTGAACTCAAAGCTGAAGTAAGTAAATTTGTAAATTTCACAAGTTTAATTTTTTTCGGGAGATTACAAAATCCGAGAAAAAATTTACTTTGCTATAAGAAGAAATTTAAAAAATAAATAAACACTCCGACCGTTAGTGATGTCAAAAAAAAAAAAAATGATTAAATGGTTTTCTTACTACACTGTTAAAAATAAGTCATGCTTAACACTGATTTCTTATTTCAATTGCTTTTCATTGCACTGTAAAAAATATCCACCGCTTCAAAACATATAATCAAACAGTGAATTCAAAGATCTATATTAGGACAATTTTATTTAATAATTCACATTACACATTTTTTTGGGGTGTTTATACCTTGTGGCGGATTTTATAAATGCTTTTCTTGCTTCTAGGCTTAAAAAAGATTTTATTTTATTCAAAATAATGCTTTGCTTATCTCTGCTCATCAACATTAAAATCAAAAACGTTTGTAAACAATTTTTTTTTTCATTACTAGTTATTATTTAAAAAATTTCACAGAGATATTTTTGAATGTAAATTTAGTACTACCTTTTTTTTTTTTTATTAATTTATTTAAGAAAAGAGAAACTTAAATCAAAGTGGTACCAAACAAGTACTCTCTGAGCTTTGTTGATGGTTTCTTGTAAATTTTTCAGAATTTCTTTATTAAAAAGTATACTGTTTACACAATTTGGATTCATACATATGTGTAAATTTGATTTAAAAAGAATCTAGTGTGTCTCAAGTTCGTGTGAAAGAGACAATTAGAAAATACTCTGCAAACTAATCTGGACTAAACAGAAAAAGGTAAAAATAATAATTTATCCAAAAAGTATGATAGCATTTAAAAAAAATCTTTTTTGTAGAATATGTTGAAATTTTGTTATTAGATAGTTTTCAGATTAAATACAGTGCAAAATTAGGTTTGTAGGTAATTTAATATTTGATGAATTTTTCATAGATTAGTTTCGAGGACAATCTCATAAAGACAAAAAAGCGCCTCTTTAAATTTTTTTAATAAATAATTATGGTGGTGGAAAATTAATGTGGGTACTTTAAATAACCAGCAAGTGATGATTAAGATATATTTACTTCGGCAGGATGCAATAGTCTTTTGTCTGTTTCAGTAAACTCTTAATTTTTTTAGTATATTTATTATTCATAGTTTAAACTAATAGGTGAACTAGATTTTAAAGTTTTTATAATTTCTTTTTTTTAAATTAAACACAAATGTACATAAAACACTATTCAAATAACAAGTTTAACAATATTTTGTTGCTAAATATTTTTTTTCAAAATTTTATGTTTCTTGTAAATAACTGAATAAATTTATATTTCACAGCACCAAATCTACAAATCTAACTACATAAGGAATAGATTAAAACATTAACTCTGGAAAAAACTTTCATTTATTTTGTAGTAAGAGTAATTTTAAAGTTTCAAAAGTTTATTAACTTATTTATTATATTCAAATGTATGAGCTATTGCCCATTATTTAACTTAAAAGAAAAAAATTCAGGAGGCAAAAGTAGTTCTGCTGAAGTAAATAAGTTTTAAAATCACGCCTCTAAATAAAAACTAACCCACTATTTATGTGTATTTTGTCGCATTAGTGTCCTACACCAATCACCAGTCCGGACATAGAACTTTTGACCTGGCTCGAGTAAGTCTTAAAGCATTATGTGTCAACATTATTTTCCCCCATTTGTAAATTTTGTAGTTTTGCTTTTGATTAAAAATTTTCTTTCAGTTTTTAATGATGTAACCATTTGTTTTTGACAAATTTACTCAAGCTTGATTATTTACTTTAAAATCAACTCTAAAAAGAAAGTTTTCCTTTGTTAATTAGTTGATAAATTTAATAAAACTTGCTTCAACTAATTATACTTTTTTACTACTTACTTTCAGACCCTAGGCGATACTGAAAGTATTATAGTAATAAAGTCGTAACGGTACGTTATTGACGCTAAAATGCTAATTATTAAATCAATGTATATCTTTGTAAATAAGTTTTGTATATTGTGTGCGTGTTCGTGTGTGTACATCTTTTATCTTTGAATTGATGTTGTAAATTTTTTAATTTTTTTGAAACATTGACATTTTTGCATGAATCATTTGTGCTTGATTAATCAACGGTTATTTTTCGAGCATCTTTTATTGAAATTTAATAGCTCATTATTTAAATATTTATTATACAAAAAAATATTCATACATTATTTAGCATGAAATTTAAATTGCAAGTAGTTGTGCTTTTAATTTTAAATTATGAAAGTGTCTAGGTACCATTGCCGTGTACCGTATTCGGTGCACGGTGCACGGTACACGGTACCAAATAAGAGTTACTTTAGACACTCTGTGAATTTAAGTGGGTTATTTAGGATGGGTAATTAGATTTAAAGTAAAAACTAGTAGTTTATTTAAACTTAAGTGGGTTATTTGGAATAAATTATAGGATCTAAAGTAAAAAGCTACCGTGTACCGTGTACCGTGTACGGTACACGGCGATGGTACCTAGACACAACCATAATATATGTCATCATTTGATGAAATTAACCGATGTTTTATTGATTATTCAATGTAGAATTTTATTTAGTTGATTTTATTTTACTAGCTGTTCTATATAGAAAGTGTAAACTAGATATTTTATTTCTAAAAATTTGAACAAAATACTTAAGTGTATTAATTTTTCGTATCGATTTTGTCAAATTGATAATTCTGAAATTTTGTTTTCATCTCAGCATTTTTGAATATTTCAGAAAAACATTTTTCACACTATTTTTTAAATAATTTACAAACTATAAATACTATTTTTTAACATGGACTCTTGGATTTTAATGAGAGTTTAAAAATTAATCCCTGCATCGTAATTCTCTGTATCCGTCTTTACAAAAAAATCCTTTTCTGATAATGCAATCTATTGTAATTACATAGTTATTTTTATTTATTTTTTTTTTTTTTTATAGTAAAATTAATTTATTTGCCCAAAGACAAAAAAAAATTTTCAAATTATCGGCGGTTTATGGCTATTACAGAGTGCCGACTGCATATAATACAGATGAAGAATATGCCTTAATTTTTTATTTAAATTTAAAAAAAACTGTAATAAAAAAAGGAAGAAAAAAAAAAAAAAAAAAGAAAATTAAGAAATAAATCTTTTGAAAGAATACTAATAAGTGACTTGTGTTTTGAATCAGGTGTTGAGACTGGAGAGCTGGAAGGAACGGTGGACGGGCGCTGGAAAAAAGCCGACCGCGGTTCGCAGCTGCAGCCTGGACACGGACGGCGAACTCGACGACCGAGACGACCTGGACATCTGCCTCAAGGACCACATGGTCGTACCCGAGATTGATCGTAACTCTCCTTCCGAGTCGTAATTAATGTTAGCTTGAGTCATTACGTGCACGTCAAGTGTGGCTCGACAAGGCAAAATCATAAATATTTAATTTTTAATATAGTTGTGATCAGTTCGGATGAGTGCAAAGTTTTTTTTCAATAGGGCTTATTACATTTTAAAAATTTTATTCTTTTGTTGCATTTTTTAAAAGTTTTTTAATAAATTGTATATATCTCTCCATGTGATTCGAATTGTCGATGACAAAAAAATAATTACTTTGATTAAATTTTATTTAAAATATCTTTAAAATCGTTTAGGAATTATAATTTTTTAAGGTGTACTCATGAATTATTAAAAGTAATTAGTTAAATACTGCAAGTGATAAAATCATTTGTGAGTGTAAAAGAAAAAAAAAAAATGTTTTTATCATGAAGACATAAAAGTTTTTAAATTAGTGATTTATTTTACGTGTGTATTTAAAATCCATCCATTCACTGTCGACGCATTTTTTTTTATCAGTATTAGCTTTAGTTTATTTACAAGTTGTTACTGTAATAATTTTAATTTTCGGAAGTATTTGAAAAGTATTTAATAGTTAATAAATAAATAATTCATTACTATTGAAATCATTATGATAAAAAAAAACTTTTATGCATGAACTAATGTTTTTAGAATGAGATTGTAAATTTTTCTTTAATAAATGCTTGATATTATTAGCCACTAACACCTTGCACGAAATGACTCGACGCAAAAAACTGTCGCACAGATTTTAAAAAAAAAGAAATAAAAAATAAAAAAATAAAAAAAAACGAAAACGAAAAGAAAAAAAAATTATTAAAATAGGTTTTTGTTAATACTTGGTATAGGCAGCTAGTAGTTATGGATAGTAAAATACTCTGTCGTCGCACGAAAACGTAAAGGATAAAAAAGAAGTATACAATTTATACTAAAAACTTTTTGTAAAAAACCTGTAACTTCTTCATTCCATTTTTTAAGCGCGAGAATTTTTCCACAAGTATAAAAGATTACGTAAAAAGTAGTCGGAAGTATTTAAAAGTATATAAGTTACTTACATTCGATAAAAGTGTTTGAATGAGCATTTTTGTGAAACATGCAGGCTCCGAAAAGTTTTGTGAGCAATAAATATTTTTGAGGAAAATTTTGTAGTTTATCATAGTTAATTAAGAATAATACATTAAGCATTTACATTTATATATTTTATAAACTGAGTTAAAGTTGGATACAGTTTTTTTTTTTTTTTCACATTTTTACAGCATAGGGTTTATTTAATTATTCTTACTAATCCTCACAAAATTTGACTCAAAAGTCAATCAGATCATTCGCAAAATTAAAATTTTGTTTTGTAAAAATATTTTATATAAAAGTCATTTGGGGTTAATTTTCTCAAATTCTGGCCAAATGATTGAATACATTCAAATGCTCATTTAAGGTATCACTGTAGCGATTATGTAATAAAAGATTTAAAAAATTTTAGTAAATTTTCAGTATACAAATGTTGTAATACATATGCATAAGCAATTTATCATACAAGGTAGAACATGTCAATTGAATCAAATGTATTAAGAAAAATAATCTAATTATTTGTTTTATTAAATGATAAATTATTTTATCAAAAACTAATGCAATTAGTTTTTTTTATTATTTTTTTTTTTTAATTGTTTATTTATATTTTGTCAATACAATCAGAAAATCAAAACTTAATATCAATTTTAACGAGTTTATTGTTGAAGTTTTTTATTTATATTTTTATTATTTTATGTAATATCTTTATTTCTGATTGATGTAAACAAATTTAAAAGAACTTTCCAAAAGTTCCAATAAGTAGTCCCTGATTAGATCACAAAAATATGATTAAATAGTGTGATAAATGACTTAATAACATAGGTTTTTAAAAGTTGAATAAGAATTGCAATAAATTGAAGTATTCATTTTTTAAATTTATTTTTAAAAAATATACTTGAAAACGGCCAATCAAGCTTATAAATTTTATTTCATAAGGAAACTTTGTTTATTTATAATTTATATATATTTTATTATAGTTATTCATACCCATACAATATTCATAGAAGCAGTGAAAAATTTTAATTATTTTGTATACAGTACTTTACGATATATAACTGTGAAAATTTTTCTTTTTTTCTCAAATTTCTTCAACTACGATTTTTATTTGTAAATGTGTGAAAAATAAGTATTATTTTAAATTTTTTTAACAATAATTTTTTTACTAATCGGAGAAAAAATGTATTTTGAAAGCAATCAATAAAATAAACTTATGAAAATTGTATGAAAAAAGTTTATTTGCAGAGTTCCCAGTAGATAATTATTTAAACGTGATTTAAGGCTAAGAACTTTTATTTAGAATTTCTATTGAGATTAATTTAACGAATGGTGAAAATTAAAATGAACTTTATAAAGTTCAAGATTTAATGAAACAAGTAACATTGACCAAAATCCATTGGTATCTTTTTTGTTTCAATTAATTTGGGCACTAAACTTAAATTTAAAAACAACGAATGCCTTAATAATCTTTTGTTTGAATAACAAAATACAAAAATTATTAATTTTTAAATAAAGCATTACTGACTTTGATTAGTATTGCAATTTTTGTATCAGTGATTGATAATATCACGAGCACAGTTTTTAAATTTAATTAGAGAAATTACCTCGTTGTTTTTATGAGCAACATTGTTTTAAGTTTTGAAATTTTGTATCATTTTTAACTTTTTTTATGTGAAAAATTTTTTGTTGTAAAGTATGTATTTGCATTTAAAAATCAATTCATTCTTGTATTATAACATACTATATATATATATAACATACTATAAATTTTTAATAAATAATTTTCTTGATTCATTTTAAACATCTCTTAGTATAGAAATTAATAATTTTAAAACCCTGAAAATTTATAATTTGATTTAAAACTTATTATTTTATTGGATTGTCAAAAGCTGGTTTTGAATGTAGAAAAAGAAAAGAGAATTATAAACTAATTTAAAAGAATATGTAATAAAAAATTATCGAAATTATTTATTTCTTAAAAGATCTTAAAATTTTATTGTATGTGTGTACAAAATAATAATTTTTAGTTTTGTTTTAACAATGATTAAATACTTGAGAAGAGTTCTCAATACATTATTTTTTTAGCTAAGATATTAGCACGGCCTAATCATTGTAACATTTCAAAATTTCAACTCTTCAAAAATACTTTTTAGTTCATCTATACATAAATTGTTATAAAAATTGATATTTTAAAATAATTTCAAGTTTATTTAAGTTTTCTCAGTCTTAAAATTTTATTTGTTATTTTTTTTAATAGTTTTTTTCGTTCTTAGTTCCATGAGTTTGAAATATATTGAAGGAATGTTTGCTCTCAAAAAGATAGCCACTTTTTGAACAAAATTAGTAATTGTGACTTCCTTGTTATCTCTCAATGTAGCTTTTAATACCAAATCAGCAACATATTTTGGTGAGTATCCAGATTTAGTAGTTTCATCCATTACTAAACAAAAAAAGAAAAAAAAATAATAATTGAATATAATGGATCTAAATAAAATACTGAGTAACAATTACTGACTTCCATATTTTTCTCCAGTCCCAGTGACTGCATTCAAAGAAAGTTCAGTTCTGATGTAACCAGGATTGACCACAGTTATTTTAATGTTATTCATGGAAAGCTCGGCTCTTGCTGAATCACACCATGCTTGCAATGCATGCTTTGAAGCTGTGTAAGCTGATCTGAATGGTATTGCTATTTTTCCTTGTACACTACTGATGCACACAATGTGACCAGATTTTTGTCTTATCATACTTGGCAAAATAGCTTTTAAAATAAATAAAATACTATTGTTTTATAAAATTTTTCACCCAAACTATTTTCTTACATTTATAATTTAATTTTACCTTTTGTTAAAGCTATCTGAGCAAAATAATTAATCAGCATAACTTTTATATCTACATCCACCTTGGTATCTGCCACTTCTCCTCTGTATGAAACGCCGGCATTGTTTACTAGTATGTCTATCTTATTGTATATCTTAAAAACATTGTTAACTTCAGATGGAATATTATTGATTTCACTCAAATCCAGGGGAAACACTACTGGTACATAAGTTTGAAGTGTCTGAAAAATTATAGTACTTAAATGATAGAAATCATAGAAATATTACATTTATTTTGGTGATACCTACAATATGCGATTCAACCAAAGAATTTTTTACTCGTTCCAGTTCTTGCTTTCTCCTGGCAACTAAAATTAATTTGCAGCCACAAATGTAGAATGCATGAGCCAGTGCCTCACCTAAACCTGAGCTTGCACCGGTAATAAGTACTACCTAAAATTACAAACATTGTATTAAAGGTAGAGTTTAAAAATCTGTTTGAGGAAATAAAAACTAAAACTCACTTTTCCGTGCAGGGCGGATTTTCTTTTTTTTAATATCATGCTCCTTGATAAATTATAAATGAACCAAGGAATTGTGATTGGCAGACCAAAAATAGTAAACAGCCACCAAATAAACTGCCAACCAGGTAAATCCTCATTTTGTTTCATACTTGTGTTGTTATTTTTACCTTATCACTTGACATCAAATTTAAGTTATTTCAGCAAATAAGTCTGCATTAAATTTTTCATTATAAAAATAAAGTGAATAAAAAAATCAATAGCTATTACTAAAATTGAAACTAAATAACAAAAATTATTTTAATAATTCGAACACCGATATTTAGAAACAAAACTTTTCGTCAACAAAATCAATACATAAATCAACTAAACTAATTTAAATTAATAAAAATCAATTATGTCACAAAATTTGAATATATTTGGTCAGATTACACAAAAAATGTGTTGATCAGTGTCCGAACGCGATTATTAACATAACATTGAATTATTAAAATTTCTGTCAAGTGCTGTCAAGTGCAGTCACTGTTTTTAATTTTACTGGTAAGACTGCAGTCTATGTATCTGTAGTAAAGGTGCTTACACAATACACAACTGAACTTTTTGATGTTATTTTGATCTAGGGAGAAACATCCTAATGGAATGATCCAATCAGAGCCAAGTCTCAAAAGTGCATAGAAATTTATTTTAAAATTATTTTTTTACCACAAAAATTCACATAAAGTTTAAATATTTCAATAAAAAATAGATTTTACTTAGCTTATGAACTATATTAATTGAAATACCTCAACAACTATTGTAAGATAGTCAAAAATGAGTTAGAAAAATTTTTTTTTTTAAATAACAAATATAATGACTTTGATTAATTAAGTATAGTTACATATAAATATGGGTCATTCCGACGGATTTCTAATTCGAAGCTAGCAACCATATTTTTTGTTGAAATATATATTTTTTAAAGGTAGAAAAAAGGTCTACTTCGAGGTCTTTTTCAAAAAATTCTACCTATTTAGGGGGCCACCTTAGAATAAACTACAGATACCGGGTTGGCAGCAAATTTTTTTCAAAACCTGTTTTTTTTAGGAAAAAATTTCTACTACAATTAAAGTTAATTTTAATAGATACACAGCTACATAAGGATAAAACACTATTTTTTGGCATCTTTGAACGACTGCAGCTATGTATACGTATTTTCTGCATATTAAAAAGTTGCTAAATATTCTGCATGGAAAAACAAAAAATTTGCGACCTTAAAGTACCTTGTTCAACTTCCGGCTTGCGAGTTATGGTATCGTTTAATCTTTTCCTTTTTTTTTCTAAATATGTATGTTTGATTTGAATGTCACAATAGTAATCTTTTATCAAAATAAGCTACAGAAAAGCAAAAATTCACTGGATTCTCCGCACTATAAAATATCTACACATAGTTTGTAGCATTGGAAATTTTTTAGGAAGAAAAAATTTTATGATCAAACGACAAAAAAATAAAACCTGTCTAATTTGTTCACATTTAAAAAAAATTTTTTTTTCTTTTTAATATTTTTGCATATTAACTGATTTTGCCTCTACTTGATGGAAATTGATAAACATAATGGTTGTTTAAATAAAAACTCTGTTTATAGAGTAGTCAAATTTCCTCTGATATTTTATTTTTAGACAAAATTTATAAAATAAGTTAACCGTTACATATATGTTTCGGTACACAGTAGCTTCTTCAGACGCTGGTCGTTTCAAAACTTTCAGACGGTCGTCTCAAAACTTTTTAAACGACCAGCGTCTGAAGAAGTTACTGTGTAGCGAAACATATGTAACGGTTAACTTATTTTATAAATTTTGACTGAAAATAAAATACCAGTGGAAATTTGACTACTCTATAAACAGAGTTTTTTTTTAACAACCACCAGTCTCTCTCAGCGCGCAAGCGCTTTCGTTTTGATTGAATTGTAATTTAAAATTTTAAATTTTGTTCTTCAACCAATCACATGACGAATAAAATGCTGACATTCTTTTTGGGTTCTCTCTTTTATCTTGCGATTATTATAATATTGTTGCGAGTTTTCAGAAAAGATGACAAAACTGAATTTTAAATTTAGTGACAATAATAAAAATTTAAAATCGGATATTTGAACAATCTCTGCAGCGGCTTTCGTGATAAGTATGTAATTTGAATGAAAAATTTAATAATTGTAACGGGATATTAATTGAAAAACTAAGATGATATGAGAAATAAATACAAATTTGATAAATACCCTCTAAATTATGATGAGGTTCTTGGTGAAAAAAAATTTTTTTTTTAGCTGCAAGGATTTAAAATTTCCAAAAATTTCAAAACTTTTTCAGCATTACAATAAATTTTTAATATTTTGCTATGAATAGTATATTACTTAACTAGGCAGTATGAATGGGAAACGTCTCAGATCGCATGAAATTGTCATCCGAGGCGTAGCCGAGTGTGACAAACATGTGATCTGAGACCTTCCCATTCAGGTGCCTAGTTGAGTATGCTATTTTTCCGCACGACGGCGCCGGGAAGCGCTACTGACTGTAGCGGCAGCGGCAGGGAAGTAGCGCTTCCCGGCCGGAGTGCGGAAAAAGTTTTTTACTTACAATCTTTTTTTCACTTTATTTTCTACTATGATTTCAAACAACAACTACACACATTGATTTTATTTGTAGTGTCATAAATAAAAATCTTTTAACTTGAAATTTTCGTAAATGTCATGGCCTACAAATGCTTCTCATGCCACAAATTTTAATATTTTTAATTTAAATTCTTCTATCATTTCTTGACAAAAAATTCAAACCGTTCTAAAATCTGTAAAATAATAATTTCTTATTTTTTCCACTTTGCAACTAAATGACCTCTATGACACTTAATCTCTATCAATCACCTACACTCGAGATTAATTTTTCAGTAAATGATTCTCCTTTAGCTGGAACAGAAGGTAACAAGGTAACTTTTAATGCCCTTTTGCTCTCTCATGGATTGGAATTTTCTACTTTGATATAATCCAAATAATATTTGACAACGTAAGAAAGTTGATCTATAGAGGAACGCCAAAATAAACTAACTTCTCAGAATTAAAAATAAAAGTAAAAAAAAAAGTTGCACAATTGTAATGCGTTTCCAAAAATCAAAATACTGTACGATAAATATTATGCAAGTTTGGAGACTAAACTTCGTTGACTGCGTCGGTGCAGCGACCATTTACATCCCTTCCGAAACGCCTCCCACTATAATTTCTGTAAGCTCCACCCACGAGTTAGGTACAGTAAAGCCAATTTAATTGATATAATTTTTGTTAATATAACCTTACATATTATTTCATGAAATTGTATTTTTGAGAATGGTTGCAATGTTTTTATAGAGTAAGTTTATTTATAATTTATTTTTTATTTATTAAATTTTTTTAACAGAAACTGTTTTTTGAAATTTTTGCCGCTTATGTTATTACACTTTACAGTTGAAATAAGACCAGCTGCAGTGAACAATATTTCAACTGATGCGCTGCTGGTTTTTGTTAATATTGTACAAGGTTACACAAATATTTTACAAATGTTATTCGAGATATAAGAAAACCTTCAAAATTCAGACCCTAGAAACAATAAAAATCAACTCGATAGCGAGTGGTTGAGATTTTGCTCATTTCTTACAATTACAATGTGAAAACATATTATTATCATACGACTTACAAATTATTTAAAGTCAATATAATTATTTTAAAGCCACTATAAGTAGTCTAGTACATAAAAATATCTTTTACTATGCATATTATTTCGAAATAAAATGCCATCGATTATAAATGCGTTGGAAGACAACTCACATTTATTTCAGTTTTTTTTTTTTTTTTTTTTTTTTTTTTATCAGCTTGTAATTTTAAACAATTTAAGTATTTCCAAACTCAGTTAAAATGTTGAAATACCTTTGTTTAAAATCATCAGCTGATTGAGCGTCAATAATTAATATTAAGTACAGTGTCAGTGTGGTATGATTCTATATAATACTGGCAGTTTGATTGTTCGATGCTGCACTGAGAGAAAGAATCGGTAACAGTAACCGAATCATTCGGTAACGAGAAGTGCAAAGAACGAGAGCACTGTTAGTGAATATGCGGTAATTATTGTTAGCGCATGGAGCCTTGAAGCAGGCTTGCAATTTTACCTATATTTTACGTGAACTACAAACAATGTATTTTATTTTTGCAAAACGCTTATTCTATTTAAAATGATAAAAAACATTTCATTTACAAAAAGATGCTTTTGATATTCGTAGTTAAAGAAGAAAAGTTGTCAATTAGAACTAAAAAAATTTTTTGTTTTTAACCTCCAATTGCTCACGCTTTGAGCGAAGTATTGATTTTACCGGTGCGCTAATAGTTACCGAATTATTCACTGATAATTAGTCGGTGATTTTTCAAGCTCTTATAAGCGAATGGTAACAGTTACCGTTTCTTTCTCTCAGTGTGGTGTCAGTTTATACCGATTACATTTATTTTGTACTTATCTATAGTTTCAAAAACCTTAAATCAATATAGTAAATGAAAACGTAATTGTAAGTCAAAAAGTGGTTGTATTCTTGCCATGACTTGCAAAGTCACTATTTAACGGCATTGACTACAGTATAATTAATGGCAGGCTTCCCTACCCCTAAAATCCAGCTGGAAATCCAGCCGTCATATTGGAACCGAAATCCAGCTGGATTAAAAAAAAAAAAAATTTCGTCAATTTTGCTTATAATCGAGTTTTATTATTCATTTTTCAATAATTTCGAAATTTTGAACTTAGTTTTTTTTTTTAATTTTCCAGCTGGATTTCCAGCTGGATTTCTAGATGGACAAATCCGGCCGGACAAATCCAGCTGGAAAATTAAAAAAAAAAAACTAAGTTCAATTTATTCAAAATCATTGAAAAATGAATAATAACTCGATTTTAAGCAATATTAACTAAAATTTTTTTTTTTTTTTTAATCCAGCTGGAAATCCAGCTGTCATATTGGAACCGAAATCCAGCTGGATAGCCAGCTGGAAATCCAGCTGGATTTTAGGGGTAGGGTTAGGATTTTTGGCAGTAATAGTTGCAACTGCATGGCGGATTGGAATTGCTGTCAGAGCCTCGATTTCAATCTATTTCTTTCACTCGTTTTAGAGCATATTTGGTTCTGTGTACTTGAAAGTACGAGATGAGTAACTCGCGAAAACAGTTTATAGATCGTCCATTCGTTTTTGAGGATCGACGTTGCAAGCGAGTTGTAAAATGTTCCCAGTTTCATTCTGTATCAGGTACTTGTTATTTTTGGGAAATGAATTCGTGAGTAAAACGAACACGCACAGAATGTGAAGCTTTAGTCGAGCTCGTATTACCATTTAATGTGCCGGGTATGGTGCTAAGATGTATTTTGTAGTTTTTTACCTCTTCTACTATGGTATAGAACGGTTTTTAATATCAGAGAGGTATTACCAAGTCTTTCGTTTATCAAGTGTACCTAAATTTTTTTTCTTCTGATCCCATTGTTCACTAATCCTTAAAGTTATGTTGTTTTGTTTTCAAGCTCTTTTCCATGGATCTCAATTCTGCGGATTTCTTAGCAAGGTTTCGTTCCTTCTTTAAAATTTCAGCTTTCCTAGCCTCGAGATTTTCTCTACACCTCTTGATAGTTTGCTCTCTTTTATTAAGCTCTTCTTCTTGAAAAAGGACCTTTTTCTTCATTTTGTCCAGTTCTTCGTCCCTTAGTTGTAGATTTCTTTGTTGTTGTTCCACAGCCGCCTTTTCTTGGTTGATTTTATTTCTGGTTTTACTCAATACTTGGGTATGTTGTTGCTTAAGTTGAGCCCTGAGTTGAAGAGTCAAAGAACTCGCTTGCTTGATAGCGTTTGCTTCTCTCTCACGACTCAGGTGGCTCATCTTCTCCAGAAACTCTTGAGCTTTGTTACTAGCCTCGGTTGTTCTGTTCCTTGCTTTGGTTTCTTGCTCTTCGGATAGAGTTTTTTCCTCCAAAACTTTTTTAGCCTTTTTATAACCCTGTTCTACCCGGCTGCTGATCTCTGAGAAGAGGTTCTTGAGCCTTTCTGTTTCCTGATTTACAGTTGCTAGGTTTGGATTGGGCATGGTTCTATCACCAGATAGTTTGTAACGTAAGCCTAGAAAATTGTCGTTTCTCTAGCAACCTTACAGAATCCCGATGGATGGCAGTAAATTAAGTATTTTCTCAAAATAAGACAGGATGTAGTCATTTAAAACTGCCGTTTAACTGCTACCACAAACTTTAGTGAAAGCTTTGAATTGAGCCAAAATGATGAATGAAGATCACCTGAAATGAGTAAGATTAAGTTAATACTGGCTAAATGAAAGAGTGGGCTTCTAGAAAATAAATATTAAATATAATCGTGTATAAGGCGGATACATTGAGTAATAAAGAAGAAAAGGTAGTTGAAAAATCAAGAGATTTAATAATTAATAAACAAAACATGAGGTCATAATTAAGAATACTATATATATATCCTCTGAATGAGACTTTCTACCGGTTTGCCATTCAGAAATATGTAATTTTTTTATTTTTAGCTATTTTTCAAAAAATTCGTGTTTAAAACCAATTGAACTTACAGATATGCGCGAGCAAATGCGGGACCTTCTCATCTTTTTAAGAACTTCTTAAGGGAAAGAAAATTTTCAAATGAGTTTTAAAATATACTCATCTGCGATGACTTTCTCAAGAAGTTTATTTAAGATAAGTGTTTTAATTGACAAACAATACGGACTACAACTCACAAATTACTTTTTCCAACGTATGTTTCAAAATTTATTAATTTTTCAAATCAATCATTTAAAAATCAGTTAAAACTGCATGCCGTGCTTTTAGAAAATTCTTTCGTCAATTTTTAGGAAAAAATATCTTTAGAAAAAATAGACCACGAAAAATATAGATTTCCAAAAGCACAATTTTCGGTAAAATTTCTATGGTTCTTTTTAAGTGCTTATAATTTTAGAAATCCGGCACATTGTAATCGCAATTATTTTGACGAGGAACAGTTAAAACCTTGATTGAAAAATAAATAAATAAATACCTGGCCGCTGGTATTGATAACTATCTCTTTGGTCTTTCAAATATCTTGGTTGCACTGACACTGAATAATATTTGAGTAAAAAGACTTGAAAAAGTTCCCAGTAAGTACCTTCCGCTTCTAAAGACAGAACACCTCTGGCATCTCAAGATTCTCAACCAACCAAAACAATGATCCCTCGGGTGTTGGCCTCGAGCGTGGGTGGAGGGAAGGTATTTTAGGGGTGGCAAAGGGGTTGACGACTGAAGAGAGGGGAAATTTGGGCGTGGTAGATTTATTTAACGTAGGTGGGCGCTAAGAGATTACTGGTGAGAAGGAGGAGATTCTGTACCTGAACTGGGAGGGGCGATAAAATTTCTTTATCACTTTTGGTTATTCTATGTCTACAAACATACCGACACTAACAGCATTTATAACAATTTTTATTATAAAACACGACTGTTTTTATATTTTTTATTGTGGGAAATTCCAGAACTGCAATTTTCACCCATCACTTATACGTGGGATGTGAATAATTGAATCTTAGAGAACTGAAAATCGCCAGTTCGATTTTTAATAAAGAAAATATTGCAAGCTTCAAAAATTATCAAGTTTATAATATTTATTCAAATTAACCAAAAGGTTTTACATTTGTACATGTTTAAATCATATAATATATCTTATTCATACAAATGTGATTTTAACGTTATCGCTTTTCACATCAGTTTTTACGTCTTCGTCAGTGTCCGAAATTTTAGCAGAGGGTTCCTCGTCAGCGTAACATTGGCATTCGAAAAAACCATCTTTATCTTCTACACAGTACGAACGACTTTGAGTGATTTTGCAACCATTTTTACAATATTTCTCATTTTCTGGAGAACAATGTTTTTGATCTGGAATGAAAAACCACTTGATTACAGAATAATAAAATTTCATGCTAGAAGGGTAACTTTATAATATATTTTAGAATTTCATGATTTAAGATCAAATAATGAAATTTAATTTTATTGAATTTGATTAAAAAATTTCTTTTTTGAATTTTTGCCTCTAATCTTAATTATTAAATACTAAAAAAAAAAATTTCAAGTATTTTTTTTAAATTTGATAAAATGAAGAGAAAAAAAGCTTAGCGATTTTAAGAGTATACGTTTAAAGAAGATTGTATGATTATAATAAATATTAATTTAAGCTTACGCCCGTTTTTAGTCAACTTTCTTGTAGAATGAGATTTTTTAGCTCTTTTTACGTGGAAAACTTCAGCAATACACTGGCATTCGTAGCTATCATCATCAAATTCTTTGCACTCGTGAGGACTTTGGGTAATTTCACAATTCTTTTTACAAAATGAATCATTGTCTGGAGAACACGGGTCTGTAATTAAAAAATCATAAAATTAATAAAAATAAAAAATAAAATATTTAAGTGAAAATTAATTCATCTAAACATAAACAGTGAAAACTTGATAAATCGAAATCAGTAAGTCGATTTTGCTTACGACAGTTGATTTCGAATGTTTATTTTGTAAATTGGTCGCCAAATTAAGTTTAATAATTAAAATTTCGATAGTTTGAAGTTAAAACTCGCATTCTTGAGTTTCAAACAATCAATTGTTATTCAAAATTTTTACTAATTTTCAGTCAAGAGTCAGTAACAAGAAGGCTAATAGTGAAAGCTGGGCAGAACTTACGGCTTTTTTCGGCATAAGAAAAAGTTAAAATAACTCCTAGAACAAAACTAAATATTAACGACTTCATTGCTCGCTTTAGCACTTTACAATTTCTGTGATCGAAAATAACTGAAAAATAATCAGCAAACTTGAGTTAATCCTTGATTTTGCCACGTTCAAATAAAGTAATTGTTTTTAAATTTTTACGTACAGTGCATGATTCTTAAGCTGTAAAATTACAATAACTTTTTTTTTTTAATTATTATACACTATGACGTACCTAATAACTTTTTTAGTGTATTTTTCATTTCTAGAGCTTCATAGTTTAAACTAATAAACATTAACAAAATAAAATTTTTTTTACCTCTTAATAAATAGCTTTTTTCATTTATTCAAAAATTTTAAAATGACTTGCATACTTTTTCTTTTTTATCTACGTAAACACATTATTTATTTTTTTTTTTCTAATAACGGCTCGATTAATTTTCACTGAATCAAGAACGTTCAACTTAAACCACCCAAGTCAAAAAGTGACGCATTAAAAATTTAGATAAATAGTATTTTTCGTATCTAGAGTGTAAAATACTACTTTACGCTCGAGTGTGATCGTAGCGCCCGAGGGTAGCCGATCACACGAGACGTTACGCTCGCGATACGAACATTTTTTTTTTATAGTTTGCGAACAGCCATCTTTTACGTAACGATTTTAGTGTGTTAAATGATCGCTTGACGAACACTGAGGAAAAATTAAAACATGTAAAAAATAGTAGTTTTAAAGCTGATTGGGCTGCTCCAAGTGTCGTAGGCGCTGCAAGACCTTCGAGTGGTCCCATCAGCTTTAAAACTGCTATTTTTTGTATTTTTTAATTTTTTCTAAGTGTGCGTAAAGTGATCATTTACGCACTAAAATCAATGCGTAAAAAAAGACTTTACGCTTACTATGAAAAAAATTAATTTTATCGTCCCATTGAAAATCCATGAACCAATATTTTGTCTTATTCGTAAAAATTTGTGGAGACTTAAAGCTAAGAGCTTGAAATTAAGTTAAATATAATCTATTAAAAAATCTCTGTGCTCCTCAAAGGCTTTAATAAAGTGATAATAAATCTAAATAGGGAGAGATATATATTCATAAAAGAGACAACTTCCGTAACTTGCATCACCATTTACGAATTCCAGTCGGGGTAACTCAGCTGTGAAACATCTCGGCCATTCAAGTCCCAACATCAACGATGCCGACGCACGCGATTGGGATTAATTCATGAGTCCCCTCTGCCTTTTTTACTTTTAAAAAATCTTTGAATACTTTTAGTTCTTATCAATACTTATTTATGAAAAATAATATTTATCCTTTGAATCTAAAATAAGTTTTAGAATTTTCAAGTCTTGAAGATCAAAGCATTTTTTATTTTTAAAATTGATTTTTTTTTAACTGACATTTGATTTATTTTCATAATAAATAATAATTTTATTCATTTAAAAAGGAAAGTATACTTTCCATAAAATACTAATTCTTCAAAAATCAACATTACTTCATGGGCTGTTTAAATTTTACACTTGTTATTCTTAGTTCACTTTTTTACTTGGACTTTTATTGATTCAAAATACTTTTCCATTGATCATGAAATGAAGAATTTAAAACGTAAAGTTATGCTTTCTCGGGATAAATTGGTGATCGGGCTATCAAACTTTTCACCTTATTAGCGATTATTCTTTTTTCTTGCTTCTTGAGCCAGGCTTGCGATAAATGTCCCTGAACGATGTCCTCGAGGGAACAAACCTCCAAGTCAAACTTTGTTTAACTTATAGAGATTAAATAATTTTCAGGTGCTGAGAATAAACTTTCGAATGAGCATCGCTTTGTGTACTGCGAGCGAAAACAGTTAAATATTTCTTATTTTACTTAATACTTCAGATTTTACATATAAGTACCGCGAATAAAGTAACAACGAAGGTACTTTTGGCATATAAAATAACTTTTGCTCCCACACCGTTGATATATTATAAAGAAAAAAAAAAATTTTCGACAACCAGCCGCGAATAAAATGACTGAAAAAATTTAGAGTCATTTTATTCGCGGCTGATGTATCGAAATTTTTTTTTTTTTCGGTGTTATAATATATCAACGAATTGATAGCGAATTGATACCGTAGGCTAAAATAAAAAATAAAGTGGTTTAAAGACATTTTATTGTGCAAAAATATTTCCGTTCTTACTTTATTCGGGCAAATTTTGATGTAACGTTTTTCTTCCCGACAAGAGCTAATCCTGAGAACTCATACAGTTTCGTAAAATTTGCAGCTAAGAAGAGTGAATTTATCAATTTAAAACTCATTTTCAGAGCATTAGTAGGAAATAAAAGCCTTTATGCGGAAACAAAAATTTTACGTATCAGTAAAGCACCTTTTAATAGCCAATATGTATTGATACATAATGACTTGGAAAAATACATAGACAACGAGCTTTTGGGTAATTATTATATCATATGAAAGGATATTTTTTAAATTATACTTAAATGACGGGAACAGAAATATTTCGTTGGTAAAGCAGTTTTTAACCTGCCGTAAAAAAAATATTTATCATAATCATTGATAAAAGTTACTCAACGGAAATATTTCCAGATACTTGTTGTCAATCAAAATTTGCATGAAAGAGACTGGTTCGACCCTAAAATTTTCACAACTCTTTTTAAAATAAAAAAAATAAAACTCGTTGAAAAATTTCAATTGTCTCAGTGTCATTTTGCAGGGACGCTTGAAACAAGATATGTATGTTCTTTATTTTTGTGGCAACCTTTTGGAATCGTTTTTAATTGTATACGATTTCAATAATTTTAATAGTTTTACTTAAACGTTATTTTTGAATATTTATTGTCTGTCTTAA
Organism: Encarsia formosa; assembly: GCA_038277355.1. Lineage (NCBI taxonomy): Eukaryota > Metazoa > Arthropoda > Insecta > Hymenoptera > Aphelinidae > Encarsia > Encarsia formosa. The sequence goes on from CM076184.1 coordinate 129,075,546, forward strand.
AAAGCTTAAATTTTAATGAAATTTAAATTTTAGTAAAACAATAACGATACTTGTTTATAAAAAACATAGATTGCTTACATTTTTCATCAGCTTTGAGTTTGTAAATTTCATTACATTCCAGCAGTATCATACTAAGAACAACACGCTCATATTAAAAATCACTCGTACATTGGTACACATATTTTTCCATGAGAACACTAAGAAGCATTTTTGTAAAATTTTCTCGGTTAAACTCTATTATGAGAGCACTTACATGTAAAACTGATTTTGATAATTAATTAAACTATATTACCAATTGAAAAAATAACTAAAAAAAGTGAGATTATTTCAAGTTTTAACCAACTTCCGGTGTGAAAAGATATGAAACTTATATTTTAAGTCTTTTTTAATTCTATACAGCCTATTTGGAAGTTGTAGCTGATGTTACAGGCGCTGTATAAAAAAACTAAGCAATTCTTCCCAGAAAGAAAGATACATAAAAAAATCAATTGGTTTTGTTTGCTGCTTTAAATAATAGGTCAAAAAATAATTGAAACGCATTTTTTTTTTTTTTTTTTTTTTTTTTTTTTTTTTTTAGTAAGGCGTAGAATCCACTAATGATGTCACGAGTACCAATATTTAAAAAATTTTTTTTTCTCATAATATTGAACCAAAAAAGTCTTAAAACTCTTCAAAGATCGAAAACTTTTGGAAAACATGTTTTTGAAGTTATCCTGATCCCCACCTTAGAAACTTATTTATCCAAGCGTAGCTCTAAGCTCCTAGAAAAATATTATCTCAGACTAACTTTTTTTTCCAAAATTCAAATGAACGTATTTTTCTAAATCTTTGTCTTTCTTTTTTTAAAAGAATAGCTCATTTGGGTTTTTGAAAAAAATTTTCAAATTATCCATAGAAATAAAAAAAAAATAACTGACATTAATAGTTTTTCGAAAAATGATCCAATTTTAAAGTGAGTGAAAATTAATAATCGAATCGAATTAACGCGTAGAAAATTTATTTCTTCTGAGCTGATGTGTAAATGAGGAAAAAAAAAGTTCCTATTTAGCGCATTGAAAATTTTACTCGTTTACTCTTCGGCAAAAGCTAAAAAATGAATGAAATTTTTTAAATGTTTTCTGTATATATTTTACCTAAACGATAATAAAATTGTGATTTTACAAAGTTTTTCGTCGATTTTCAATAATTTTTTTTTAGTGTGGTTTTAACCACGGAAAGTCAGATTCGAAGTTACCAGTGTACTTTCTATCGTACTTTATTTATTAAAAAAAAAAAAAGTAAATTATATTAAGCTATACAATACATTTAAAAAAATTTCTTTAGCCTCCATTCAACAGGCATTTTTCCATATTTTGGTTTGGAAAATTTTTATTTACCAAATAAATTCCAAGGTAATATTTTGTAGAAAATAAAATTTTTCAAAACCAAATTAAGAAAAATGTGATACGTAAATGTTAAAATTCTAATGCAGCTCCAAAGAATCCGAGATTCCATGGCCTTTAGAAACAAATATTAAAAAAAAATTAAAATAAGCGAGAAATATTGTCACGCAGTAGCTGCAGCGAGACGAAAGAAGACATAATAAGCTTATCTCTTGTCATCGTTCACGAGGCTGCGCTGCAGTGACTCAGATCGTAAAAATTCAGCTCGCGTCGTACCGGAATGCGAGTCAGCTGGACTAATGCGCTGCCTTCCTGACTTTATTCGATTTTAGTGTTTACGTTATTATTTCTTATCTAATGGGTTCGGCTATTTTAAGATCATCAGCCTACTGCCCATTCAACTAAATCACTTTCGAATGAATTTTAAATGTGAGGCAGATTATATTTTTGCGACTTTTTTTTTTTAAATTTACCGCATAGTTATGTAGTTTGTCACTGCGGTAATTAAATCGTTGAATTTAAATGAATTCCAACACCTTTTTTTTTTCTTTGGTTTTCTGTTCCTACTGTTATTGTTATTATTATTTTTTAAATTTCTTATCACACGCGTTCAGTTGTATTATTAATTAATCATTTTTTGTGACTAATCGCACCGAAGAAAAGGTTTTCTTTTTACTTGTTTGTTTTCATAAATTTATGAATGTAAATTGAGTCACGTAAATGACAAAAGTGACTAATCAAAACGTACTCACAAAGTTTGAAATATTTTTTAATATTCATGGTTTGGGCTTGAAGAAAACAATTAAGTTTTTTTTCTATTTTTTCAAACTAAAATTTTCCCAATTCTTAATGAAGCACGGAAAGTTTTTTTGAAAACTTTAGCAAAAATTTCATGTTTCCTAAGAATTATAATTTGGTAAATATTTTCCCATGTGACGTATTACCATTATGTATTTCAGTACAGTTAAAATAAAATTATTAAAAAATTTTGAATAATCCCGCGATTTACTTGTAGCCGTGTCTAAAAAATTAAGCCCTTATGCCGAATTGCATTGGCTGATTCGGTTGTAAGATTTGATGTAATTCGCTCAGACAGTGTAACCACTGACGCATGCGCAAAAACCACAAACTTTGCCGCCGTAATTTTTAAATTCATGTTTCATAAATATTCGCTTTGCTTTTAACATAAAAAAATTTACAATTTCAGAAATAATAATAAAATGAAAATAATCTTCTCTAGCTAAATTTTAAATTATACCGTACGGTGTGAAATACATATGCATAATATAAAGTCCGCTCAACGGCAATAATGTTCGGCACTGAATAATTTAATCGCCTACGGTACGCAAAATTCCCAACTATCTAATTCTTATATTTAAAACACTAACCAACCCCTAAAATACAAAATCAACTTGTTTTGAAAAAATACTTCAAACCAATGAATAGCCAAACAAACAGTTAAATCAATAAATTCGACAAAATTATAAGTTTTCAAACTGCTAACCGATGCTGCTCTCGAAAAAGAACAGAACATGATTTTCCAATTTTTGAACTGCCCCTTCTCTCTAAAAAAAAAACATGGCTACTCCGTTTTCATGTAAACACTGGTCAGTGGCCACTGCAGGGTGTGGGCGCGGCTGTAATTATCCGGCGCAGGCGCGCCACGAGCCATGTAAGTTACACTTACAATGTCCCTGCACTGTAAAAAACTATAGCCAGTCTAGCTTGTAAAAAAAATTTTAAAAAATATGAAAATTTGAAAAATAGCAGGATTAAAGTCGTAAACGCGTCTGGTTAATCCGATCTAGGTAAAAGTCGGGTAAGTTCCGTAATCCCCACTGGCTGTCGCTGCAGCTTAAAGCCGCTCCCTTCGGCAAGCGTAGTATATAGTAATAGTAATAAGGGAGAGTTTAAGGGCGCTGCGTAAACTGCATCAGCAGCGCCGCTCGCGAGAATAAAGACAGGCCACCGCCGCACCGCCGCTCGCTGCTCCGGCTCTCCTTTCTTCCAGCTCTGTGGTGTGGTGTGACTGGTGTCAGTGTCGCCCGTAGCCTCAGTACGTTTGCGTCTTCTTTACTCGCCGCCGTCGCCGTAGTCGTCGTCGCCGCCCCGAGTTTACAAAGCCATACGCGCGTTTAGAGTTACTAAAGGTTTCGGTTCTCAGCGGAGAAAAGTTTACAAGTACCAAGCATGACCATGGCAGCGGAGACCGAGAACAACCCGCCCGCGTCCGAGACCAAGGACATCAAGGAGATGAAGGACGCCCTTAAGGACGAGACGAGTCCCCCCGACAACAAGCAGGACGACAACGCCAAGGCCAAAGCCGAAACCAAGACCGAGAAGAAGGAGGACGCCGAGAAGAAGACGCCCGAGGACGCCGCCGCGGCGTCGGCCGCCGCCACAGGGGACGCCAACGCCGCCGACGCGTCCAACGCCACCGCTGGCGCTGCCCCGGCCAAGGCCCCGAGCGTCCACAAGGCCAACTTCGAGAAGGACGTAGTTTACCTGTACCAGTTCCCGAGGACGCCCCAGCTACCCAGCGTTTCGCCCTACTGCCTCAAGGTCGAGATCTGGCTGAGGCTCAACGCCATCAAATACGAGGTTAGTAGCCCCCCTCCCTTCGCTGTTTAATAATCCTCCTTAAAGTTGCTTTTTATTCTCGAGCGTTTAAGACCCCACGACGAATTACCTGCAGTCGGGGAAAAGTCAGCAGCCGGCCGCCCGCGAGCCGGGACGGGCGAGGCGGGGTTGCTAGCTCGTTCGCTTGTTGAGGATTATTGATTTTTCCTCGCTCCTCGGCTCTCTCTCGCTCTCTCTCGGGGTTTTTTTTTTTTTCTTCACCCGCGTGCGGTACGACCGGCTCGGAGTTTCGTGACTTTTATTGTTACATTGCGCTAATCGTTTTGCAAAAACAGTGAAAATACGTAATATATTCGAATTGATGGTTGTTGGCTTTTGTTGATGTTTACGGGTTGCGGGGGAAGCGGTACGATCCGAGGGTGTCCCGTGCAGCGGTTTTTTTTTTCTTACTTTTCTTGTACAGTTATAGTTTTGACTTACGGGAATTGATAAACCCGGGGTGTCTGCCAAGGACCTCGTGCATAATTAATACTCCACGTCTTCTTCTTTCTTAAATTCAATCTCTCGCACGCACGGAAAATTCACAAAAATGTCCTTTTGATTAAAGTAGATCCGGTAAAATATGTAAGATATTTCTTGATTTAAGAGGATTTTGAGTCAAACGGATTTTTCCTCTCGATTCAAAATGACATTTTTCAGGGGGGAAAAAGGAAGAGAAAAATGTTTTGATAAACAGCGGCGTGTGGAAAGGATGCAGGTTTTTCGGAATACGAGGGAGAGAGACGAGAGGAATGCCAGCGCCGCATTCCGGAAAACGAGAAGGGACGCCACAGAGCCGCACACGTGTGCTGCACTCGGAGAGTTCTCCTGCTGGGAGAGGGGCGGATGCTGCGGCTCGAAAACCCTCTGAGCGCGTAGGAAAACTTTGAAATAAATAAATGAATTTTACGTGAACGAGTTTTCGAAGCGCTGAGCCTTATAGAATTTTACGTTGAAAAAAAAACTTAAAAATTCAAGCTATTTTTATTTGATTTCAGAGGTAATTATTATTTAATCGAGTGCTTTCGATTTATCAAAAAAAATAATGAGATTGTTTTTTTTCAATTAATGATGAATTTTTATTAAAAAATGATGTATTGGTGAAATGATCATCAATAGTGGTGTTTCGATAAACCTTCTTTTTTTTTAATTTCAAATTTTAGAATGAACGCAAGGCATTAAAATTTTTACCGTTTCATTTAACGTATTTTGAATTATTTCGTGAAAAAACTTAAGATCGTCACTTTAGTTCCGATACGAATAATTTAAATTTTAATTATAAAAGCCTGATCTAACGTTTTTCAAAAGTACGGGCGCGGTCACTTTTCCACTTTCGGAATGATACTTTTTACAAAAAACGATGATTTTTACTTTACAATTTCTGCAGTTTTTATTTAAAAAATATATATATATTTTTTAAGTATGAGAATTTTTGTTTCTTGCTGCAGCTTGAAAAATTTATAGAAAATTAAATGATTTACTGTTTAGAAAATTATGTCCGGCTATTGGGATGTTTTTTGTGCAAGATTGTTGATTTAAAATAAAACTCATGTTCTTTCGTAGTTTTAAATTTTAAAATGAAAATACAGTAATAAATAAAAATTCATAAACAGAAGTGAACTCTTCGAAACAGTTGTATCAATATCGTTCGAAATCACCGTGCTAAGAGAGAATTTAGCAAAGTTAAACCTATAATCAATCAAATTAATTCGAGACATGTTTATCAAAGCTTCCATTAATTTTTCAATTTGAAATAGCTGGCCGAGTAGCTAGCTCAATAAGAAACTAATTATGTATTTACATAATAGTAAAAAAGTATTTATTTTTGAAGGCACAGCATCAGTCAAGACACGATTTTGTTCTTACATTTTACTAACTTCATGCACATATAGATATATAAGTGTACAGAAAAAATTAATAATTAGAGCTTTGCAATACAATGCACTCGCAGGTGAATTACTTTAATTCATTTAAAAAAAATTTACAGCTAAATAACTTTAAGTTTTTAAGTTACGAATTACCAAATGAATTTTTCATATTACTCGTAAATAATTCTTATTCTATTGAAAAGTCTTTCTCATCAAAAGTGTGAAAAAATATTAACCGACTTATTCCGTGCGCTGTTTTCAAATCAATACTTCTTACTTGCGTAAAAATTCATAAAACAGTGTCCGCTTTAAGTTTATTTTCATAATGAAAAATAATAAATAATAAAAGTCTGGAAAGACAGTCGCTCGTCGTGAAGTTTAATAATCCAACACTAAAATTCAAAAACTCGGAGCGTAGTTCGCGACTGATGCGCGCGCAAATCCCCCTGACTTACACCTGAATTTTCCTGTAAAATCGATTCCATCGTAAAAAAATTACAAGCCCTGATTTTAAACAAAGTCCGGTCGAGAAAAAAAAAAAAAATCCCCAAAGCAAGCCAAGTTTCGAAATATCGAAACGCCGCGGATCGATACCCCAGGGTTGCTATTTTCTTCCTTTTTTTTTTCTTTCTGCGGTAATGACAGCCTTATTTTTTCACCCCGCAAACTTTGTGCGGATAATCGCGTGCCGCACTTTTTTTCCAACCGGGGCGGGAGGGGACGATAGGGCTGAATTTTTTTTTTTCGCTTTTGAGAACGAGGGCAGGGGGAGAAAAAAAAGAGCTGTGTCGAGTGAGTGAAAGTAACGAGTTTCGCGCCCGAGAAGCACGGATTTTTTCACAAATTGAAGATGCCGACGCCACACAATGGGCTCGCTGACTGCAGCTTTAATCTCTACTCTCCATTGTTTAAACAACTTGCCAACTTTCAAAAACAAAACGAATTATCGGCCTTTTAAAGCCCGTAGGCCTTTCGACCCCTATTCTATTCTTAGCGGCTAATTTCATAAATCAGAGATTTCTGCACGGGCGTTTGTTTTAAAAATAAATTTTGTTTACATCTTGTTGGAATAATGATTGAATTTAAATCGAAGATATCGAAATTTTATTTAAAAATTAACCGATTTCTTTATAGTTTTCAAATAATTACAAGAGTTTACACCATTAAGTGGCTATTTACGTTGCGTGAACGTGTACAAAAAGTTGTAAACAATAAAAAATAAATAATAATAATCCATTTGCTGATTGATATTGACGAACATTATTCATTCATATCAACACAAATGTAAAATTGAATTTAAAAGAATTGTAAATAAATCGTTGTCTCGATAAAATTTGAGTAATCGACCTTTTGCATAGTAGTAAAGCATCTCATATCTCAAACTACTATACGTAGTTAGAAAAATTTTTTCATTTTCTTGAATCGATAATCGTAGAAGAATATCAATAAACCAACAGTCGCTACCAACTTAACTCTGCTGCATTTTCCAAAAATTCATCAAACTGCACCAGGTTCGTACATAGGGGAGAGCGGGGTAATTTGGACATTTTCCATTGTATCAGTAAAATTTACTAATATTTGTGAAAGGAAATAATTTATTTTTCTAAATAAACTATTAGAGGAATTCAAAATAATTATTGCTTTAATATTGATAGTAAAATTGATAAAAGATAAAAACTGGAACATATGACCGAGGGCTATTTGGACATTTAAAGACTTTATTTTATGAAAAAACCACACCAAGTAAATCAAAGTAATGAAATCCATCAACAATTCATTTTGCAAAAGCGTGTAGGTTCAATTTACACATTTCTGCTTTCTGATAAGACAATTCGGTAATTAGCATCCACTTTTGATAATAAGATTCATTGTTTTGATTTGGTGTCCAAACAATCCCGATCTGCCCTAAAAGGTCAACACTACTGCACCTGCGATGATATAGCCGGCCCCGGGTGAAGTTAGTTTTATCGAGAAAACTAAGGAGCTCAACGCCGCGCGGTAACTAGAGCGAGACAAAGAACCCGAGAGCATTGGCCGCGGGTTTCCCCCCACTCTTCAGTTAAATACCTGGCCGCTCTCTCTTGCGCCTCCTCTCCCCCTGCAGCAGGAATTCGCCAGGTGCGGTATCGCGACCTTGCTCAAGGCCTGGTCTTTTTTTTTTGGAAGGGGGTCGACATAGTTTACTCTGGGCTTCTTCGTAAACCTAACCTAAAACAGCGCTGAATAATTATCCTCCCTTGCGACTATAAGTGTCCTGGATCTGAAATCGACCAGAGATTCCTGGTAGACGTATATGATGTCCCAGTTGTGTCTGCGGCTGGTTAAAAAATCATCCACGTTATGGCTGGACGTGGTGGAAGAACGGAAGCGGAGATGAGCAACGGGTCGAGTCGGGCACCTTACAACCGTTATGAAGAATCCGAAGCGCGCGGGCTGTATACCGAGGGGAGGAAAAAAAAAAACAAGCTGCGCGCCCCGGAATGTAAACAATCGAGTCGCACGTGTTTCCGGTGCACCGCGGAACACAACCTGCGGACTCGGCTTGTATATTTGTTACGGCGCGATTAATCCCGGGTATACGGTCGAACGAATTTTTCGATGAGGACTTGCTTGAAGGGGAAAGTAGATAGCCTAACTTTGATGAATTTAAATCTATAGATAGATTACTTGAAACTTTAATCGCAATAATTTGTTGTTTTTAAATAAACAGCAAACTTTTGGAAAAAAATTTTTTTTTTAGGTTATGATTTTAATTAGCCGAGTGACGCGATCCGCTCCAAATTGTTTTCTTGTTCTTCGAGGTGCCCCATTGGCGATTTTCCTGATACTTACCACATTTGAGATTTTTTTTTCAAAATAACTACTTTTTTTCTAAACTATTGATCGAATTAGATTAGATACTTTCTTACTTGATTTTTCTTTATTGATCCCACACCCGCCAAAAGTATACTTTCATCATTTTTTCAGACTCGAAATTTTAAACATTCACAATTTTTGTTTAAAAAATTTAAACCGAACCAATTTTAGTGGTTTCTGAAAAGATTTGGGCATAAATACATTATTACAACTAAAAAAAACGAATTGTTTTATCAACCACCTTCCCCTATCAGTTTTTGTACCTACAATGACAGTTTTAGATGAGTAATTTTAAATTAATAAGAATTTCATTCAATATGTAATTATTATCATCTTATTTAATTAGCAATGTTGATAATTAAATAATTAGTTTATTATGGATTTAGAACCAAGAAAACGTGTCAACGTTAATCAGTTATTTGAATTGATAATCAAAGATTGAGCATCTTGAACGTTTATTCAATCTAGTCGTAATGGCAACATAGAGAAGAATTGATCTACATGACTGACAGAATATTCTTTTGAAAAAAAAGGTTTCAAAAATTTTAGAAATTCTCAAAGGTTTCTAGAAGATTAGTTCTGACTGCTCAATTAAGCTGTATTTTAATCACTGCTGTGGTCATTAAGGTCCATTGACGGTTCACATGTTTCGACAACGTCGTTTAGATTGATCTTAATGGAGGCTCTCAAACAAACGATAAGAAAAAAAAAAATTTTTAATCTTTCTAGACTAGCCTAAAAGTTGAGTCGCAAAGAGCATAATTTTTTGCATAGTTTGTTGTTTTTCGAAATCCAACCTGAAGTCAGTTGTATGTACATACACGGAGAAGGAGACACTATGAAACACAATGTGTGCACGGTGTTTTCCAGTGTACGCATTTGACGCATGCTTTTTTCTCGGTTACTCAAGTTCTGCTGAATCTCTAACCTCGAAACTTTAAAATCGCATAAATATAAATATCAAATTCGAAATCATAATTAAAGTTTATAAATTTGTTAGGAAAGATAGCAAAAACATTTCAAAGTAAGAATCGTACACAATTTTTAGTGTAAAACTTTGAAAAACTGGTTACGTGGGTGTTCCGAGCGCAGTCGTCTGCTCTATCGAAATTTTCTCTCTAAAAATTTTGCACTGGAAAACACGGTGCATGCACTTGGAAATACGAAGTGTGACTTGGAATCACGCTGCACCACGCATCATGTAAAACGATGGCGCTGTACACCAAGTTTCATAATGTACTCTCTAAAACTGTTCGAGTGAAAAATTCACTCGAAGAAATAGTGATTTCCTGAAATTGCCCTGATCACTCTAATAGAGTCATTTTTCACTCTTAATAAAGTGGTTTGGGCCACTCTTGAGAAAAGAGTGAAAAAATCACTCGATACTTAAGAGTGAATAAGATAACATAACCTACAATCATCTTATTGCACTCATTCTTTGAGTGGATTTCTCGAGATTTGTAAACTTACTGTATATCTATCATTTATTTTCGATATAGCGTCAGAGTTTTTAATTATAATCGCCGAATTTTTTATTATTCAAAATTAAATTATTGTTTATCATTTTTTATTAAAAAAATTTTTTGCGGTCAATAAGCTAAAAATGACTAAAAATGAATAAGTTAAGCATCAAACAAATTTTTTAATAAATTAATTAATAAACAATTATATTTGTTTTGGTAGCTTATTGAAATAAAAAACTAAAAAAATAATAATTTTTTTTAAATTTATTAGAAATATCTTTGATAATTAAATATCGAGTCATGGAAAATAATTTTTACTCATTGAATCATTAATTAGTTGTAACAATTAATTAACAAATGATTATAAAATCATTTGTAAATTAATCATGCCATTGTTTCGTTAATTTATTTATTTGACAGTTTCTGTATAATCTTGTTTCCATTTAATTAATTTATTTTTTGTAAATTTTTTCAGTAAAATGTTAAAAAAAAATTTTTATCAAAAATTTGTGATGTTTATTAAATTATTCCTAAAAAAAATTTTTTTTAACACTTAATTATGTTTTTGTTGATTTATCCGTGTCCTTTTTAATTGAATCATAAAAATAATGAAGTGTTAAGTTAAAAAAAACTTTATAAATTCTTAGCAATTTGGAATTTTATTTAAGTTTTTGTAAGGTAAATAATTTTTATACCTGCTTAAAGCATCTAATTATAAGGAAGTCGAATAGCCGAGTGGTTATAATACTACGGCCACATTATTTTAGATTTTTTTTCTCACAATGACGTAAGTTCAAATCCCGGTTAAAATTTTTTTTTTTTTTTTCTTTTTTTTTCTTGAATAATAAGTTCAAAATAATCATTTACAATTACTGAAAATCTCAATAGTTGAAAAATTTGTTAATGTTTTTGGTAGTTTTTGTCAAATTAAAAGTCACTCTTCTTCGAGTGATCGAACTTCACTCGATGCTATAGTGGGTTTTCACTCGAAGCGGACTGGCTCACTTTTTACTTGCGCTTGGAGTGAAAATTCACTCGATTCGAGTGGAAATTCACTCGAACAGTTTTAGAGAGTACCTATTTCTCCGTGTAGGTACGAAAAATTTTGTTTATCGCCGTTAGACAAATTGTTATCGGTAAAAATCAGCGGTTTCATTGGTGCTAACGAAGTATCAATCGTCGTCATCAGTCGTCTATTCGGCCAATCAAGGCTCATCGAAATTCCGCGGATGACTTTTAGCCACGAGCCGGTGCGCTGGTATGGTATGGACAACAAGTTTGTTTGCGGTTGATTGACGCGACTTGTTTCGAGCCGAACAAAGCAATTTCGCGGTACGTTTGACCAAAGTGGATACGAGCAATCGAATTTTTATTGACGCGATTATTTTTGACATTATGCTTGTAAGATCGATGCCGACAAATAGACTTTTACTTTTTGTGCCGTATCAGAGAAACATTACGTGTGCTTTAAACGCATTTAAAAAAACGTTTTAAAATTCAAACGTTTTCATTGGTTATCATTCTACGGCGGTGTTCAAATTTTTTTTATCTAATTTTTTATTAATTTCAATTTAAACTTATAAAGTAAAACGACATTAAAAAAAGTTAATGAAAATTACCAACATAAACAATTATTTTTGAAATTATAAAATCATGGAAAAACTGTACAGAATTAATTTAGTACGAGTATGAAAATTTAAACGCCAGTTCACCTTTGATAACACTGATGTACGACGGACCCAGAACCCGCGTTTCCGTTTTAATATTGGCGTGCTTAATATCCTAGATCAAATAAATGCCCGATTGTGTTTGACTTAACCAAAACTCAAAATTGCAACCCTCGATCGAGTATAAATCCACTCCTGCTTCATCCTCCATGTTTGAACTTTTTTTTCCTCGACCATAGAGTCGAAATGAATTCATAAACGGGGGGTGTTTGCCAGCCGGTTAACTTTCATCCGAGCGTTCCTATTAAATCCTCATTTGCTCAACACGTTTAAGATAAATTCTTCTTCGCATATGCTTAAAAAAAAGGTAAAAAAGTATTTAATGAGGTTTCCCTTGAATGCTTTGTGAAGGAACCAAACAAGCCAACATTCATAAAGTATTTCCATCGATTTAAAACTGTCGCGAGCATTAGAAAAGACAATTAAGGCGACCACATTCCAGGATGAAAAAATATGTATTTTATATTCATTTATTATTATCATCGTCATTATTGGTTATCGCGGAATGCGCGCGAGGCCTATTAAGCGCGCCAATTACAAATTCAAATCGGTAGCTCTCAATAGCGTTGCTGCATTCCAACGGTGCCGCCGCCACGGGATGTCGGCCTTTTGTCCCCTGTGTTTCGTCGTCCGGTTGGCAAGCTTTGCTCTGAATGTTATAAACGAAGTAAGATCAGAAGTCATTTCGATACCCTTACTCTCGTAAAACGTGCCCAAAAGGACAAGATTTAAGTGCCACTTTGGTCATTACGTCACGTCTGCCCTTAAAGAGGCGTGGGAGGATGGAAGGAAGCTTTAAATTCACAGCTATTGCGATAATAGCTTTTTTTAGAGCTGCTTGCTTAATTTTATTGTTAACTTTTTTGCCTGGAAATGGAAATTAATGATTGTTTATTGGTTTACAGAAACTATTAATAGTCAAGAATTAGCAGAGATAATGACGAAACTCGATATTGTTGTAGGAAATAACGGCTGTTAATATTCAAACCGTAAGCTTGATTTATGAAACGAACCAGGAGCGATTCTTTTTTGTTAGCTGTATTCTGAGAGATCATCTTTTTTTTTTTTTTTTTTTTTTTTTTTTTCTATACGTCCATGTCTGACTTTTAGAAGATTCATCTTCGTGAAATACACGCACACAAAAGATTAGAATTTTTTTTTTTTTTAGTGACTTAGTAGCTACAACTAGGAAATTTTCGAATGCTATTAACACCTAATAATGGGATTTTAATGTCGAAATATAGTATCATTTTTCATTAGCTACGATCCTAGATTATAGCGAAGAGACCTCAGAATTTACATAATACTTTTGATATTTTTTTCTGTTAATCATAAACATTTGTCAGTGATATTAAACCATAACAATAACCCTTGATTCTTATAGATTTCTTTGATAATGTATAACTTTGAAGATGCATGACTTTTTTTAAAACAAAATCATCAAAGCTGTGCAGTTTTTTGGAAATATATTCATTTCATATTCTTCTCTAGTCTTCTCTAGTAAATTTGAAAAATATTTTATTAAGGCAGCACGGTTGGTCAATGGCTACCATTTCGATTGTTTTATTTTCGTCTAAATACAAATCCAAAGAGTTTCGGTTCTATAGCCTGTATCAATGTACAAACTCGAGATGAAGATTTTTCAAAAAAAAAAAATTTTATAACGGGCTTTGCGATACGTCGCCCAAAGCCATCATTTGAGTACAATCTGCTTGTGGCACGTCATTATCAAGAGTTAATTAGAACGTTCAATTTACGGACATCTCAAAGCCCGCACGCGTTGAGCAGATACCAACTCTCAAGAAGCAGGAGGAGAAGAAGAAGAAACCAGACCGCAAATTCATTTTCCTGAAGCTTCTTCTTTTCTTGTCTGGAGTTATTTTTTTTTTTTTTCTTTCTTTCTTTCTCCTCTCTGCTTTTATACGAACACGCGAAAGCATTGCATCAACGTCGTGATTGACTCTCCCTCTCTTGTATCTTTTTTTTTTTATGGCAGAGTTAATAAGATTAATCGATTGTTTACACGAGCTACCGATACCCGGGACGAGTATGTCTGGTAAACAGTTGGCGGATGCATATAAAAATTACGATTCTCGAATGAACTTGCTTCTGGGAAACAAAAGGGTCTCGAGATCCTGCAATACGCACGCAGAAAGTTAAGGCCTTCACATAAAAGCCATAAAAAACTTATGGCAAGCTTATGGTAGACAAATGGAAGCGTTAAAGCTAACCTTACTTTGTTTTTCTTTTTATCAATTTAAGAATAAAATTTCTCAAATTTTAGTTAATTAAATGTCAATCAAAGTCGATTTTCAAAAATATGCTCATCAGACGCTGCTTTAAGCGACTTTAAAGCTAACTACAAGCTGCCATAAGGTTTTTACTGTTTTACGGCTCGCTATGTCGTAGTCCAAATCCAAAATCCAAAAAGTTAAATATTTTTAGAAAATAATTTATTTTCCAAATTTAATATTTTAGAAAAATAAATCTTATTAAATTTTTAAAAAGAGCTCTGTAAAAATTGATTCACCTAACCTAAAAATTGATTAGGGGGTCACTTTGCCCCACAAATTCAGAGACTACTGTAATTTTTATTCAACTTTTCTATTCGCGTATTTATGATTTATTTTCAAGTTATTTTTTTATTTTAGTGTTTGAAATTTGCTTCAACACTTTTCTTATACAATAGAAACGAAAAAAAAAAAAAAATTTCTTGGGTGGTCTACATTTTATTCAAATAAAATATAAAGAGTAATTTTTTTATATCAAAAAGTTCTGTTTGTAAAATCAAGTAGAGCCGAGTTGAGATTATCAAGTATCAGGGCAACTTATTCCACCATGGGGCAACGCCAACCGAGCGGTCAACGTGCCTGTTCGATCGGGACGGTAATAGAGAAAAAAAAAAAGCGAGTGTAGGTAGCCTGTCACGAATCGATCATGACGAGACTTGCTCGTCTTACTCTTCGATTTATTACCCGAGAGGAATTCATCCCACGCATGAACGAACGCTAAATTACACATTAATATCAAGTATTTATTGTGAAAATTTATTTTTTTTCTCTTATTAATTGTTGGTTATTTGTTTTTTCTGTTACAGGTGAGTTCAAGGTGGATTTTATTTATCCCATAAACAATGTTTATCGGGATTTGATATGAGTAAGTTTTTTAAATTACTGTCATTTAATTGTTCTGAAGATACCAGTAGAACGAATATTTTATTTAAAACTGTACCCCCCAAGTGAGAAGTCAATTTTAGTTATCTGCTAATAAATTCATAACTCATCGGTCTTTTTTTCAATTATGAGAATCTAATTGAAACAATGACTGGAAGGTAGAAGAATTTTTTATTGTTAAACACGATGAACAAAGGGTCGTGAAAAAAACAAACAAACAAAAAAGAAAAACAAAACAAAACCCAGTAATGATAAGCTCATTACGATCATTCAGAGCGTAAAACTGTTTTTCTCTTTTGCCCACTTTTTAATACTCGGTAATTTATCTAATGTTGAGAAAAATTACGTCTGTCGTTTAGTGAAATTTAAAACAAAACTTCGGTGTCATTGAAAAAAGTAAAAAAAAAAAAAATTGTAGACCAGGTTGTGGAAAGTAAACCAAATAAGAGAATCTTCGCAATGTCTGAGTAACCTAACCGTAAACAAGCCCCGGGGGGGTTGGTTCAAACTCGAGACGTTTTTTTTTTTAAAACAAATAGCGGCTTGTTTATTCGGCTCTGATTAGGTTTGCGTTGTGTGAGAAGTGTCAGCTCAATTTTTAATGCTATAAATTCCAACCGCGAGGAAAATTTTTTTTCTAACTTCTTCAAATCAGGTGTGGATATAGCAAAAGTTCATTAACAAATGGACTACAGTTTGAGTCAATAAAAATTATGACTTTTCGCATGATTTTTGTACCGATGAGTTCTTTTGCGATATCTATAGTACCGAGAACGCTTTTATTTTCAACAGTTGTCACATTTAATCTCGATATAAATTTAAACTTTGATTAGATTATCTCGGGAGAAGTTTCGCAATTTTTTTCAAACTCCGATTACTCATTAGCATTTAACATTTTCATCAAAAGTCTAATTAAAACTTACTATTAAAATCAGAGTTTCCTTAGTTTGTATATTATTTGTAATTATAGTTTGCGAGATAGTTAGGCTATTACTACCTTAAAAAGTCAATACTCGAAATTTATCAACAATCCGACAGCTTACTATTAACCACATATTTTTTCTTAATTTTGTTACCAAGTTAAAATTTATTTGAAAGAGGTATTCTGAATTGATAATGCATTGTCGATAAATACCTAATTTTTCAGAATATCACTTAATTAATACAGGTTCTCATGCTTTTTTTTCGAGACAATTAGTGAAAATTACCCGATCTCAAATGGTGGCACGGCAACCGTGTCAGATCATCCGTTCCGGGCCCGTTTGCCGTGCGTGGCCCGTGCACGGCTTGTAACGCTAATCCGGACCCGGCACGGATGATTTGCCGTGCGAGTTGCCGTTTGATCAGATATGTATACATATTCTATATATATGCCATATATGTTGTCTACTGTATCATTCATAAAAAACAATTGTAAATTGCTAAAATTACATTTATAAATTTATGAATGTAATAATTAAAAATAAATTAAATTTGATATAATATGTATATTGTAAATATTTGTGTCAGTGTGTGAATATACCAGTGTGTAAACAGTCATAATTACACGGTGATATTCGTTGCAGTGTCGTTATTTCTAAAATAATACTATTATATTAAGTATAATTTAATAAAGTTAAAGGTATTAACCAAAATAATTTGTTTTAATAATAATTCTTGAATCTTGAAAAATATTTATTCATTGGTGTATGATTGTTGTATGACGAGTAACATAACCTCTACATTCGACTCATTTATATTAATCAGTATCAAAGCCTATAGGTAACAACATCTAAAATCAATGTCTCAATTGCAATTCAGGTTTTCAACGAATATTTTTCTTGTAAAACCAGATATACTGAGCTAATATTTATATAAAGTTTGTTCTTATTCTGTGTGTATTATATTTAAAAGTTTTGACTATAAAACTTCTTCAAAATCAAAAGTACTCTCAGTTTAATAATGTAGAAAAATGAAAATTAATTCTGTATTAATTTATTTTTTATTAACTACCTGCCACTCTTACTTTGAAAAATAACTGTTTGTAGTTAAAAATTTTTCAGGATGTACGCTGTATGGTATACATATATTTATACTGGTGGTATATAACTCATACTGTATTGGCTGTTTCAAATTTAATTTATTTTTAATTATTACATTCATGAATTTATGCATGTAATTTAAGCAATTTACAATTATTTTTTATGAATGATACAGCAGACAACATATATGGCGTCTATATAGAATGTGTATATATATCTGATCAAACGGCAACTCGCACGGCAAATCATCCGTGCCGGGTCCGGATTAGCGTTACATTCCACATCCGATCCGTGGCCCGGCAACACGGCAACCGGGCCCGGAACGGATCTTTGCCGTGCCGCCTTTTGAGATCGGGTAAATGCTTGACATGTAAATTTTTCAATTCTTAAACTCTATTATCTCGAAAAAAAGTATGGAGATCTTCATACTGTAAACTATGTTTTGAATGATCAGGTACTCACTTACAAAAAAAGTTCAAGTTGTGCGCTAATTGCCCATGATTTTTCTCATGATTTACCATACAACCTTAAACTTTAAATTCGTGAACATAATCAAGTCACTTTTGATTTTTATTCATTCAAGCGAGACTTTGGTTAGATTTGTTTTTAAAAAAATAATCTTCAAGCGAGCATGTTTTTTTTTTTTTTTTTTTTTTTTTATTTACCGTGTCAAAGTTTAGTAAAAGCTCGTGCGCGGATGTAAATAAAAATTTTGTTTTTAAAAATCCTCGAAAGCTGAGTAAACGTTTAGAGACGCGTTATGATTATTTACCGCGCAGAGGAGTACCTACCATAACCGCATCGTGCAATAAAAAAAAATATATATATATTCTCGTCGTCAAACTCGTTGCGGAGTGGTCACGCTTCGGCTGGTGTCCTTTTCCACGCTTGCTTAGATTCCCCCTCTTCCACCGCTTCGCACATAACGTTTTTTTTTTTTTTTTTTTTTTTGCAATCTCGTGAGAAGCTGCAGTGCTTTTTTTTGTTTGAAACTACAACCGTTTCTTTTTTCAAGAGGGGGGGGGGGGTGTAGAGAAAGAATGGCAAGAACTTTATACGACGAACTCAATTCTTATCGCCGCGATGTTGGCTATCATATTATGATACGACAGCAGAGGATGATTCGAATCGTCGAAGCGAGCATACTTTTTCAAATTCTTTCTTTCGTAGCTGTTGATTGATTATAGTTTCGCAAAGTTCAACAGAAGTCTGTGGATTGACAACAATCGTTGCAAAAAGAAAAAATGTTGTTGTTTACTGGAGGACGTCTTTGAATTTGAAAAAAAAATTCCTTTCAAAGTTTGGGTTTTTTTTTTCTGTATTCTAAAGTAAGGTAAATAATAACAATGGGTGGCCATGTTAGGTACACTACTCTTTTGATTATAGTGTCAAATTAGATAGAAAATGCGTAGGCTATAAAGTAAAAAGAATGAGGCATCGAGCCTATAGGTTATTATTTCGATCGGTTGCATCCTGTTTTATTGAAGAAAGCATTGAATGTATTGATTTTCATCGATAAAAATAAGAACAGAGGTGTTGAAAAACACTTTTCATGGGACTTACGCAACGAATGTTCAAAACTACTCAAAACTTCATAATTTATTGTTTTCAACTTCTCATCCTGTCGAGTGACCACCTCATTTACAATGTAAATTGGCTCTGATGATATCACGAACTCTCTAATATTAAAAACCTCTTATCTCCGGTAACATTGATCGAAATTTTTTTTCATAAATCTTAAAATTCTTTGAAAAATATATTCCTGAAAAGCTGTATTGTTCCCTATTATCACATTACGTTGAACCCCACATTCCTTGTGTTTCTTCATTCAGCCTCTTTAACTTTTTAAACTTCTCTTTCATGACATAATTGTCTCTGCACTCTCTCCTCTGATGACTGTAAGTGCTTTTTGTCTTGCAAGTCTTTTTGCCAGCGCTGACGGTACGCATTTTCAACTGCTCTCTTTTTTTTAGAACGCAGCCTGCCTTGTCGTTATTACTATAGCAATTTATTTTTTTTACGTTTTCGTTCTATTATTCATTGCTTTATGAATAGAATTATCATTTAAGCTTGCCAGTTTGACAGAAATTGGTAAAATCTAGGAAGATGATCTAAGTTTAAGAAAGCAAAAACGAGAATTTACTTAAAAAATATTATTAATAATTCGTATCTGAAATTAAAAAACTTAAAGAAATTAATTCGATTAGTGCTTTCTAGATGTAGGAAACGTTAAATTTTTGAAAAATCATCAATTCCTTGTAGCACTAAATTTAAAAAATATATTCTTTACCATTATCTTTTCAAATAGTGAAAATATTGATTTTTCGGATCGCAGTTTAATAAGCTCTTGAAACTAGCAGCGTAAATGGACACCAGATATTCTTAAATAACCATTGAGAAATATTTCTAGATTTTCAACTGGTAAAAAAGAAATAAAAATGCAACGGAATCCAGTAAAATGAGATCGATACTTGGCAAAGACTTAAATCCGATTAAATTCTCTTTGAAAATTTATCGTTGTATCTTTACTTTATCTGCTCTCGTCTACCTTTAGGTCTTGGACCAAGAATCTTTCTGAAATTCCTAATCCTTGCCATAAAGGATCAAAAGCTCTCGAGACTTTTCCTGCAGTTTTTTTCTAATGTGCCCAAATTGTACGAGTCGTCAAAGTTATGGTCAAATAAAAATCTTAAAAGCTCACTTTTTCACTTACTGTTCACTGCTTTGAAACTTGGAGCTTTCTTTACAATGAAATTTCGGCTTTTCTCCCTCTTGGCGTATGAACTAAGCTGTAGAAAAATTTTTCATACACATTTAGTTTCACCTGTTATTATCACTCTAAATCCGGCACAAGCTGCTTCCATGCGATGATACTTTACTGCTTTGTAGAGTAAATCTTATTTTCGATAATCCTTTTTATTGAGCATGGATGTTTCTAGTCATCCTCGAAGCCAATGTACTGATGAAATAAGTTTGAGGATATGTAGAAAACTTTCATTACTATACACTTATTAAGATACACAACGTTACCAATATAAATTATTTATTTTTTGATTTTATACTTAATTATGTCAATCTGTCGTACAAGTAAAAAAATTAAGTAAATTTTTTCGCTCGGTTTATGTATTTTTGGGTGAATTTTCATAAAAATGAGACTAGAGCATAATTCATAGTTTTGAAACTTTAGATATTTTGTAAAACTGCCCTAATGAATCACCAAATTTTCAAAATTTTGTATTTATTTATATCTTTTAATTGACCATGGCGCGCAGACAGTCATTGCTATCATTTTGAAAAACTTTATATTTTGAACTTAATCATAAGAGGGTACTAGAAAATATCGGCCCGATTCCCTTAAAAAAAAAGCTACTTAAAACTGTAAAAAAAAAAAAAAGGTAAAATAGAATTAACGACGCGATGAGTTGGATTATCTTTCGGATAAAACGATGCTGAAGCTGAAGCGCTCTTTGTTCGCGAGACCTTCGGAAGCAGCGGAAAAGGGAGAGTTGTGTGCGTACAGGGCGTCGGCCTTGGATCGCGTGTGCGCCGTCGCCTTAAATATCGGTTTAAATATCTCCTTAAAATCCTCGCCGGGGCTGAATTCTCTCTCTCTCTCTCTCTCTCTCTTTCTCTCGGAGTGAGGGAAAAAATCGGGGACCTGCAACCACACGTGTTTTATCTCCGTATGAATGAGTGGGCTTCGCTTACGTGTCACAACGAGACGCTTTGCTCGCCCTCCCGCACAACCGATACGTTTGTGAGGATCATGAGATGATTTCGAATCATCGGTTTGGTTCTCATTACACTCGTTTAAAGGGGACGATATGTCTAAAAGGAATGTCGAAATTTTTTTTTATACGTTGTGGTTGGCCCAAACAGACTGGACCGAGTCTATTTTTATAGTTTTAGTTAATTTTATGAATTTATACTAATTTATAGATTAAAAATTTTTAAAGCTCACATTAATGATATCATTTATGTTTAATTTTTTATATAAAGTTCGTTGTATTTTATAGTTTATAATACTACTAAACGAAAATTTAAATTAAATTATGAATCTTTAAATTAATTAATCTGGAAAATTCACAACTATTTGTTGATTGGTTTAGTCGTTTTTTTCGTTGAAGACAATATAATACGAAGCTTCTAACATTTTTTTCGTGTCAAGAGCGTACATTCTTTAGTGCTTAATTCGTGATAAGCCGGTATTTTAATCTACGCAAAAATTAAAACTTGGGCATTTTATTAATTAATTAATTTTTTATTTTATTCTAAATATCAACAATATTTTAGAATCTTTCATATTCAGTCCCGAAAAATAATTTAAAAAAATAATAATAATTAATAATTTAAAAAAATAATAATAATTAATAATTAAAAAAAAAATAATTAATAATTTTAAAAAATAATAATAATTAATAGTTTAAAAAATAAATTTTTAAATTTTCTATTTTTACTGGTTTTTTTTTCTTCAAGGTATCTTATTATTCAGAAACTGAAAAGATAAAAGTAAAAAAAATTTTTAAATAGGTAGAAAAAATTTTGGTTTGAAAGATTTTAAATGACATGTCTAATGTCAAGCCGGTATTTTGATCTACGCAAGAATGAAAAATTAGGTTATTTTATTAATTAATTAATTTATTTATTTGATTTTAAATGTCAAAAATATTTTAGAATCTTTAATATTCAGTGCAAAAAATGTTTGCGAAAAATAAAAAATAAAATTTGAGGGTCAAAATATGATACGTACAGTCAAGTGTTGTGCTTATTTGGTAAGGCTGATTTTAACGCGGATTTTAACCCGCCGTATAGTAAAAGACTCGGGTCAAACTTTCGAGTTTGATTTAGAAAGTACGCACGTAAATTAATCCGAGTATAAGGTTAGAGACGCGCGCGATTTTCTCGTTAAAAATTTATTTTAAAAAACCAAACACTTACACTCGGCGCGCGACGCGTCATAAAACTTTTCACCTACCCGGCTGAAGTTTCACGACCGCAGGGACTTTAAAAATTCGAAATTCGGTTCACCGCATCGGTGGATACAGAAAAAAAAGCTGTCTGGAGTTGGGTTACACTGGGTTCATTTTTGTAATCGTACTCCCAGTAGCCCGACAAACGAATTTTCAACTACCCCTTGAATTTGATTAAACGAACAAACGCACTTGATAGAAATTGGGGAAAATTCAACGGTGGATAGGAATGCATCGAGTAACGGGAGTTCATCACGCGGCCGACGCGCTTTCCCTCCAGTTGTGCGCTTAACGTTGCTTTGGGAAATTTTATTTATTTTTTTATTTTATTTTTTTGTTTAATCTCGGGTTTTGATTTGATGCATGTATGAGTGAGCTATAATTTCAGGCTTGCGTTTTAATTATTTTAATAATATTAATTATTCAAAATTAAAAATTTTCATTACAGTAGTTTTATTCAATCCTATGATAACTCATATTTCTCTAGAGCATCTACCGTATTATCATAATAAAAAACATTAAATGTTTGTCCAAAATATATTTAATAGGGAAAATTAATATAATTTCTAACCAATTTTTAACCAAATTTTTAAACATTTGAATTTTTATATTTTCTTCACTGTTACTTCATAAGTGCTCATCAAAATTAAATATTTTTGGAATATTAAATATAATGTATTTATTTTTAATTAATATAGTGCACTTTGTTTTATTTTTGGTTTAATTTTTTTACTCGATATAAATTTTATTGAATTCACAATGTATTTTTGTTGTGTTTAAAATAAACCTGTCAGTTTGTACAATTATTCCGTATCTCGTTCCGTATTATAAATCGTTAATTATTTTTCTATTCAATAACTCAATTCGTTTCAATGTCAAATTTTGGCATGATGATGAG
Organism: Encarsia formosa; assembly: GCA_038277355.1. Lineage (NCBI taxonomy): Eukaryota > Metazoa > Arthropoda > Insecta > Hymenoptera > Aphelinidae > Encarsia > Encarsia formosa. The sequence continues at coordinate 129,098,523 of CM076184.1, forward strand.
TTTGTTTTATACCCAGTTGGTATTTACGGGGCATCAGAACCGAAATAATAATATTTCCTCGATTATTGTATATATGAGCAAATTCATTGTAGCGGACGTTTCATTTCAACAACTGAAAAAATTTTTTTTTACTGTTGCAATTGGAGGTCAACTGGTGACTTACTATCTTCCTAATTAACATTTTTTTAATTTTTTCATTACTTTTTTTAATAAAATAGGGACAAAGAAACTGATTTTTCAAAAATTCGACCTCAGCGCGAAATGCAAATCGACGCTTATATTATTGTACTCGCGAGTATAATATTTCCTCGATGCGAATTTAACAAATCATTGAGTAGGGCTTGTTGATACTCAAGCATCAAACAGTGGTGATTAACTTATTCGCTAAATTAACCTCGATCTAATGAAAAACTGCAAAGCTGCGCAGTCCGATACTTTAAAAAATATTTGGGCAAAAACACCTCCGCCCTTGCATCGCTACCGCTCCGCGCGATGCAAGGTATGCATCGCCATGCTCCGCTACCGCTCCGCGCGATGCATGAAAGGCACGACCGGCCGACACTCGCGCTTCGCGCTCGACGGTGTAGTTTTAGTATTTATTAGTTTCATTTTTACCCTCAAATTCGTTTCGTGTTTGCTGATATTTAAAAATAATTAATTATAATTCTATACTGCAAAAGATTATTATAGTCCAACATAACATAAATTTTATTAAATTTTTTTTATACATAGTCGTAAGTTTATAGCTGCGCAATATATTAAAAAAAAATAAATTTATTTAAGCAATCAATAAATTAGTGTAGAATAACTTCACTTTATCAATTATGTTGAAAAAACAATTAGAGTGAGAAAAAATTTGAATAAGAGTTCTATTTTTGCTGCGTAGAGGGCGTGTCAGTTGTAGACTCTCGACGTTCATCATCGAGATATCGATCTTTAAATCGAACAATGTTGTTGTTGTTGTTGACATAGAATTATTTTAGAATTAATTGTAGTTTCTGTAAAGTTTTTAATTTTAATTCATAGTGTGAAACATTTTGCAAAAGTTTTAATGCATAACTTCTACTTAACCATACAGCCTTGGCGAGTTATAGACGAGATGACTTAAACAAAGCTATAGTTAGTGGCAATACAGCAGCTTGCAGCCAAAAGAAAAAACTCAGATTTTTTTGAAGTTATTGCTGGATGCTGGTGTGAAGTTTGAAGATAAAAAATGAAGATAGAAGACTGAAGATAAAAATCAAGATTGAAGATGAATCAAGAATTGAAGAGTGTAGATCAAGAAAACAAATTGGAAATCTAAAATTAAAAGTAAAAATTAAAGAGAAAAGCTGAGTTCTTAATTGTTTTTTTTTTTTTTTTTTTGTGAATATCAATCAAGGTATACCTTTGAAGTGTGATGAAGTGAGGTATAGTTTTGAAGTGATCAATCAAGATTTTAATTAAAGTGTGTACCTAGTTAAGATGCACAGATTTTTGTGTTATCGGTTCACTGTTTATCTATATGTGTTAAAAGAGGAAAAGATTTCAAAGTTACAATTAATATGTAGATCCACACAATACAATCTACTTACTTGTTTTGAATTAAAAAAAAATTGTTTTTTTTTTAATTACTTGTTAGTTATTGACAAAGATTGAAGAGCAAGTATCAAAATCAAGAATGAAGATTGAAGAAAAATAATCAAGAATGAAGACTGAAGAGTGAAGATCAAGAAATAGCTGCATACGCCTTTTCCATCTGCTTCAGTGAGAAGTTTTCACTGTAATGCATAGGGTATGCGCTTTTACCCCTGCATTGTACTAAATCTAATAGTTTATTAATGGAAAGTAACTTGAGATGAGTCTAAGAAGAATTGAAAATTATCGGTTCTTGGTTCACTGTTTATCAACATGTGTTAAAAAAGGAAAAGATTTTAAAGTTAAAATTAACATGAAGATCCACACAACACAATCTACTTACTGACTTGTTTTGAATTAAAAAAATTTTTTTTTTTTTAATTACTTATTTGTCATGGACATAAAGGTTGAAGAGCAAGTATCAAAATCAAGAATGAAGATTGAAGATAAATAATCAAGAATGAAGACAGAAGAGTAAAGATCAAGAAATAGCTGCATACGCCTTTTCCATCAGCTCCAGTGAGAAGTATATTCACAATAATGCATAGAGTATGCGCTTTTACCCCTGCATTATACTAGAGCTAATAGTTTATTATTAGAAAATAACTTGAGATGAGTCTAAGAAGAATAGATTAGAATTAAAAGTCTGTTTGGAGCAATATGATTAATTTTATTGGACACCTCTTTTTTTTGAGAAAATTTATTCTAAATAATTTGTGGAAAAATTAATTAAAAAAAAAAGTTTTCAAGAAACTTCAACTCTGGAACTCATTAGTGACCATGGAACAATTTTTTTATGTCATCATTCGGACTGCTCGATACCTTTAGCTTATACCTCAAATAATCAATTTAGTATGGCTTAATTAGAAGAAGAAGTTCATCATCTTTTCAGAAAAAATCTCCAGTCCCTTGAGGCTAATTGTTACTGTAAGTGTTTATTAATTTATATATAGATTAGATTTATGTGAAATTTTTAATATATAATAAATTTTAGTTAATATCTAAAAGTTTTATATAAATAAAAATTGTTGATGTTGTAGCAACTCAAATCATTTAATAAATAAAAAACAAATTATTATGATACTTTTACAGGATTTGTATGGATTCAAAGATTATTTTGGATGAGGACAGTTGTGGAGATCATGAGCTTTCAAAACTACTACTTTGGCTGATTGGAAAAAATCTTCGAAGAAAATAGTATGAAGTCATTCATCGAATACAGGAGGAATCATGAAAATCTGCAAGATTTTTTTTTCTTTCATAATTAATACTAAGATTTTAATTATTTTAAGCTGAAAATCATTTTTTTAAATATTTTTTTTTAACCTTCAATCTTTACAGTGTAATTTCAAAAATTAATTAATAAAAATAATTGTTACAGTGTTTTTACAGGATTTATACCAACTCATGTCAATATTATTATTATAGTTGAAGACAGTTCTGGAGATCATAATCATTCAAAACTACTACATTGGCTGATTAGAAAATATCTTCGAAGATAATGGTATGAAGTCATTCATCGAGTTCATAGAGGCATCATGAAGATTTTTTAGCTTTATTATTGTTATTATTTATTTTTTTTCCTAATTAACATTGAGGTTTTAATTATTGTAAACTGAAAATCATTTTTGAAATATTCTGTAATTCTTAAATTAAACGAATAAATTTCAAAAATAATTTGTGTAATACAAATTGAAATTAAACAACTGCTCTTGGTGCAAATCAAGAATGATTTTCATAATCATAATTCAAAAATAAGTATTTAAATTTTTAAACTGGCTAAATTTCAACAAAGTTTATAAAATCGTTACATTTAAACTGTACACTTTTCACTGAGAATGATTTTCAATAATTTTTATTTATTTGACAAATTGCGTTTAAAATTAGTGTTAAATGAACATTGTAATTGTATGCGTTATTCCTTTCAGTGTGATCCGATCATGCTGGAATTGGGACCATCCTTATAAGAAGCGAAAACGAACCTTTTCCCGTTCACCCGGTGAAAATGGGTTCGACCAATTTCGAAAAAACCTTTGTACAATTTTGTAGTTGCGTTAAAATTAGCGTTAAATGAACATTGTAAATCGTTTTTGTATGCGTTATTAGTTCCAGTGTGATCCGATCATGCTGGAATTGGGACCATCAATATGGGACGCGAAAACGAACCTTTTCCCATTTGCCCGGTGAAAATCGGTTCTACCAATTTCGAAAAAACCTTTGTACAATTTTGTAGTTGCGTTAAAATTAACGTTAAATGAACATTGTAAATCGTTTTTGTATGCGTTAATAGTTCCAGTGTGATCTGATCATGCTGGAATTGGGACCAGAGTTATGAGACGCGAAAACAAACCCTTTCCCGTTTACCCGGTGAAAATCGGTTCGACCAATTTCGAGAAAACCTTTGTACAACTTTGAGGTTGCGTTAAAATGAACATTGTAAATCGTTTTTGTATGCGTTTTTCGCTCCAGTGTGATCCGATCATGCTGGAATTGGGATCAGAGTTATGGGACGCGAAAACGAACCTTTTCCCGTTCACCCGGTAAAAATCGGTTCGACCAATTTCGAGAAAACCTTTGTACAATTTTGTAGTTTCGTTAAAATTAGCGTTAAATGAACAATGTAAATCGTTTTTGTATGCGTTATTTGTCCCAGTGTGATCCGATCATGCTGGAATTGGGACCATCATTATGGGACGCGAAAACGAACCTTTTGCCTTTCACTCGGTGAAAATCGGTTCGACCAATTTTTAGGAAATCTTTGTTCAATTTTGAAGTTGCGTTAAAATTAGCGTTAAATCATTATTGTAAATCGTTTTTGTATGCGTTATTCGTTCCAGTGTGATCCGATCATGCTGGAATTGGGACCATCATTATAAGACGCAAAAACAAACCTTTTCCCGTCCACTCGGTGAAAATCGGTTCGACCAATTTTTAGGAAATCTTTGTACAATTTTGTAGTTGCGTTAAAATTAGCGTTTTTCGTACATTGTAAATCGTTTTTTTATGCGTTATTCGTTCCAGCGTGATCCGATCATGCTGTAATTGGGACCATCATTATGGGACGCGAAAACGAACCTTTTGCCGTCCACCCGGTAAAAATCGGTTCGACCAATTTCGAGAAAACCTTTGTACAATTTTGTAGTTGCGTTAAAATTAGCGTTAAATGAACATTGTAAATCGTTTTTGTATGCGTTTTTCGTTCGAGTGTGATCCGATCATGCTGGAATTGGGACCATCATTATGGGACGCGAAAACGAACCTTTTGCCGTTCACCCGGTGAAAATCGGTTCGACCAATTTTTAGAAAACCTTTGTACAATTTTGTGGTTGCGTTAAAATTAGCGTTAAATGAACATTGTAAATCGTTTTTGTATGCATTTTTCGTTCCAGTGTGATCCGATCATGCTGGAATTGAGACCATCATTATGGGACGCGAAAACGAACCTTTTGCCGTTCACCCGGTGAAAATCGGTTCGACCAATTTCGAGAAAACCTTTGTACAATTTTGTAGTTGCGTTAAAATTAGCGTTAAATGAACATTGTAAATCGTTTTTGTATGCGTTATTTGTCCCAGTGTGATCCGATCATGCTGGAATTGGGACCATCATTATGGGACGCGAAAACGAACCTTTTGCCGTTCACCCGGTGAAAATCGGTTCGACCAATTTTTAGGAAATCTTTGTTCAATTTTGAAGTTGCGTTAAAATTAGCGTTAAATCATTATTGTAAATCGTTTTTGTATGCGTTATTCGTTCCAGTGTGATCCGATCATGCTGGAATTGGGACCATCATTATAAGACGCAAAAACAAACCTTTTCCCGTCCACTCGGTGAAAATCGGTTCGACCAATTTTTAGGAAATCTTTGTACAATTTTGTAGTTGCGTTAAAATTAGCGTTTTTCGTACATTGTAAATCGTTTTTTTATGCGTTATTCGTTCCAGCGTGATCCGATCATGCTGTAATTGGGACCATCATTATGGGACGCGAAAACGAACCTTTTGCCGTCCACCCGGTGAAAATCGGTTCGACCAATTTCGAGAAAACCTTTGTACAATTTTGTAGTTGCGTTAAAATTAGCGTTAAATGAACATTGTAAATCGTTTTTGTATGCGTTTTTCGTTCGAGTGTGATCCGATCATGCTGGAATTGGGACCATCATTATGGGACGCGAAAACGAACCTTTTGCCGTTCACCCGGTGAAAATCGGTTCGACCAATTTTTAGAAAACCTTTGTACAATTTTGTGGTTGCGTTAAAATTAGCGTTAAATGAACATTGTAAATCGTTTTTGTATGCATTTTTCGTTCCAGTGTGATCCGATCATGCTGGAATTGAGACCATCATTATGGGACGCGAAAACGAACCTTTTGCCGTTCACCCGGTGAAAATCGGTTCGACCAATTTCGAGAAAACCTTTGTACAATTTTGTAGTTGCGTTAAAATTAGCGTTAAATGAACATTGTAAATCGTTTTTGTATGCGTTATTTGTCCCAGTGTGATCCGATCATGCTGGAATTGGGACCATCATTATGGGACGCGAAAACGAACCTTTTGCCTTTCACTCGGTGAAAATCGGTTCGACCAATTTTTAGGAAATCTTTGTTCAATTTTGAAGTTGCGTTAAAATTAGCGTTAAATCATTATTGTAAATCGTTTTTGTATGCGTTATTCGTTCCAGTGTGATCCGATCATGCTGGAATTGGGACCATCATTATAAGACGCAAAAACAAACCTTTTCCCGTCCACTCGGTGAAAATCGGTTCGACCAATTTTTAGGAAATCTTTGTACAATTTTGTAGTTGCGTTAAAATTAGCGTTTTTCGTACATTGTAAATCGTTTTTTTATGCGTTATTCGTTCCAGCGTGATCCGATCATGCTGTAATTGGGACCATCATTATGGGACGCGAAAACGAACCTTTTGCCGTCCACCCGGTGAAAATCGGTTCGACCAATTTCGAGAAAACCTTTGTACAATTTTGTAGTTGCGTTAAAATTAGCGTTAAATGAACATTGTAAATCGTTTTTGTATGCGTTTTTCGTTCGAGTGTGATCCGATCATGCTGGAATTGGGACCATCATTATGGGACGCGAAAACGAACCTTTTGCCGTTCACCCGGTGAAAATCGGTTCGACCAATTTTTAGAAAACCTTTGTACAATTTTGTGGTTGCGTTAAAATTAGCGTTAAATGAACATTGTAAATCGTTTTTGTATGCATTTTTCGTTCCAGTGTGATCCGATCATGCTGGAATTGAGACCATCATTATGGGACGCGAAAACGAACCTTTTGCCGTTCACCCGGTGAAAATCGGTTCGACCAATTTCGAGAAAACCTTTGTACAATTTTGTAGTTGCGTTAAAATTAGCGTTAAATGAACATTGTAAATCGTTTTTGTATGCGTTATTTGTCCCAGTGTGATCCGATCATGCTGGAATTGGGACCATCATTATGGGACGCGAAAACGAACCTTTTGCCGTTCACCCGGTGAAAATCGGTTCGACCAATTTTTAGAAAACCTTTGAACAATTTTGTACTTTTTCGTAAATGCGTAAATTACCGAAAGTGGGACATGCGAAATAACACCCAAAACGGCCTCAAAACACATTAAAAACCATTTTTTCGTAATCTAGGTTCGATTTTAAGAAGGTAACACTTTTTGCTCTCCCGAACTTATAAGGCGCTCCCGACCCCTTCGGGGCCGGTCGTGCCTAAAAAATAAGGAGGAGTTAATTGGTTGCTTTCTTCTGCAACGCGAGAGACAATCTAATCGGTTGCGATCAAATTTTCTTATTTTTTTCGTTAATTACCATGGCATTGTCCAAGAGGCGAAGAAAGTTTCGCGTGTTTTCCACTCTCTCGCCCACTAAGACGCTCGTGTGATTTTCCCAGCCTTCGGGATCCACGATTTTTTTTTTTTTTTTTTTTTTTTAATTTTCAATCATTTGTTTGTCAATTTAAAAAAGTGAAATTAAAAAAAAAAATTATTTATTTTTCAACAGCTTTCAAAATTATCAAAATAAGGATAAACACGTAATTCGTATGTGCTTGAAAGTCCCCTTCTCGGTCCTCTTCTTAATAAGGCTCGTTAATCGAGCTTCGAGCCGAGGCTGTTGACGAAGTAGCACAAAATTATAAACTCTTCCTCCCCTCCCTTCGAGTAAAACTTGTCGGGTTTATTCGTTATCGCAGCTGCCGTTTTCTCCTTCGTAAAATCACTCGTTATCTCAAGCAAATTTAATTAAACTGATTATTTCCGATTGATATCCATTCGAAATACGAGCTTTTTATTTTTGATTATCAAATTCTTAGAAGAGCTTAACGGATCAACGCAGTCGGAAGTACCATACGTGAGACACGTGCGAGCGTGATCCCGAAAAAGAAGAAAAAAAACCGGTTTGGTTTATGAATTACGTGCCGAAAGCTCGAGCAAAGCGATACGAAGACCCGCGAAATTCCGCAAGGCGCGAGCGAGGCGGGAAGTTTTGAAATTGTAATGAGCATTCCAGAAGCGAGCGAGCTATTGGTATGCTCGATGTAAACGTCGCTCGTCGCGCTCGCCTCCGGTTTACCTTCTATAGTAAACCGCCGCTGCTGCAGCGACCCGACAAGTGCCTACTTCTCCTGCACGATTGTGTAAATATTCTTTTTATTAGTCTGGTAATTTTGGTAATCAAGACACGTTTAACAGCTGATTTTTTAAAAGTCAGGGTAGTCCAGATTCTAAGGTAGAATGTATTATTTGACCTTGTAACGGAAAACAGGGAAGTTGAATGAAAAAAATTTTCTTTGGTTTGATTTTCTCCATCGGATAATGTTTTGTTTAATTCCCTGGTTTTTGAGGGTAAAATTTCTGAAAATTAATTGTAAATCTGTACCCTCGTCTGTACCAGTAAATCTGGTACGTTCTCTTTAAAAATTAATCTAAAGGAACGGATCTTAAGGTGGTTTTCTACCAAATGCATGACAATAGAGAATCAGCTCAAACTTTCTGGAGATGTTTATTAGATATTAATAAACATTTCTACGAAGTCTGATCAAAATTGACTATATAGTTTAAAAGTTACAGCAAGTTAAAGATTGAATTTTTTTCATTACGCGTATGGCCGCTACGCTGAAAAAGTGTACTAAATTATTGATATTTGTCTTCTTACAATAGAGATACTTTAGAAAAACTACATACATATAGTTTCACTATCGAAGAATTCATTTCTTGAAACTGCAAAAAATTGACCTTCTAGGAATTTTGCAATAATTTTACAAAAATAATTTTCACGTGAATAACCTCCAAAACTGCGGTATTCAAAGGTGAGGTTAAAAGTTTAAAAAAATGTTTTGTTGTGATTGTCAATGTTTTTTTGGTAGAAAATAATTTCAGAAGCCATAAAAAGTTAAAAAATAAATTTTAATAACCAATTGTTAGTAATTTGGAGTAATAATTTTTTTTTAGTCTTGAACTTGACTAGCTCTGGTAGAAAACCACCTTAATAATTCAAAACTCGAATACGATTGACTGTTTAAGTCGATGACCGAATGAACTGGCTAGCTAAGCACACGGAAAAGGAGCTGCCTTTATTACACTCACACAACTGCACACATGGGATTTCACTAATTTTTACGGCCGGAAATTCCAAGCGCGCCCTTATCGAGGGCACTCGAAACCCAAAACTTATTTTCCCGCGACACTAAGCGGGCTGTCACTCGTTTACCGTCCGTGGAAAAACACATGCAGCACAGCCTTTGACTGTTTCTCGAATCTCTTCTCAAAACAGCCTTATAGAAAAGACATAAAAAAATGCATGGTTTTTCACGAAATCCACTCACACGCTCACCCGTAAATTAATACATAACAAGAGGTGCTATATAGATTCATAAAAATATGCTAAATAAATATGTTACTAAGCTATTAAAAAAATTTGGAAAATCTAAAATAAAAAATTGTCTTTTCTCAAAAAACTTTTTTTTTCGTTTTAATTGAGCTTGATTTACTTTGAGCAATCAATCATAAATATTTCCAAGTTTTAAAAAATACGTTCCATAATTAAATTGCTCATGACTACAGTTAGATAAAACGACTCAGATCAATATATCGACAGTGCATAAAAATTTTTGTGCGAAAAAAAAAAGCCTCTTTCTAACTATTCCACTTTTGTTTTATGTTTCAGGTGAGTTCACGGATAAAAAAAGACCAGGACACAACACCCACCTACCCCGCCACCCTCCCCTTGTTTTTCTCCCCGCGAAACGAGTAGTGACTAAGCGATCGATGTAAGTGGGCTCATTACGGCTCCCCACCGCTGATTAGCCGACGTTCAAAGCGGGTCAACGTCACCCGGGCTGAAACATTGATGAGCTCCCCTCCGTGAGTCACGCGCTGCCCTTACGGCCCTTCGGCACGAAATGCAGGCACCCTTGCAGTTCTCGAAACTCGTTTTTTAACAAAAGCACACGTCGTCAGGGATTTTATGAAATTTTCTTCATCTTAAAGCGACGATTGTGGATAATACGAATGATACGAAATAACATTTACAGAGTGAAATCAATTTTGAAATAATCATAAGAAGGTTAAGACAAAGAAGTCTCGATGGCGGAATTCTGATAGGACACTTGACGAGTTCGTCGATTGAGCTTTATTTGTTTTATTTATTTTCTTATGATTTTTTGCAAAACATTTTTTTCACTGCCGATGTAATTTCTATGCCTAAAGATAAAAACAGTACATTACTTGATATTTTGTAATGAGTTCTGTAACCATGAGTGACGTGCTAATAGCCTCAAGCCTGGAAGTCTGATCTTAAGTGATCTAACTCGATATTTTAAAATCACAAATTCCACATTATAATGTTTTGAATATACATTCTTTCAGTTTTGCATTTGAACGTGTTGTTCATGTGAGTTCATGGGTAAAGGTTCCCTTAAAAAAAAAAGAAAAAAAATGTATTTTTTTTTCATATTCATAAATCTTACTATGCTCCAAATTCTGATTGACTGAATGTATTGAAAAAATTAATCAATTAGTGTATGACTTGTAGTTAGAGTATTGATTACAAAAAGGCAAATTATGTATTTATTTATTTTGAAACACAGAAATTACATTAGCACAGTAAAAAAAAAAATAATCTGAAATAATTTTAGAGAGGCTTAGTCGAAGAAAGCTCGATTGCAAGATTTCAATGGAACCTAAGTGAATTCGGCTACTGAGCTTTCTTTACTTTTAATCTCCCTGAAATTTTTTTAGAACCATTTTCATTATACCAGTGCCATTTCGAGTTCTAAAAATAATTCATAACATATGTTTTGTTCATGAGTCACGTTCTGTTGCTATTCATTAAGTATGTTCACAATAAGTTCTACCTATTAAAAAAAATATTCCTTCGTGTGAGCGCTGACAAAAAAATTTTATTGAAAAATCAACCATCCAAGATTCTAACGTGTCGTGGCTGCTGGAGAAACAGACGCAGGCAATATCGACTTTTCGCAATAAGTCTCATTGTTCGAGTCTTGGTTGCAAAACTTTTTTGCAATCCACCTCGAGTAACACACCTGCTTTATTACCTTCAATAACCACAGAGTAGCTCGTCTGACTAGAACAGGGTTTTGGGTGGCTTTGACAAGTCTCAAATTCGTTGCTATATTCAAAAGTTCATATTGTGACAGTAGGCGTAATCAATTGACTTTAATAGATCCTAAAAAAAAGTAATTGTTCGAGTTACTTGGGAAAAATTATATTCAATTTCTTTTAAGAGAAAATGATATTTTAAGCTTTGTTTGAGCTTGGCGAAAATGACGAATAAACGCGATTTACACCTCGCGCGTATCGATCGATCGTCGCACCGGTGCCCTGACAACGTGTATGTTTTTACTTTCGACTCCCACAGGTGTCGACGCTCTACAGTCTCGAGGTACGTCTGTTGTTTGTTTGTCACTCTCTGTCTCTGTGTAAATACGTAAATACGTCTTTATTTCTTTGTGCGGTTTTACTAGGTGACGATTCGTGTAGACTAATCTCGTTCAAAGCTGGGAACACGAATCTGTAAAACCCAAATAAAAAAAAAAAAAAAACTCTGTTTCTGTGTGCATGCTTCGTTATCAAGGCCGTTGCATCACCGCGAGACGTATCTAATCAGCCTGATTCAGATTTGGACCTTCCGCTCATGTAACGATAAATTCTCCCCGAGTGTTTGTTATACCAACGTTTTCAATAGGGAAAAATCATCGCGAATCGTCACCTGCATCGATCGAGGTGTCATTTGAATAATACAATATGAATGCATGAATTCATCTTCTTAAGTTTTTAAAAAGTTTTCAATATTGCATTTATAAAGTTTCAAATTTCCCCCGCCCCGGCAATTGATTTCTCTGCACAATTTTTTAAAAGCCATGTCTACTGCTCGGTATACTTGTAATAGACAAGTGAGATATTTTTAACTTGAATACTTTACAGAGTTCTTAAAAGATTGTTAGCCTAAAAAAAAAAAAAAAAGAATAAAAAAAAATAAAGATAAAATCAATCCACGTTCTCAACACTATCAATCTCTGCTAATCCATAACAGAATTCAATACGTCAAAGTTACCTTCGAGTCACTTCGTTAAGTTATAGTCGTTGAAAGGGCGTTCTCTAGTAATAATTTGCTTTATTTTTAATTTGTGAAAGCCAATTATCTGAAGATTACGTCCAATTATTGTTTTCAACTTTCGATTTCTGTTTTATCACAGATATTTTGCCCTACAGATTTTAAACTGCAATATCTGCAGATATAATTGTTTGGAATTTGTAAAGCAGTATTCATAATGCTGAAACAACCATAATTATCTAATATGTCCAGCTTACGAAAGTTCTACTAAAATTTCGTCTGAATTCCAACTGACAAAACGATTCGCCATTCAAGTGCTTTTCTCACGCTCGCAAGCTTGTTTAATGCGTCAGTGTGGGAAGACGGAGGTTTTCGAAAAAGACTGCGGTCTCCGTCAATTGTCCCCGGTCTCGTTGCTCCTCTTGATTAATTAATCCCGACCAATTGTACCCGCATTTCTGGTCCCTCCCCTTTCTCCAAGCCTTTTTTTTCATCAAACTCGAAACTTTGGAGTGTGTTTGACATTAAAAAGTCTGACGAACGAAACCTCAAGTCAATGCCCGGCCACCGCGAGCTTTTGGAGAAAACTGTCAAAGTGTCGATGTTAGAAAAAAAAAAAAAAAAAAAAAAAAAAAACACTTTAAACCCGAGGTCGAATTCTCTTGCATCCGGTCTCCAATTGTGTCTTACACCCACTCGACATAACTTTAGGGTCGTTAGCTCTTTTTCGACGCGATGTCTTTATCAATTTAAAGATGCATTGAACCTCGCATTAACTTAAGACTGATTCCGATAACCCCTGGTCTTCTTGGAATTGTTATCGAATATGAATTGGCTTATTTCGAGACGAATGCATTTGTTATCTCATAATGATTACAGTGTAATAATAAATTTATTGTATTAGTATACCTCTATGGGTATATCCAGTGTTTTATGATTTGGTTTCGTCCATCTTAACTTTTGATTCGGTAAAGTTTCTTTTAAAAGAAAGAAATACTTTTCTTGAACTCAACGAACTTTTACAGGAACTTCAAGTACTTAAGGTAGTAGTTCCCATGTATGTGCTGTATATCGCGGAACTACTACCTTAAACTGAAATGATTGAGGCTTATGTTGGTTTCGTATCAATGAGAAAAACTATATGAGTTTTCAAATAATAGATTCTGCATAGACTTAATTGTATCAGTATCAATTATTAAAAATAAATTTGAACAATATCACCATTTAAGGACGTTCAACTAAAAAAATTAATCATAATGAAAGGATGAAATTAAAAATTTCCACTCAATTCTGTCATTCTGTCGATGAGCTGAAAAATTGTGAATTTTTCTGACTCCCAAGTAAACGCGATAGATTTTGAACCGTCATGGCGAACATTAAAACACATCGAGGCTTTCAATTGACCCGGTATGCGATGAATCATCCGAGGCAAACTTTAATCGTCAGGCTGTTCATGACGAAGCCGACACATCCAATTAACCCGGTGAAAAGGGTAATCAGATGGGGAACAGCCATAAAAAAAATATACCGTGGAACAAGATGCAGAAAATTATCGTTTGGGAACAAGCAAAAATTTATAAAGTACGGTCTTTGAAGACTATTTGGGAAGGGTAATTAATTTCAAGTTAAAACCTACATAGAGGGAAAAATGACCGTGGTTTACGTTCGTGAAGTCACCCCGAGTAACACGCGCGAAGAGCGCCCGAAAAGCACGAAGATCATAGCAGTAATACTATTTTAACACGTATTAAGGTAGTAGTTCCGCCTCAGTGCACAACTCAAACTAATTCTGAAATTAAAATATGTTGCAAAAAAACACTTGATCTTTCTAAATATCACTTAAAAAATACAGGTATCCATGCTTTTTTCCGAGATAATTGAGTTAGAAATTCACCAAATCACAATATATAGTAATACCTAACCTGTAAAATTTAACATTTTTTGAACTCAATTATCTAGAAAAAAAGCATGGATACCTGTATTTTTTAAGTGATATTTTGAAAGATCAGATGTTTATTTACAACATATTAAAAATTCAGATAGTGTTTGAGTTGTTTGCATTTTGCATGTGTTTTCCCATGTATGTGCTATATATCGCGGAACTACTACCTTAAGACACCCGATGTGTGGGACTCCGTCCTTGATATTCACTAAACACTAATCTCCTTCACCCCCGTTCAGCCCGGAACTGCTTCTTTAGCATTACCTCTTGGCATGGGTTATTGGATTGAAGGTTAAACCTAGTCTCCACGTAAACATAAAAGGGTTATATGGCATGGGTTTTTGGATTCAAGGTGAAAACTAGTATCTACGCATATCTAAAATGAATTTTTCAATGTTCCCAACCTGTACATGAGTTTGTTCCCAACTGGTGTACACAGTACGCACTATCCATCTAATCAGTTGTTTAGTTCCCAACCGGTACATCTCCAATCAGATAGACACCGTCGACGAATTTTCGAGATCTCCTGCGATGATCGCCATCGGAATTCGATGCTTTGTTTGTAAAATCACTCCAGACGTTTCAATTTTCTCTTCCCTACTGCGTGAAATCAATCGGTTGCAGCTGCTAAGCGCGAGCGTGCGTGCTCACGGTAAATTAATAACGTCCGCGTAAAACGTTTGGGAATTCCACAGACGTTTTGCGTCTCGATCGAGCTGAGGCCATAAAGCTTGTAGCAGAAATCAAGGAGGGGCTGGCCAAAAGCTTGAGCTTGCGATGAAATAGTCAAAGTCCTTAGTTTTCAAATCAGAGCTATTTTCTACTTTTAGTTGCTGGTGGTATCAGTGAAATAGTAGCTACTTACTCCACACACATACTAAGCTTGGATGACTTTGGCTAGTTTTTCAATATGCTGTCAAATGAAATCTCTAAATTATAATTCTGTACAAGGATGGTTCAAATTTTCTGATCTTTTTACGTGAGATTTGATAGGCTATTAAATTTCAGGTAACGATGTTTTTCAAAATTTCATTTTTAGAATAATTGGAATACTTTTTTCCTGAAACCGTATTGTGTACACTTCAAAAAATCATTCGATTCTTATATGTTTAATTGAACTAATCCAGCTGTACATTTTGAAAGTACTCCTTTAACTGAAACTATTTGAATTCACAGTAATTTATCTTCAACAAAACAGTAGGATACATGTGCCTTAGGGCTATCGTCATAAAGGGTTGAACTTTATTAATTAGTGTCCAAGTGTATCAGAGCTTAAGAATGAGCTTAAAAAATTTTCAAGTATATCGATTGCGACATACTTAGGCATCATTATTTTGCAGACTTCAAATCAAATTGCCAAGTCTAAAAAATCACAATATTGAGTCTTAAATCTACAGCAACCGTCTACCTAGAAATTCACCTTTGATCCAATAACTAAAAAAAAAAAAAAAAATTCTCTTTTAGACAAAAAAATTCAACTCTGCAGGCTATTGCTAGTAAAGAGGAGCCAACGGGTATTCGCTATCGGGTAAAATCAAACAAGCCTCGCTGCACGAGATGCAGAAGCGTCGACCCAGCCCAGATGCCGCGCGCCGCTCGGGCGTCGGTTGCTGCTCCCGGTCGATCAATACGCACCCGAGCGCCAGCCCGAACGCGTTTACGTGTGTGTGTATATATATACGTGTATGTATGTGTGTGTTGCCAGGCGACGGAAGCTGCGCCGGGTTCATCGTCCCTTGACTCTCTCGCGCGCGGGCTAGTGAGGACTTTTTTTCTTTCTTTCTTTCTTTATTTCTTTATGCTTGCCGCTAGGGGGACTAGACATGGGCACCCCTTCTCCAATGACACACAAATTACCTTCGGGTGCGAAGTTTTATACTGGCCTGAGATTTCGAAGACTCAGGTAAATTGTAGTCGCCTCTATGCATGCACGGGAAGCTGATTAGAAGCGATGGACCTTTTATGAAAGTCTCAAAAATTTCAGAACACTTACTGAGTTACGAGAAATTCAAGGGGGTTGTGAGGTCTTTCTTGAAATTGAAATACTGTTTGAAGAATGTTTCTGGGTACAAGTGCGTCCTAAAGATTACAAAAATTGTCAGAAACGACAGAAATTCCAAGAAATTGGTATTCAGAAGGAAAACCCCTTGAAATTCAAATTTTTAATTCTCAAAAAACAACCATTAAGTTCACCATAATCGAGAGCTTTGTAATCTAAGAATTAGTAACCGTCTTCCAAAAAATTGATTTTAAATTTTTACAATAGATCCAAAGCGTACTGAATTCAGCCACCGAACCTACAGTTCTCGGGTGAGTTAAGCAGCGAGCGTGTGTATGAGCTCAAAGTCGAGTTCGCATCTTGATTTTATTGGATGATGCGCGTTTCATTGGGTATTGTGACAACGAGGGAGGTTAGGAAGGGGGCGAGAATTATCTCGGGCTAATGGCCGAGGCGAGTGTTTCCACTGTTGAATGCCATTTTCAATTGAACGCGCGGGATTATTCTTACACAACTGGACTCTTGCACAGCTCACCTAATCCGTTCGTTATTTATTAAATGGTTTTTCGAACTGAATCATTCAGTTAAGGCTTCGCAGTGTTTCGATGGCATTATTAAATTTATCGATGCTTTGTGCAATTTTAAAACCCATTATCCAGGCGATAAATTTAATCGAAAATTTTGCTCATAAATAAATAAATAAATTATGTTTCTCCTGTACCGATAACGATGCTTTCAAGCCTTCACTCGCAATTTTTTATTAACAAAATTTCAAAAATTATCCGAAAAATTAGGCCGGACAATGAAATAAAGCCACGTTAGTTAAAAAGACCAAACCGAGGGGAAAAATTAACGGTAAGGCGTGTCTCGAAAATCTCGACGCGTGACTCCGATAGACCGGAAGGATCGGCTTCCGCGCACGTGACGATTTTTCCTTTTGTCCGGCTGTATTATACGCAAGCGTAAAAATCGGTTTATTTAGCAAAGTGTCTGTCGTACCGAGAGAAGATACACCTTCTCTCGTCGAATCTTTTTGATCGGCTCAATTAGCAAGGCACGAGTACTTTTAAACAAAAAACAAGTTTTTTTTTTTTTTCTCTCGAAAGATATACCCTGCACAGCTCAAAGAGGGAGATTGTTCTTGCCTGAAAGAGTCCCAAATCTTCGCTCAGGAATTCCCCGGTCGTCAAAAACACGTGTTGTGTGTTTCTCTCGGCACTCCACGGGGGGGAAAGAAGCCTTCTCTCTATTTCCGTCGAACGTTCCTTTTGAAAAGGAACGACTGCACCATGTGACGGAGAAGCGCGAACGTGATTTTAGCGAGACTTTCGGGGGAATAATTGAACAGAGATGAATCGGGCCGAGCAACTATAGCGAACGAATTCTTTTAAGTTGCTAGCTTTATTCTCGAGTTGGTCACTTTGAAACCGAATATATATGTTTAATTTTGACAGTGAAGATACAAGAGCTTCAAATTATTATTCCAGCAATTATTTCTGCGTAATAAAATTTGAATTAAAATGGAATATATAACGCGTATTTTATTATTATGGATTTTCATCAAATATCGACCTGTTCAATCAATTATTTCTCCCTTTTAGAGACAAAAAACTTATAAATTTTTTTGTTTACTTTCAACTGATCAGACTTTGAGTTATTGATATATTATTATAATATTGTTTGATAATATGCAATGACGAGTCGCGGTAGCGCTTTTACATCGAATGGTTCCTTGTAAATTAGCCTATAGAACAAACATTTCCGTCCAACCTCCCTTTAACCAAACAAAAAAATATTTATTTATGGTAACACCTGTATCCACAAAGTAAAATCCATTACACATTTTGAATTATTATTATTTTTTTCAGAACGTCGACCACAAGCTGAAGCACCGCTCGAAGCGCGGTCAGCTGCCGTTCGTCGAGCTCAATGGCGAAGAGATAGCCGACAGCACCCTCATCCTGAAGGAGCTGGGGGCTAAGTTTGAAAAGGACATCGACGCTTGCCTGACGACCGAGCAAAAGTCTGTCTCTCACGCGACCATATCCATGATCGAGAACCACCTCGTCTGGGTCATAAACAGCTGGCGCACCAAGAACCTCGACCAGACCCTAAAGGGCTACAAGATAAACCTGCAGCACGCAACTGGAAGCAGGTTCCCCAACAGCATCCTCAACGTCTTCTTCAAGTTCACCTACGGACGCAAGGTACGATTATCGACACCCGTTGACTCTACCATGCGTGTCTACACAGTTGCATCCTTTGGTTTTGCTCTTTATTTTCACTTTTTTTTTTCTTTTTTTCTTTTTATACACTTTTTTTTTGTTTTGTTTTTGTTTTTCTCTTACTCACCTTCGCATAGTGTGTGTTATTCCTTTTTTTTCATTTGTTTTTTTGTTTATTAACCGAAGGTTGTTTTTGAGATTTTCATGTAAAAAGCTTGAGATTAAAAATAAAATAAAATTAAAAAATAATAGTTGCAAATTAACAAATTAAATTTAATAGATATTCACAGCATGTGCACTTTGTTGAATAATAATAATAATAATAATAATAATAATAATAATAATAATAATAATAATAATTAGTCATTAGAGCGGAGTCTGCAACTAATGCTCGTTATTCACACGATTTAATCACGTTTTCGTAATGTTTTGTTCGATTATTTGCAATTAACCACCGAGTCTTTGTATTTTGAATGAATAATTTAAAGAAAAATTCGTACTTACAACACCAACGTGGAGGACATTGTCTGCAAAGCGTGACTCACCGCGTAGGTGTTGAGGCATAAAGAGTACGCGTCCAAAATCACTAGGAAGTGGGGGAGGGGATATAATAAAATAAAAAATTAAAAATAAAGAGGTAAAGCCATTACGATGAATTAAAAATTCGTCTGAGCAAAGCTACGGTTCGGTTTGGTCAATTTTAGTGAAATATAGTTGGATTGGTTACAGGGAGCGCGCAAGGTCAAGGCTCAGGGCATGGGACTTCACACTCCAGAGGAGGTGCTGCAGTTCGGATGCGACGATCTCAAGGTGCTCAGCGACATGCTCGCCGACAAACCCTTCTTCTTCGGAGACGAGCCCACCTCGGTAAGTTACATATTTTTTTTACTCTTTAACGAAATCCCCAGTTTTGCATAATTCAATACGAAAAATACTATTATTGTATCTAACGCAAAATTTTAATATATGTATAATTTATATAAAGTTTACGTTAAAAGAATAGTAAAATTTTAAAAATAAAATCTAATTAATGTTTTTCTGAGAATTCTGATAGTGTTATAAGTAATTTAGCATTTTAACGCTAAAACCAGTTAAAATTCTCAAAAGGTTCCAACTATTTAAGTTTTTCGAAGAATCTTCGCGCAAAACAGATACGTCGCTAATCAAAAAATCATTAAAGTATAAAATTTATTCTTATAATCTTTAGATGCATTATTGGAAATTTAGTAATCGAAAGAACTCCTAGAACCACAGAAAAAAAAAGCTAAATGGGCTAAACCGTATTTTGTTTATTTGTGATTACAGCTCGACGTAGTGGCGTTCGCCAACCTGGCCCAGATCCTCTTCATCGACAAGGACACTCAGTTCGCCCTTCGAGACTACATGACCGAAAAGTGCCCTAACTTGGTTGGACACTGCTCAAGGATGAAGGAGCGCTGCTTCCCTGACTGGGACGAAATCTGCTCAACCCTGGACATGAACACCCACCTGCCCAAGCCCGAGAAGACCGAGGAGAAGGAAGAGGCCAAGGAGACCAAGGAGTCCGTCAAGGAAGAGAAGGAGGGTGACAAGGAGAAGGCTGACAAAGAGGAGAAGGACGTTGAGAAGGACAAGGAGGTCGACGAGAACAAGGAGAAGGACAAAGAGGGCAAATAAGATGGGTAGACTTGTCTATGTCTTGAGAGATTACGATTATCATGATGAATATTACACTTTGATTTATTCTTCTTTAATATGGATGAGATTCACTATTGTGTATCGAAGGATAGAGAAAGAGAGAAAGAGAGTTTTTTTTTTCTTCTTAAGTTCATGTGCGTGAAAGAGAGAGGACAGAGAGAAAGAATTGGGAGGGGCGAAATTCTCGATGTGTGTTTTATCTGCGAGCGAAAACTTTTTTATTGCTTTGACACTATGCTCTCTATGTTATTTTTAAGATTAAAGTGTATGCATGTGTGTTCATTGTTTTTTATTATTTTTAAAAACAAATGAAATGAAATACAAATTTTTTAAGTGTTTACCATGATGCGTATCTATATTAAACACTGTTTATCTATTATTATTATTATTTAGTAAGCATCGTCTGAAATTTCTCATTTTATACGTTATTGACACTAACTCAGTATTTTATTTGAGGATGTATGTATGTGTGAAGCTATGCATTTCCGGTCCCTCCCTCTGATGAATGTTTTTTTTTTTTTTTTTTTTAACTGATTTTTTTTATTCTTCTTTTATTTTATTATTATTATTTTTTGATTTAGTCATTAGAAAGGAAAAGCCATAGTGTGTATATCGCAATATTATCGTATGCAATAGCCTGGCATTGTTAACAAAAAAGGGGATATGAAATGATGAATTCGCGAGATTTATACTGAATGAAAAAAAAAAAAAAAAAAAAATTTAATACGCCATTGAGATTTTTCTACGAAAACGTAATGTTTTTTTTACAAAAAATTTAAAGTTACCAAACAAATTTTATATGTTTTTTTTTTTTTTTTTTGTACAAAACGAAAAATTTAGAATTTACAAAAGTATATTCAAACGTTACAATTAAAAGTAAAGAGAAAAAAACTTTTTTTTAATGCGAATCACTCTTTATACGACTTTTCCCTCCGGTGCGCTTAATTTTTTATCGTATTTTGTAAAACAAATTAACTTTGTAGAAAAAATAAAAACAAAAAAAATACATTTATAATCTCTCTCATCGATATCACAGTTTTATCAAACGTAAAAAAAGCAAAAAGAAAAAAAATGCTAAGTATATCAGCATTGAGGACAACGTAAGTTGCAGATTAGCCTAGCTCTAACTCAACAGGCGAATGCTGGATAAAGTATAAGAAAAAGTAAAAGAGATGCTTACGTCTGCGACGAAGCGAAAACACATTGTCTTACACGAACACCCAACTCACGTACACGTAAATACACGCTAAGTATGCTTTAAAATTAGAAAAATTTGAGGATTGAGTGTAGAGTTAGCTAGCTAAACTGTGATGATAAGCATCGGAGGATTTTTGTCAGGCGTTAGTTCGTAGGTGTAATAAAAAAAAAAAAGAATAATAATAATAATATTGATAAAGATGGAAGTAATGCTTCATTCGAACATAACAGAAAGGACATGTTAAGATGAATTTTATCAGAAAATAAATAAATAAATAAAAATTGAAATTATGCTATTGTATGTAGATTAGGGAGACGAGGAAGTCCCTTCGGTTCATGACTGAGTATGATATAAACTTGCACACATTTTTATTTTGCAACGTATTTAGATTTACAAAAGCTGAGCACTTGTGTCTTTTGGCTCATCGTTTAGACTCTGAATTTATTCGAATTTTTATACGTCATCTTTTTATTAGTATTAAAATTGTAACGAAATAAAGACTAACAACGATGATGAAAAATAATATATTATCAAAAAGTCAAAATGAGGTTAGATGTTAGCTTTGATAAAAATCAAAAATACTTTGCTTTCGTAAAATGTGATAAATAATAATAATTAAAAAAATAAATAAAAACTAATTAAATTATCGTTAGACGTCACTCAGTAAATTCGACAGGGACTTTTGCATCGCCTTAACGCCTTGACTACCAAACCGCCGATATTTTACCTCCCGTACAAAAATTGAATCAATTTTTCACAAGAAAAGAGAATAAAGAATTTCTTTTTTCTTCGTGAAAATAAATGAGTGAATCAACTTTTGTTCGGTAACAGCGGTTTTTTTACGACTGGCGTTTAATTTTAATTGTCAAAGCGACGACGCTCGTTGTTCATATTGCATTGGCGCTTAAAACTCATTATTATAAATGTAAACACACTCGTACACACACAAATAAACACATGCATTTAAACACGGCTCGAAGCCATTTTCTCATTCTCGTAGCCGTAATGAAAAATATATATATAAATATATATATAATAAATAAAATTAAAAAATTAATAAAAAAAAAAAAAAAAAAACTGAGAAACAAGTTTATTCCCATCTTTTTGTATCTTTATAAAATCCTTTTTTTACGTCTTTTTTTACACGAATTTGACAAGCGTCGTCATGCGTTCGACGCCGGCGAAAAATATATTATATTATTACATTTATTATTTTATTTGTATATTATAGAATTATGTCATATTGTATGTTTGTATGTGCATTATGTACAGGCGAATGCAGCCCATAAACACGCGATATTAATGGTCAAAAAATTATTTAAAAAATTAATGCTATTCAGATTTATATGATGTATCAAATTGGAATGCGATTATAAATAATAAACAATAAATGAAACTAAAAAAAAGAAAGAAACTTTTTTTTGTATGAATTCAACAAGAAAGAAAACAACAACAAATCACTGTCATGCTATAGTAATTTCGCGAAAGTCTTAATTTGTACCCTGAGGAATGATTTATGAGCATTAAAATATTTATATCGAAATAATATTACAACTTATTAGTCGCTGACTCAAGTATAAAAACATAAGTAATAATAATAATTATTATTATTGTTATATTGATCATAACAATACAAGTATCTTCCACGACGTTGGATATGATACGCGCGTTTTTATTGATTTATCTGTCATATATTAACAATAATTTTTGAAGAAAAAAATTGCTCCAGAGAAGAGTACATATATCTCTGCATTTTCCAACTTTTATTGTGTTAATCAGTTAAAATAGTACACATTCTACAGTTGGTAATTTAAAAGACTTTCAATAAAATGAGTTTTTCAAAAATTGATGGAAATAAAAAAAACCGAAAATTGAATAAATCTTGAGCAAGAGTAACAATAGTAAGAGTTCGATTAAATTCAGTTATTGATAAATCTCGTTTTATGTCATCATTATATCAGTATTTATTAAATAAAAATACTCATCGACTCATTTTTTGGTACTATGATGTACTTTTTGAATCTTAATTCAATCTAAAAAAATATCTAATCTTACACAGAGGAAAAAAATACAGAAATTCGCTGTGGTAAGCTAACGTCAAAGAATTTTATGTCAAGATATATACTGAAACTCTATACGCAGAAAAAATAATTCTAATGCTAATTCAGAGCACACTTTTTTCGTGTATTCGTGAATAAACAATTTTTATCGTGTCTTTCAAGTTTTGGAGCAAATCGAGTTTAAAATCAAATGCTTTGCTTGCCAGAAGACTTCAACAACTTGAGATAACCGTTTTTAAATTTCGACTGAACCCTAAGAGTACGAGAGAGCAGCGTTTCTGAAGGTGAGTTAACAATGTTGAGGCATAGTGTGATAAAAAATTAAATTTTTTTTTTTTTGCTAGAAACTATGCTCGCTATTGAATTATGTACAAAATACAATAACCACTAAATTTTTTCAATGAAAATTATGTTGTTTAGAATACATAAAAAAGTACAAAAATTCTTACAAATATTAGTAAAATAAAAATTTTTTATTTATTTTTATTATTTTTTCTGACTCATTTGTACGTATAAAATCAAAGTCTTTGTTTACTCAAAAATTGGCAAGCATGGATTGCAAAAAAAAAAAATTTCTAATACTGTACAGATTGGTCTGAAACGAACAGCGGATTATTCGAATGATGCGTGTGCGTCTGGATTATTCGTGGGAATAATTCATTCGTCATGCGTACATTCGAGTGAGCTTTTCACCCCTCGGCACTTAATCGCAGGATTGAAATGCTTAAAAATTTATCGGTGTCTCGTAGGAGATTTTATACATCAAATTCAACGAAGAATCATGTTTTTCGGTGTGTTGTAGGTTTATCTAAAATCACTATAAAAACGTGTTTCATTTTTTTAAATATAATTATTACAGAATCAAGGCAAGTTACTCAAACTTTCATTTAAGCTGTAAATTATCATTATTATTATTATCAAACTTTTTTCAAGCTCTTTTTTTATAACGCAATTTAAATAATTTTAAAATGAAATATTTTTAAAAATCGCGAAATTGAACGATTCAATTCTTCCTGCATATTTAATTATTGATGCGAGATTAAATCAGTGTCCGCGCGATCGGGAGTTTAGAGCTTGTCCAAATGCTATAGGAGCATCAAATTTTTTAAAAATAATGGTTGAGTCATCAATAATTAGTTACAATATCTTTACCAACTTGAATAAACAAAAACTTTGATTTTATACACACAAATGAGCCAGAAAAAAAAAAAAAAAAAATGATAAGTAACAACTACACGTACAAGTAAAGTTATTAATCGACGTTTTTAATCTTCTCAAAGATTTAAATTAAATTCAAAATCTACTCAAGCTAAAGATGAATTAACTAAAAATAATCTTTTTAAAAATATGAAATAAGGATTACTTAAAAATAAAGATCAATTGCCGTCCCGTTAAAGTTATATAGACTGTTTTATAAAAAAATGAACGCGTTCAAACTAACAATTTCACAGTTTTTAGTGAAAATGAAATTTTTTGCGCTTTGACATTCAGCTGATACATTTAGAATTGAATTATTGCGTTCAAATACAGAAGTATCAATAGACTTAAATAAGCCTTAATAAATGAAATTTATATAAAAAAAATTCAATTCAGCAGCTTATGCAATTCATAAGCTGATTTTAATTCATAAAAAAAATCAACAAAAGAGCTTTAATTTATTTTTTAGTTGTGTATCTACAATTTTTTCTCTTGAAAAAGTTCAAGAAAAAAAAATTATTTATATAAAATGTATTTCTAAGGTTGCATAAAATCTGTGACTCAAAATCGTATCAAGTTTTTTTATAATTGGCCAAATTATCTATTTTTAATGAATCTTAAATTGTTTTAAATCATTTTAGGATAGATAAATTATCATATTAATGAGAAAAATTCAGTTTTTTTAATTTTTTTTTTTTATTTACCATGCAATTGAGTATGTTTCACGCCCTTTTAAAGAAAAAATCGTTAATTTTATTTTGACTTGATTTAACTTCGTTCCTAAACTTATACTGTCAAGAAAAATGGTGAGTACGTTCATCTTTGTGATCTTCCGTAATTGGTTGGCTGCGAATCATTTAAAGTATATCCATTGGCTGCCATTGACTTCAACTGTTAAAGGATAGGTTCGCTGATACGTAAAATTTACTTTTACTTTCTTGGGATGATCAACTAATAATTCAAATGACGCTGGCAATAAAATATTTCGTACATCGATGACAGTTTTTAATTATCTTTTTACAATTGAATAATACTGGTATCCTTACATTAAATAAGCACACGCGATGCATATAAATGGTAAGTAACATAAAAGATATAAATAATGAATTATGTGGTCAAGAGCGAAAATGAAAAAAATTACATTTACAGAAAAGAAAAAATTGTTCATAAAATAATTAATCCATCAACACAATATCTAAAACTAATTGCTAGTTTGGTTAATAAAAAACAAAGAGAAAGAAATGGATAAACTAAAGTACAAAATGTTTTAATGTTTTAAAATGAAAACTGACTAAAATTTATAATAAATTTATCGTTATCAAAGATCAGGCTTTAATTGAAAGCTCTTATTTCAAGATTTGGAATAGTAAAACCAAAATTTCCGTCGAGATCTTCATCCAAACGCGAGTGAAGGAAGGTAAGACAGTAAAAATAATACATATATATTCCACTTGACCAAAGTGATGAAACTCGTGTCTACCAGAAGGTAATGTTCAAACTGTTTGATAATGATTAACAAGTTTTCTTGTGTACAGTTACATTGAACTTTACTCGGGTAGAAAAAAGTAAATAATCCTTTGGACGCAATTCAAGATGACAGATCAATATGCAGTCATACGCATATAGACTACTTGTATAGACTGTAGGTATACGCATTTATAACATTTAAACTCCTCCCAATTTTCTTAAATTGTCCAATAGCCCAGTAGGTTCAATGGTAACATTGGCCAATCAAGGCTGCTCATGCGCAATACTGGGACACCTGCGTTTTCCCGGCTTGGGGCAAACTGCTCCGATCAGTTTTCATGGGAATTTGCTGGAAGTCCTTTATTTTGATGTTTCTGTGGTTGATTTTATTTTCATTTTAATTCATTTTATTCTGAGTAAATTACGGGCTATTCTTTTAAATTGACTCAAACTAATTATGCGATAGAAAACAAGGTTTCTTGAATTATTAGCATTATTAAATGATATTTTAAGTAAGGATTACGTTTCCAAGAAGTGAAGTCGAAAGAAACTTTGTGATTGGACAGAAGGTTGGGGAAGGGAGGTCAGCCAAAAGCTCTCCCATTCGCCGATTTTATCGAATCGCTGTAAGCTACGAGGAGGAGTTTAACGGGTGGAGGACGGGTGAAGTTAGCTTGTATACTTCCTTTGAGCAAAAATGGCGGGTTGAGGCAATGTAATGCTGTTTTGGTGGCACATTACTGGCTTTACGCTCACTTCTGCAAAGTGAATAAATGAGGAGGTAACAATAAAAACTGATACCAATAGTTTTTTTTATGGCGTTTTTTACCTTCTGCAGGCTCAACAAATAAATCTTATAAAGTTGTATCTCAAAATGCCATTAACATATTTCTTCTTCCTGGTGCACCCTGGTCAACCTAGTCAGGGCTTTTTTAAAGGCTTTTTCAGCTATCCCCCAAGCTCTAAGCCCCCAAATACCCTGGGCGCCCGAGTTCAACAAAAAAATTGATCAGCTATCCCCCAAGCTTTAAACCCCCAAATACCCTGGGCACCCGAGGTCAACAAAAAAACTGGTCGGCTATCCCTCAAGCTCTAAACCCCCAAATACCCTGGGCGCCCGAGTTCAACAAAAAAATTGATCAGCTATCCCCCAAGCTCTAAGCCCCCTAATACCCTGGGCGCTCGAGGTCAACGAAAAAAATGATCGGCTATCCCCCAAGCTCTAGACTCCCAAAACCCTGGGCGTCGAGTTCAATAAATAATCTAATCAGCTATCCCCCAAGCTCTAAACCCCCAAATCTCTGGGCGTTGAGTTCAATAAATAATCTGATAAGCTATCCCCCAAGCTCTAGACCCTCCAAACCAAGGGCGTGGAGTTCAATGGATAAACTGATCAGCTATCCCCGAAGCCTTGAACCCCCAAATACCCTGAGCGCCCGGGTTCAACATGAAAACTGATTAGCTATGCCCCAAGCCCTAAACTCCCAAGACCCTGGGCACCCGAGTTCAACAAAAAAACTGATCAGCTATCCCCGAAGCCTTGAACCCCCAAATACCCTGGGCGCCCGAGATCAACAAAAAAACTGATCAGCTATGCCCCAAGCTCTAAACCCCCAAATACCCTGGGCACCCGAGGTCAACAAAAAAACTGATCAGCTATCCCCGAAGCCTTGAACCCCCAAATACCCTGGGCGCCCGAGATCAACAAAAAAACTGATCAGCTATGCCCCAAGCTCTAAACCCCCAAATACCCTGGGCACCCGAGGTCAACAAAAAAACTGGTCGGCTATCCCTCAAGCTCTAAACCCCCAAATACCCTGGGCGCCCGAGTTCAACAAAAAAATTGATCAGCTATCCCCCAAGCTCTAAGCCCCCTAATACCCTGGGCGCCCGAGGTCAACGAAAAAAATGATCGGCTATCCCCCAAGCTCTAGACTCCCAAAACCCTGGGCGTCGAGTTCAATAAATAATCTGATCAGCTATCCCCCAAGCTCTATGCCCCCAAATCTCTGGGCGTTGAGTTCAATAAATAATCTGATAAGCTATCCCCCAAGCTCTAGACCCTCCAAACCAAGGGCGTGGAGTTCAATGGTTAAACTGATCAGCTATCCCCGAAGCCTTGAACCCCCAAATACCCTGAGCGCCCGGGTTCAACATGAAAACTGATTAGCTATGCCCCAAGCCCTAAACTCCCAAGACCCTGGGCACCCGAGTTCAACAAAAAAACTGATCAGCTATCCCCGAAACCTTAAACCCCCAAAAACCCTGGGCGCCCGAGTTCAACATAAAAACTGATCAGCTATGCCGTCAGTTCCATTGGGGAGGGGAGGGAGGGGGAGGGTTGAACCTCAGGATACCCCCTAGCTGGAAGGAGTTGTTGCGCCTTTGGTCTAAGTCAAGTCATTTTGACACTTGCCACAATAAAAAATATTCCAGAGATTTTAAATCTGCAAAAGCTTGTCGAACGGTTGTAGGAATACATTATACATTAATTAAACTCGCTTTTCCCGGACAGTTGATTGATTTTACCTTCAGCTGAAAAACAGTTAATGAAAATATAGCGAAAATGAATAGTTGATTAAATTTATTTTTAAATATTATCACTTATCAATAAGTATATTCGATGCTGTTGGCTTTGTTTTCCTTACTATACTAACAATTTTTTGTATATTTTTATCGAGTCAAAGTTACCTTACAATATTTTTTTCTGGTATAAATATTGCAGTGGCCAAAAAGATTATAAAATGACCTCCAGGAACAAATATCACCAGGGCAGCTTCGACAGCCAGTTGGACAGCTAGTGTTACTGAAAAATATAAATGATGTGAATACTTGAACCCAACCAAACCAATAAAAATTGAATAGACCAAAAACCTAATCCTGCTGCAAAGCAATAGAAGAAATTCTTTAAAGATTCTGCGTGATAAAAATTTTCTTGTCTTTTTAAAATAAATGTAAATCGATAAGTTTTAAAAAATCATCAACCAGTTGATAAATATTAGTCTGTTGCGCAAATAAATGTCGCAGGGTTGTTGTTGTTGTTGTGAAGCCCTAAAAAGGGCTGGCTTACGTTTTATCGTGCGTAGTCCTGATAAGGACTGTTTGTGGCAATCAGGGCCGAATAAGGGTACAGGTAAAAAAAAGAATAAAAGTAATTTGGTTTAGAATACTCGGGTTTATTCAAAGAATATTCCCTACTGGTCAAAGGAAAGGGTAAGGGATCCCTTGAACCACTGTCGGTTACTTCGCCCGCAGACGTGACGAAGCTCCTGGGTTAAGGGCGAAGGGCGAGATAGACGCTAGCCGCAGGACAAAGTCCGCCTCCGGAGAGTGCTAGTTGGTCCGTAGGAAGAAGGAGGAAGGTGAGGTGTCAGGCCGCAAGGTAAGGGGTCCCTTGAACCACTGTCGGTTACTTCGCCCGCAGACGTGACGAAGCTCCTGGGTTAAGGGCGAAGGGCGAGATAGACGCTAGCCGCAGGACAAAGTCCGCCTCCGGAGAGTGCTAGTTGGTCCGTAGGAAGAAGGAGGAAGGTGAGGTGTCAGGCCGCGAGCGCGACCCGGAAGGAAGTGCGTGGGTGGTTTTTTTTTTTTTTTTTTTTTTTTTTGTTGATGTGAACCAGGAGGGGAAATCTTCAGAAAGACACCCAGGGGGAGAGTCTGGGTAGTGTCGGATTCTTACCGACTAAAACCCCTCCTGGTTATGGGTTACCAGCCTAAGGAGGCTTTACACCACTGTTGTTAAAAAGAAAAGAGGATGGCCTCAGCCCTCGAAAGGGATGGGCGCTGAGCACGAAACGTGGGAAGAGATCGAGGTTGGATTAATTGCCTTCTCCCGGAGGCAACAATTTTTTCCCTAGAGATTGACTCAGGGGAGGAAGAGACGATGAACCTAGTAAACATATCGACAGAGCGAATGGAAAATCTTACGTTGAGACGACGGCAAAAAAAAAAAAAAAAAAAAAAAAAAAAAAAAGGTGAAATTGACGGTGAATCCCAACTAGGAATCGGCGGGGATCAGAGAGCACGGCCTTCTGACCCTGTCGTAGTTCTTAGGGCGGTATGTCGCTAGAGCCCGAATGGTCGGGTTAGCGTGGTCTGCAACAGATCGGTGGAGATTAGCGGCATAAATCCTTGCCGCCTCAGGGATGGAGGGGATACCGGTCTCCTCGAGGATCTGGGAGTTCCGAACGTATCTGAAAACGCCGAGAGAGGAGCGCAAGAGTCGCATGTATGTGCTCTGTAGCCTGCGGATCTTGGCAGGAGAGGCTGCCCCCCAAATCGGGATCGCGTAGGTGCAGATGCTCCTGACGATCGCGTTGAAGGCTCGGGACTTGAGCTTGCGGGATATGGAGCCACTTTTGAAGAAGGGCTTGAGCGCGACAAAGGCGGCGGTGGCCTTGTTACGGGTGTTCTCTATATGTCTAGCCCAGGTGAGTCTCCTGTCAAAGGTGACACCAAGGTATTTAGCGGAGCGGCTCCATGGGATCCTGTGGGAGTTGACAACCACGCTCGGGGGGTGGCGTCTTCTCCGAGAGAAGAAAACTGCCTCAGACTTTGTCTCGTTAATTTGGAAGCGCCATTTGGCGTACCAGTCCAACAGGATCGGCAGGAAGCGGTTCAGCTGACCAGTGGCGCCCTTGATTGTCCGGGAAGACAAAATCAAGGCCACGTCATCCGCGTATTGAGCCATGAGGATCCCGATAAGAGTAGGGATGTCGTAGCAATAGATGTTGAACAGCGTGGGAGAGAGTTTGGAGCCCTGGGGGACTCCAGCAGTGATGTGATGCGGATCAGATAGAGAGCTGCCAACCCTCACTCTGAATGACCTGTCGGCAAGGAAGGACTGGATCAGCGCCGTAAGATAGTCGGGGGTGCCGATAGCGATGAGCTTATGAATGAGGCCCTCATGCCAGACTCTATCGAAGGCTTGCCTTGCGTCTAGGAGCAACATGGTGGAGTGTCTGCGGAGGTTTAACCTGTCAGCCAAAAACTCGGAGACACGTAGAAGCTGGTGGCCCGTGCCGTGCTTTTTCATGAAGCCATGCTGGAAGGTGGGAATAGTCCCGTTGGCCGAGAGGAAATTTTCCAGGCGAGACAGGATGATAGCCTCGGCAATCTTGCTGGGAGCAGAGAGCAGGCTGATCGGTCTGAAGCTGGAGGGGTCGCTCAGGGGTTTACCGGGCTTGGGGAGGCAGACCACAGTCGCCTCCTTCCAGGCTTTAGGATAGTAGCCCTTCCGCATCATGGCATTCACGATATTGCAGAGGGATATGATGAACTTGCCGGGGAGGATCTTGAGAATCCCATTGTTGATGGCATCGCCCCCAGGAGCCTTTCTTTTCTTCAGGGCCTTGATGAACTTGGAGACCTCAGCGGGGGAACAGGGGACCATAGGGTCGTCACTCGGCCGAAACTGGCTAACGGACTCCGAAATTTCCTCATGGCACGAGGAGAATTTGGGGAGGCTAGGGAAAGGCGAGCACTGAGCCTCGAGGGATCGGGCAAAGATGCCGGCCCTGTCGCGGTCCTGGGAGAAACGCTTTCCCTCTACGATCAGAGGCGGTAGCTGTGGTTTACGATTGCGCAGGGATTTTATAACCTTCCATGCAGACTTAGGATGAAGTTCGGCTTGAGCGATATAGCTCTCGAAACCGAGGTTGTCCGCGGATTTCAGTCGGTCATTGATCTCCCTCTGGAGTGATCTCAGGCGTTCCCTGTAGCCAGGGAGTTCGTGCTTCTGTAAGGCCCTACGAACCCGGTTCTTCTCCCTAATAAGCTTGAGAGTGGACAGGGGGAGCTGCGGCCTCCGCTTTCTCGGGGTACTCACGGTGGTTGCCAGAGCGACGGCATCAGAGATGGCGGATGTGAAGGAAGAAACTTCACGGTCTATGTCGTCGGCCGACCGAATCATCCCACATTTGAACGGGGACTTTTCCAGAAGGAAGCGTAAGTGGAGCCAGTCGAGGCGCGTCTCCGTCGTTGGTGTGCGGATCGGGGAGAAGGCAAATTCAAGCATAACCGGGTTATGATCAGAGCCCAGCTCTGGGAGAGACACGGCGTCGCCCACGGGGGTGACATTTTTGACTATGAAGAAGTCGAGGATGTCCGGTCTCTGCGAGGGGCAACCTGGAAAGTGAGTTGGCTCGGCAGGGGCCTCGATGGTGAAATCGCCCTGTTCGAGCAGTCCGAGAAGAGTGCGGCCCTTGGAATTGTCGCTGTGGCATCCCCAGGAGGTGCTCTTTGAATTAAAGTCGCCCGCAACGACGGTAGGGGTGTTGTTGGTCAGCAAATCCGGGATAACCGACAGATCGTCCACGTGGGGTGGGGAGTAGAAGGAGAACACCCGGATAGGGGGGTGGTTATTACCGATGAGTTGAACCCCGATAACCTCGGAGTCTGTGCCAGGGTCAATAGGAGAGTGGCTGATTGAGTTACGAATAAGCAGAGCAACACCGCCTCCCTTAGAATTTGTGCGGTCTTTCCGGTGCACCGAAAAACCGTCGAAGAAGAGAGAGGACTTCGGTCCAAGGTGGGTCTCAGTGATGCACGCAATGTCAACTGCGTGCTGCTCAAGGAGTGCAGCGAGCTCTAGTCTGCGATGTCGAGCTCGAAGGCTCCTTGCGTTCCAGGTCAAGATCTTAAGGTTGGCAGAAAGATCCCCCTGATGGGGGGAACTTTCCGAGGGAGGCGGAGAAAGCCTTGACGAAGCAGCGAAAAAGCTCCCGCATTTCCGGTGATTCCGGCAGTGGGGAGGTGGGTGGTAGGGGAGCATGCGTGGGCGCGTCATTGCGCCGAGCCACGCGGGGGGAATTCCGGACGACACCAGCATACGATCTCGGAGGGGAGTCAACTCGAGCCGTGGTGGCAGGAGTAGTGGGGGGTCGAGGAGAGGACTGAGGAGGTCCCCGAGGGGCTGACTTAACGGGCGGAGGTTTGGATTTCTTCGCTGAGCGCGGAAATTTTCCACACCTGCGGTCGGTGGCTCGGTGACCACCCTTGCATAGGTGACATCTGGGGGGGAAATCCTTGTTGTCTTTCTCAGGGCATGAGGGAGTGGCGTGGTCGAGGCTGCAGATGGCGCAAGCCCAGTTAGCGTTACAGTACCGTGCCGTGTGGAAGTGGTGAAGGCATCTCATGCACTGAGGGATATGGCCGGATTTCCTCTTGGGTTCAACCCTGACGGCGAGGCCAGCAATGTTGCTGACATTGAAAATCGACTCGGCCGTGGGGTCGTTTCGGTCGAGGTAGACGACGGCAAGGGGAAAGGTCTTGCTGCCCTTGGTCATTCTGTGGACCCGCTTTGCGGCGGGGACCAGCACCTTGATCTCGGCGAGGATCTCCTCTTCGGAGAGGAATTCAATGACCCCCCTGATAACGACTATGAGGTCCCTGTCCTCGGAAACCTGGTTGGTAGTGAATTGGATCTCCAACTCCTTCAGCTTGCTAGTGGCCAAGCGGAAGTTGGGGATGTTCTCGAGGTCAAGAATAATGGTATTCGTAGTGAGCTTGGCGCGTTTGTAGGAGATCCCCATCGCGGCGAGTTGGGCCTTGACAGTAGTCCAAGCAGTCTTGTCCCTGATGATTATGGGGGGAGGCCTGCTTGGCCTTGCACCTTGCTGGGAGAGCAAGGGGGTATGAGTTTGGGAAGAAGATTTATCCTGCCCGAAATCGCACGTCTTCACTGGGACGGGGGTCTTGGAGCGTTCCGACCGGGGGGATCGGGATCTGTCCGCTCTGGATAGGATTGCTCCGGAGAAAGGGGACCGTTTACGGTCGGTCCTGGCGTATTTGCGACGAGAGGAATTATCGACGTCTTCCCACTCGTCATCGGAGGGAAGGTCACGCCCCTCCTGAGGAGGACTCGAGGATGTCCCCTGGGTGGGGAAGATAGCAGACGAGGCTTGCGATAGAGGCGGGAGCACGGGGCTGAGAGGGAGGGCATCCCGCTCGGCGAGAGCTTTCCTGTAGCCATCGAGAATGGCTTGCAGATGTACGATAGACTCAAGGATCTGTCGGTCCGTGAGAGAGCTAGGGGGTGCAAACCGAAGATTCTGAACGTCCGGCATCATTCCAGAATTGTCGCTGAGCGACGTACCCAGACCTGTGTCTGCAGTCATTGACCGGGCGATGCAGGTAGGGTTATGCGGACAAAAAGCCCTAAAAAGGGCTGGAGCGGTATCTAACAACCTCACAGATAATTATAATTAAACCGCTTAATTATATATCAGATGCTCTTAGGCAGTACTCACGCGGTCAAGGTCAAGTTGATCGACGGAGCGGTAGAGACGTCCATGCGCGGCGCAGGCTGCAACACGAATCGTGCGTGGGTGGCTGAAGTTCTCGGTATTTATAGGTGAAGTGAGACGGGGCCCGCGAGTCGGGGCGTCTCTTGGTGGGGGAAGAGCGTGAAGCACCGCGGCTCCGGAAAAGGTGCGAGGGTCGTTGCGCGACTCAACCACTTCGCTTGAAGGGTGGAAGTGTGGATCGCCGCGTGGCGGTGAAAATGGGAAACTTTCCCTGGAGCGGCGCGGTACCGCGTAGCGGTGGAAATTGGGTGCGGTTGTAGGAGAGGGAAAGAAGAGGGGGGTAAGTGAGGTATAACTGGACGTAGGCGACTCGGACCTCGTGCAACAAGTCTGTGTAAAGGATTTTGTAGCAGTTGAAAATTAATTTAAAAAACAAAATCAAACAATGGTATGAATTTTTTACTAATATAAGTATGATTTTACGTATTTTAGTATGAAAAAAGTACGACTTATTTGAAGACATTGAATGTTGCTAGGGCCTTATGGAGGTAACAGATATCGAACTCGCATCTCGAAATTTTTCTTTTTACCATTAGCACCTATGGAGAAAAATAAAAAAAATTTCGATATTCGAGTTCGATATACTTACCTCCATAAAGCCCCTGCTGTAGCAAATACAGCAAAACCTCGATAATTCGAAGTAACTGTCCGCATCCTTGAATTTCCTATACTAACCAATGTTAAATTACCTTGATAATTCGAAATTCAAAATTGCGAAACCTCGATAGTTCGCAATATTTTTCAGTCACGTGATACATATTTTCATACAATTTTACCTTGACAATTCGAAGTTATTTCAAAGGTAAACACACCCAACTTAAGGACTAGAGTTAGTGTTGATCTAAAATCTGCAGCTGAATGGATATTATCTCTGGAGCCAATATTAAACGAATATGAACCGAAAAATATTTTTAATGTAGACGAGACAGGCTTATTTTTCAGATGTCCATGTTCTGGCGGTATAAACAGCAAAGATAAAGTGACTGCTTTAGTAGGCGCAAACATGGATGAATCCGAAAAACTGTCGTTATTAGTCACTGGTAAATCTGCCAAACCTTTAATTTCTTTAATCATGTTAAAACAAAACCAACAGAATATAAATCAATAACAACTCTGTTATTATTATTGTTAGAATTATTATATAGAATTTGAGTAAAAAAAACAAACTATTTTTCATATACTTAAAGCAAAGGTAAAAATTAAACTATATAAGGAGAAGGTATCGAGAAAATTGATTATTTCCTTAAAGTTGATTTTTTTAAGTTTATAAATATATTTTTATTTAATCAAATAATTTCTACTGTATATCTATGCATACGAAAGGATTTAAGTGCACCAAGTCCTTTCATTTTATTTTTCTTTTTTATACATCAAAGTGCTATTGTTTAAAAAATAAAAATTACAATTTTTTTATACTTTAAAATCGCTGTAGATAAAAATTCGTATTTTATTGAGGCTTTGAACTATTTTTAAATTTTTTTTATAAATCGACGTTCTCAAGTAAGTGGTTCGACACCTTCAGGCATTCGTTCATTTACTTAAAGGAACAAAATCCCTGAAGGTGCCAAAATACTTTCATGATTTTTAATTTTGAAGAGCGGACATTATTTTTTAATTAAAACTGATGTGATATTATTTAAATCTATCTTTAAATAAAAATTCATTCAACTTTTTCTTTTGAATTATGTACAGATTCTTAGAGTCTTGGAAAAAATATTTGTCAGTTCTTTGTAAAAATTCATGTAAAAATAAATCATTTTGAGCTCCTATTTTGTGAAATTTTTTTTTTCACATATTTGTAACTCATGTATACAAAAACGAAAACTATAATTAAATTTAACATTTTTTAATAACTAAATTTAATACGTTTCGAGTTAATATTAAATTTGATCAAAGATATCTATAAAAAGTTATTTTATTAATATTTATAATAAATGAGACATCAGGAAAAATGTTAATCCAGCAGTTCCAATGATACCCAATGTAATAAAAGCCAAAATGTAAAAAAATTTATCGTCATGAGTTTTTCCTTGGTAAATCATTTTTAAGAAACTTATAAAATTGGCAGTGTAATAAGCACTCGTCACTCACTATGGAAGTGTCTATTTGTCTTTATAAAAATTTTTTAATTTTTAGTCTTTTCACACAAACTCATCTGCACCCGCACATTGCCATACATCACACTCACGTTATTTTTCGACTTTAAAGCTAAATTTTTGTATAAAAAAATTACTCTTATATTTAACGTAGCTCTTTTATTATAAGTGTTATACCAATCGTTATGAGAAAAACAAATAGCAGAAAAATAAGCACCGGCCACATGATAAAAAATTATTAACAATTAATTTTTTTTTTTTTTATCAAAGTAATTATTAAACTGAGACAATTATCACTTGAAAATTCTCACTATTTCACTTTTTATCTGTCTCTGTTCGATATTTAGATAATTTACTGGTTTTGAAAATCCCGCATCATCAATGATTATTATTTATCTTGAAATAGAAAATTTCTTCTTTCTTCCTTCCACGTTGTTTTATTTCACTATTTTTTTTTTTTTTTTCTTCTGGAAAAAAATTTCGTTTTTATTTTATTTTATTTTTTTAACATCAGGAAAATTTTATCAAATAGTTGAAAAACCGACCAAAAATATCACCGAAAAAACTTAATCAGCTTCAATAAAGACTATGATTCGAACTACGATTTAAAAAAAAAAAATTATAAACTACAGTACAAAAAATAAAGAAACAACACCAAAAAGTCAAAGAAAGAAAAAAAATATTTAAAAAAGTACATAGTTTTAGCATCAACCAGTTGATTCATCAAATAAAAAATTCAAAGCAACTAATTTTCGAATCACGTATTCTAGCTCGAAATTATCATAATACTCATGATTATGATAAAAGTCGTAAAGTACGTACAACAAACCAACGTACCGAATCATAAAAACTCGTACCTCGACGCGTAATTTGTTTAAACAAAACTTCGTTACCGGAAGAAGGTTATAGTTTCGTGATCTCGACCGGCTAACGTAATTACTGAGCTCGGGCGCGTTAGAGTCGCGCGTTATATACCCGAAAACGAAGAGGCTTAGAGGCTCGATTGGCTGAACTCCTACCACTAAACATCACAGAGGTACCGGGAGGAGTCGAGCCAGCCCAGCTTTCTATGATTGGAGACTCAAACCCTCCCACCCCTCAGACTAGGTGGAGGGGGGTGGTAACCCCCACCCTATTGCGAACGGAGTGGGGGTGGCTGGAGGTAAATACACATTTTAAAAATCATAAATTTTATATATCGATGGTACCATCGATATATAAACCCAGCGAAAAAAAACCTTAGCCCAAAATCTGCCACGAATAAAGTTACAACGGGGGTACTTTTAAAATGTCTCCAAGCCACTTAAGCCAGAGGAAAAAATGTGGAAATGATCTTTGCAACCAATCCGTTGATATACTTTAATAAAAACTTACTCGACACACCTGCCGGTAATAAAATGACCATAAGTTTTCAGCTTATAAAAGTGACAAGAATCTTTTTATTCGTGGCAGATATATCGAGAAATTTTTTTTTTGTTAAAGTATATCGATGGATTGGTAGCAAAGGTCATTTTCATACAGGTTTGGTAATTTCTTGAATATAATACTTATAGAGTTCACAAATGTTAATTAAGATTTCTGAAAAAATTGGCAATGTACTTTCTATATATTGACGATAGGTATTGCAACCCAGAGAGTAGTTTACAAAATTTTATTCACAGTATCAAATATGTTATGTCACAGTATCAAAAGTTAATCACTCGTTTAATCATATTACCGATATCTCTGTATGCTCCAAGGACTTGAGATAGTAATTATCAGAGGATCCTTCTTCAAAACATTTGATATTTTTCAAGTGCACGGTAACTGTATCTGGCAAGAAGACATTATGACATGTGGAATGCCGATCTTGACCTGAAACTTTGGGGATTATTATTTACTTATGCCAAATGATGACCCGAATAACTAATATCTCTTGGTCATTATGGAGGTTTATACAATGGCTTACCCTATAGTCAAAAAGGCAGCTTCATCCCATTTTTTCGAAACAAAACCAGTTTTTCTATCCTCTAACTTCAAAATCGGACCTTCGTACCTTTGTTTTCGGTTCTCGGACAGAAAAAAAAATTGCCTAACTTTTTTATCGACCAAGGTAACAATTTACCCTTATTTCAGCCTGTTTTTAAATAATTCCTGCGCAAAGCCCACTGCACTTTAAAAGTTCTACAACCCTGAATTTTTTTCGTTTCTTTATGATTTTCTAGGGAAAAATATTATTAGAGCTTACTAAGACAAAATTGACCATGAAAAATTGAGATATTCAGAAGCACTTTTTGATAAAATATTACAAAAAAAAAAAAAAAAAAAAAAAAAAGAATATTAAACTGTTATTTCGTAGAGAGCTCTCGAAAGTGACAGTCCAAAATACAGTGTTTGATGTCACATTTCGGGCCCTCTGATTTCGTATACGCCACCTCCGAGTCGAATGTAATCAAATATTTCAACCCCATCATGTATTTCAAAAAATAATAATAAAAATATTTGTTCAATTAAATCAATGTTATAAATTATTGATCTATAATTGAATAAAATTTGTGTATGCAATACGTTTTTTTTTTAAATAACTCAGCAATGAATTCAAATTTTCCCGGTCTAACCAAATCCATATCACTAGCGTATCACGACATGAAATGAGCTTGATATCCTAAAAAGTGAAAAGTTATTATTGATTTTATCTTTCATAAAAAAATAACTTTTCATGACCAAGCTTTGTTTTAAAGATTTTGGGCAATCATAAGATTCTTCAGTAGTATAGCTCAAAATATAATCAGGCAGAGTAGCTTGCTACAATGAATTAAAAAAAATTTTTGGTCATTCCAACGGATCTCGAACTTTTGCTGTCGCAGCGAGGTTGGTAAATCTAATCGACAAAATGTTATTGATAGCTAAATTTTGTTTAGTTTGTTTGTTTTTTTTTTTTTTTTTTTTTTTTTTTTTTTTTTTTTTTTTTTTTTAAGAAAGAAACAATATGTCTACGAAGAAATGACAAATATATATTTTGTTAAAACTCATAAACTTTTTGTCATTAGTCTTTGTATTTATGTTTATTTTAGTTAATGACATTATAATGTTATTTTACGTCTATAGACGTAAAAGAAATGACTTTTCCATGAATCGTAAAATTCAAAAGCTTTACGCGCCTCGTCAGCTTTCAAGACTGAAAGGCGCAGAGACAGAAAGCTCTAGAGTGGCTTCAAATTTTCTCAGTATACGTACGTAGCGACACCTTTTGAGCAGGATTAGAGCTAAAGCTGAGAATAATCAATGTTTATGAAAATTGTCGCATGCGCATTGGCATGTCTGTTTCCTGGAATACTTGCTTGGATTTTTTATCCAACACCACAAACTTTTTGTTTATAAATATAAAAGTATTTTTTGGACCCAAAAAAAAAATTTCCTCCAATTTTTAAGAAAGCTCTATGCTGAATTTCGGACATCCTTCATCAAATCTTCGACCATGGCATTAAAAAACATTTTTAAACTTTTTTTTACTAGTTCTTTATGTTTTTTTTTTTTTTTTTTTTTTTTAATATTTTTGTCTCGATCTGTACCTTTTTTAAAATGCATTCCCAATCAAATCGCTTAAAGTCTAAAGAATAAAAAAAGTTTGTACAAAAATACTTTTCAAAAGCAATAAGCTAAAAAAACAAAAAAAAATTATTAATACTAGAATTTTATTTAACTAAAAAGTTTGTGCAAAAAAGTTGAATTAGATAATTTAAATTTAAATTTTATTGAGGGAGCGAGGTATAAATAACAAGGCTGGATTGATCTTTTATTAGGAGGCATATATTTATTATGCTTAATTTCAAAAGTTACAGAGGAATAGCCTTATCATATTTCATCATTCTTCAAGTCTTGCTGAAGAGGTGCTACTTCTTACTTTTTTTTTCATATTTGGCAAAAAGTAATTTTGCTTTCTGGTAGTAATTTTCGGATCAGGCGCTATTTTTTTCAAATTTTTATTAATAAGAAAACCAAGAATAAAATTAATAATTAAAATAATTTTAATTAATTTTTTAGAAAATTAAAATTTTCTTCTTTAGTTTTTCATATGAATATGCTTAAATTATTAAATTCGTATAAAACTATTAATTGATTACTTTGACATTTTTTCGTTGATATTTTTTTTTTAATTTGAAGCATAATTTAAAATTATACAATCGTGTCATTTTTCAATTATTTATTTACATTTTTTTTCCATAGTTTCTGCGTGTGTAAACATGCAATAAAGGTTTAATATTGTAGAAATATAATGATTATTTATTTATGTTATGCGAATAAATTTTCACTTTTGTTAAAAAAAATAAAATTAATTTTCACATGTTGAAATGTGCTTTTTTGTCGAGGACCAAAGTGAGAATTTTTCATACTATATCTCGAAACCAATTGGTAAATTCAGTTTTGTTCGACCTAAATCTCCAATCGACATAAAATTATAATTTGAAGTTTTATTTAAAACTAATACACGTCATATAATTTTATACAAAAAAAAATCGGAAGAAATGTGTTATTTGATCCAAAAATTACCGCTTTCCCAAACGGGAAAATTTAATTTCTATACTTCGATAGGGATTTCAATGACTTAACTAGAACTTTTATTAAATCTAATGTTATAGGCTGATTTTATTAAGTCACTATTAATACTAGAGATATGTGTAATAAGTACTTTAGCTCCTGTTAATCTCATTTAAGGTAATGAAGCGCGGTGAATTTTCTACGATAAATAAATGTAATTTACACTGTTTTTAAATTTATTAATTTTTTTTACCTCTGCACGAGGTTTGATAAAATAGGATTGGCAACTTTTTAAAATTTATAATATTTTTTTGCTTATTTAGTTAGAATATCAAAAAATAATCGACACGTATTTTTTATTTTTTTAAAAAAACAAAAATTGAAGGAACAACAAGTGTTTGAATTTTTTTAATTTATATATATATATATACACTTCTAATGGGGTTTCGGTCCAATGACGTTTGATAAATTTTGATTTAAAAACTTTTTTAAAAATGCGACGGGATTTCCCGTCGCTTATTTATAAAGACGTGTAAATAGTTATTTTTCTATTGTAAATAATGTGGACGACGAAACATAGAGAAAAGTGACAGAAGACGACAGCAGCAAGAGCGACAGAGCGAGGACGACAGAAGAAGAAAGAAGACAGCAGCAGCGGCCGCAGCAGGTTCGAAGCCAACGGAGCGTTGTGATTGGCTCAACCGCCGCCGCAGCCGTTGCTGCTATCAGCGAACGCCGGACTTCGGCCCGCGCGGCGCAGTTGCAGTTGAGTGGCAAAGAAGAGTGGTCGATGAGTTGAAGTGCGGCGGAGAGAGAAGAAGTGGATTTTGAAGCAGCGTGACGTGTCTTCCTGCATCCTGGTGGGACCAAGACGGCAGGACCACCGAGAGATTCGGACGGACCTTCTACGTGGACATCACCCCGGCAACTCGCACCTTGGCAGCCCAGGACGACGATCGGGTCGACCTCGTGCAGGCCATAAGAAGAGACCGGAACCGACGTTCCAGCGTAGCATCCCCGACTCAACGCGTGGACATCTTGTTGGCAAGGACACTCATCGGGAAAACAGGAAGGACGACAAAGAGTGTGTGTGTAAGTAGAGTGTGGACGACTAATAAAAGAATCTCTTTTCTCTCGGCGGAATTCCCTCCGAGATTTTGTTGTATTTTATTTTTGGACAGGTGAATAAATTCTGTTAAACTTAATTCATTTATGTTTCTTTATTTATTTCACCCCGTCACAAATGGCGCCCAACGTGGGGCTTGTTGCTGGGAGGAAAGAGATTGTTTAATTTTGGAGTGAGATACGAAGAAGAGAGGGAGACAAAGAAAGAAAGTAGTGAAGTACGCGTTGTCGACAAGTAAAAATTTTTGTGCGTGAAGGAAGACGTGGAAAATTTTATTTGCATTTTTCGGTGGTCGACGATAGTTTTTTGTCGACAAGTTCAAACACGCACGCTGCAGTGACGGGCGAGACGCCGCGAGTACCGAGAATTCTCTCCTTGCACCGCTCGGATTACAGCCGACTGGGCCCGCTTCTACGTAAAGAGGGGGGAGTGACTTTCGTGTGCCGCGCGCGCTGCAACTGTAGCTAGCGGCGTGGTTGAATTTTTTTTTTTTTCGGTGAATTGTTGATCGGGGATTGTGAATTTTAACGTGCGGGATAATTAATTTTTCGTGACAATTTTGAGAGATTTTGTTATTGAGTTTGAGGTAGAGACTTTTTTTTCGGGATGAAGTTAAATAGCGGAGCGCGTAGGATGGACGACGAGGGAGTGATGGTGCAAGCTCAGACAGAGCCGATTAGTCTGAACTTTTTACCCAAGTATCTTCAACTTCCGCTGAGTGCGCGCCGCATGATCGATGCGCTGCAAGACCCGATTGCAGCGGGGACTTATTTTGGGCCAAGCTACAG
The DNA here is from genome assembly GCA_038277355.1 of Encarsia formosa. Classification (NCBI taxonomy): domain Eukaryota; kingdom Metazoa; phylum Arthropoda; class Insecta; order Hymenoptera; family Aphelinidae; genus Encarsia; species Encarsia formosa. The sequence continues at coordinate 129,141,310 of CM076184.1, forward strand.
CACGACTACGACGTCGGTCGTTACGACGATGGCTAATCAAGCACAGCGAGTTAGTTTTGCACCAACGAGGACGACGACCGCAACGGGAACGCGAATGTCAGTCGGGGCAGCGTCGGTCCCTGATTTATCGGGGAAGCAGCAAGTCGAATACCAGTGCACGCGCTTGATCGGGACGGAGATTTCTGGTGACGCTCGCGTAAGTCGGACGACGGAAGGATGTGAAGATCAAGGACGACGTGAACCTGTGACACAGAAACAAACACCGCACCAGTTACCTACAGCACCTGTCAGGAAAACCCCATGGTACTTGGTGGACCCAGGTGAGGTTAGGTTGGCATCGCAAGGTGAGTCGGAGTTAACTGAGTCGCAGAGTCGTGATGAAGATGGAGTGGAAGAGCTTGACGACAGGGATCCAGATTGGCATGGTGGGAGTGATTTTGTGGACGACAGACGATGGAATGCAGTTAATAGCGGGCGAAATTTTTTTTCTCCCCGTCCGCAACTGCCATCGAGATGCCGACCAAGGGCTCGAGTGGATGGCTTGGACGACTACCAGGGAGATGCGAGGAAGGTAGGGAGAGAGGTCGACAGAAGTTTGGAAAGAAGAGTGGTAGTGGACAGCGAAGAAAGTGAGATCGAGAGGCAGTCAACGCGAGAAAGGCCGCCGCGAGGAAGGACGAGAAGACAACAAAAAATAGGTAAGAAAGTGCAGGCTGTGAAGATACTGAAAAGGTGGGATTTGAAGTTTACGGGGGACGACAGAGAAGATGCGGAGGAATTTTTGGAGAAGATGGTGGACTGCAGGCGAACGACTGAAATGTTGGACGAGGACTTGATCGACGCACTCCCCTGCATCTTGGACAAGAGAGCTGCTTTGTGGTATAGGACAGTTCGGGCTGAATTACGAAGCTGGTCTGACTTCGATAAGAAGTTCAGAAACCAATTCATCGGGGAGTACGACGAGGAAGACTTGAGGGACGACTTGCGAAGGCGAACACAGGGTACAGGTGAGGAAATTGCCAAATTTTTAACCAGTGTGCGGTACATTGCGTCGAGGTTCACTCGACCTCCTTCACAGAGGTACCTGGTGGACACGGCGTATAGAAACCTGTTGCCAGCCTACAGGAAGGCTATACCCGATAGAGGGGCCAAGACTTTGAGCGAGTTGGAAGACTATGGCCGCCAGTGGGAACGACAGCTGGATCTGGATGGCAGGTATGTGCCCCCAACGTCATCAGAGAGGATGAGGGTAAAGGGGACAGGTTATGTGGATGTAGGTAGAATAGGGAAGCGTGTAGTATCAACAGTGGACGACGGGGAAAGAGTGAATGCGAGGGACGAACAGAGTGCAGGAGAGAAGAAGAGGCTATCAAAGGGAAGAAGTAAGGTGAGTGAGAGTGAGACAGAATCTGGTGACGACCATGGTACAGAACATGAGTCGAGCGAATAATGTCCCACCCACCCACCCTGCAACATGACCGGACGACAGACAGGTTTTTTGTGATTGGTTGGGTGAGGATAGGACGACGAGGAAGGATTGAAGAGAGAGGCAGTAGTGAAGAAAGTGAAAGTAAAAGTGACAAGTAGAGCTTTTAGCGAGCAAAACTGCCCAGCTGCTTGAAAATCACAGCGAAGATGTGAGTGAGTAAGAAGTGAGGAAGGTGAGGAAGAAAGAAAACGCGACTGCCAGTGTAGTAAGTCGACAGAGTTCGTGAACAGTGTTCTTCGCGGTAAAGTCGCCGGAACCGTTTGGAGGATGAATGCGGTTGCCGTCGTAATAAGACGACAGAATCTCTGGTCCAAATTCGTCGCGATAAAGTCGCTGGAGTCGACGTGAAAATAAGTGCATCTGCCAGTGTAATAAGTCGGTACTCGTTTCGACGCGGTCACCGTCCGAGATTGTCTCCGGAGCCGCCGTCAAAAGTTAAACGCAGTAAAGTCGCCGGAGATGTTTGTGAAGTTAGAAATTGAGGTTGAAGGAAGAAGTTTTGTTGTAGTTGTGGAGGAGTGAGCAGAGTGGACGACAGTCAATACAGTGAGCCAATGAGGCCCAGCCAATTGTAGAATGGTAGCGAGAAGATGTCGAGAGGAGTCGAAAGCGAGATAGCGAGCCAAGATGGCCCAGCTGAGTGGAAGATTGAACGTCAAGGCCGGTGTAGGTAAGGATTTGGTGGACGACAGGAAAGATGGGGCTAGAAAGCGGGTCAAAATGACTCAGCCGCCCTTTGCAGCAAGTGGCAAGAGAGAGGAAGATTGGTGCGAAGGCGAGGAAGGCAGTAGTTTTGTGGTGATGAGGAAGAAGTAGCAGGTGAGAGGCTGAAGAATGGTCGACATGTGGGTAGATGTGATAGTGGTGGGAAGAAAGTTGGGGAGAGAAAGACAGAATCAGTGAGGTGAGATCTGGAGAGGTCATAATGTTAGACGAAATATTTCGGGGAAATATTTCGGTCTAGCGGGGGGGCCTGCGACGGGATTTCCCGTCGCTTATTTATAAAGACGTGTAAATAGTTATTTTTCTATTGTAAATAATGTGGACGACGAAACATAGAGAAAAGTGACAGAAGACGACAGCAGCAAGAGCGACAGAGCGAGGACGACAGAAGAAGAAAGAAGACAGCAGCAGCGGCCGCAGCAGGTTCGAAGCCAACGGAGCGTTGTGATTGGCTCAACCGCCGCCGCAGCCGTTGCTGCTATCAGCGAACGCCGGACTTCGGCCCGCGCGGCGCAGTTGCAGTTGAGTGGCAAAGAAGAGTGGTCGATGAGTTGAAGTGCGGCGGAGAGAGAAGAAGTGGATTTTGAAGCAGCGTGACGTATCTTCCTGCATCCTGGTGGGACCAAGACGGCAGGACCACCGAGAGATTCGGACGGACCTTCTACGTGGACATCACCCCGGCAACTCGCACCTTGGCAGCCCAGGACGACGATCGGGTCGACCTCGTGCAGGCCATAAGAAGAGACCGGAACCGACGTTCCAGCGTAGCATCCCCGACTCAACGCGTGGACATCTTGTTGGCAAGGACACTCATCGGGAAAACAGGAAGGACGACAAAGAGTGTGTGTGTAAGTAGAGTGTGGACGACTAATAAAAGAATCTCTTTTCTCTCGGCGGAATTCCCTCCGAGATTTTGTTGTATTTTATTTTTGGACAGGTGAATAAATTCTGTTAAACTTAATTCATTTATGTTTCTTTATTTATTTCACCCCGTCACAAAAATGTTAAAAATCATTAAAAATCAAATCCTTTTGAAGAAAAAAATATTTTCAAAGTAATGGTTGCCAACCCTATTAAACGAGTTTATTTTAAAACAAAGGTTTTAATAAAACGAAAAATTTAGTTTAATAAATTCGTGAACCTGCTTTCTTATAATCTCGTTTATCATAAAGGCCACTGATTAAACTTTAACTTGCCCTTGCTTAGCTTAGGTTTATTATCAATAAAGTACCTAAATTAGTTAGATTCGTTTGATCATTTGAGTTATTTATAATATTGATCAAAGTTGCTGTAAATTGATGAATGTCGACGATACTTAAGCTATCAGGAATAAATTTACTACACGAGGTGTGTAAAATCTCTTTAATGGTTTCATACTCGCTATTTACGACATTATTTTACTTTCGTTCCCTTGTTTTCAACCCGAGTGATTATTTAAGGAGAAAACAATGAAATTATTGGACGATATTTTTAAGCAATATTTTTATGAAAACAATAAACTTTTTATATTTTTAGCTTTGAATTATGGATTTTAACTAATCATTTTTTGAAAGATAACGAAACAAAATCACTCCTGGGACCACGAAAAAAAATTTTTTTTAATTTTTTAGTCGAAAGTGTAACCAATTTCTTTTAATTTTTCAAAATTAAGATCAAATTTATCAACATCCTACATATACTTTTTCATCGATCGCTTAAAAATTACTGATAAAAGTACACAGGTACAGTTGCGAAATTCACATAAATATTTTCTTACGCATATTTTAACTCGAAAATATATTTATATGTATACACGTGTGAAAAATTCTTTGGGAACTTTTTTTTATTTTCCATTCATTTTGTTTCGTATCCTTTCGAAGGTCATATCACGTTTTCTTTACCCGTAACATTTAAAAATTTTTTTATCTTTCAACATACTCTTCGGTATACATTATTTACACGTCGTTTGATAAAAAGGCGCTCGTTACGTCGAAAATCCAACGACGTTTCAGAGGATCATATCTTTACATACTTTTATAATAATCATGTATATTCCTCGAAATTTCACTCAGCACCGCAAGTACAATCCATACATTACTTTCCGACCTCACAAAAATTGCTTACAAAATTTAGCTCAATCTTATATCTTAAATGCGCATGCTTTCACTTATGTACTAAGAGCTTGGAGATATTTTTTTTTTCAAATTGCTGTTTCAGGGATTGGCACTAAGAAGCTAATTTATTAAAACTACGCACGAAGCGGTTAACTGTAGAGTTCGCGTTTATGGTTTTTTCGATAAATTTAACATCGAATAATTTTGGATTTTTTTTTTTTCGTTAGTTTAATTGGTACTGTTGGAGGGAACGTAATAAACGTAAAAAACGTTTTCTTTTGCAATTCAGGCCCGTGTAATCGGATTACATCCTTATATATTCGATAATTTTTTTTTATACGAATGGAAAATTGAAAAGTAAACACAAAATGAAGAAAAAAAAAAACAGATAAATTTTTCATTAATTTCCTCTACGCACAACAATAGTGAAATTAATCGTATTCTATAGATAGTTACGATAAAATTTTACACGATCTAATTAATAAGTCTCTGGCTCGGTAAACTATCACATCCTGGTGCTTATTATTATTATTATAATTATTATTATTACTTATAATATTAATTTATTTTGTTTTAGTGCATCTCGTTGCCACCGAATTCTTAACTAAACGAGTGATAGCGTTGACTTTTTCATATACTTTTTATTATTCATTCGGTCAATTAAATGTAAAGCTAGCAATATGCTGAGATTATTCACAAAATTACATCCATAAATTTTTGCTGTTTCTACTATTACTAATATTTCTATTCTCTTATTGTTTATTAATTTATTAATTTTTTTTTTTTTTTTTCTGAAAAATTGTGAAGAAAAAAAATTTGGATCGGTTTCATCATTCTTTCATTTATTTATTTATTTTTTTCAAGCTAAATTACTTTGGAAGAAAAATTCTCAGAGTCGTTTGTTTGTTCGAGAATTTTTCTTAATATACTCAAAAATGGAGCAACAATATTTTTGAGGACTGGAAAAAAAAAATCATTGCTGTTAAGTCTTGAACTGAATCGTACGAGGATAATTTCAGTACTGAGTGATTCAATAAAAGTAGGAAGTGTTTGGTGGGCAGTTACGTTTTGGCATCTATGCTTTTGAATCTCATCGGGCATCGTAATTAGGGAAGTACAACGTTGAAAGACGAAAAAATTATCGTCCTTCGAAGTTCGAGTGAGCTTAGTTTACATAACCTTCATAATTTTTCAAAAAAAAAAAAAAAGTCGAGAGATTTTTTTAACTCTATGTGATCATTTACGTTTTAAACTTTCGTTACGTTGAAGACATTCAAAAATTTGAGTACGATATTATTTACTGTCACGTTATTATTTTGTAAATTGCGATTAGGAAAACTTAGTTTTTTTTTATTTCAGAAGACTTGGATGCTGAAAAATTAAATTTTTCTTATCGTGCATCTATCATGCATCTTGACTTTTTACAAACGTATATTTCATAATTTTACTTTTTTTTTAAAGTAATTAATTTTTATTAACAACAACTTTTATGCGTGCGTAAAAAAATACATGTTGTATCTGTTCAACAATTAATAATAAAGCCATGAATATTAAACATTAATAGTGTTTTGATCCACAAAATTATGACGGTTAACAGATGTGCGTTGAAAATACTGGTGGCGATAATTTAAAATTAAATTTGAAAAAATCGATTATGTATTTTAATTAAAATTTTTTTCGTTTTGAAGAGGTGAAAACACGTAGAATTAATTGGTAATTGACCTTTTTTCAAATTAAAACTTTTCTTATTATTTTACTTCATTCATAAAGCCCTCAAGTAAAATTTTAACATCGAGACGGAAAACTTCACGGAAATTAAAAATTAAAAAATTTGAAGAGTATTTCTCTTAACTTAATTTAAAAAATTAATAAATGAAATTTGTTTTAAATTTTTAAATTTTTTTTTCCCTTTTTTATGGAATTTTAAAATATAAATATAATAAATTTCTTAAATTTCGAGGACTAAAAATATTAATCAGAGCGTTAACGCTTATACGTGATCCGCTTTAACAAACCGTTCCAGAAAAAACGGGAACGAATATATTAATCCAATTATTGATTTTTTTTTTTTTTTAATTTTTATCCTCATTTATTTTTTTGTGTATTTTTTACAAGTAAGTCCCCTCACATTTAAAAGAGAAAACACGAAGAAAATTTTTTTTATTAAAAGTGTAATGTTAATAATTATTTACAATGGTTTTGAGTTATTTTCGAAGTTCTTGAAGCATGATTGTTTTACTCGTGATCAAAATAAGTGTTGAAAAAATTAAGAAAATTATACGCATACATTTATTTTTTTAAAGGAAAATTCGAGCGTTTTAAAAATTCATCAATTAAAATCTAAACATTCAAAAAGCTAACCAACTTGAAAGAATATTGTGAGCTTTTTAAATATTAATTTTCAAAATCGTATCAGGAAAATGCATACTTAAATATCACTTTTTTGATAGCTTGACCTTTACATCAGCACCAATTCAAAACTAATGCAGGGTCTCTTCCACCAGAGGGAGCTAGTGTGTTCATTGACGAAATACATGGCAACTGTAACCATATACATATCTTAAAAATATATATAGATATACTCACCAAGCATTTTTCAAATGAACACACCGGCTCACTGTATGTACACTTAAAAAATAAATAAATAAATAATCATTTTTTTCGTGTTTTCTGTAGTACAAAAACTCTCTCACTTTCTCTCTCAAGATAATCATTAGTAGAAAAGTACCTATGAGTTTAACATGAAAAACATTCGTAGTGGTCGAATTAATGAGCTCAAACGGGAAAAACCGCGGCGCTCGATGGCGTGCGGTGGGGGTAGGTCGTGGTGAGAAAAAGTACCCGCGAGGCCGAGTATATGATGAATATCTTTTGTCGTCTCCGGCTGCTGCGGCCGGTACGACGAGGTTGGTCCGAGAGCTGCACTCGTGGATGATTAACGTGCGTCGGCTAGGAGAACAGAGAGCCGACGCACGCTTATAGCTACGTGGACGCGGCGAGGCTGATCGAGGTCGACTCGGTAACGGCCGCCCGAGGCTTCACGTCCAGGGAGTCGTAGAGCGAGTACTCGCAGCATAAGAAACACTTCATGAAACCTGGCACCTCACCGTATATGGCCGGTGGTATCGGTATGAGCGGCGACGTTGATTTCTTCCACTTTCTGTACTCCGAGTTGCTGAAAGAATATCAAGTTTTTTTAATCGTCAGCTTTTAGCAAAATCTTCACAAGTTTTTATTGCATTAAAATTTTTTATTCTATCAAAATTTTTAAGTTTATGATTTTGAACTCCCGCTGAATCGTCTGACCTGTGTTGTGACGTCATCTTGACAAAGTCAAGCACGTGTCCCAGGAGCTTTAAACTTATTCGCAACTAGTATTGATGCTACAAATTAACAACTATGTATTAAGTTAAATGTTGTAATAGTTCTTCAAATTGATAATTTTATATTTTCATTCTGTGATAATGCTTAATGTCATCAACACTAACTGTAAACTCTTGAGTCACGTTTGTAGGTAAAATTTAAAAATCACACCGATACGCGCGCCGCAAAATTTAACAAAATTAAGACAGCTGTTATTCGATATATGACGACAAGCTTAACCAATAGGATCAAAAATGAAAGTCTCGCTTACTCAATTTTAACATTCGTTATAAATTCTAGTACCGAAACACTAAATAAACACTAAAATAAAAATTAATTTTGGTTTCGTCACCTTTCCCATCCTTGAGTTAAATAAAAAAACTTACTGTCTCCATCTCTCATCCGAGGCTTTTTCCAGGAGCGGCATCCCGGACAGGAAGAGTATGATTATGGTAGTGAATATGGGCGAGGCTATGACTATCCACTCTATGCCCTCGATCACGTTCAGGGATATCGTGAAGATGCCCCACCAAACTATTATCTCGCCAAAGTAGTTCGGGTGCCTCGAGAAACTCCACAAACCTGCATTGGGAATCGTGCCAAGTTTCAGTTGGTGTATATTAATTGTAGTAAAAAAACAAAAAAATTTACACGTTTGCGTGAATAAATCGTTTTTCATACAGTAGGTACTTCTTGATTTTTAAAATCATACTTTGAGAAATGACTTACAGAAATTTATATTGAAAAATTTTACTCGATATTCTTTAGTTATTTTTTGATCAAGTTTAATGTTATACATATAAATGGTTTAGCCTTTAAGTTATGTAATTAAATAAATATGAAAAATATTAGCAGAAACCAAAAGTGAAAATTTGTGCCAATTTAATCATTGTTAAAATTTCAAGTAATTTTTACAATTCATCATCTAAGAAAACTATCTGAAATTCAAACGTAAAACAGTTTTGTGAGCTTTTTAATCACTAATTATACATCTCTGAAGCAGCTTTTACATACTTTCAAACTGAAAACTATATGTTACAATCTCAAGAATACAGCTGCGCAAATTTTATTTAGACTCTATTTTTTTTACTATTTATAATTATAATTATTATCAGTCAAGATAATAAAAAAAGCGAATTGGTCGATCAAAATGCTAGCAGATAGTTAAAAAAATTTGATTTATTTTTGTTTGTTTTATTTTTTTTTTTTTTTTTGTGTATTACTGGGGAATGATCTATAAAATTTTAAACCTGGATTTAAAAATTTAAAGTTACAAATTGAGGGTTAAATAAATCAGTTTTAGTAGGAAAAAAAGTTTCGATAAAAGCATTCTCCCTTCTTCCTCTGAACATTCTACATATGAAAATTTTATTCACATAAATTATGTGGTATTATGAAGACATAATTGTATGCTTTTTCTAAAAATAGTACTTAACAAAATTCCACTCGAAGTATGGCAAAAAAAAAAAAAACTTATTTTTCTACCGAATCTCAATCAAAAGGTTTTAGCTTTACTTTTCAGATCATTCCGCGAAAATTAAGTTTTTCTGTTGTTTCTTTCTCTCTTGGACCTTTCATTCATGAAACCACATTATTAGCCATCGGTCTTTTAAAAATAATAAATAAATTAAATAAAAAACAAATCAAGGGTTAGTTTACCGTCATCGCACCACTTGCCGTCGTTCTTGGTTTCGGTTTTGAAGGCAAACTTCTGCAAATCAGCGTAGGTCTCGGTAAGAAGACCCACCATGAAAAGCGCCACACCAGCGCTGTCGAGATTCGTCATGGTCTTTGGAGCAGGTGGAAACTTGTGACGTGGCGAATTTATTATTATCACTGGAAGACTCACCACGTAAACCCATATTGCCTGCGTCAAAAATTTCATTATTATTATTATTATTATTATTATTATTGGTAATTTATTAAAGATAAATAAATGAATAGAAATATGGTCATTATTTTACTGTAAAGTGCGAGGAGCTACGCACTCCATAATCATTGACATTCTGTGTTTTGAGTGTTGAAATCACAAATATTATCAAAAATAATGCTTTTTTAAGATTTTCACGAGGAAATGATGTAGTATTTGATCGATTACATTGATTTCTATGTGTGATATTCTTTTAGTGATTCTAGAGTGAATAGCCTTGCTAAAGTGATCAGTGATGAACTTAGTTATATGGTCTTAATAATAGGTCGATGGAAAAAAAGGTGTGCTTTTTTAAATTTTAGAAATATTGATTAGTTTTTCAGAATTTTAATCAATTTCAGCATTTGATTACGGTTTATATTACGATTGTAACTCAATATTACATTGTAAACGCAATTTTCTCATGTATTCATGTTTATCAACTGAAAACATGACATGGTTTTACTGCTCAGACATATTTTTCCAGATGGATCAATTACTGATTTATTTGATCGTAAAATAGTTTATCATGTCATCCTCATGCGGCCGCCTTTTATAAAAACACGTACAATACTATATTTCAACGACGTTTGAGATTAGCGTTCGTAAAATCGAGTCTTTACGCACGAGTGCAATAAAGTATCACAAGTACTCTATGACGCCATATTAACATTTCACGTTTTAAAAAGAAATTCAAATAACCTGAAATGTCCAGAAGACAGCAAAACGTATGGTGTTGCTCCGTCGATCCTCGAACCTCTTGTCCCTGCCAATCTTGTAAATCCGATAAAGCAGGTAGGAAGACAAACGAAATCCCCAAAGACATACGAATATGGTTACCATCAGCTGGCGACTGTCGTAGGTCTAAAAGATATTTTGATAATCGCACTGATTAGAGTCGCTGTTATTATCGATTTAATTTTGATAAGTGCTTCAATACAGTTGTGTTTTTGGTGAGTTTTGAGTAAGTGCGGCATTTCAATACGTATGTACTCTAAGGGCATTCGCCTATTTCAATAACAGTTTTTTTTTTTTTTTTTTTTTTTTTGGTACCGAGTTCACCGCTGATTAAACCCAGTAAAGCTATAAAGATGCAGTAAAATTAGAAGTTAGGAGAGCTAAAATTGTATATTTCGTACCGAGGATGAAAAATACTAATTTTCGGTCCGAGAAGCGAAATGTATTTTTTGAACCAAGACCGCGATTTAAAAAGAAACTGATAAAAATACAATAAAGTTGTACTTTATGGATTATTAAATTCAGTTAAGCAGATGAAAAAAGAACCATAATGTATACAGTACGATTTCTAAAAAAATATTTATTGTTGTTCAAACAAATTTTAATAATTATCGATTTCTTAAAAGTAGGTTTGACTTTAAAGCAGAAATTGTTTTTTAAATCGAAGCTATACGTAAAAGAATAAATTTCTGGTTGGCGTGACAAACCGGTGACCTCTAGAGATTAAAATTTGGGGTGAAGAATCAGCGGCGTCTACAGTATCAAAATTAAATTTCTACTTTTATAGTGACAGTTAATATAATTAAAGAAAAAAACTGATTTGATAGTATTCTATCTACAAAAACTAAGTTTTACAAGTAAACAACATTTCATAAAGTGTCTTGTTTACACGTGTAATTTCTACGTCTGCCTGTGTATAACTAAACTAAAATATTTATCAAAGAATATCATTTATTAAGTCCATTCAAGTTCTCTTCAAAGCTTTTTCACACACTTTACAACATAGTTCAAGCTATACGGATAAAAAAATTTGTTTACGAGCATTTAGTGCTAAAGATTTTTTTAATATTTGAAAAAAAAATTTTAATTCCAAATCACGAATACGAAAGAAAATTTTTTTACTATAAAATATGACTAATTGTGATTAAATATAGATAAAAACTCAGAAGTTTATTATAATTTATGTTCATGAATTTTTTTTTGTTTATTGTGAAAAAAATGGAACAAACGCTATAGCTCTGAAGAGACGTATTTAACAAATATTTGTGTAAAAAAACAAAAAACAAAGGACTCTGTTGAAATAAAATAATATTCATTATTTAAACTAAAGAACTAAAAGTGAAAACAATTCGACACACTCATAGTTAAAGAAAAAACAGGATGAAAATAAAAAAATTTGGCCGACAAAAGTCGACTTTGGACGTCAGCCCGTAAAATTCATTGAAAACCAATACAAAAAAAGAAAGAAGGTTGAGAGTGATATAAATTTAAAAAAATTAAAGTTTCATGGATAAACGTCATGCGAGAAAGAAAAAAATTTACACACTTTACCGATAAAAAAAAAAAAAATTCGTACGTGCAACAAAAAAAAACATCGATTAAGAGTTACACCCAAGGCATCCATTAATTACACAAAAAAGGATAGTATCATAATATCGAAGAGGAAACATTTACTAGTGTACTAATGATAATAATAATAATCCTAAAACTATAACATAAAAAATAGTCAAAGTACTCATGGATCTCGAACAAGTCCAGAGCTATCAATAGGCGGATACGCTGCGATTTTTTTTTTTTTAATTTTTTTTTTTTTTTTGCCGACCGACTCACCTTACCGACCTGTCCGAGGAAGAAGGTCAGGAGGGCGACTATCATGAAGTTAACGCCCCCCGCAAAGTCCGTGAGCTTGTCCATTTGAAAAGTAGCCGCCACGCCGAAGAATATAAGCTGCATGAGGACCGTTACTATTGCGCTTATCGCCAGGTGGTCTACGTCAAGTATGTCGACCGCCATTTTTTATTGACCACACTTTTTTGGACTTTTTTTCTCCTTTTTTTTTTGAACACTGAAATTTTATTCAAATTTTTATTTATTTATTTATTGAGCATGAGAGTAAAGAAATATAATACGCAAAAATTTTTGGTCATTACTCATTTCACGCTGTTGAAACCAGAGCTAAAAACTAATTTTTAGATCATTTGAAGTTACTTTGTAATATTTTGTTCAACGGATAAATCGATTGCCCGTGTGCGAAGAAAAACCTTAGCGAAAAATTTGCCACGAATAAAGTTACAATGAGGCGACTTTCGGTTACTTAAATGTTTCTAAACCATCTTTATTCATTATTTTAACTTTTTTAGATTGGAAGAAAATAAACTTAGTTTTCAGTTGGTTTTCAGCCCGTTGATACACAGGGGTGAAAAATTTTTTCGACAGACCAGCCACGAATAATAAGACCCTCGCGATTTTTAAAATCTGATAACTTGGAGTCTTTTTATTCGCGGCTGGTCTGTCGAATCACCCCGTAATCAATTACGGACTGATACCAAAGTTTATTTTCTTCGAATCTACAAAAATAAAAATCATTAAGGGATATTTTAGTCACCAAAAGTCGCCTCATTGCAACTTTATTCGTGGCATGTTTTGGGCTAAGGTTTTTCTTCGCTGGAACCATCGAAATGGTTTGTGTCAAAAGCCCTTTTAAACCTAAACTCTACTTTGAAAGTTCTTTTATATTGTTTCATTTTACATCCTCAATTTTTACAACTGCAAATAATTAAAAAAGCCTTGTTGAAAAGGTGAAAGAAAAAATTTAAAATTAACTATTTAATTAGCATTAATTGATTAAATAAAAAACATGCAGAATCATCGTAAAGTGTAAAAAAATCAAGGATTGAAGGTTCTTCATTTCTACACACTTGGAACTTTTTTACTCTACGCCGAAAACTAATCAGGTAAAGTATTATTATAATACAACAAAACTAAATCATCCATCAACAAGTTTTAACAGTTAAATCGAATCATCAAAACACCTTCGCAAACGCAGTTTTCAGAGAGAAAAAAAAAATTCGATTTCCGCTTTTGATACGCGGAGGTCGCATCCGCGCATAAAACACAAGTAAAAATCTCAAATGTAGTGCAGAATTATTTTTGTTTTATTTATTTATTTTTTTGCACTATGAAACTAATTAATTAATTACGAGTATTCACGCAAAATTTATTCCCGCTTCGTACTCTGTTTATATTTCCTTGACGGCTGTTTATGTCAATCGAGATGCACGCACGCGTGTGACAGGTGTGTATCGATTTGTAATCGAGATTACGCGGCCTCCAAAGTTCAAGGGTGCGGACCGAGGATTTCTTTTCAAATTTACGGTTTTAGCATTTGTTTTTATTTATTTACCGTTTTTAGAGGTTTTAATTTTTGGATAATCAATCAAATCTACCGATAAACTCGAACTTTTTTTTTTTAATCGTTTCGATTCGTCTCTCTAATAAATAATATCAAATAGTACTTAATAAAATTTCTTAACTAATTTAAAAAAAAATTTTAACTTATTTTGATCTTTTTATTTTTGAGATAAAATAATTTTTTGATAAGTATTTGATAACGAAATAAAAATCTACTTCAATCAGAACAAAACAGATTTAGTTTTATTTGAATTTATTAAAATTTGCTTATTAACTGGCATGACGAGACTAACATAAATGTGCGCAGTTATTGGTTTATGATAAATTAAATGATATCTGAATAATTAATTGATGTACTAATCTACGTTTAAGGTTTCTTGACCTGAATATTCAAAACTTGTTTATTAGGGCAAATTTTGCAGATTATTAAAAAACACAAAAAAAAAACTTTTTGAAACATTTTTTTTTTAGTTTAACGCACATGTATTTATTATATTAATGTAGTTATCAGGTTCTTTAAACATAGATTCTTAATAACAATCATCCACCACGTTACGCCTACGATACTTCGCGCTCGAGCTTACGCATGGTAAAAGCTCAAAAAATTTAATTTGAACTGATTCCACTTTCTTAATTTAATAAAAAAAAATTTATTTATTTATTTTTTGTTTTTGAATGATACATATTTATTTATAATAATGAAGCTTCAAACTATTTAGCAACAAATAACACCACTATTTTACACTTAAAAAAAAAAAGAAATTAATTTTCAATGTTTAGATGAGGCGACTAATATCTGAATTTGCAGTCCCATAATAAACAGATTTAAACTTTATGAATTCATTAAAATCAACTATTCTCATGGAGAAATTAAGTAATTTATTTTATTTAAGTTTTATCCTACCCAAGTAGGACTTAAGGTTCGCAGTGAAGTAACTACCTGAAACACTATTTATCTCCGCTCGAAAAACAAACACAGGGCAAAAAAAAAGTCAGCACTTACCTGGGCAGAGTCCAGGGTTGAAACTCGGTCGTCCGCGTGGAGTCAGGTTTCGAGCAAGGACCCGAGCTCGCGAGCACAGGAGCCTGTAGGATCAGACTCGCTGCACCAGCACTGCACCATCGCATCGGCCGGCAGTGTCAGCCCCTACTCCACTGACCCACTGCTGCACCTCACCTCCCCTGAAGATATATATATGTATACACACGCACACTAGCTTGAGGCTCCTTTAGTCTTGTTCGATAAATTCGGGATTATTATTTTTTTTTTGTTGTTATTTATTCGCAGTATTTCCGCACGCGCGAAAACTGCTACACTGTCTTGATATTTTTCACCGCACTGCAGGAAGGAAGGACTGGCTCAGCAGCCCGCGAGAGGGGATCGATACGGGACTGCCGCAGTAGACTCGGCCCACCCCCACCACCCCCCGCGGAGGGAATCTTGGTTCTTTTTTTTTTTTTTAATTGCAAATGGGTCGTTGCTTAATTTTTTTTGGCCGGGCGAACACAAAGCGATAGTTTAAATTTTTAGAACTTTGTTGGAATGATTCTTATAGTTTTTGGATTTACTTGGTGAAAATCCAGAATTAATTAATTAATGAAACAAATTTTTTAGATTTTTACAAGTTTTTTATTAACGATAATGTCATCTTCAGATGAGTATATACGCAATACAGTATTGACCGTAATGAGGCTTTCATATTAATTGTTAATAAAAAATTTGTGAAAATCTAAAACATTTGATTTATTAATTGATTAATTAATTAACTTTTTAGAGCTGGTAACCGATTTTCAAATTCATGGATTTACTGTAGCTTTTTATTGTACACCCATTGATGAAAATTTTCGACAAATATACATAAATTTGTCTATTTGCACAAGTAGTTCGCATTCGAGTACAAAAATAGCATAGCACCCGGGAATATTTGGTCTCGATTTTTTTTTTTTTTTTTTTTAATAAATATTTTTAAATTGATTTTAAAAGTTAGTACGACTCTATATCTAGTGATTGAACAAGTATTTTTAACTGAGTAACCATTTTAATCCAAGATTTTTTTTTAGCAAAAAATTTACAAATACCGTTTGTTTTGAATATTTGTACATTTATTTAAAGAGAAAAATTTCATTTTTACTAACAATTATATCTGAATACTATATTGAAATTATTTTATACATGAGTCTATTGTGGCATATATTTTTTCTGGAACTTCGAACATATAATTTCCGGTAATTGGGAATTTTTATCATGTTTTTGTTTTTGTTTTAAAAAATAACAATGGTTTAATATTTAGGTTGTGTCTAGGTACCATCGCCGTGTACCGTACACGGTAGCTTTTTACTTTAGATCCTATAATTTATTCCAAATAACCCACTTAAGTTTAAAAAATTACTAGTTTTTACTTTAAATCTAATTACCCATCCTAAATAACCCACTTAAATTCACAGAGTGTCTAAAGTAACTCTTATTTGGTACCGTGTACCGTGCACCGTGCACCGAATACGGTACACGGCGATGGTACCTAGACACTTTCTAATATTTAACTTACCGCAGGCAAGGTGTATATACATATAACGTGAGAAATGTTGCATTTGATATTATAAGATACGTTTTACTCTCTATATATTTTCAATCATTGTTTTGCAGATGTCGTAAGGGTTTTAGTAAGTCGAGAGAGTTTGAAATATTTATTTTTGTCTAAAGTTACCAAGATCGACTAAAAACTTTTTGCAAAAATAAATTCATAAATATACAGAATAGTTTATGAATTTTCTCAGAACAAATAGATACTTTCAACCGCAAATTTACCGAAATTCAATCTAATCTTGCATTGATGACAGCTCTGATTTTTTTGTATGAGTTAACTTTAATTTTTTTTTGGTAGTAATATTAATAATTTAATATATAGCTTTATATTAGGTTAATATTTAATTGTAAAATGGGGAATCATTTTCAACATTCCAAGGTTGTAAATTATGTTTGAGATTTTATTTATTAATTCTTTTCATTTACAAATTAAAAAACCATAATTATTTTACAACTTTAAGAATCAACGTTGTATTTTTTACGGGACCTTTTTCGTTGGGATCTTTCATAAATCAAAAAGTTGCGTGTTGTGAAAAATGTAATTTTCCATTGGGTTTGATTGAATTATAAGTCATGAGAATTTTTTTAATGTACTTGTTTTTATTCCAATGTTTTAGGAAAATACATTACATAGTCGATAAGGTAGTTTTTATATATTTTTTGAACTAAGTATCGCTTTGAAAAGACAAAAGTTTTAATGAACATTTTTATATTGATTCAATATAGTATTACTAGAAAATACAATTTTATAATTATTATATAAAAACGCAAAGCATACTTTAATAAGTAATCTTTGTTCTTTAAAAAAAAAAAAAAAAAAAACAAGATACAAGGCAAAAAATTATTATTTTTTTCTTTTAAAGAAAACCGGTTTTCTCTAAGCCACGAAGTATAAAATTATCACTACTCTACAATCTTAATGATACAAAAGTATTCAAAGATATTTGAACGAAGTTTTAAAAAATACAACTTTTTGTTTTTAAGTATAAAAAACATACTTGTAAAAATGATTAAAATTTGCGTCGAGAAAGGCATTAAATGCTAAAATCTATCAACTAAGCATAAATATATTCTTAGACCAATATTGGACGGATTGCTGATTTAAAATTCAGTTTATCATCAGTCTCAAATTCATGAACCAAATGTTTTGTTTAGATCATTGTTTTGAACTGTTGGCTGATTGTAAATTCAGATCATTTTCAGTCTTTGGTCGGTGTCAAGACATTGTACTATCTTCCAGTGTAAACATTTAAAATAAGTTCAATTATATTTGCTTCATGTCTAAGGCACTAGCAACACCATATAAAAAGTGTATATAAAATGTATAAAAGCTTATAAAATTTTCTCTTAAATACTTGAGTAAATGGAGTAAAAATTTTTAATTATCCATTTTTGAATTTTCTTTTTTTCTTTCTTAAATTTTCATTTGTAAATATACTGTAATTAATGTTATAAGCAGAGTTCTTTTACTTAAAATCTAAGGCCACAAGAGTTCAATATTTGGTGATTGTAATTCTTCAATTATTTTGTACATAGACCAAACAACAACTCCACAATAAATCTGTAAAAAAAAACCAGAAATTATCAAGAGAATCAAATAAAAAGAAGTAATTTATTATGAAATTTTATCTAAAGTCTTACATTATATCCCATCCAGAGATAATCAACAATTACATAGTATACTACATCCAGCTGAAATGAAATAAAAGTTATTATTGCCATTATAACAGAAATAATTAAACTATTTTGCTTGTTGTGCAATCATATTTTGAAAAATTATATACTAAATAGGCTAATAAAAATATAAATGTTTTATCTAAATAAATGATTGAATTTGTTTAAATGTTCTGATACTTAAAAACTTACATATATGTAGTATGCCCAAAGAAGCCACACTCCAAAACAAAACTGATAGAAACAAATGATACCCCAAACATACAGCCAAGGTAGTAGCCAACCACGTATTCCAATGTGTATACCATGTATCATCATAAAAGAAGATCCAATGAGTATGAAGAGTACAATAATAAAAAAGAGTCCTTTGAGAAGCATTGCTGAAATATAAAATCTTATGTTAGTTGGCACTTGATAATTGTATCTTGTAGTTAAAAATTAAGTTTTACTTTATAATAGTATTATAATTTAGTAAAATGTTTTTTTTTTAATTTTACTGAAATACACAGACAGAGCGCAGTTACATTTATATTATATTTATAGATTTACTGTCTTAGCTACCAAGACTAAAAATGGTAATAATAATTTAGAATAATTAACTTGATAACTGTAGTAATAATTTGTTCAAGAGATTATACAAATTTTGAAAAAAATTATACTCACGATTAGTAACATTCCATCTAACATCATACTCCAAGAGAGGGTTCCACAACTGTGTAGAATCTCCTCCTCTCATTTGATAAATTATAAATGTTATTAGTATAAAACTCATCGCCTGAAAAATTAAAAAAATCACTGCAATTTTTATAAGAATTGATTTTAATTAATTAAAAAACAATAAAACTAACCACGCTGTAAAAGGCAATGGTTTTGCAGGCTGTCTTCAGATTGTCCGTCCATATGAATGGTGTCCAAAAAGATTCCAATTTCGGCATCTTGGCTTTAAGTTGGTCTCACCGCTTTTACGCAAAGATTAAAAAAAAAGTACGTGTACTTTTCATAAATAAAAAGAACCACGAGGATGCGTTACGGTAATTTTGGGCGCGCCGCCGCACCTGCAACTACCTATTGTTATGCTGTATACACTCATATAAACTGTTTATGGGCGTCGTCGTCACTCGTTCTAACTTCTAGCAGAAATTTTTCAGTTCGTAGCGCCACCGCCGCACCGCATAAAAAAATGACTCGATAATCGAGATTCGAGAACTAAAAATTTTTTCAAATCAATCATTTCAAATGTAACAAACAGTATGAATTGTTTTATTTATTTTTTTTTTCTTTTCAGTGAAACCTGTTACTTCGAAATCCTCCTTAACTCGAACTAACATGCCAGACTCGAATTTTCAATATTTGCAATTTGAAATTTCAAATTTTAGAAATTTCAAAATCTTTTAATTCGAAGTAAATTTTTACTCCACGGATGACTTTTTCATGTATTTTTGCCTCTACAATCCGAAGTCACTGCAGAGTGCAGAGTGTAGACATCAGTTTTAAAGGTGCATATTTTTGTGTAAATACAATTAAATTAAATTAAATGCAGAATCGTAATTTTGACAAAAAAGAAAAATAAAAATCTTTCTGAATCATACATATTTAGAAATTTTTTGAAGTTTTACCGAATTATCTTGGTAATTCGAAAATAATGCTCAGACGCTTTAGATTAGAATAATAAGTTTCAATAGATTTATTTGTTTTTTATGCTTAAATTACTCGTCCACTCGATACATAAAAAATTCTAAAGTTACGCCCCTAAAAAATCTTCCCTCCAAAGGCCAAAACACACCCGCCGCAGCGCATCTGTGTTGGTCACATAACCCTTGTCAACCAGTCCGCAGCTCGCCTGTCACAGAAAACTTTTCTGATGCAATACCTGCAGCTGGGAAAATTAGTAGAGGCGCGTATTCCAACCTCGAACGAGTTTTAGTGATTATTTTCGAACGGATAAACTTCAAATTTCTGTACCAAAATGTCGGAAGAAGAAAATGTGAGTTCACTAAACAAAATATCTGTCGTGCTCCGAAATTTGTTTTACGATAAAAAAGGTAGCAACGCACGCGACGAGAGTAAGCGCATGTCACTTTCGTACACGTGTAGACTTTTGCTCCACAAAAATCGTATTTTCTAGGATTACGGTTAAAACTTTGTGCATTTAACTTGAGATTTTTCTTGTGACTACTCTCGAGGCGGCTTTCGCGTCGCGCTCGCGACTTTTTGAACAATTTTATAACTTATGCTTGACAATCCCAACCTAAAAATACCTACACGTTGCTAAAAACCAAGAGAGATAGAGAGAGAGCACGACGACCTTCTTGACCGGTTTTGCTCTCTCTTTGATGTGAGGACTGCGTCACATGATGCTTCATTAATATTTTTTTTTATTAATTTTATTGCATATTCACTAAGCTTTGGGAAGGCTAAGATGTTAAATTAGGTTTTCAGTCTGCTGTTGCAAACCTATGTTTACAAACGCAGTTGCTTGAACTGTTGAAAAAAATCATCTTATTATAAGAAGAATTAGAATTCAAGATTGAATATTTGATCAATGCGATCAATTAAAAACTAAAAATTTAATAATTTTGATGAATTAGAATAATTTTTAAATATTATTTTTTCATTTCAGATGTTTGATCCAAAACTGGCAAAAAAGAAGAAAAAGAAGAAGACTGGCTTTGACATAGACTCAGCAATTGCAGATCCATTGGGAGTATCAAATAATGACATAAATGAAAATAAAGATAAAGAAAACATAGATATAGATAATGCAGCTCCAGAAGAGGAGGAAGCATTAGATCTTGAAAGCTTTGGAAAAAAGAAAAAAAAGAAGAAGAAGAATTTCAATTTAGATGACCTTGATGCTGCACTTCCAGAAACTAAAAAAGAGGTATTTCACAGGTTTTTTTGCTTTGTTGTCTTATAGATGAATTTTTAAAATGAAATAATAATTCTATCAACAGGATGTATTGGAAGCACAAGTTGATGAAAATGATGCAGAAGACTTCGATTTATCCCTCGATTTTTCAAAAAATTTAAAGAAGAAAAAAAAGAAGAAGAAGGATCTCGATGAACTTATTGCTGAAGAAACTAAAGAAAGCGCTCCCAAGGATAATGGTAACTATTTCATACAATTTTGATTGTTCTAATTTTTATGTGAGCCTGAATGTATATGCTGTACATTATTTTTTAACATGCTGCACTGAGTTCGAGCGAAGTGCAGATGATGGTAAGACATACTAAGAGAAAACTACATTGTTCCCTGGTAGCTGCACTTTTAAAAATTCCTGACTACTTGTAGTTGTATAGCAGTAATATTTACTTATGATTTTTTTCTTTGAATTGTTAGTGATTATCTAAAATTCATATGCTAAAATTCTTTTATCTCTTACTATAATGCTTTCTCTTTAATAAGCACAGTTTTTACTATAAATAAAAAAAAAAAAACTAAACATTTATAATTAAATTAATAAGTAAGCATTAAGTATTTTGTAAATTTTAACTTTATTAGTTGTGTCTGTTGACTGTTCTTGGCTGTTAATTGTTGCATACATTGATTTTTTTTTGTTTCTAATGCCCTTTTTTTCTTTTTTCAATGTAGAAGAACCAAGTCAGTGGGTTGGCTCAGATCGGGACTACACCTATGATGAGTTACTCGCAAGAGTATTCAATATAATGAAAGAAAAGAATCCAGACATGGTAGCTGGAAAGAAACAAAAATTCGTTATGAGACCACCACAAGTTGTTCGTATAGGAACGAAAAAATCGTCCTTCTCAAACTTTACAGAGGTGAGCTGGATTTTTCAATCTCAAAATTGAAACAATGCCATTTGCAATTGAAAATTAAATATTTGTTTATTGTCACTATTTTTAGATTTGCAAAACTCTGCATAGACAGCCAAAACATTTGCTAGACTTTTTACTGGCTGAGTTGGGTACCAGTGGTTCCGTGGACGGTAACAGTCAGCTTATAATTAAGGGCAGATTTCAACAAAAACAAATAGAAAATGTATTGAGAAGATATATCAAAGAATATGTAACATGTCACACGTGTCGATCGCCAGATACAATTTTACAAAAAGACACCAGACTTTTCTTTTTGCAGTGTGAAACGTGTGGTTCAAGATGTTCTGTTGCTAGTATAAAATCTGGTTTCCAGGTCAGTATATATACATTATTTTCTAAATTTATCAGAAGATTTTAAGAACTTCCAGTGATGGTTTTGTAAAAAATGCAGTCATTAGATCATTGTAATAGGTTTTATGATTTATAGCAAAGTAATCATTGGGTTTTTCTCCTATTTTTTATGATATAATTTCATTTTTTTTTTTTTTTTTAATGAAGTCGTTTGCTCAAATACTTTAAAAAGTAGTCTTTAAAATCAGTTTATTAGTATAAAACATCTTAAAATTTTATAAGGCTGGTAACGATTACAGCATTTAGAAAAAATAGAAAGTAATAAAAAATACTTGTAAAATATTTAAATGCATACTTCAAATTTTTTTGCATAAAAGGAGAAAAACTCTCAACGATTATTTTGATGTAAACTACACGACAGTCGAATTAAAATTGACAAAATGAATGCATTTTTTGAAACTTCTTAAAATTCTTCTTTGTTTGAAAATTCTTAAAAATAATTTTTTTTTCCCTTGTTTCAGGCTGTCACTGGAAAACGTGCTGCTATTCGGGCGAAAACTGCCTAAAAATATTATCAATGAGTTTATGCTGCAAAAAATTCGTTATGATAATTATTTAGAGTATTTCTTTTTAATAATAATAAAAAACAAAAAAAATGATTTTAATAAAAAAAAATTATGGTTACAATTTATTACCGCGCTATCTATCGCTTTTTTCTAAGCATCGTATGCGCTGAAATTTTTTACTGCAATTTAAAAAACTATAAACAATCAATACTGCAAAAGTAATATTCAAAAAACTAGTTTTGTTTTTTTTTTTCCGTTAAAGCTAGAAGAAAATTAAACTAGTTGAAAACACACATTACAAAAATTATTTCATTACTTGTCTTGAAGGATCTGTATAAAAATACTATATTGAAAAATAATGTATGAACGCGTGGTTATGAATGACAGTGATAAATATGTATAAATGATCCTTAAAAGTTAACGATATATCACACATATATATTGTTACGTAGGTAAGACCATTTATGTTGATAATTTCACGAAAAAAAAAAAAACAAACAAAAAACAAAAAATACGCATGAACAAATTTTTCATCAAATCATCTAGAGGTGATCATTTGTAAATTTATTGCCTAATAAATTGACTAATAAATACTAACACTCAGTATGCTAACATTCTTTTTCCTAAGAGTTCTATATCTTCAGAACGTTTTCTTTATCGCTGATTTAATTAAAAATATCCGAAAAATCATGTTTCACTGCACAAAGAAGCCTTTTTTTTCACAGTGACTGAGGGTAAAAATATCTCTGCTTTATTTAAGTGAATACCCTTTGTACAAATATTTTTAAATTCTTACACGAAATACTTTGTTGTAGTTTTGTAGTTTAAAGAACACAAGTTTTGAGCTTTGTAAACAATTTTTCTTGCGTGGTAATAATTAATATTGAATAACTAAGATTCTTCTCACGCTTCGGCGTTAACGAGATTTATCTCTGCTCACTTGCGATTTGAAAAAAATTAAATCCTTCGTTACAATTAATACTCGTGTGCTAGTTAAAAGAAAATTATTATTCGTTCGATAATTATCCAGTATTAGTTAGGAGGAAATTATTATTTATTTATTTTTCTCTAATACTCCGCCTCTGCGCTTATTTATAAATCGAGATGATAATTATTTGATCTGTTCCCAGAACACGAGGCTTACGTAAGGTCCATCAGAGGGAAAAATAAAATAAATCAAATCGATTTTTTGTACGAGGGGAGGAAAAAAATCGACATTTTGACCGCAAAAGGGCGAGGGTTGAACCCCATCTCGATGAATCACCTAACTTCAAACTTACTTTTCTTTTTCTTTTTAAAAAGCTAAAAATATGTTTCTAATTCAAGGAATTTCATTGATAAGTGCAATCACATTCAAGAATAAAATTATCATAATTAGACTGCATTAACATTATATCGCGTTAAAATTTAAAAAAAGAACTTTTTGTAGTTCAAATTGTACGGAAAAATACATGAACATTAGCGTTTGATTAAAATTAATTTTACCATGAATTTACCTCCGTTACTTATATTAATAATGGTAATCACGAATGAATTATAGGAAACTCAATTATGTAACATTGACAATTTTTTAATTTCATAATATATCCTTAACTCTTCAGCAGCGATTGTTAAAATAAAAAAAACTCGATCGTTCATAAAAAAAAAAAAAAAAAAAAAATTTGCACATTTCGCTAAAAACAGAGCCTGCAGCCAGGGAAAAGAGAACTCCCGGAATATCGACGAGCAAATTAGCGCAGGCGCGATGTGAGCGTGGTGTGGGTGCAGCAGGATTTTTTTTTCCCACCCCGCCTCAACGACCGAGATAATTTTTCCTTCTGCAACTAAAATTTCAGAAAAAATAAAAAGATTGACCCGAAAAAGTACGAAAACGGTTTATCGAAGAAGATTCGCGCTAAATCCGTAACTTCCGGAAAAAAAAAGACCCAGAGTTCACTGTACTTTGGGGGTTTCCCTGCGTCTTGATTGATCGAATCCGAGCCAAATTTTCGTGTATCTTCAGACCTTTTTTTTTTTTTTTTTTTTTTTTTGAGAAGCTTTAAAAACAGCAGAGATTTATGAAATTTACGAAAGGAAGGCGTATGAAATTTTGTAATTTGTGACAAAATTAGTAACTCATAAATATTATTTTCAAATTTTTTGTACGCGAATTTGATTTACACGTAAAAAAGTAAAACTCCTATGGATAAAATTATATTTATTTTTTTAATTCCTGCGGAAAAACTAATTTTACTCAGAATTTTGTTTCAAGTTCGTTAATCATAAGTTTGATTTTAAATTTTTTCACATCAGTAGGAATGAAATATTATAAAGCGAGTAAGGAAAAATGAATAATTTTTAAAGTTTTTCTTAAAATTGTTAGAATTATAAAATTAATACTGAAAATCAAAGTCAGAAGACGTTTCTTGAAATTATTAAGCTTTATATACGCTTCCTATATTTTGAATTTGTAATATACATTGTAAATAATATTAAAACAAATAAAGTATAAGGTACGAAATAATCATACGAAATTGAAAACTTGTGAAAACCCATCTTAAAAAAGAAAATAAAAAAATATTACTAAGATTTTTATTTTTGACCCTGGCCAATATTTCATTCAAAAGTTGTAAAAAAATTAAGATTCGTTGGAGTTTAACGGTTTTAAAAATTGATGAAAAATTGATCACTCAAAATTTCTTCTTTTTTTGCACTGATTAAGATATATCTATGCTAGAACTAGTTCGAAACAATCTTTAAAAGCTGTAAACAATTTTTCAGCAGGTTCCCTACCGAATGAATCTAGCCCACAGATTTTGTCAAAATTAAATAAACACATAGTTTTTAGTATAAAAGTAGCTCAGCCAAAATTTCAAAGAAGCTTGTGAAAAAAGTTATAAACATTTTAAATTTCACAAATTTACGTGCGCTCTAAAAGGAATTTACTAAAACCGCGAATAATTAATTTCTAGCCCACAGATTTTAATGTAACTTTGCACAAAAATCGAAAAAATTCAGACTTTTGTTATTTTACTTTCAAAACATTCAATAGGTACCTGAAGCAATAATTATAAACAATTGATTTTATATTCTTGTAAATATGACTTCTCATTGGCTACAATACATAGGTTAGAAAGTGGCTGAGCCAATGAGCAGACGACTACTTTCGTCAAATGCACATTTGTGCTTACGTAGATGGTAGGGAACCCCCTTAAAAAAAAATTTGTTTCTCATTTTTTTTTTTTTTTTGACTAAATCGTATGAAATACTTACTATATTTTAAAATTTTTTTAGAAAAAATCTCGTTACGCAGTGCAGGTGAAAGTATAGGATCGTTAGAACGATTATGAGATGATGCTTAAATACAACAAACAAATGACGGTCTTTCAGCATTGAGGTAGCTAAAATCTCACATTAAATAGTCAGTGAAAGTTAATGTAGTTAAAATATCCATGCAACGAAGTTGGAAAATTAATGGTAATGTTAAACCGCCGGAACAATAAACATTGTTCACATGATTTCTTAATAAAAACGACGGCGAGCAGCTCGCTCGAAAACTGTGCGGTCACGTTATTTTACAAATGCCCGAAAGTGCGGTGCTGACTTTAATACATGATACACGATATTTCACCGCGCAATTTAGCGGTTTTACCGAGTTTAGATTTTTATGTTCCTGGTTTTTTTTTCATTAGTTTTCAAAATAATTTACGAGCTTGAATCCTGTTTTACAAAGCAGAAGTGGTATTTAAGGTACAAGGATACAGATATTAAATATTAATACAAATTTTGATAAAAATTCAAAACTTGATTAAAAAAAAAAATTGTTGATTATTTATTGCACAATTATTTTTGGAATTATTTAAAATTTTATAAGATTCCTCAAAATCAATAGTTTTCATAAAATTCGATGAAAATTGAATGATTTTTTAATTGATCATTATTTTCACATCTTTTTAGTTTCAAAAGTCTTTAATTTATTTAAAATTCTTTAATTATTAGAAATAAATTATCATGTTGATAATTAGCCGCGTACACCTTGAAACTATCTGAAACTAATCCAATTACTTTTAATCATTTATTTAAAAATAATAATATTAGGTTTACTCAACTTACTTCTAAAAAAAAATTTCATACTAAAAAAGTCTAAGCGAGAAATCATGAAAAATTGGTTTCCAATAAAACTCCGTCGTAACCATCGTGAATCACGTGCCCATGAAAAAAAAGAAAAAAAAGAAAAAAAAAGTGCGTACCCTAATTAGGGAGCGAAAAAAAGAGAACAAAAGGCCGAGATAACGGTGATAATGACGACGACTACGACTACTTCAGGCCGCAGTGCCGCGCGAAAAGTCACGTGAACGACAAAGACCCGAGATTATCAAATGCATGTACAGCTGCTGCTTGGAGGTCGATCGCGCCGTAATTGAGACGTAATGACTATTTTTTTTTTTTTTTTTTTTTTTTTTTTCGTAACCGATTGTTTTGGGAATATCGGAATTGGATCGCTGTCCTCTAAAGTTTAAATAAACACTTTTTTTGTTAAAATAGTACGGAGTTAAATGAATTTTATTTTATTTTATTTTTTCAAGTGAACTCTGTTAAACCTTTGATATTTTAATATATTTTTAAGTATTAGAGTTTATCATTAGAAGAAAACTTAAAAGAAACTCTTAAAGGAAATGTTTGTCGATCCCTGTACTTAGCCCTATATGGGAGCAAAAATCTCTGCAAAAATACATCAACTTTAATACTTTTGAAAGAAATTCTATAACAATCATTTTGACATACATGTCTGTCAATTTTGTAGTATACTAAATTAGTTATTTATATTTATAATTATTTTAATCTTTATTTAATTTTAAGTTTGTAATTACATTTAATAGTGCCAGAACTGTGTACAGACGCGTAAGTGTCTCTGCAGATGCACAATGTGTACATATTTCTGTATAAATAAATAAATAAATAAATAAAATAAATAAATAAATAAATTTTTTTTTTGTCTAGAAGTGGGACCGTAAAAAAACTTTCTAATTTCGTTTTCTCTTCAGGAAGATTGGAATAATCTCGAGTATTATTTTTAAGTGAAACCAGGAAAAATTTTTTTATTTAATTATTTTTAAAAAATTTTCGTTCAAGCACTTTGAAAATTGATAAAAATTCTTTTGAGTTACAAATATATTGACGATTGAAAAAAAATATGAAAAAATTATTTTGTTTTATTTTTTGATACAATTTTAGTTGAAGATTAAATTGAACGTGGGAAGTGTTGTTAATACTGAGACAAACATTCTTTAGTTGCCAAAATTTAAAATTTTATTTATATCAAAAAATTTACTTATATCAAAAAACTTTTAAGCAATTTTATATTTTGTTTTTAATTAAAACTTTTTCAAAGTTTATAGACTGAGTCTTATACAACCTGCATGAATTTTTTAACTGTTTAATCAAGACAAAAAAAAATGCTGTCAGCTTGATTTTTTTTTTACAAATTTTACTCGTGGTATCATATTCAAGTTAGTTTTAGAGTATGAATTTTTATTTTCTTGATAAGATCAATAAAAGCTTTAAAAGTTAATGAATTGTTTATGATTTAAACGTTCAACTATTATAAACTGTTTTATCTTCGGTTTTATCCCGCAAAATTTATTAATTAGCATCGTATCTTGGTTGATTCAGCAGTATCTGTAATTTTAAGTAATTAATTAGTTACGAATCTTCAGTTAGATATATTCGTTAAAAACAAAAATAGAAAATTATCTTATCTATGTACGCTATCAACGCGGAAGTTATCGATCCACGCTAATCATTACTTTATGCGGTTTTTTATAATCGTCCAGACATCGTGGTGAAAATTCGGAAAAAGTATGAAAATAAACTGATGGATCTTTGACCTAAACCAGAATCAATTCAAACTTTTTGACAAGTCTACCACTATCTAAAAAAACTACACAACCTAAAGTTAATTTCTTCTAAGAATAATTTTCATCAATTTCTAACACAAAACAATTTTTTTTTGTTATGTTCTTGTTTATCAGGATTTCTCTTAACTTATCCAAATTTATCTCTTTTTAAGTGACTGACCTTTCAGCATAATAATTTTATAAGTAATAATCATTCAATAAAAACAAGTAAAATATATCAAAAAATTAAAAAAAAAAAAAACGAAAAAACTCAGAATTTAAACAAAATCCATTGACATATGAAAAAATAAGAATAAATCTTTTCTTTGAATTAATAAAAAGAGTTGCAATTTCGAAGTTGAATGTTCAATTTGGTTTTAAAAATGTCACAAAAAAAGTTTTATCTCATTCGAATCAAAGTTTTTATGATTAAGCCTGCGTTAACTAAATAATTGATTATCCAAAGAATATCTAAAAAAAAAATATTCATTCATAAAATTGAAAAAAAATTATCAGAGTCAGAAAAAAACAACAGATGTATAAATAACAAATGTATTTTTATTCACAAAATCAAAGCGTAAGTAAAAGAGAAAAAAAAAATTATGTACGATCAGCCAAGTGTAACCGAAAACAATCATATGTTATTTTTATTCATTCATATTATTTTTCTGAAAGTCAGATTTATTTTTGATTCTGTGAACGATCGAGGTTTCGAATTGTTTTTTTTTTTATTTTCTGAATACGACTGTGAAATTTAATGCGCATTTTACATTGCTCACCTCGAACAACTTTTTCTAACTGTTGTACAATTAATTTTTTTTCTTTTTATGTAAAGTAATTGCGAGTTAAACTGGAAAAGCCACGTTTACAATAATAAAAAGTGTAACTTGTCGAACCGTGTTTATTAATAATTTGAATAACGTCATATCGATTAATTATTTTTAAATGCAATAATAATATAAATTCAATTTATGCTATTTTATAATAACGATAAAACTATTTTATTTTTAATATGTATTTAAATAAAAACTATCAACTTTTTCTTGAACGAAGGTCATTCAAAATTTCAAAAGTTGATCAGTTTGAAGTTTCTATGAAAAAACTTTAAGGACGATTATTTTTAAAATAATACTGTCGCTAGTATTATTTAACAAAGTTTAAAACAGTTTAAGTTGCAATAAATTTAAACATCAGACATTTTATTACTATTTTTTTTCGGTTATTATAAATTAAATAAAAAATAAAAAAGTTTTTGATTAGTTTGATTTGATACACTTACATTTACTTCCAGATTTAAAATTTTTCTTTGATGAAGTAAAAATCTCTTAATAGACACATCGAAATCATGTAATAATGTGGCCTTAAAAATACGCGTAAAGTCAGAAAATTCGAGGGAAAAAATATGACAAATCTTGTATATACTGGGTGGATCTAAAGTTTGTAAAACTCATAGTTATTATAATTTTTTTTTATCAAATTTTAAGTTTGTTATGTTTTTTGCACGATTAAAATTAATTTTATAGGATTCTTGTTAAAAAAATTCTTCTGACTTTGAGGGTAAATTTAAGTTTTTATCCTTGTATATATTGTCAAAACTTTTAATCCTTTAAGAGTGAGACCAAAATTAGTAAACCAAAATGTAACCTTAGTCGTGGCAGATTTTGAGCTAATTTTTTCTTCGCTAGGACAATCGAATTAATATCTTAAGATTGTATGAGGTTTATTTTACCATCTGAATGTTTTTAATTGTTTATGTCAAAAATCTTATTCCAGTTTATCGAGTTATCTCTTTGCAACCACCTTACTATAAGATAAATTTCAAATTAAAGAAGAACAACTCCACCTCGTACCCTAACGTCGAAGTTGAAAATAAAAATTGCAAAAAAAAAGTTTAAGTCGATAGAGTCTCGGTAAGTAAGAAGGTTGCCAAGCCCATAATATGGGCACCGCGGAGAGAAGAAAGAGAAAGCAAAGAGCTGCGGCCTGCCTCTGTTTGTAGAATAATATTGTATACATACACATGTATATAGTAGTATACAACACAATTTGATGTGAGCCGCTTTTTGCTGCTTCGTCCGGTGCAGGTGAAATTTAGGCTTACCTTTTTTTTTTAATTTTTCATCACTTGAATTACTTGATTTTTAGTTTGTTTCTGTTGGTATTTACGTATTGAATATTTCTATGTTTCAAAAATTCCTCGACGCAGGAGAAATTAGAAGAGAAGAAATTGAGTTTTAATGACTGTTTTGTCATCAGCCCTGGCAGATGCAGTTTGCAGCTGTGGACCGCCCACTGGTCGTTGGAACATGCTCTATCTTACTTTATCTGTTTGCGGGGGAGAAAATGTTTTTATGATGTGCACATGTAATTGTTTTTACCTGCGTTATGGTCCCCGGACCACTCTTATAGTTAGTCGAGCCTAGCCGTCCCTCTAAAGACCTCTTCTTGTGCCAAATTTCTAGTTGGGTGAGTAAAGTTTTTTGATTGAATTGTTTGAACCACCCAAATATCGATCTATTATTTATTTAATTCCCTGATAAGTTCCCACATAATTCTATAGTTCCTGCGGCTGTACCTTACAAGTGGGAAACTTAAGAACCCTAGAATTTAAAATTTAGAATGTATAGAAATACAAAGTCATCGTGTATTAAGTTGACCATCACATACACTTAAATTTAGAATTTTCATTTCACCGTACGACAAATTAAAATATTGATTAATTATTAATACAAACGTATTTTGTAACTACTCTGAAGAAGACATTCTATGTTAATAAAAATTGTTGTGAAAATCGTGAAAACCTTGTGTGTTGTATTATTTATAATTTTTGATGGATTTTCACCAAGTAAAAGCAGTTACTTAAAGTTATCATAAATGATATTTTACGAAAAAAAAAAAAAAAAGATCTCGAATCACTAATGTCAAATTCAGTTTTTATTACTAGCCAATTTTAGTATGAAACATTTTCTGAAAATAATTTTTTGATAAATTATACTGATTTAAGTTTGACTTTAAGTGGGTGTAACGACTTTTATTTATTTTTTATTTTTTTATTTAGTGAAAAAAAAAAAAAAAAAAATTAAAAATAATATGGATTTAAACAAGATTTTGAATAACTCGAAAGTTGCTGAAATGTCATGAATTTTAAACGTTTCTTCGTTCAAAAATCTTGATATTTTTAATAGTTTATACATGTCAATTCAAAAAACTTATCGCGTGAATTTTCCATTAAATTTTTTACAGATTTTACTACTTTCAAACATTTCAAAACCTTTTAAATAATTCCTAAAAATATTAATTTTATGACGAAAAAATTTTTTGATTTAATTGATCAGCTGAAAAATTGAATAATATAAAATTTTCCCATTTCAGGAATACATTTTCAAATTTTGAAAATTTCACCCTTCGATTCACCATTAAAAAAATCAACTAATTGTTGACCCGCATATATATTTTATAATCCGCAAGGCGCATTAAACTCCGTCCTAAAAAAAAGGTTGCGAGTTTCGTTGCTCTTGAGTTAGAAATTTTTTCTAGCCGTTTCTGTTTGTACACACACACACACACACACGCACACATATAGGTGTAATTTCGCAAGCACTGGCCGGGCGGCGATAACTCATCGGTCTGCAGCATGAATGTTTAGCAACAAAATATCCACATACTTAGGCGCAGCTGTTCGCTCAGCTGACGTTGCGTTCCCCTTCCCCTCCTCGGTGAGTTTGTGACCGTCAACGACCCGACGTTCAAAACTGCACGGTTCTATTGATTTTCGGGGGGGCCGATTGAGGGCCTCGACTTTTTTCATATTTTCCGTACGAAAATAAAGTGCTTTTTTAAAGCAGTACATAAGTCGTTTGAACATTGGTAATCTAAACGGTGATCGTACAGCTTTTTTTTTATGACATTTTTCATTCACAAAATAGGGGAATGTACAAATTTTAGACGGATTGAATTCGAATTCTTTGTTTACGAGACAATGAATTATAAAGGTTTTTTTTCAAAATTAATATTCCATTGAGTTTTAACGAATATTTCAAAACGTTCCGAAGAACTTTCATGATACAAAAGTTCAACTTTTTTTTTAATTTGAATTTTATATTTTAATGTTCTTGAATGTTCTTGATAAGTAAAGATTTCCAGTACTTCTTGTGAGCTGGTAAAGAAAAATGCTGATTTAGTTGGATTCATCCAAAAAAGATTTCAAATTAAAATCGTAAAAATCCAAACAAACTATTAAAATAAATACGAAAAGTTTTAATGTCCTAACTTTTTTACTGTCCGCGGGGCTCAATCGAAAATGTCACTTTTCGAATATTTTGAATTTGAAGTTTCGAATCTGGTCTATTCTACTATCGAAAAAATTATCAGAGAACAGAAACATAAAAACAAAAAATTAAATTTTCATTGTTACGGTTTCTTTCAATTAGCTGCTTTTATTTGATAAAAATTATGAAATATTTAAAATTCAGTTATTATATCTTCCTCGAACTCTGAATTTTCATTTAGCATTTAAATGAAAAATTGAGTGAAAACAAAAAGGATTCTTGATAAAACCGTTAAAATTATCTTTTACTTTTTTTAGAAACATTAAATTTAAAAATAAAAACCAATAGAAAACATTGAATCCAACAATATCACAAACCAAAAAAAAAAAAATTCTTAAAAATCTCAAGAAAAAGTAGGATCTAGGTTCACCATAACAAAGAGAGATAAAGAGAGACGTATCTTCTTGCAAGCAAGCCTGCAGCAGCATTTAAACTGCAGCTGACGGTCGCGTTACGTTACCGAATCAGCTGTGCGTTGCACAGTCGCAGCAAGCCAGCTTCCCCCTCCCCCCGCGTCCGGGCTTGTTCTTTGTTTGTGCAGGTCTGTCTGCACTGAAGCTCGGCTCAGTCGCTGCCGCGAGCCCTCGACAGCAACACGCCCGTTCAGGACTCAGCACTAGGAGGCTCGCACTCAGCCCCCTCCCCACGTAATTATAATTAATTAACATCCATTAATAAACTCGTTTTTATCATTCGTCCGCCGAATCGTGAACATCCGCGAATCTAACACTTCGTGACAGTCGATCTTATCTTTATCCTGCAGGAGAAGAAGAAGCAGCGTAGTGGCGTCTGTGGGTGACGCGGGCGTCCCCTTTTGTGTGCGCGGAGCCTAGCGCGTCGACTCTCTTTGTGTCTGTGTGTGTGTGTGTGTGTGTGTGTCTTTGTGTACATTGTGTGGGTGTCTATGCTTGGGTGTGTATGCGTGTGCCTTCGCACCGTGGTGCAAGGGTGACCACAGGAGCAATTTTTTTAATTTTTAATTTCTTATTTTCGTCCTTTATTAACGATAAAACGGCCTTCAGGAGTGTCCGATTTATAGTGACGCTTGCTCCACTTTGTAGTTTGTTTGGGTTGCAAGTTGAAAGTTGTGTTGTGTTGTAGAAAAAAAAAAAAAAAGAAATGGAAAGAAAGAAAAGAAACGGAAGAATTATTAGTGGTTATCGCGATGAGTTTCTCCTCCAGATACTTACGTACACACAGTCGCTATCTTATATTTTCACTCGGTACTAGGAATCGTAACGAAAGCCCATTATTACCTGCAGCTCTACGTGTTTTTCTTTCTTTCGGCTGGAGCAGTTTTTTTTTTTTTTTATTTCGAAACTACGTTGCAGTTTAGGGAAGGGGCTTTGTTTACGACCCTGCCCTTGCGGTGGAGGGGGGAAGCGGAGGACTACGGTGCGCTATGAAAGTCGTGAGAGAAAATTAATTTTTAGGTTACTACCAAAAACAAAGAATTTTCCTTTTTCGTAGACAAAAGGGGAGCCGAGCGAACAATGACGTGAATTATTTGTCTATTTAAAATCTTAGTTTGAGTAAATGAACGAGTTACGAAGTATGTGGTTTTCGTGAAGATTGGTAGTTTGATGAACATGGATTGTTAGTTTGTCAAAAATTTATTTATTTATTTATTTTTTATTATTATTACTTTTTTTCATAGTTAAATGAGGAAATGGAACAATGACGAGCGTACAATAAATAAGTGGGTAAAAGAAAATATTACAATAAATAAATGAGTAAATAATGGATTCAATGTATTATATTGTAGATATGAGATATCGTAAGATTGTGCCATCAATTTTTTTTTTGTAAATGAATAAAATTTTGTAAACAATGAAAAAAACTTGCAACACTGATTAGCTTGTAGCTAAGTTGGCAAGGTGTTCGAATGCGCGAGAGCTTTGCTGATTACGGGTAATTGGTCAGCTCGAGTCAGCTGACATTTAAAAATCGCACTGTGTTTTGAAAAGTGACTGTTTATTTATTTATTTTTTTTATTTTTCTGAATTATCGAGTTTGAATGTATGTACAGACGATAAAAGAGACAATAAATAATAATAACGAATGTTTTAAATTGTTTTGTGCAGAATACTAGAGTGATGTGTTGGATGTAGAGCGAATGGCGTACGATTGGTGAGCCGCAAGAGATTTATTCGGCAGGGACTGACTGACTGACTGCGAGGGAGGATTTAAGGATGCCTGGATGCCGATGACGCTTTTGTCTGATGAGAGTTTTTACGCTTTCCTGACTTCGGACACGGTAACGTCTCAAAATCATCTTTTTTTTTTTATTTTTATTAAAATTTTCAATTTGAAAGCCTTTTTTTTACTACATCCAAAGTCATGATACTTATGATAGTAGGTTTGGAAAATGTTTCCAATTTTTATTTTTTTTTAAACTAAAGTAGCTGCAGACGTTTGGAGTTTTTAAAGTTTCAAGATATCTTATTCTCGGATCTATGACGCCA
This sequence comes from Encarsia formosa, assembly GCA_038277355.1. NCBI lineage: Eukaryota > Metazoa > Arthropoda > Insecta > Hymenoptera > Aphelinidae > Encarsia > Encarsia formosa. The sequence goes on from CM076184.1 coordinate 129,176,657, forward strand.
CAAATCTGAAGTTTCAAAAAAAAAAAAATTGTTTTGGTTTTTCATGATGAATTTTAATTAAAAAATTCCGAAAGTGAATCTTAATCTCGTTTTCAAAATAGTAATTTACTACTCTATTTTAATTATATTATTACTGTTACAGACGTAGAATATAAAAATTTGTCTTATTACAATATTATCTATATTATATTTACAAAAATTTTATAATACTATGATATACATTTAATTATAATCAATATAATAGAATATATAATTAATATTTTAAGCTTCCAAACTCGTCCAAGCTCAAAAAATATTCTATGGCAGCCTACAATTTCCTCTAAGTCATAAAAAATTATTTAAAAAAATCAATTTTATTACAGCTATTGAAGTATATCGATACACAACTTAACGTTTCGCACACTTATAGTTTCAGTAAATATATTTAAAATAGAAGTAAATAATCTATGCGAGGCAATTTAATATTATATTTAAAATTTAAATAAAACAATTAATAAAAGTTCTCGGTCAAAAGTTCAAGTTCGATTAAGCACGAGTAGTGTCATACATAAACGCGCGTAATAAACCGCGATTCACGCTAGTCGCACGTGGAGGCTGAATACCTACCTCGACTCCGGATAATTCGCAACGTCAAAGGACGTTTCAACGTTCCCCGTCGTCAATTAATTTATTCAAGCACGCTCGCGATTTCGACGGCCCGCGCTTTTATATCCTCGTCCACGAACTGATTTTATCCCTGTTTGACCTTTGTAACAATAATAATTTTAATATTATGCACGCGCGCAATCGTTCAACTCTTATGGAGCTTAATCAACTTAAATAAAATAAATTTTTTAATTATTTAAAAAACATTCTTAGTTTAAATATCAAGATTAATCGGCCACCGGAGGAAAGAAAAAATAATACATGAAACAAAAATAAAAAAATAAAAATAAGTTTGTGAATATTTCCCATACGTCAAACTCCACTTTTACCAACTTAGTAAATTTAAAAATTAAAATTTCAAAATATATCATGAAAAGTAAAAAAAAAAAAAAAAAAAACTTCGACATTTATTAATAAATAAGGCATATTTTTATTACTTGACATCCTAAGTAATTTTAAGCAACTGTTAATTTTTAAACAGCGATTCGATAAAAGTTTAATTTGAAAAGATGCAGATTCCGCGTTCAACAACCGAGGAATAGAAAGAAAGTAAAAATTAGCTCACGCAAACTTGGCCCCGCACGAGAAATCAAGCGATAATTTTCTATTACGCAACAGTTTTTTTTTCGTTTCGTGCCTGTGGAATCGGGTTTTGTTGGAAAATTTAATTATCTCAAAAACGGTTTGAGTATCGAAGCCTCAATTGAGAATCCAAGATTAAAAATATTCCGAGAATTGCGTGTCCACCTCGTTTAAACACACATAAGTTGACATAACAAAGTAACAAAGTATCGGCCGAGTTCGCAAGGACGAATCGAAAAAGGCTTTTAGCGCGTTCGATAATGCACCTTTTTTTCAATTTTCTGCTCTTTGAGACCCGATTTAAGTTTCAGAGTCAAGGGAAAATTTCTAATTACGAAATATAAATTTAATTGAAGTGTTGCGCAGGCTAAATCGAAGGTTAAAATCGCGTGTATGATTTAACCGATTGAAAGACCGATTTGGTATTTTCATTTTAAATCCTAGGCTAAAATAAACAAATCTTAAACTGCACGATTCATCGACGCAGTTGATCGTAATACCGAATAATCCTTTGTCGTGTTTAATTTTAAATATGAAGTATGCGACGTCCGATCGCTTCACCGACACTGTTAGCTTTTACTCTTTATTATTAAAAAACAATGTATTAATATTATTTTAATTGACTTTATACAGTAGTTAAAATTTATTTAAAAAATTAAAAAATAAATTTATATATTAATAAACTATAATATTAAGAAATATGTAAATTACAATAATTCTTAATATTTTTTGTTTATTAATCTGAATAAAATTTAATTTTTTCCTTTTATAATTTTTCAAGATAAACTGTTGCAAAAAATATCATTAATCAACTTGTAAATAGCACTATTCATCCGTAATTATTGCAATCTACAGTTAAAATATCGTTAGCAGGGAAATTTTAAGTAAATGTAATTTATAAAAAAAAAAATATTAATAAATTTTGTTAAAAAGATTGAAAAATTTTTGGTTATTTAAATTTAAATTATTTTTTCTCTTATTTGAAAACTGTAATTTTATTCCAATAATTACTTTAAAAAATTAAGTTCTTAAAACTGTGTCTTGAAAGAAAATTTAAACTTTGAAAAAATTACATGCAATTAGATTTAACCAAAAAACGATTATTGTTTATTTATATTTTATTTTTTGAAAATAACATTTTATTTTTAAATTCGTATCGTTGTTTAAGAAAATAATTTTTTTTTATTATGTTTAGAGCTATAGTTTAAATTTGAATGAAATAAAAAGAAAAAATTAAAACACAAATATTTTTGTTAAAAAATTTAAATTTTTTTAACTGTGTCTCAAACGATAATTCAAATTTGAAGAAAAAATAAACGCACTCTTTTTTTAAGTTAACATCATACTCTAAATAATTAAATTTTTTTTAAAAATTTGAATAAAAAATAAACTTTTTTAAAGCAATAGTTTTATTTAAAATTCAAAGTACAGAATAATGAAAGAAATAAACGAAAAATCAATCGGTCATTTCCAGCTGACGAGGATCGTAATCTAAAGTGGGTGCGGGTGATATCGCATCGGGCCGCGCGGGCGCGAGAGTTTTATTTAAAACCCGTGACATAAACATCGGTGCAGCTCGCGTACTGCATTTCATAATCCCCGCGCGAGCCAGCTCGTCTCTGTAGCTTGACTAGCTTGCGACTCGGACGATCGATCGTCTGGCTGCATCACCACCCAGCGGCATTGTTATGACCTTGAGGCCTCCTTTTTTTTTTTTTTTTTTCGGAGAGGCTTTTTTATTTGGGGTTTTTTATTTTTCTCGTAACTTTTAATGAAATTATCAAGTAGCCAATAATCTGTAAAAATCAATGCTATTTATACATATTTTATTATTAAGATCAGTTTGATTTCTTATTTGTATTTTCTTGATAATCGTTTATAAATTTTACTAGAAAAAAAATTTTTGTTTTTTTTTTTTTTTCATAAAAAATTATCAATCAATCAATCGAAATCAATCAAAATTATTCAAATCGGTACAGCTGAAAAAAAAAGAAGGAAATTGGTTTGGGTAAACATTTTTTTACCGAGAAACAATGCAAACAGCCAAGCTCGGAAGTGATTTTGAGGATTTACGTAAGAACTTTGATCAATTACGCCGGCTAGGTTACTAAAATAAATGCTGACAAAACGCGCCTCGCGGAAGAAGAATAAGAAGCTACAAAGTAGAAAAAAAAAGTCAATCGGTGCATTAGCTCGAATTAAAAATCACCTCGTAGATAAGATGACGCATCGATGCGATAAGAGCCTGAAAGTGACCGATCGCCGGAAGAATTTCTAAAATTTTCCCAGCGGTGATCTGAGATTCGCACGGTTTAGGTGCGCGCGGGGTATTAATAACGACCTTGCGGAGTTAGCGCGACCTTGGGTCTCTAAAATTATTGTGCGAGATTTCGAAATTCCTCCTCGAGTACGAGGTTTAACAATATCCGCGATTTGGTTTTGGCGAACAATCGAACTTATTTGAACGATTTTACTCAAGCTGTTGGGTAAAAAATAGTATCACTTGGAGTTGTAATAGTATTAATAATAATTTGGTCTGCACACAAAATAGTACTAGAAAAGTAATTTCTTGCGACCAAGATTGCGGACTAAAACATTGTTTTTTCTGCAAAAATGTAAACTTAAGCAAACTCTGTGTTCTTGCAGCCAGAAATTGCTTCTCTGTATGTAATTGAATATATTATTATAAATAATTAATTTTAATTAATTACAGTTTATTATTATAAATGATTTTATGATTGCTATAGTAGTAAAATAGTAGGTATTTTTTTTATTACGATAACATTTTAGTACAGTCGAAAATTGTTTTTATTAAAAGTTTTTGCTTTGTCATTTTGTTTAAAAACATATATTTATTTATTATTATTTTTTAAAACAAAAATAATTTTACTTTTACACTAAAAAAAGGTAAACGTTGATTTTTTTTAAATCGTGATTAATATAGAATATTAATTAAAAAAAATTAATTTCATTTTATTTTGTTTTTGGTGAATAAACAAAAGAAACTATATTTATTATAAATTCTATAAATAATAGATAAAATACATACAAATTATATATTACTATAGTTCGATATAATTTATATTGGCTTACACTTTACGCATGTAAAATTAATGCGTGATAAGTTTGAATAAGTTTCTAATAGAATTATAAATACTAAAAAAATTGTCTTATTATTATTATTATTTCTATTATAGTTACTATTTTTGAATGTAGACTTTTAATGCTTTGTCATTTTGAATAGTAATAGGTAACACAGCTTCCTTCGTTTACTTATTTATAAATAAGCATGAGCTTTTTTAAAAACAATTTTATTTTTTATTTTGTCCCTGGCGTGTGACTTTTCAAAATTTAATTAATCGGTACTAAAAAAAAAAAAGAAAAACTCGTTTGTCATTGTTGAAGTTTCGGTCGGTATCGGTTACATCATTTTAAAAATTAAAAATAAAAAAACTAATCTTCATAATTTGAATTCAAATGAATTCCGCCTTTTCGGATGAAAAGAAAATTGAAATTTCTCATTTTTTGTAAACTATTGGGGTGGACGCAAAATCATTCATTCGAAAAAACTTGCTTGACTTTGAAATCACCAGCGTCCCTAAAAAATATTCTTTTGAAACCACCGTGACAATGCGAATTGAGTCCTTTCAAGAGTATAAATTTTTTTTTCTTTCTTTCACTGTACGCGAAATTTAAAAAGTTTGTCGTTAAGTCGTCGGGTTTTCTATTTGAAAACTAACCGCAAGCATCGCGAACAATTTGATTTACCCTCGGATTTACCTGCAGCAACCGCACGCGCCTGCGTGGTTTAGCGATTAAAATTATTTTCAATTTTAAGTGTGTCCTGTCCGTTTATTTACTTTTTCAACCCTATACTAGAAATAAATAAAAATTAAAAAATTTGTTCGCAAATTCATCAAGATTTTGTGTTTTATGTAGAAAAGATTGGTGATTATCGATTAATTATATATTTTTCATTGAAGAAGTAATTTTTTTTTTAATTTAATTTAAATTGATTCTATTGTTATGGTCGTGTAAGCCTAATTGGTTTAAGTACTCCTAAATAAATAAACAATTAAATAAATAAAAATAGAAACAACGTTTTTCACATAAGTAAGTTGTAGCCTAATTTTTAAAATTAATTAATTTAATCATCAAATTTTTATGAAATTTGTTTTAAAGTTAAAAATAAGTTTTGAATGATAAAAAAAAAAAAAAAAAAATCTTATACATTTGTCAGATGTAGAAAAATGGAGTCCCAGACATTTCGCCATAAAGAGTGAAGTTGGTTTTAGACGTTTTAGACGCTTGTCGGATAAACAACATTAAAAAAAATTTGGAATGAAATTAAAATAATGAATTTTCTTGTATAAACTGTAGGGTACAACCATTTTACCCTGGAAACGACTCCCAGGGTGCTTGTACGTAACATCCCGGGTCAGGATGGTCACCAGGTCTCAAGGTCCAAAGATTACGTCTTGGAGAAGACTTCCCAAGGAAGTTTCGACCCAGGTCAAGTCTAAATAAACGCCTGGAGCATGGGGGTGGTGATTACTCTTTGGGGATGACCTCCCCAGGAAGTTTCGACCTGGGTCGAGTCTAAATAAACACCTGGTGCATGGGGTGGTGATGACTCTTTGGGGATGACCTCCCCGGGGAGTTTTGACCTGGACAGAGTCTGAATAGACACTTAATGCATGGGGCAGTGATTACTCTTTGGGGATGATCTCCCCAGGAAGTTTCGACCTGGGTCGAGTCTAAATAAACACCTGGTGCATGGGGTGGTGATTACTCTTTGGGGATGACCTCCCCAGGGAGTTTTGACCTGGACAGAGTCTGAATAGACACTTAATGCATGGGGCAGTGATTAATCTTTGGGGATGACTTCCCCAGGAAGTCTCGACCTGGGTCGAGTCTAAATAAATACCTGGTACATAGGGTGGTGATTACTCTTTGGGGATGACCTCCCCAGGAAGTTTCGACCTGGGTCGAGTCTAAATAAACACCTGGTGCATGGGGTGGTGATTACTCTTTGGGGATGACCTCCCCAGGGAGTTTTGACCTGGACAGAGTCTGAACAGACACTTAATGCATGGGGCAGTGATTAATCTTTGGGGATGACTTCCCCAGGAAGTTTCGACCTGGGTCGAGTCTAAATAAACACCTGGTGCATGGGGTGGTGATTACTCTTTGGGGATGACCTCCCCAGGAAGTATCGACCTGGGTCGAGTCTAAATAAACACCTGGTGCATGGGGTGGTGATGACTCTTTGGGGATGACCTCCCCGGTTAGTTTTGACCTGGACAGAGTCTGAATAGACACTTAATGCATGGGGCAGTGATTACTCTTTGGGGATGACCTCCCCAGGAAGTTTCGACCTGGGTCGAGTCTAAATAAACACCTGGTGCATGGGGTGGTGATTACTCTTTGGGGATGACCTCCCCAGGGAGTTTTGACCTGGACAGAGTCTGAATAGACACTTAATGCATGGGGCAGTGATTAATCTTTGGGGATGACTTCCCCAGGAAGTCTCGACCTGGGTCGAGTCTAAATAAATACCTGGTACATAGGGTGGTGATTACTCTTTGGGGATGATCTCCCCAGGAAGTTTCGACCTGGGTCGAGTCTAAATAAACACCTGGTGCATGGGGTGGTGATTACTCTTTGGGGATGACCTCCCCAGGGAGTTTTGACCTGGACAGAGTCTGAATAGACACTTAATGCATGGGGCAGTGATTAATCTTTGGGGATGACTTCCCCAGGAAGTCTCGACCTAGGTCGAGTCTAAATAAATACCTGGTACATAGGGTGGTGATTACTCTTTGGGGATGACCTCCCCAGGAAGTTTCGACCTGGGTCGAGTCTAAATAAACACCTGTTGCATGGGGTGGTGATTACTCTTTGGGGATGACCTCCCCAGGGAGTTTTGACCTGGACAGAGTCTGAATAGACACTTAATGCATGGGGCAGTGATTAATCTTTGGGGATGACTTCCCCAGGAAGTTTCGACCTGGGTCGAGTCTAAATAAACACCTGGTGCATGGGGTGGTGATTACTCTTTGGGGATGACCTCCCCAGGAAGTTTCGACCTGGGTCGAGTCTAAATAAACACCTGGTGCATGGGGTGGTGATGACTCTTTGGGGATGACCTCCCCGGGGAGTTTTGACCTGGACAGAGTCTGAATAGACACTTAATGCATGGGGCAGTGATTACTCTTTGGGGATGACCTCCCCAGGAAGTTTCGACCTGGGTCGAGTCTAAATAAACACCTGGTGCATGGGGTGGTGATTACTCTTTGGGGATGACCTCCCCAGGGAGTTTTGACCTGGACAGAGTCTGAATAGACACTTAATGCATGGGGCAGTGATTAATCTTTGGGGATGACTTCCCCAGGAAGTCTCGACCTGGGTCGAGTCTAAATAAATACCTGGTACATAGGGTGGTGATTACTCTTTGGGGATGATCTCCCCAGGAAGTTTCGACCTGGGTCGAGTCTAAATAAACACCTGGTGCATGGGGTGGTGATTACTCTTTGGGGATGACCTCCCCAGGGAGTTTTGACCTGGACAGAGTCTGAATAGACACTTAATGCATGGGGCAGTGATTAATCTTTGGGGATGACTTCCCCAGGAAGTCTCGACCTAGGTCGAGTCTAAATAAATACCTGGTACATAGGGTGGTGATTACTCTTTGGGGATGACCTCCCCAGGAAGTTTCGACCTGGGTCGAGTCTAAATAAACACCTGTTGCATGGGGTGGTGATTACTCTTTGGGGATGACCTCCCCAGGGAGTTTTGACCTGGACAGAGTCTGAATAGACACTTAATGCATGGGGCAGTGATTAATCTTTGGGGATGACTTCCCCAGGAAGTTTCGACCTGGGTCGAGTCTAAATAAACACCTGGTGCATGGGGTGGTGATTACTCTTTGGGGATGACCTCCCCAGGAAGTTTCGACCTGGGTCGAGTCTAAATAAACACCTGGTGCATGGGGTGGTGATGACTCTTTGGGGATGACCTCCCCGGGGAGTTTTGACCTGGACAGAGTCTGAATAGACACTTAATGCATGGGGCAGTGATTACTCTTTGGGGATGACTTCCCCAGGAAGTCTCGACCTAGGTCGAGTCTAAATAAATACCTGGTACATAGGGTGGTGATTACTTTTTGGGGATGACCTCCCCAGGAAGTTTCGACCTGGGTCGAGTCTAAATAAACACCTGTTGCATGGGGTGGTGATTACTCTTTGGGGATGACCTCCCCAGGGAGTTTTGACCTGGACAGAGTCTGAATAGACACTTAATGCATGGGGCAGTGATTAATCTTTGGGGATGACTTCCCCAGGAAGTCTCGACCTGGGTCGAGTCTAAATAAACACCTGGTGCATGGGGTGGTGATTACTCTTTGGGGATGACCTCCCCAGGAAGTTTCGACCTGGGTCGAGTCTAAATAAACACCTGGTGCATGGGGTGGTGATGACTCTTTGGGGATGACCTCCCCGGGGAGTTTTGACCTGGACAGAGTCTGAATAGACACTTAATGCATGGGGCAGTGATTACTCTTTGGGGATGACCTCCCCAGGAAGTTTCGACCTGGGTCGAGTCTAAATAAACACCTGGTGCATGGGGTGGTGATTACTCTTTGGGGATGACCTCCCCAGGGAGTTTTGACCTGGACAGAGTCTGAATAGACACTTAATGCATGGGGCAGTGATTAATCTTTGGGGATGACCTCCCCAGGAAGTTTCGACCTGGGTCGAGTCTAAATGAACACCTGGTGCATGGGGTGGTGATTACTCTTTGGGGATGACCTCCCCAGGGAGTTTTGACCTGGACAGAGTCTGAATAGACACTTAATGCATGGGGCAGTGATTAATCTTTGGGGATGACTTCCCCAGGAAGTCTCGACCTGGGTCGAGTCTAAATAAATACCTGGTACATAGAGTGGTGATTACTCTTTGGGGATGACCCCCCCAAGAAGTTTCGACCTGGGTCGAGTCTTAATAAACACCTGGTGCATGGGGTGGTGATTACTCTTTGGGGATGACCTCCCCAGGGAGTTTCTACCTGGGTCAAGTCTAAATAGACACCTGGTGGATAGATTACTCTTTGGGGATGACTTCCCCAGGAAACTTCGACTCAGGTAAGTCAGCGTAGACACCTGATGCATGGGGTGGTAATTATTTTTTGGGGGTGACTTCACCAGGAAGTTTCGACCAGGGTCAAGTTCAGATAAACACGTGGTGGATAAATTACTCTTTGAAGATGACCTCCCCAGAAAGTTTCGACCCAGGTAAAGTCAGAGTAGACACCTGATGCATGGGGCGGTGATTACTCTTTAGGAATGACTTCACCAGTAAGTTTCGACCAGGGTAAAGTCCAAATAGACACCTAGTGCATGGGGTGGTGATTACTCTTTCGGGATGACCTCCCCGGAGAGTTTTGACCTGGACAGAGTCTGAATAGACACTTAATGCATGGGGCAGTGATTAATCTTTGGGGATGACTTCCCCAGGAAGTCTCGACCTGGGTCGAGTCTAAATAAACACCTGGTGCATGGGGTAGTGATTACTCTTTGGGGATGACCTCCCCAGGAAGTTTCGACCTGGGTCGAGTCTAAATAAACACCTGGTGCATGGGGTGGTGATGACTCTTTGGGGATGACCTCCCCGGGGAGTTTCTACCTGGGTCAAGTCTAAATAGACACGTGGTGGATAGATTACTCTTTGGGGATGACTTCCCCAGGAAACTTCGACTCAGGTAAGTCAGCGTAGACACCTGATGCATGGGGTGGTAATTATTTTTTGGGGGTGACTTCACCAGGAAGTTTCGACCAGGGTCAAGTTCAGATAAACACGTGGTGGATAAATTACTCTTTGAAGATGACCTCCCCAGAAAGTTTCGACCCAGGTAAAGTCAGAGTAGACACCTGATGCATGGGGCGGTGATTACTCTTCAGGAATGACTTCACCAGTAAGTTTCGACCAGGGTAAAGTTCAAATAGACACCTACTGCATGGGGTGGTGATTACTTTTCAGGAATGACTTCACCAGTAAGTTTCGACCAGGGTAAAGTCCAAATAGACACCTAGTGCATGGGGTGGTGATTACTCTTTGGGGATGACCTCCCCAGGAAGTTTCGACCTGGGTCGAGTCTAAATAAACACCTGGTGCATGGGGTGGTGATTACTTTTTGGGGATGACCTCCCCAGGAAGTTTCGACCTGGGTCGAGTCTAAATAAACACCTGGTGCATGGGGTGGTGATGACTCTTTGGGGATGACCTTCCCAGGGAGTTTCGACCTGGGTCGAGTCTAAATAAACACCTGGTGCAGGGGGCGGTGATTACTCTTCAGGAATGACTTCACCAGTAAGTTTCGACCAGGGTAAAGTTCAAATAGACACCTAGTGCATGGGGTGGTGATTACTTTTTCAGGAAGTTTCGACCTGTATAGAGTCGTAATAGACACCTAGTACATGGGGCAGTGATTACGTACAGTGGCCGACTTCCTCAGGAAGTTTCGACCCGGGTGAATTTCGAGTAGACAACAGGTGCATGTAGCGGTGATTACGTTTTGAGGATGATTTTTCAAATACAAATCTACATTTTTTTTTTAATATTCTGAAAATTTGTGCATCGATTATAGGTACTAAAATATAAAGTTTTCAAAATTTCTAATCCTAAATAGTATATTACACACTGGGCACTGGAAAAGTATTAGCCAGCCCTAGCAAACCCAAATTGACTCCCGAGCCGAAGGTGATGGTGGCAAAGGTTTTTTTGTGTCTTCTACGGGCAAAATACTTTCGTATCTAAGAATTTTATTTTAATAAAAAGTGACCACCCCTTTTCATTTGAAAAAAAAGACCAAAATTTATTTAAAAACGTCGAATTTTTATGTCTTGTGATCAATACTGCAGGCAAAAAATCATGAAAAAAAGGAAACACAAACAGAGCAATTTTAATAACTATGTTTTATCTGGATGCCCTCGATGAGACAACTTTAAGGTTGAATCATATTTTTTGCAAAAAAAATTTCCTGGATGTTATTCTAACTTTTAACCTTTTTCACAATATAAAGGAGTCTTAAACACTAAGCCATGAACAAGTGCAAGAGTTTAGTAATTATTTATCAACTTAGCAAGTTAATTTCTGTTTTATAAAGGCCTTTTCAAGGTCAATGTCGATAATCAACTTAATTTTATAAATTTTTGAATTCAAGTTTGATTGGATTCGTTAGTAGTTTGTAAATTTATTGTAAATAATTAATTTATTTGTTAATTTATGTTCACGAACATAAAAATAAGCCTTCGTATTACTTACTATTTAATCCGGATTGATTTTAAAAATGCTTCGATGAAACATAATTTTCAAAGATGATGAAGAGCGACCAAGAAAAGCTTCGTCTGTTTCAAAAAATATATGTATTTTTTTTTAGGTGTCTTACAGTTTAACTGCATCCGGATTCTATACAGTCATAACAAGGTTTTTTATTTACGTTCGTTAGGTCAATGAATAAATAATTTTTTTTTTTTTTTTTAAATTGATAGTAATTAATTTTATTCTTTTTGAAAACACGTATTGAAAAGAAGATTTCTTTGATATAAAAAATTATTTTTCTAACGATTAATATTTTAAATCATCTCTTGAGCTATATGCCATGCTATGAACGACAGTAGGCATCCAAAAATAAAGCATAGACTCAACAAAATATCTGAGATTATCATTTTAAAATGAAATGCGATACAAATAAAAATTATCTAGGTAAGTCGTTTCCTAGGAAGAATCAGTATAATGAAAATCAAAAATTTTCCTGATCCCTATGTTTATTTTTCTGAATAATTTGCAAGGCATGATCGCCGCTCTTACATCAGAAAGTTTATCTGTCGTGTACAGAGTCATAACTTTGAGAAAGTTATCTCAAGAGCGTTATCGAGACCCTTTGCACCAAGTGTCAACGTACGATTTAGTTTGTAATCAAAATTTTATGGGAAATTCATCCCCAATATCCAACCGCTGCACAACCATATGTACCTGGTGTCTACTCAGACTTCAGCTGGGACGAAACTTACTAGAAAAATCATCCCCAAAACGTAATCACCACTACATGCACCTGTTGTCTACTCGAACTTCACCCGGTTCGAAACTTCCTGGGGAAGTCGGCCACTGTACGTAATCACTGCCCCATGTACTAGGTGTCTATTACGACTCTATACAGGTCAAAACTTCCTGAAAAAGTCATCCCTAAAGTGCCATCACTGCCCCATGCATTGAGTGTCTATTCAGACTCTGTCCAGGTCAAAACTTCCTGGGGAAGTCATCCCTAAAGAGTAATCACCACCCCATGCACTAGGTGTCTATTTGGACTTTACCCTGGTCGAAACTTACTGGTGAAGTCATTCCTAAAGAGTCATCACCGCCCCATGCATCAGGTGTCTACTCTGACTTTACCTGGGTGGAAACTTTCTGGGGAGGTCATCTTCAAAGAGTAATTTATCCACCAGGTGTTTATCTGAACTTGACCCTGGTCAAAACTTCCTGGTGAAGTCACCCCCAAACAGTAATTACCACCCCATGCATCAGGTGTCTACGCTGACTTACCTGAGTCGAAGTTTCCTGGGGAAGTCATCCCCAAAGAGTAATCTATCCACCAGGTGTCTATTTAGACTTGACCCAGGTCGAAACTCCCTGGGGAGGTCATCCCCAAAGAGTAATCACCACCCCATGCACCAGGTGTTTATTTAGACTCGACCCAGGTCGAAACTTCCTGGGGAGGTCATGCCCAAAGGGTAATCACAACCCCATGCTCCAGGTGTTTATTTAGACTTGACCTGGGTCGAAACTTCCTGGGGAAGTCTTCTCCAAGACGTAATCTTTGGACCTTGAGACCTGGTGACCATCCTGACCCAGGATGTTACGTACAAGCACCCTGGGAGTCGTTTCCAGGGTAAAATGGTTGTACCCTACAGTTTATACAAGAAAATTCATTATTTTAATTTCATTCCAAATTTTTTTTTAATGTTGTTTATCCGACAAGCGTCTAAAACGTCTAAAACCAACTTCACTCTTTATGGCGAAACGTCTGGGACTCGAAAAATGACCAGCAATATTAATCGACGTTCTAAAACGATTCTGATGAAAAAATTAATTTATTACTTTATTATATTTATAGCTGTTGGATTTTGTAGCTAATAAATAACTGGAAAATTTTCAATACTAAACAGTTAAAAATATAAAAAATACATTTAAATAAATAAAAGTTTCCGGTTAATTTACATTTAAATGGATAACTAATAAATTAAAAACGAATTATTAATATTTTATATTTTATTTCGGATACTGTGTTTCGTTTTAAAAAATTTAACCGAAAATTATATTTTTGTCAAACGATTGTTCCCGATTTCATTTTAACTTATTTTTAACCGATACCTCGATCATTATGCATTTTCATAAAAGTTTTTCTTCTTTTTCTCGGTAAATTTGAATACACTGTGATTTTTCCTTGACGTCAGAGAAAAATTTTTTACGATTCGCTTCGTTTTTTTTCTTACTCTAAATTAAGCCTGGGATTTCGAGAGCGGGTACGAAAAATTGAAGTGGCCAGTTTTCCTTTTTTTTTTTTTTTTTTTTTTTTTTTTTTTTTTTTTTTTTTTTGCTAACTGATATGGAATGCAATTTAATTCAAGCTGAAAATTTAACCAGCTGAATTTAAATTTCACATTATAGCTCCAGTGACCAGTTAATTCGGATTTTTTTTCTCCTCTCGGTCCGACCTTCGTTTCCTCTCGCGATATTTATTTTTAATAACCAACCGGGACTAGAATACCGGCAATGTTTATTGTTGTTTTTTATTTTCAAGTTCGTAATCTTGGAGCAAAGTTTGAGTTTTGAAAAAAATAAAATAAAACTCGGGAGATAAGAATTTTTGGTAGCTTCGTAATAGCTCTTCGGTGATAAGATTTGATTAAAGTGTAGTTTTAGACGATTAAAAAAAATTTCTCAGAATTTTTATCTAATTCTTCAAGGAAATCGTTAAAAGCTGGTGGATTAGATGAGTCGAGTATTTTATTTAGGGAAACTTTTTTTCAATATGGAATTATTTATAATTTTAAAGTCTTTTCTTTTATGCAATATTAAAATAGCCGCGGTAATAAAGTAAGTCCACTTGATCTTGACCATTCAAACTTTTTTTTTTATGCAGCTTACGTGCATTACAGAATCAAACGTAATAGAAAAAGTTATAAAATATTGTTGGTTAATAATAAATTTGATTTAATTCAACTTTGATAATTTTTTACTTTCAAAACGTTTGGAAAGTTAACCTTTTCTGACCTAGTAACGCATATAAATGCTACTAGAAATTTGTTGAAAATTGTTTTAAAATATAAATAATTACAAGCCTAAAAGTTTTAAACAGTTTTTTATTATTTTATTAAAAAAAAATTGTTGTGATTGGTTAATCTTAAACTAAGGAAAAAGTAGATAAGTGTTTCAAATAGAAAATAAAATAATGTCTATCAAGCTGGCGTACCCACTTTCGAGTTCCAAAAAATAAATGCATGCTGAATTTTTTGCTAGTTTTTTGCTAATTTATTACCCTATTCTTGAATTTTTTGCTCTTATCAGTTCCAAGAAACAGTTGGGTACGCTAGCTTGATATCAAGCTGGCGTACCCAACTGTGATATCTCGGGACTGGTGGCGGCTGGCGACGCGGGGTTTGCGGCATAATTTTTTGCTATTTTTTTGCTGCTCTTTGCACCCATGCCCATATTTTTCGCTCTTATCAGTTCCGAGAACCGGCTAGCTCGATATCAAGCTGGCGTACCCAACTGTGATATCTCGGGACTGGTGGCAGCTAGCGACGCAGGGTTCATGGCATAATTTTTTGCTATTTTTTTGCTGCTCTTTGCACCCATGCCCATATTTTTCGCTCTTATCAGTTCCGAGAACCGGCTAGCTCGATATCAAGCTGGCGTACCCAACTGTGATATCTCGGGACTGGTGGCAGCTGGCGACACGGGGTTCGAGGCATAATTTTTTGCTATTTTTTTGCTGCTCTTTGACCCCATGCCCATATTTTTCGCTCTTATCAGTTCCAAGAACCGGCTGGGTACGATAGCTCGATATCAAGCTGGCGTACCCAACTGTGATATCTCGGGACTGGTGGCAGCTAGCGACGCGGGGTTCGCGGCATAATTTTTTGCTATTTTCGAATAATAAATCGAGTAAGAAATAATAAAAATAAAGCGGTCCCAAGATACGGCAATTATTGGTACGCCCGCTCGATAGCACCAGCCGGTTCTCGGAACTGAAAAGAGCGAAAAATATCGGCATGGGTGCAAAGAGCGGCAAAAAAACAGCAAAAAATTATGCCATGAACCCCACATCGCCAGCTGCCACCAGTCCCGAGATATCACAGTTGGGTACGCCAGCTTGATATCGAGCTAGCCGGTTCTTGGAACTGATAAGAGTGAAAAATATGGGCATGGGGTCAAAGAGCGGCAAAAAAATAGCAAAAAATTATGCCGTGAACCCCACATCGCCAGCTGCCACCAGTCCCGAGATATCACAGTTGGGTACGCCAGCTTGATATCGAGCTAGCGTACCCAGCCGGTTCTTGGAACTGATAAGAGCGAAAAATATGGGCATGGGGTCAAAGAGCAGCAAAAAAATAGCAAAAAATTATGCCACGAACCCCGTGTCGCCAGCTGCCACCAGTCCCGAGATATCACAGTTGGGTACGCCAGCTTGATATCAAGCTAGCGTACCCAGCTGTTTCTCGGAACTGATAAGAGCAAAAAATTCAAGAATAGGGTAAAAAATTAGCAAAAAACTAGCAAAAAATTCAGCATGCATTTATTTTTTGGAACTCGAAAGTGGGTACGCCAGCTTGATAGACATAATAAAATAAAATCATCAAGTCCATTTGAAATGTGTAATATTATACAAGAGTATATTTTAATTTATTTTAAACTGCTTTTTAAGGTAAATTTAACGATTTTATTTACAATGACGTGTAATCTTTAATCTTATTCCTTTTACATAAAGCAGAAATATGGTTAAACTTTAGTACTTATTTTGATTAGAGCGAAACCTTAAAGTCTCAATAATCCAGTTAAACAAATAAAACTGGTAAAATTTATTTTTTTTCAAGCGTTGAGTTTGCCTTACGTAATACCTTTTCAAATCAATTGTTGTTTACTTATTTTCATTTTTTTTTGCATATATTTAAAATTTAATTTTGTCAAAATATTAATATTTTTTTCATTCAATACTTATAAATTATTTAAATGAAACAAAAAATTATTACCGACAAAATTTTTCTATAAAACGATTTTTTAAATAAATATTGAAAATACTCTTGTTTCACTCTCTGCTGTTATAAAAATTATGAAAATTAAACTTCACTTTAAAAAAAAAAAAAAGAAAAGATGAATAAACAAAAAATATTAATTAACAGGGTTTTAGGATTTTTCTAAAAATGGCTTAAAATTAATCCATCGATTATTTTCCAAATGACGCATTATACGATCAAAATGTTAGCTCAGGATCGAACCAGAACCCGAGTAATAAAAAAAGTTTTAAATGATTGATTTCTCCCAAAATTCGCGCTAAAGCCAGCGAGCTTTCGATCAGATCGAAGCGGTAATAAGGCTTTTTTATAAATTGATGGTAAAAAAAAAAATTGAATTTAAAAAATCATAAAAAGTCATAATTCGTACAAATCTTTTTTAGCTTGGGGTATCATTTGTTGTGTACGACGAGAATTTTTATATTGGCTCTGAAGTAAACTTGAATTTTTATATGATATAGTTGTCAGAATTATAGAATAATTAATTGGTTTTGAAAATAACTTGTAAAAATAGTTAAAAAAGTTCATAAAAAATTAAATAAAACTAAAAAATATCGTACACCACGAGAAATAAAAGTCGTCTGCTACATAAAAAAGCCTTATTCGCATCAGCGATCGCGGGCTTATCTCAAAGCCCGCGTTGCTGGCTCAGTCGAGCGCGAGCCGTCGAAAGTGACGCTACTAGTTAAGTTAGTCGCGTATATCGCACGCGCTTTTGTTTACAGTCCAAGTGCGTCATATCTACGAGACAAAGTTTTGGTACGTTTTGCTTTGTTTTTTCTTCTTCTTCAACGGTTTTTCATTGCTTCGATTGCCTTATAAATGCGAAGAAAAACCGTAGCCCAAAATTTACCGCGAATAATGTAACAATATTGATAGAAAATAAACTTCGCTTAAACTGCGAAGCGAGAATGATATAATAAAAAAAGAAAAAAATTTTCGACACTATTACCGCGAATAAAATTACTCTGAAATTGCAAGTAGTCATTTTATTCGTGGTAATAGTGTGTTTAAAGGCCATTTTAACATTTTTTTCTGCAACAGGCTAAAATAATAAATAAAGTATTTTAGAGACGTATTTTTATTGTCTAAAAGTACCCTTGTTGTTGCTTTAATCGTGGCAAATTTTAGTCTAAGATTTTTCTTCGCACGGTCAATCGAAATATGTTTTTTTTCTTTTTTTTTGTTTGTTTGTTTATTCTTTTCCTTGAGTATTTTTTTATGGGCGTTGAACGCGGAAGAAGACTCGCGTCATCTCATAAGTTGCGATGATCCAAGTGTCCCGTCGTAAATAATCATTGCGGGATTTCTTTGTTTTCGGCCTTACGAAAGAGCAAACATTCGAAAAATACGAAAAATTATTATCTTTTTTAAATTATTAAACAGAGGAGAAAATAAAGAGAGCTTGACATTCGCTCGGACGATCAGGTATTCTTAGCTTCGCGTCTTCCTGGCAGCGCGTCAAAATCGTTACAGGTGGGATGTTTACGCCGCCCAGACGACTTTTTTTTTCATTCTCGCTTCGCGGTTTACGCGCGAGCTTTTTTTTTAGGTTATGATTTTCTTGAGCTTTTTTTTAAGTATTGCACAAAAGTGTACTTTCGGAGTGACTTTGAAGATTTAAAAGGGCGTGATCGTCCATATAAAAAAAAAAAAATTCCACATTTTGACTTTGGAGCGTGAGTCACGGCCACTTTTTTTTAAATCTCGGGTTTCAAAGATGTACTAAGTTTATTTTAAATTTTACCGAGCGAACAAATTCACCTTGAATCTTATTTATGTAGAAACAACACGTTTTTTTTTTTTTTTTTTTTCTGTGTCAAAACTTGTTTGAAATTGAAATCTTTAAACTACAAATTAATACAATTTCTAAATCATGAAAATAATTGATTTTCGCGTTATACCGAATTTAGTATGCGCAACGCACTAAACAAGAATCAACGCAATCAGCGCTTGAGGTCTGCAATCAGCAGGAATCGAGTCATAGGTATCATGCTAATTAGTCTGAATATGGGCGAGTATCGGAAACTTTATGAACTTGTATACCACTGTACTAATACTTGAATAATTTAAAAAACTTGTAGTATTGAAATCGTGAACTTTGATTACTTTTGAATCGATAAAAAAAAAGTATTTTATTCAAGCGACTTTCTTTCCACGAGGTCAATGACCCTAAAATTTACGTGGTATTTTTAAAATTAAAATTAAAATACAAACTAGAAGACTAAGCTCTTACGCTTTTGATTTTCAGACAGGGAAACAAAGTAAGAGAAGGAAGAAGTCCTTGAGCTAGAGGATGTTGAGCAGGCTCGCGAGTTACTTGCTGGGAGGTCCGGCCGAGTCGGAGGAAGGAGAAGTACAGCAGCAGCAGCAGCCCCAGGATGTCGCGGCTGTGCAGGAGGACTCGACCGGGATCAAAGCCGTACCCGTCGAGGCCAGGCTCAGGCAGGTCGAGGTCGAGGGTGACGACTGGATCCTCATCGATCGAAACGGTATGACCCACTCCTTAACATTATTTTATTCAAATGTTTGAATATTTATGTCAACAATCTTTGTTTCACCCACACGGAGAGAAAAAAAAACATAAATTTACTGTGTGAGCTAACACGAAAAAATCGTGTGTTAACCTTACGCAGAAAAAATCCTAAGCGCTACTGTAGCCGAACCAATCAGGCAATCAGGTGTGACCAGAGTGATTTTGATTGGCTCTCTTACTGTAGTGCTTAGGATTTTTTCTGCGTAAGGTTCACACACGATTTTTTCGTGTTAGCTTACCACAGTAAGTTTCTGTTTTTTTTTTTCTGTCCCTGCAGAGCTAAAAATTTTAATTTTTTATTGTTTTTGTTATTGCAGTTGAGGGGGCTGCACCGAGTATGGACGAGTCCTGGTACGTGACCCCACCGGCTTGTTTCACTCAAACCGGTCCGGTCCACGTGGAGACCTCGCCCCTGGAGGACCTGCTCATAGAACACCCTAGCATGTCGGTGTACCGCGCGGCCGGTCCGAAGCCTCACCACCACCATCACCACCATCACCACCACCACAAGGACAATAAGTCAGCGGGTGATAAGCAGCGCACCTCAAAGCGCCGCACCGAGCCCGAGGCCCCGGCGAGGATGCCCTTGGCACCCAGGAACAACCTGACCACCTGCAACGAGGTCGTCGTCAGGAAGGCCAGACCCAGCCACCATCACCGTCACCACCATCACCACCACCATCACAACGCTGGGAACAACAAGCCCACGGTCGAGGCTACCCCGGCCGGAAACGCCCCGGGTCCGGTCGCCGAACAGCCACCCAGGAGGTCCAGCGTGAGGGACATCAGGGGTGACGAGAACCTGAGGATCGTGCAGATACGTTCTGCCCAGAAGGTACGGTTTTTCAATTTTGACTGCTTTAGTCAAACCCTCTCTCTCAAAACGATAATTATTATTATCTTCTTTATAAGACTTCTATAATCATTTCCAAATATTAACACAAGACTTTTTATGCTCAACTGAATTGTTATAAAATTTACATCATTCTTTAATTCCGATTAATTGTTTTGAGCTTAACGTCATATTAACTGGAAACACCAATATGCGTGTGGGTAAAAGTAAACATGCATATCGTAATTAATATTTTAGCTATTTAATTATTATTAATTTTAGTTAAACGTCTTCAAATATGCACTAAAAAAAATATTGTTTAATATAATAAATAATAAAAATTTATCAATGGTCAGACAAAGTATTGAATCATATTAGAATCACGAAATCTAGTAGAAATTAATTTCGAAGGTCTTACTATTTATCATTTCAGTAGTTAATATTAATTTTAATTTTTAAATAAATTTTTTGTTCGATTGAATTACAGGTACTGGAGAAGCGCACCTCGCAGACGGCCAAGCGTAACCTTCTTGAGCGAGGCAACAAGGTTCGGGAGGTCGCGGCGGGCAGTCGTCGTCCCAGCAAGCGTCAGGACCGCATACGGCTAAACAACAGCGGCGCCAACAACAACCGCAAACGCTACTAGTCCCCCAGATCTCAGGCCAGGGTGTGCGATTTTTTGAAAAATTAAATGAGTAAAAATTATCAACAAGTAATCAAAAAAGCCGACTCTTCTGCACGATTTATTTTTCTTTTTCTTGTTCTTATTTTTTTGATTCGCGGTATCGTTACTTCACGACGATTTGCACGGTTATTGTACGACTAATGTTACACGGACGGTTCAAAGAAATTTGTAATGAAAAAAAAAAAATCATACTTCTCTTTAGGCCAGTCAAATTTTAAATGGTTAGGCGTGATTAAAAAAAGTGTTCGCTTTCGGACCCACCGCGAGTTTTTGATGAAATTTCAAAATTCCACCCGTTTCCCGCCCCCCCCCCTTTTTTTTTGACGAGGGTAAGTTGACGCAAACGAGACGCCCCCGCGATTTACAAAAAAGGCCTTGACTGAATTCTCGATAAATATCTGAAGTTTTTAATCTGGAAGGTGGATCATTAATGAGTAGCGTTTATTTTTTCGTAATGATTTATCGTCGTGAAAATTTTTTTTTCATCAGACGTCTGCAGTTATTGATAACCGAGGTTACTTCCGGGAGTTCAGTAAACGGCCTTGTGAATGAAAAAACAAATGCGTATGTGTGTGAATGTTTTACAAAAAAAAACAATTAAGTAAATAAACTAAATTAACGTCGTAGCCAAAAATTTCGACGGGCGTTCAATGAAAAATACGGAATACGAGTTTCAAAACCAACGACATGATTGAAAAAAAAAAAAAAAAATTTGGTGTGTTCGTTCGTTGTTTGAAAAAAAAGCCAAGGCCGAGAAAAAAAAAAAAAAAAAAAAAACTGCGCTTGGTCCACTTATTTTTCGGACAAGCACGATGCTGTTGCGTGACAATAATTAAAAAAAGAAAAAGAAAAAATATTAATTTTCCGTGTATCGGTGACAAGTCACGTTACGAAGACGATTATGACCCGCTAAATCACGCAATAGTCAGGATTATTTTGACCAAGCCTTGCCGTCCCGAGATTTCAAAAAAAATTTTTGTTTCGAGACTTTTCTTTTAAAGCAACAAAGAAGTTATCGCTCACAAAGTTTCATCTGTGAATAAAAAAAAAAAAAAAAAAGTAACCACGCAATAAGAAAAGGACGTAATCATACTCGATACGAAGAGCCTATAATAATATTAATATTAATAATAATAATAATTAATAAAAAGCGTAACAAGTGTCATTAAACATGAGGCTCTCGAATAAAGCAGCGCGTTTTTTTTCCTCTCAAAATTAAAGAAAGAGAAACGATGATAAGTCACGCGATTAACAATCAAAAGTTTAAATGCCGACACGTGCTTTTTTGTGACTCGCTCGATGAATTTTCCGAGAGCTGATACGGTGACTCGCACTTTTTTTTTTCTTTATACTTACCACATATTATTATGTTTACTGCAAAGTCTTATCTGCGAGGATTTAAAAAAAAATCAAGTATGTATCTTTGTTCCGTAAGAACTAGGTTCAATCGAAATTATCACAACAAAACAGTCTCCAAATGAAACTCCAATAACCTATAAGCAATGAGAAATGAAACAAAAAAAAGTTTCGTATTTCGTAATAAAAAAAAAAAAATAATTATTATTAAAATTGTCGTGTGTTCAGCGTTCTCGATGTCGTCAACTTACCCGAACAAAACTTTCGTGCGCCTATAAGATTTATGCGACAGTGTATCAAAAAAAATAATATTATCCATGGATGTGTAGACTAAGTAGAGCGTGGCTGTTAGTTTTAATTGCATAATATTGATCAGTAATTATTATTTTAGAGTTTTTTTTTTTTTATTTAATATTTTCTTTTTTTGTTCAATGGATTACGTAAGGTCAGTTGAATTATACATTAATTTACGTAGTTTTTAAAGTGGCAATTAATTTTCTTTCGCTGAATATTGTATTAAAGAGTAAGCGAGAAAAAAAGTAAAAAAAAAAAAAAAAAAGTAATTTTATTTTAGTTGTGAAGCTTTTATGGAGTGAACAGATTTTAACTGTGTATGAGTATAGATTAAAGAGAAAAAAAAAGGATGTATAAGATGAAAAATAACAAAAAATCTACGTACAGTAAGTAGGTGATCTAAGACCCTCAAAATTGAAAAAAAAAAAATTTAATAAATAACAATTATTATTATTAATATAATAAACATGAAAAATGACCAATTTAGAGGCAATTATTGTGCATGACTCTCGTATAATAGCAGTAGTATTATCACTAATAAAAAAATCTCGATAAAAAAGCATTGTGATGAACTTGATAAATATACCTTAAATAATTTAAAAAAGGAAAAAAAAATGAATAAATAGTAACAAATAACTATAATCTATAATTGATACGCTATGAACAAGTGAAAACTCCACTGTCCACCGTTTGGAAAAATAAATAAATAAATAAAATAAAATAGTTGAATTAAAATTATTATTTAATATTTATATGCACCGCACGAGAACGTAATACACAATCATTCATAATAAACATTGTTTGCTGCATGCCGTATTGTGGAACATGCAAATTCTTTATAGTTTTTAATTAATGATAATTCCGGAAGAAAAACCCGAGTATTGTAAGTTACGCGCAGAGTGAAAGAAAAAAAAAAAAAAAAAAAAATTGTTTCGAATCACCAAAGCGTGAATCTTTTCCTCCCTTTCTTCTTCTTATTCGTACGATCTAACGGAAACGAGATAGCGGATCTGGAGCTTTTTTTTTTTTTCACTCTGTGGGGAGAGAAAAAAAAACCCCTTTATGACTACGTCCACTCAAAAGACAAAAGATAATAAAAGTTGGCGAGCCCCCCCCCCCCCTTCTATTGTTATGTGTACGTGCATGGAAAAAATAATAAAAATCGCCGACTTAACGTGTACGAGCGTAGCTGCGGCGTGCTTAGAAAAATTATTCTTCGAAAAAACGTAAGATTTTAATCGAAGCTACCTCTGCACGACTTTGAAGAAAGTAGCTGAATATTTAAATATTATTAATATTACATAGAGCTCAATTAACACGAATTATACATGTATTACGTAATGCACCTAGGTTATTACTCGAAAAAAAAAAATAAATAAAAAAAAAATAATAAAAATATATTTAAAATGTTTAATAACACAAAAAATATTGATGCATAATTTAGCTAATACTTACTGTATCGTCATTCAATGCGTATCCGCTGTTCAATATATTATATAAACCACGTATATGTGAGCACGAAAAATAATTATTAGCGTCTTGGTCGCGACTTCGTATTATTTATATTAAAAAAAAAGATTATAATTAATTTATTACTTGTATATAATCATATTATTTGTTGGAACAAATTTTTTATTTGTGACAGTGCATACGCGAAAAAGAAAAAAAAAAAAAAAAAAATTAAACAAAAGTTTAAGAAAATTGAAAAAAGAATCTATATTTATTGATTATTGTAAAATTAATTAGTCAAATTAATTTAACTGAGAATTATAAATTTTACAAATAATAATTTCTGTAATTGTACAAAAAGTTTGTGCTTAGGAGAGATTTTTAATATATAAAAAACTGCGATTTATTTGATAGACATCTCGATCTTTATACTGTTTTACGAAAATTAAATCTTAAGAATCCCAGTGCAAGCGCAAAAAAATCTTTTAAAACTTCATTAACTTATCTATCATAGTGAATTATATATATATATATATATATATATATATATATATATATATATCTGTAGATAGATGGTCAATTGAAACGAAAAAGTTAAAAAAAACTAATAATGAAATAAATGAAAAAAAAAAAAAAAAACATGTATTCAAAAAGTGTGCGAATCAGTTATATGAATATTGTATGTGTAAAGAAGTAATGTATAATTTTTCATTTTACTTTGATTCGTTTGGATTACACAGTCGCAGCTTATTTAAATAAATAATAACTCAAAACTAAAAAAAAAAAAAAAAAAAAAAAACTAAAAAAAATTAAAAAACAATAAAATTGTACTTGAAGAGCACATAACATCGCGTACACCTTGGCCCAAACCAAAATAGCAATTTATGTTATGCGATTTGCGAAAAAAAAAATATATATATTATGTAATGAAAGAAATGGATGGACAATGAGTTTGAAAAAAATTTTAAGAATTCAGTTTATTTTTTAATTTAAACTATCATTTCTACTACCGCATGATGAAAAAACGATGGAGAATGTTTTTGTTTATCGAGAACAGCATGCGTGCGAGTGGATCTATTATTCTTATTATTATCATTATGTCGACATACATGCGATGAGTTTGTCTGAGAAAAAAATTAAGTGTGTATAATTTTAACAATAATTTAAGTGAATAAACAAATCTTGAGAAGGTCTTGTGAAAGTACTGCGTGTAAAAAAATAACAGAGTGTGAGTTAAAAATTTTTACAACCTGTTGGTGCGTGTGGAATATCGAAGGCTCACGGCAGCGTACAAAAAAAAAAAAAAAATAATAAAATAAATGTTTTTCCACTGTATATTCATATTAAATGGAATGGTAAAAAACAAAAATGTCTTATACCACGCGACGTGTCGAAGATGAATTTAATTTTATTGCGTTAACGCAAATTAAGTTATAATTATATGAATATATTGTTAATGAATATAATGATGATTCTCAATGTAATGATGCAGAAAAAAAAATTAATGCACAGAATACGTGAAAAAATAAAAAATATAAATATAAATGAATTAATAAAGAGCAATTGACAAATCTGAATTTGGGTTTTTATTTTTTTATACCACGAATTTTACTTTTTTTTTCAAGTTCAGAGTTAAGTTTTTTGACTTTTTTTCATGTTTATTGGATAGTAGTAAATTTAATAAATATAAAAAAATAAAAAAGTGATAAAAAAAATAATAAAAAAATAAATCAATTTCTTGTCTGCAATACATTTTTAAAAATATTTAAATGTAAAAAAATATTGCTTTATGAATGTGCTATCGAATTTTTTAAAATTATTTAATTTTCTCGCTTTTCAATATAATTAAAAATAATAATAATAATAATAGATTAACAATAGACACTATAGATCGAATGCATTTTTTTACTATGAAAAAAAAGTGCTGGGCGAAAATAAACTTTTACAGGTAAAGTCTGGCCCAAAAAAATCGTTTAATTATCTCTTAATTTAAAAGTAAACATTTCACCAGAAAATAAATAACAAAGATAATTTAAACAGCAACTTAAACTCAAATCCAGCATGGGATTGACCGAAGATAAAAATATATTCAAAATTAGTTACTCTGTTTGAGCTTAGACAGCAGGTGCTGTCTACCTGAGCACCCCTCACTTACAAACGTGTCCGATCGATGCGTTTGCGATGACAGTGAACTTGCAGGGGTGCAAACCGAGAGAGTTTTCTTGTTTCCTTGACTACCGTTTCACAAATTTTACAAACATCAGTTTTTTTTATAATAAGGAATTTAATTTAATTTAATTTAATTTAATTTAATTTCTGTATTTTAAAACATTACATCAGGACTGAAATTTCATCGGTGCGTCTTCTCAACGTTGTAAAAAAAAATAAATTTGCTACTGTTGTACATACTTACAAAATCGTAAAAAAATTCACTTTTCAAAGTAAAAATTAAAAAATTAAAAAATTTCTTTAATTGAACAAAAATCTATTCATTACAAAATAATGTATGTAATCATCATACATTAAATTTAGGGGGTTGGCTAGCGGATCGAGCAGCCGCCCCCCCCCTCTAGTAAATATAACTGCTACCTTAATTATTTTTATAATTTATGGTTTTTTTTTTTTTTTTTTTTTAATGAATTATATTGGTAGTTTTGAATTCACAGGGTGTGTAAAATAAATAAAATTTTTCTTTTTAAAAAACCCATCATCGTTTAATGAATCGAAAACTTAACTAACTAGTCGTACATACATCATACATTTTTTCATTAGTACAAACTGTAAATGATTTGTTCCACACGTTTATATTACAAATCCTACTCTGTTGGTTCAGTTTTCACTTTACAATCGTTGTCATTACAATGTATTTCACACAATTATTGTAGAAATTTTTTGCATTACTTGCGTATCTTAAAAATATGCAAGCTAACGAAAGTCTTGTAGCACTGATTAATTATGCAGTAAAAACTTGACAATCATGATTCTTCTTTGAATGAATAAAACCAGTTATTTTATCTTATTTTTTCTGACACAACAAAACACAAGTATACAAAGTTTCTTTAACTACATAATAAACGTGAAGGAACAATTTATTTTTTACCAACTTTTAGAAATTCATACATATAATTATCATAAATTGTAAATGCATTTATTAAAATACTTCGTCAAAGGAAAACGATTTTATCAAATTTAATAATTCCAAATAAACTTACAATTTACAATGTTTATTTTTATTAGTGTTAAATTTTTAATAAAACAATTTTCCCTTGTATGTATAAAAATTGTATCTTACATTGTGGTACATGCATAAAAATCAACAAGATGTTATTATGAAACAAATATAATAATTTCCATTAAACATAATATAAAAATTACTGAAATAAAATTTATGTTTGTATTCTAAAACTATTTTTTTGTAAGTACCTACAAATATAAAAAATAATAGGTAAAAAAAATTTTTTTTTTATCATAAAACTAAATTACAAAATTTTGAAATACATACTGACTGGAAGGTTTTGTATATAAACCAAAGAAATATTAAATTTTTTGTCAACATTTATAAATATTAATTAATTTAATACTATTAGAGATTAAAAATAAATTCTTTTAATACTAGTAAAGTACAATAAACAATAATAAAAACCACAAATTTGCTGACTAGTACTGTGTTTCACTTATCTTAAATAACTTTTACAATTGTTGGACATGGCTTGATTTCATCAAGCACAAAGCTTTAGTTGTAAGATTTCACTTTAGTAAAAACATAATACTTTTGTTAAAAAATCGTAAATTCATCGTTCATTGAGAATAATCTTTTTAATAAATAAGAAGTACTTGAGAAAAAAAAAATTATAATTGCCCAGAAAAAACTTGAGTTTTTATTGTAGAGTAATTATTTATTCAACAAATATATTGTGAATCCTTAGACTTTTATCTTTTATCTTTGTTTCACAAATATTTACGCCGAAAATCATAACTGTAGTAGGGTTACTAATTATATTTATTAATGGCTTAAGTAATTTTCTGGGGCTCAAGTACCACCTTACTGTACTAAGAAATTATCAAAATCGACAAAGTTATATTTTAACTTTTTAAATGAAAATGTATATTTATTTTTCTATTTTTTATAGGAAAAAAAAAAAAAAAAACTTGATTTAAAACTTGAGAGTTTTTTAAACGCTTTGATAAATACTATGTATTTTTGTTCAAAATTTAGCTATAAATAGTTGAATGAAATATCAAGGTGCAAGAATAGCGAGTTTTTTAATAAAAACTTTCTTATCAGTTATTTAATCATTTTTCTGAGTACTTCTAAAAAAAAAAAAATCTTGATTTCTTTGCACCCTATTACAATGATAGATATGCATACCTAGATTCATAATTCGTTGAGGGAATTTCCTTTGAAGAACTTATTAATTTCAATTACGCGAGTATTTTTCTTAGTCTTATTGTTCAAGCCAAGAGGGCAGCGACGCGTTTGGAGATTTAACCTTAATATTAAATTGCTTGAGGGTCGCCTCCAGCGCAGTTTGATTGCCCGAGAAATAAGCAGATACTGCATTGTGGAAGAGTAAAAGTTGTTTATGCATTACTTTGATCTGAAAAAAAAAATCAAATTTTTTTTTTAACTAGTATAAGAGTTTTAGATGCTCAAAAATTCAGGAAATTTTAGGAGCGTGTTTCTTAGCACTGGGAATTTTAATAAAATCAATTTTTCGAGTATAATTTTGAGGAAAAAAAAAGATCATAGACTCTTGAGAATTGAATCTGAAAAAGTTTTACAAAAATTTTATGAAAAAGTAAAAAAAAAACATCAATCATGGAGTAAAAAAAAATATAAAATGCATTTTTCTTCAGATCTCTAATAATGAACTGTATAGTCCCAAATCTGAGAAATTAATAACTTTAAAGAAAAATTTAGTACTTCAGTAATCCGTCATAAACGGAGACGCTCTGGAAAAGCTCACAAGAAAGACAAAGTTTTATTCAGAATAAAATTATGAAAAACTTACCCTATTTTCATCTAAAAATTTAAGCTTTATAGAAACGTCAGAGCGTAACTTTTCAAAGTTTTGTTTGTACACCTCATAATTTAGCTGTGCGTCGTCAAATCTACTGTCACTGCTGCCATCACTTTTGGCAGCTTGCGCCAGTGTCTCTAAATCCGTTCTGTACGCGTCGTATTCTATTCTGTGAAGTTAAAAAAAAATAATGACAATAAATAATATTCTGCTAAATTAAATTTAGTTTTTAAATTTATTAAACGAACCTGGCTGTTTCATATTGTCGGACAGTTATCAAAGTGTCTTCGATTGTTTTATTGCAAAGGGTATTTACGGACGAAACGAAGAAGTTTAAGGCCCCTAAAAGTGTTTCACCATTTTTCGTCAGATTTCTCTGCGTTTCCGCGTTGTAAAGGAACTCCTCCTGCAACTCCGGTGACTTCTGTGCGAGATCGGAAAAAGCTTCACCCAACGAGTGCTGTGTCTGAACTACGTGGTGAAAATGTGACGCGAGAGCTCGAGACAGTCTCAACAGATTACAGTATTTCTTTTGGGTATCCCGAAGTAGCTCTATTTGAGTTTCTAATTCTGAAAATAAATCACAACATGAGATGAGATGGCTTTTTCATCAGCGAATTTTATTTTTACTTTTATAAATTTGTCATTTTTAATCTGTTTACCTGAATCAATGGTCCTAGAAGTCTTTCCAAATGTTTCATAAACACGTTGCTTGGTACATTTGTAGGTGGAAATACTCCAATTTTTAATTGTTTCTATTTTGCTCTGCCCCGAGCGTAGTTGTGAATCTCCATTGTGAACCGGTGAACTTGGAGTTGTTGTCACTGAACATTTTTAAAAATTTATTATTTTATACATTTCTGTCAAAGCATGCACCTATTGTAAAATAAATTTTTGTTTTAGCTTACAGGAGTGAGTTACATATGGATTGAGACTCAGATTCATTGTTGCAGGTCTGGTGGGTGTTTTACCCTCTTTGGTTCTGTTGTTGTTGGGCACATGCGGTGGTGGTGTTCCAGAATGTACAGCACCATCGCTTTCGTTTAGCGATGGAGCATCTTTCAACATCTCATGTATGCTTCTTTCCATTGTGGGAGATGGTACGGCTGCGTGTGACATAACTTAATGGTATTGCAGGCTTATAAAAAGCTACTTCTCAACTGTAATTCAGTAAAAGCCGACAGTTCAGGATTATCTCAGTTTACTCAAGTTATTTAAAAAACTGGTGAAAAAAAATTAAAATTGCTTTTTTGTTAAATAGTACACAGTGTTTTGTGATGATTAAATGAAAATTTTTTGTGGTCCAGAAATTCAAGATGCTAGCTTATGCAAATGTTTCATTGTCAAACAAGTTATATAAAGTGTGTGGGATGCTAAAAGATTTCCCAGTAAGGTTCACTGAATATACATATTTCCAAAGCACTGCTTGTTACAATTTCATGAAGAAGCTTACAATAAAAAATTTTAAAAATTATATTTTTTCCCTAGGGGAGGCAGAATAAATTAGGTACTCAAAACTTACCGCATAATAACTGAAAAATTAAATCTGTAAATTTAGCACCATAGTCATTGATGATAAATTTTGGAGTGCAGTAGGTAGCAGAAGAAAATGTACACACAGTCTCGAATGCACTCCCTAATGTCCCAACACTTAAACACAAGTTTTCTTTAGTCGTATTGATAAAACACTGACGAGGAAAATGATTATCGACGAGATTGAACAAAGGGGCGCGGAAATTAATCGTAGGGCTTTTATTGTGCAGGGGTGCGGGACTTGAGTTTACTGTTGCTTGCTGCTTGCGGGAGAAAGACAAGCAAAGACAAGACGACGCGAAAATCATTCGGCGCGACCGCAGCGCTATTCAGAGTAACTGAAGTAATCTACCTTATTTACACTTCACCGTCGGTACAATAGTTTACTATTTTAATGCAAATGATAATTTATTTATAAATTCAGTTAATTCACTATTTTTGTCGGGTAGATGGCAGCTGCAGTATAATTTTTTAAATCGTTCTTTATACTTGTATCGCAGGTAAAAGAAAAATTTAGAGTATTTTTTGTTATATTTTACTGAAAATTTGTTTTTTTTTTTTTTTTCCTATTTTTGACATACTGTAATTTATTGTGTAAAAATTAATTATATTTTTTTTTTTAAGTAAAAGCCTACTTGAATTTTGAAATCTTTGTAAAAATAGTAATCAATTTATTTAATAAACAAATTAATTTAATAAAATATGATTAGCAGAAATTTGAAGAAACAATGAAAAAAATTCATATGTACTAATTACTCTTGCAGTTGACAAGTTTGTTCAACGATAAATGAATCTCTCCGTCCGAAAAAAAAATTGCGCAAATTTTCATTCGGTATCTGAAGCGAAAAAAAAAAAAAAAAAAAAAAAAAATAGGGAATAATCTCGCTCGCGTCAATCGCTTATCAGGCGTGGCTTATCAGTTTGCACGGAAACACCTTTGTGTGTTAGCCTACTGCTCGGAGCTCTGAATGTATTGCGCGTGCGATTAGCGCCTCGGGAAAAACCGGGCGATAAGCCTGCTAAATTGATTTTGTAAACTCTCTGGATTCAATTTTTTTTTTTTCATCCTTTTTTTTAAAGTTAAAAATATTGAATTTTGTAGGTATTCAGCGAAATTTTTTATAAGTCTGTAAATAAATTTTCCGATTTCAGCAAAATATGTGGCGTTCACAAACTTACGGGCCGATATGTTTCAGTATTGCAAGCTTTTTCACAAATCACACTTGATTCGAAATTGAGATTATTTATGAGTACCTATGTTTTATCATTTTTAATTTAAAAAAAAAACATTCAATTATTTTTACACCATCAGTAATCATTTTCAAAAATTGAGTTCAAGCCTAATATTTTCAGAAACAAAAAATATTAAATTCTACAAACTTTACTATCAAGTTTACTAAGAATTCGATTAGTTCTGTTAAAATTGAGAGTATCCTCTATATTAATTTCATTTATAAATTTTATTAATTAAAAAAACTTAATCAATTTTAATTCCTAAAACCTATAAAATATTCGATGCAACAACAAAGTCTTGTTGAATAAACCTAATTAGTCGTACCCAGAAAATATCCTTGAAAATTGCACAATTGATATCAAACGAAAAATTGATTTTATTTATTTTTTAAATTTTTAATATTATTTACCCGCAAGGTTGACCAACCGCGCGCTTTTTAAACAAACTTAATCGAGATTTATTTCGAAAATCGCAGCGATCAATTACGTACATAAAGGCTCGTAATAAAGGCTGAATTGAGCAGTGTCCTTTACAATCAGCGTCGATGCAATACCATTTTTCGCCCGGCTTCCGAAAACGGTCAACGGGGTCGGGCGGCGAGCGTTCAAAAAGGAGAAAACGCGAGCGGACTCGAAGCGAGATCAACCAAGGGCACGCGTACATCCTTGCCTGAATTAAAAAGAAAAATAAAAAAAATATATATATATATATCCTTCTCGGTCGCTTTCGTAACGAGTCGAGTTTTACGGAGCCGCGGGGGAGTTTATTATTATTTAATGCACCGGCTTAAGGGAGCTTCTTCGATCGATTACGTTACGCGCGGTGAAAGTGCGGCTAATTGAGTGAAACTTCTCGCAATTTGTTAGATTTTTTTTTTTTTTTTTTTTCGAAAGTTTTATATATATATGTGTATGTTTAATCGGTCGCTTGAGACCTGTAATTAAACTGTGTTTAATAAGACGGCGTGGGAGTCTTATAAGGTTTTAATAAGTTTTTCAATAAATTGATAGCAAAAAGAAAATTTTATAATATAAGGCTTTTTCATAGTAGACGACTTTTATTTCTCGTGGTGTAGGTACCCAAAACTAGATTTTGTAGTCTTATTTAAATTTCTATGAACTTTGTAGTTGTTTGAATGAGTTATTTTCAAAACCTATTAATTATTCCATAATTCTGACAACTTTATCATAAATAAATTCAGGTCGTTTTTACTTCAAAGCTGCTTAAAAAATTCTTGTTGTACACCACGAATCATACCCCAAGCTAAAAAATATATGTATGGATTATGACTTTGTAACTTTTTATATTCATTTTGACCAAGATTATTTAGATCCTTATTTTTTAGATTCAATTTAAAAGCATTTTTTTTTTTACTTTTAATTATTATTATTTTTTTTTACCATCAAATAATAGACGAAGAAAATCGTCTGCTATAAAAATACCTTATTGACGCATTTTTTGTAAACAGGCTTTAATTTTATTGAAAAAAGAGGTCTTCTGTGATATAAACTAAACTGAAATTAGACGAAAATTTAAAAATACTGTCGATATTTTCCGGAATATCGTCGGGCTTTGAAAAGGTCTCTATGTATCAGCAGTAATAAATCTAACAAAAATGAGAAAGAAAATTTTAAAAAACCCTACCGATCAATATTTTCATCTGTGTTACAATCAAATCATAATTTTAAACTTATATCCAAAGGATTTTATTTTTACCTCTTAGAAGCTACATCTGCAGAGAAAAAATCCTAACTTATTAAAACCCCGGAAAAAACAATATATAAACTAATTCAAATTATCCAGAAAAATTAAAAAATTGACCTCGATCAATTATTAGTTGTTCAAAGATGACAGATGATGAAAATATTGATTAAAATTTTGAAAATTTTCAAAGATCCTGACGAAATTTTTCTATTTTCCAATGGTATGTTTTTCAAAATCTGTGTATGGCTAAACCAGTTATAATGATATAATTATTATTTTATTTTTATTTCTGAAAGATAAGAAAGATGTCCGCAGCTTAAGTAAATGTGTCAGGTAGCCGACCGGTTAAATATCTCGGTAGTGTGAGTAAGTTTTGATGAATTTCCGAGATTTCACAAGTCGATTACAAGTGAATGATATCGCACGAGCTTGTGAAAAATTCCGGTCGAGTTTTTGAAAAAAAAAAAATTACTTTATTGTCGAGGGGTTTTGGCGAGTTTAAATTAAATTTACTCTTGCGGTAACCTGGCGAAGAGAAATCTGATTTTATCATCTTTTTCGGTTAAAAAAAATTTTTTTTTTTTTTTTGCTTATTTAAATTAATTACCTTGAAAAACTTCTTTCAAGTCGAATTAAGTTTTTTAAATAATTATCGAATAATAATTTTGAGGTTTTTTTTTCATTACGGATCGAAATAAAGTTTTTAACATTTTCAGAAATACAGTAATTTTTGTTTACTTTTGGGCTTGTCCTTAATTTAAACTAATTTTCAGCGACAAAAAATACAATTTGCAATAATTTTAAAACAATTTTTAAATGAGTTATTTTACGAAAAAAAATCACTACATAACGTGAGAATTAATTTGCAACGAGTGTAAAACATGAGATGATAAGATAGCTTCGACCGTACGATAAAACTGCACGAGTTGAGTTTGAAAATTCAAAAAGTGTTTCTAAAATTATAGATTGTAACGTGGAAAATTGCGAGAAGATTTTAACCAATGAATGAATAAAAAAAAAAAAAAAAAAAAAAAAAAAGATAATTGTACAATACGTTACAAAAATAAAATCATTTTCAAAAGTATATTTTTCATCCTTAAATGCTGTATACACTATGTAAAAAAAAAAAAAAAAATTAAAAATCTTAAAATATTAAAGCAACAAGTTAATTTTGTAAGAAATTCAAATTGAAAAAAACTCATAAGTATAAAGTTTAAATCGCATTTTAATTTTTAATTGTAAAAAGCCCTGCTGATAACTAATTAATTAATTTTAGAAAAGAAGATCTCTTGTTACGACGCGACGATTAATCGCGATAATTTTGGTCCACCGATTTCGCGATCGCTTCGGGGAACTCTCGGACGATTTTTCTCTCTAGCTCTGCCAAAAGCCTTTTAATAAAACACCGAGAAGAATATAAGTTATTTAACGAGCGGAGCATCTCTGTTTTTCTAATCGCTCAACTCTCATTTTTTTATTATTGATGGCTTTGTTTTTTTTTGCGTAATTTGCGTTATAATAAACCATTAAAAAAAAAAGTGATAGCAATGGTAATGGTTTTCAAAATTTATTATGATTTAGTTGTAAATACTTACTCAAGCATTTCGGCTTAGCACATTTTTTAATATAAATAATTTTTCTATCATTATTACCAGGGAAATAATTATTCTAAAATAAGGTATTGTAACGTTGTAAGTAAAATTTTACACGTAAAGTATGTCCATATGTATATATACGAATTACATTACTTTTTGGAAATATACGTGTCAGTTATTTTTTATGATCTACTAATTTGTTGTACGAAAATTAAATAATATTCCCGGGTCCATAAATCACGAGGGGGTCGAAATTTCCCGTGTCCATCATAAACAAGTCATCGGCGCGCCAACCGATTTCTCGGAACGAGCTTTCGAAAAAAGCTCTGGCACTATTTGGCGCGGGAAATTTGCTAACCGAGATTTTGGCAGCCCTCTAGTCGCACTTTAGCTATTGGTCAATAATAAAAAAAGTCTTTTGCTGGTGAAAAAAAGTTTTTTTATGACTATTTATTTACTTACTTTTTAATGAAAAATCTCAGTTTAAACTAATTTTAAAACATTTTTATTTATTTATTTATTTATTTTTTATTTAAAGAATAGGGGAGTAAATGTATAGATTTTTATCTTTACGACCTGAACTACATAATCACAATCTTTTTGGGTTGAATGATAGGAGAGCATTGAAGATTTATTTTTTATTACCATTTCTATATTTAAAAAAAAAAAATTTGTGTAGGGAATTTTATTTGAAAAATTGTTTTTTTAAATTAAATTCCAATTATTAATCATTCATTAGGTAAAATTTTTTATATCAACTAAAAATTAACTTTTTCCTCAAAATTTTTACATTTTACGCGTTTGATACTTTATTTAAATAAAAGAATTCACTTGGATATTAATGATTACCCAACCTTCAAAATTCATGTACGTGTTTCCACTAATTGTTTCAATCCATATCGCGAACAGTTAAGTCTAATAAAGACATCTGGACTCGCATGCAGCGCGCAGAGGGGAAAGTTAATTTTCTCTCAAGAACACAGTGCGACATCTAATTGAAAATCATCCTCGAGTCTGCATAATTTCTGCAGCTGCTGCAGCGAAATAAAGAATAGAGAACACACACACAGTGTAGGGAGTGAGTCACCTTTATCAGACTCGCCGCAGTCGGGTTTCGTTTCCTAGAACTGCCTGCAGCTCTGCTTGCATTGGCATTAAGTTCTTCATTGATTTAGACCGCGGAAGAAATATTTAAAAACCCACCCGAGCTTTCCTGGAATTGCCAACTGTGAGTCATCCGATACCCCGGGCGGGAAATTTGAAAATCAAGGTTACGGGATTTTAAATTGCTCGTTTGAGTATTTTTATGTTTAATTAATTATTTAAGATCAAGAGTATAACTTTAAAAAAATATAGGTTTTCGAGTGTGATTTATTTATGTCAAAAGAAAATCTTAATTTCAGATATTATTAAATAATTCTTCTAGTATTTCATTAGTGATTGAAAAACTTTTCAGCCTATACATATAGGGATGGAACCATTATAATTATATTTTTTGTCCCAATTAAAATGGCTCAATCCTGAACAATTTATAAACTGTAACAAAACCATATTAATTGAATAGCATTTAAATGTCATGAAATTTTTAATTTCAAAAATTTTAATCTATGGAATTTTAATTTATGGTCCCAACAATTATTTTGTCAAATTGATGCGTGAGTTGTTTGAATTTATTAATATTTTACCACCTCATCAAAATTTCTATAATTTTGTGGGTTTATTCCCAAAATCAACTCCTGAAACACAATTATTATTATTATTTTTTTAAATAAATTTTTTATCAACTTAAAAAATTCTGATAATGATTTTCATTCAAAGCGTATACGTATTTACAGTGATTTTATTATTTTTTTAAACTTTATTTATATGAATAAATTTGGTATACTTAATAGATAAGAGCAAAAAAAGTCCAGAATGGGAATTAAAAAAATTATTTCTTTCTGTAATTCCAATGACATCAGATGATATCATAATGAAGTGCTTAGGCTTGCAGTTATACGCCCTTTGAACGAGAGAATCGTCACGGTGGCCCCCAAAACTTTCACCCCCGGAGTTCCCGCAAAAACAAACCGCACGGACCGGTCCATTCATTCACAAGTCCGTCGTTTTACCGGGAAATAGACCGCACGGGCCAGGAATGCACGCGATGAGTCATCGTATCGCTTCGCAGGTAAAAGGTCCGCGGGAGGTTCAAAATATAAAAAAAAGAGAGGGAAGCGTATCGGGTAACCGCTTACCGCACGCTACACTGGGATCTCGCATCCTCTTGATCGCTGAATTTTACAAATTTTTTTCTTTTATTAATTAATGAAATTAGCGTAGAGTTTAGTACTTGTATTATAATTGTTTAATTGTAATTTATTTATTAGTTATTGTATTTAAGAACATGTAAATAATACGTTTATTGTTATTATGATTGAGTGATTCGGATTACTACGCCAGAAGGTCTATCAAAATTTAGTTTTTCGAGATTCAAAAATATAGTGTACCGATTATGGCCCTCCCACCTATTATATGCTTTTTATTGAAATTAACATTTATTTTTCGACTTTAAAAAGTTTTAATTAAAAAATTAAAAATACACGAGGTTTCAAAGTGGTAGTGAGCAAAAATTAGCTAATTTTAAATTATTTTGATAAAATTAAATAAAATTTTTTTTTAAATATACTATGATAAACTTTATGTACCAATGAAATACATTTTTGACAGACGAAAAAATTATAAGATATTATTTAGCAACCGAGTTAGCAACTAAATATTAAAGTATTTTGAAGATATTACAATAAAAGTACTTCAATAAACCGATATTTTAAATTAATTTTAAGAAATAATCAATAAGATTGGTCCACTCGCCAAAAAAATCGAGCTGGAATTTCCGATCGAAAGTGGTAACGGTCGCGTATACATTATATACATACATATAGAGCTAATCGCGCGGGGCAACCCCGGGCCGGTAGTGACTCATCCGTTTACTTCGCGTATTTACCTGTAGCCACCTGTTGAGCTCCTCGGGTGGTTTCTGGGTCGCCTCCTCCTCCCATTCATGCAGCATCGATTCGCCGCGGCCGCGGCGCGTACTGAATGATGCAACTCCCAACTCTACAGATGAAATTACTGTTTTTTTGGGTTTATTTGTTTATCGATATTGTAATTGAACTATATCAATTTTTTGTTATTCGTGGATTTTAGACTTCATTCTTATCAATGTTTTTGTTAACTGTGTACGAATTGGTAAGCAAATAGGAGGTGAAGGGTTTTGACGTTCAAGACAATGAATTTTTAAATTTGATTTATACAGATAAAAATTGTTTATTCGCTGACGAAAGAAAAACAAATAAACAAATGAAAATAAAATTGTATACATTTTCAATTTTCATTACGATTTTTGTATTCAATTGACAAAACATGGATGGATTTTTACGAAAAAAACAGTATTTTTATAGTCAATTGATTATAGTAATTTTATGTACAAGCACAATTCATTATAATTCCTCGTCAACTGCCACAATTCAAACAGTTTTTGTTCAAAATTTTCGTTTTAATCAAATCTACAAATTTTACTACGTCATTGGCCTTACTGGCGCTCTTCAATGCCTCAGTTGTGTTTCTTTGTAAATCTTCTTCCTACATAAAAGCTCAGAGTCAAATTTGAATTCAAACCAAGTTCAAAAAAAATTGCTAACTTACTCTGTAGTGAATGTAATCATTCCCTATATAGGTTGAAGGAACTGAGTAGAAAAAAAAATTAATTTTGAAACGTAAAAGAAAAAAATTTAATTTTTATGAATCTTTCAATAACTTATCTCCCAGGCTCACTTTCACATCCATTACACTGAAAATGAATCAAAAAATTAAATTCATGAACATTTTATATGAAAGGAGGAAGCTACGAATGGTTAAATTTGAAAAAGGTTAGAATGAACTAACTGATAAAAACTAAAATTTGAAAGTTTTCCATTTCAGTTGTAATACGCGTTTCTTAAGAATATCTATAACAAAAGTCATGAGTTATGAATAAATTACTGTTAAGAGTCTTTTTTTTAACATAAACTATAACATTCTTAAACAGGTTTAAATGGGTGTAACCGTTTCTAATAACTTAAATTATATATTTAATCTTTTATTTGAGAGAACAAAAGCACTGAATATAAATAAAAGTGTAAAAATTCAAATATCGTTTTCGTGCAAAAATTCACGAAAAAATTAAAAAAAAAAAAAAAGTTCCCGGCTCCGGATGCGATGGGAAATTCCTGCGGGGAAGCGAAAGTACGACGAGCGTCATATGTGAATTCAATTCGTTACATTCGCTTTGGGGAGTATCACTGATTCGAGGAAATCAAAGACTTTCAGACGCATTCACACTAGCCAGATTTTTTTATTTACTTTTTTTTGTCCTGAAAAACGAAATTTTTTAGGGTTATTGCAGTAGAGAAAAATTTCCTTGTTTTTGAGATTTTTGAGATAAATTATGAGACTCGTCAAAAAGATATATTTTTTTTTTTTACACTGATACATTAATATTATCATAATGTCAAAAAATAATTATTATTGAAATTAATTATTATAATTTGAAATCTATGTAAAATAATTGAGAAAAATTTTCAAATTATAATTATTAAAATTAAAAAAAAATAAAAAACCTCATACATGAGGCTAAAATAAAAAAATCAATTGGAAAACCTTAGTAAAGAATATTTTTATGAGTAAAAAGATTTCATCAAAATAAATTTGTAAAATCAAAATCATGATTTTGACAGTTTTTGAATTCATTTCGATGGTTCCAGCGAAGAAAAACTTTAGCCTAAAATCTGCCACGAATAAAGTTACAATGAGGCAAAATTCGGTCTCTAAACCATTTTATTCATGATTTTAACTTTTGTAGATTAGTAGAAAATGAGCTTCGCTACCATATCGTTGATATATTATAATAAAAAAAAAAAATTTCCGACACACTAGCCGCGAATAAAAAGACTCAGACTCAAAAAGTTTTCAGCATATAAAAATTGTAAGGACCTTTTTATTCGTAGCTTTATTTGTGTCGAAAATTTTTTTGTCTCCTTCGTGTATCAACGGACTTGTGCGAAAGTGGTTTAGAGACATTTTATTGTCCAAAATTACATTTATTGTAATTTTATTCGTGGCAGATGTTGGGCTAAGGTTTTTCTTCGCTGGGACCATCGAATTGTGTGAGCCAAGGTGACCGTACGTAAAAATTATCAAATAACTCGTTTTTCTACGTCACTGTAATTGAGGAAACTCTAAGGTCCAAGGTTACTTTTATAACCAGTAAACCAAAAGAAAAAAAAAAAAAAAAACACGCAGAGTGAAATAAAAGATCTTGTTTTTTCATTGTCGAGTGTAGTGCCAACTTGACGATCCCATCGCGGCTTTTTAATCGGGATTGATGATTCACGGTCCTGCTCGGTCGCAAAAACTTTCTACACGTGCGGTTGGCTCGAGTGTCGGGGCAAGCCAAACCAATAACAAGCGATTCGCAGCCCAAAATATTGGCTCGAGCAGTGTCAGCGAAGAAAAAACTCGAGAAGATAATCGCGCGAAGTAATTTTTTTTTTTTTTCATCGCGCTTGTAAAATTGAAGTTAATTACAAATGTTCATATAAAGGTGTATTTATGTCTTGACTTTAAATTTTTTAATTGAGGAAAAACAGCTTTTTACAAATTGTCGAGTCTGAATTTTTGTTTTAAAAAGTGCATTTAATGCAAGCAGCAGATTATTTTCATAATATGTAAAAACATATTTTTTTACTTATTTTGGTTATTGCAGAAAAATGATATTTCATAATTGAAAGCTTAAAATTATATTTGAAAATGACTAAATTTTTTCTCAACAGCGAAAAGGTTGAAAAAAATTCGATGTACATAGCGATGGACTCGAAATTTTTTTTATTATTACTAAATTTTTTAAATAATTTTATTTATTTCTTAAAAAATTGATTTAAAATAAGTTGAATATGCTGCATTTCATTGTGACTAATGGTTACGAGAGAAAAAATTTTTTGTCTCTAAAATTTCATTCAGTTTTTATATTTATCAAAGAATGTAAACTTTATTTTTAAAATAAATGTATTATCTCTTACTAGTAGCATGCAAAATAAAACTATTTTTTAAATCTTTTGATTCACAATTATTACAATGACTTTTAATTTCTCATGAAATACTTTTAATAATTTACTCTAACTGTCACCTCTGCTGGCATAATTCACATTATTTAAAAAAAATAATTAATTCATTACTCCTGACACAATAAACTCTCACATCAAGCACTAACCTCGGAGCAATTTAAATATTGACACTTTACAATGAGCCTCATTAAATCAACCGGCGTTAAAATTAGGTTAGTTAAAATTAATAAATATTTAAATCCCGCGGTAATTTTCACATACCAAGCTTAAACAATGAGGGCAATTTTGAAAAAAAAATGGTCGCCCTGCATCGTCATCCCGGTTCGGGCCGAGCCCGCTCATTGCCGCATTGTACTTATCGACTTCATGAATGAAAATTACGGGTGACTAATCGTTAATTACTTCTCTCTCGCACTTTTATTTTCCTCGGTTCTCAAGATAACGCCGGAGTTATTTCTGAATTTTTAATTTCAATCCACCGGAAGCTATTTTTCTCTCTTGCAATAAAAAAAAAAGCTACATGAAGTCACGCTTTAACAAAAATTAATTGTTTTTTTTTTTTTTTTCAACAGTGCTATTTGTTTTGTTATTTTTTCACACCTCAGAGGCTATTCCGAGCCTCTGATTTGCATGGAATTCAATTAAGGTGCGACTCGACGACGAAAAATCAAAAAAAATTTTGTTTGCTAAAAATAAAAAAATTTCGATGGTGTAAGGTATTTGTGAAGAATTTGTGATTAGATTGGTTAGATTGCAGCTACGTGATGAA
Organism: Encarsia formosa; assembly: GCA_038277355.1. Taxonomy (NCBI): domain Eukaryota; kingdom Metazoa; phylum Arthropoda; class Insecta; order Hymenoptera; family Aphelinidae; genus Encarsia; species Encarsia formosa. The sequence continues at coordinate 129,218,384 of CM076184.1, forward strand.
AAATTAAGAAGTTTGATATTGATAAGATTTTCAGTTTATCAGTATGATGGAATAAATGAAAAAACATACAATAATAAAGCCATAAACTATGCAGTTCAATACTTAAAAAAAAAAAAAAAAAAAAATTATTAATAGTGAATAAAATTCAATTATTCAAAATTTTGAAGTTGTTTATTAGATATATAAATAATTAATTTTTTTTTTTTAAATACAAAATTTTCAATGATCTTATGTAATATTTTAAATGCACTGTATATGAACTAACTATTTTAATTTTTTTTAAAACCATAGTGTTCAATTCTAATTTTAATTATTTATTCAAAATTTCAATTGGTGTGACACGTATAATTTTAAGTAAATTTACACCAAATTGTCTATATAAATTAATCCAAATCTTTTGAATCCAAGACTATTTTGAAAAATAGTTTTTATTCCATATAGTCTTCAAACTCAACGTTGTTAAAAAAATTTCAATAATTGCAACAATCAAGTACCGATTTTTTCAAATCCATCTTAAATCAAGAAAACAAAAAATAAACGCCTCGATAACGACTTCCGGTGGTTAGTAGTTCGCCAGCTCCGAGATTTTTTTCCTCCTCGATCGTTCGCGATTTCCGAGAATCTCGAGTGATTCATATCTCGCGTTCGCTACGTCACGAGACACTTTTTAAAACCAGCTGTGTGCGTGTAGTTGGTGAATTAAGTTACTTATGTAACCGCCGTCGCGTAGTATCGTAATTAAATTTCGTGTTTTACAATTTCGCAGGTAATGAAAAGTTTTGACGTCAGTGCGGCACGGGAACGATGAACTTGCTTAAGGCGGATATCGGCTAATCGGTCTAAAGATGTCATACTAATTTAAATGGTCTCAGCGAAGAAAAATCTTAGCCCAAATAATCTGCCATCAATAGAGAGACATTCGGGGTACTTTCGGCAACTAAAATGTTTCCAAATCACTTTATTTATTATTTTAACCTGCAAAAAAATTTTTAAATGAATTTTTCTATCAACCGGTTGATATATTACAGTAAAAAAAAATTTTCGACACACCAGTCACGAAAAAAATGACTGTAAGATTTCAGCTTATAAAATTGTTGCAAAGGTCTTTTTATTCGCGGCTGGTATGTCGAAAAATTTTTTTATTGTAATGTGTCAACGGGTTGATATCTAAGCTCATTTTCTACCAATCTACAAAAATTAAAGCCGTGAATAAAGTGATTTGAAGCATTTCATTCACAAAAAGTCGCCTCATTGTAACTTTATTCGTGGCAGATTTTGGTTTTTCTTCGCTGGGACCATCGGTTACTTGGGAATTTTCAAGTTTTATCGCTTAACGCTAGAGGGCACCAGATATTTTATCTAGCGGTATTGGTACCAAAGATCCTTATCGGCTGCGCTATTTTTTTCCGTCACGGTTGGGTGTTAAATCAAAAACCCATTTGGACTAATCTTGATTTTTCGAAAATCTTTTTTAAACAAATTGAACTTTCTACTCTTGATCAAGTTACAAAATAATAAAAAAAAAAAAAAAAACAGGCTTTAATCACGGGTAAATCAGGAGGGCATTTAAAATTGTAAAACGTGAATTTCAACGTAACTTTTCGGTTTACACAGTGTCAATTAAACTCGGCCCGTTTTATTAATTTATCAGAGTTAAGAAGAAAAAAAAGTGCAACAACTATTATTATAGTGATTAAAGGCCAGCAGCGTATTTGTAAATCGCCCTTGTCGAATCGTCACTCGTCGAGCTTATAATTAGCGAGCAACTTTCTCGGTGCGATTAATCCAAGCGAGTTTTCGGGGAACGAAGGAGACAAAATTCATTGCGTTCCACATATCGAGCCACAACACTCAGTTTAGCAGAATTAATCTTTTACTGACAAATTGATTTTTTTTTCTCCAAGCTTTGTGTATAGCGATCGATCATTAGGTACGTGAAATAATTTGGTTCTAAAAAAAGTAATAAAAATTTTGTTTTTAAAACATGCTTTTCGATATAAAAATTTCGGTATAAAACTGAATTTCTGGGTAAAGTTTTCATTTTACTGATCAGCAAAGCATGGTTCCCAAACTCTAGTGATTCTGACTTGGATGCGTATGAAATATTTTTAATTGTTTGAAAACTTCACTAAGAACTTTTAGACAAAACTTTTTAACCTAAGATAATTTTCAAGGTCCCAGTAGTGTTTGAGAGAATTTAAAAAATCACAAAAAATCAGAAAAATTAAAAATTTTGACTCTGATGTTTAAGAACATAAATTCAGTTTCTATGAATATAATTTTGTTTACTATTAATTTTTAAAAAGGACATTAAAAAAAACTTTTCTATTATAGTTATTTTTTTTTTGTATAAGTAATTGATACACCAAAAATCGACCAATTTTCTTGAAAAATGGTTTAGAGAATCTCCCAGCAAAAACCCAACATAAAAGTAAGTACCCTGATATGAATGTTAATGAATTCATAGATAATTAGAATTAAGAATTTTAAAAGTTTTGAACCGAAAAAAAAGGTTATAAAGAATCAGAACTTATTCCGTCAAGTTGCGAAAGCTTTAACGGGTCATTACCGGGGTAAAAGAAAATCCTTGACTCTCGACTCGAGGAATCGTAAATTTATATTCCGAGGCTGACTTTTTATGCTTTCCGCTCGGACCCATTGTATGTTTGTACATATCGCGCTCGTTTTCGGAGGAAGAAAAAAAAAAAACAAGGAGAGGAAATGGATTCGTTGGGAGAGATTTGTGCTTTATCTGTGGCTTTTTTTATGTAGAATGTGAGTTTGCTTGTGGGGCAATTTGTTACTTTACGAGCTTTTATTTTTTATTTGGCTAATCATAAACTTTTATTTAATCATAACTAATTGAACTTATTTTAAATGAAAATGAAAATAAATTGGAGTGAAGACCTTTATATCGATGGTCCCTGCAGCGAAGAAAAACCTTTGACGAAAATCTGCCACGAATAAAGTTACATTAAGGCGACTTTCAGTGACTAAAACGTCTCTAAACCATTTTAACTTTTGTAGATTAGTAGAAAATGAACTTTGCTGCCATACCGTTGATATATTATAGTAATAAAAAAAATTTTTTTGACACACCAGCCGCAAATAAAAAGACTCCAAGTTTTCAGTTTATAAAAATCGCAAGGATCTTTTTATTCGCGGTTGGTACGTCGAAAAAGAGATTTAGAGACATTTTAGACACAAAAAGTCGCCTCATTGCAACTTAATTCGAGGCAGATTTTGAGCTAAGGTTTTTTTTCGCTGGGACCATTTGTATAAAGTTTATGTTTGACTTGTTTTTGTAATTTGAATCTACCACAGTACGTTATGAAAATTACATGTTAGAATTTCTGTAATTACCGATTTACAAATTTACATGAATAAGTGGATTTTGAAGCTTTTTTTATCATTGGCAGTAATAAGACAATATTACGGCCAGTTTCAGCGGATAAATGTCCAGTTGATGGTCAGAAGCGGTTCAGAACTAAAAAAAATTTATACTCTTTTTTTAAAAAAAAAACCGTAAAATTTAAATTGAACGTTGCAATGATCTTTCTTCGACGGCCTCGAAAAATAGAATTTTAAAGACCACTTCCTTAAATTAAAATGAAAAGAAAAAAGGACCCACATTCTGTGAGTAGAATAGTAGTGGATACACTTAAAATGCTCGATATACCGCGTGTTTCTCGTAGGGGGCTGAAGTGGGAAGGAAAAAGTCATAAAAGGGTACATGTGTCGTTTCACTTTCTTCTTCTTCTTCTTCGTTTCCTTAGGACTTTTTTTTCTGTATCCTCGGATTCTAACTCCTCCCTTCTTCTTCCTTTTTTTATTCTTTATCGTCAGGGTGGAAGCAGGGCTCATATAAAGTTTCATTTCTTATGCATATGAGCTGGAATTGCGGGTCGTATCTCGCGTCCGCTCAAAAATATACAGACGTCCCGCATGCCAGCCGCAGGATGAGAGAGGAGCTGTCAAACTATTTTACGACTTTTCGGATTTTAGTTATGGGGACCGAGTGTATTAATTTCGTATTGAATGGCGCGAGGGACATTTTTTTGAAATTACCTGCAGATTGTTCGGGGGTACGAACGGCGCAAAATGTGACTTTTATTGTCGAATTAAATTTTTTCTTGGAAATATTGTGATACTTATGAGATTAATTGGTCTTCGTGTATGAGAGAATCTTTTTTTCATGTAACAATTTACTGCTACTCACATCGCGATATTATAGGTTAAGATAAATAGCATTCAATAACGTTTAATTAGTGGAAAAGATTAATTTTGGATTGTGAAATTATTGAAATTATTTTTATATACCAATGCATTTAAATTCAAACAAACGAACAATTTACAATGTAATTTAGATGGCGTGGGAGTTTTTAGAACTATTGGGAAATATTCTTTGTGCACCATCATTCTTTTTGTTTGCAATTTATTAGACATTTAATTGGTTGTCTCCATAAAAAAATTATAGTCATAATTTTACTGCTATTTAAATCACAGTATTTTTAGATTATGATCAATAAATTAACTTTAGGTTATGTTGAGAATAGCTATAGATAAGAATAAACAAACGAATAGTGTATTATAGTACTATGTAGATGGCGTTTTTCGAGATTTTTCAGAACAAATTGTGGGAGTGTTAAAAATTTACAGCCCAACAAAACAACAAAACCTTTTTTTTTTTAAATCAAGGAAAAGTTGGAATTTGATCGTTTCTTAAATCATATACTATTTAAATCCCTTTATAAAAGAGAGCTATCGCCATTTTGGTGAGATTTTCAATGTAAGATTTTATTCGTGAGTTGATTGGTGGAGCAGTTTTTAAAATATTCGAAAAGTACCTTTTGAGGTTACAATCATTGTTTTTTTCCTATGCGCGCTTGCAGCGCGCTGAGTGGTACTAGTATAAAATAAAGTGCATATTCTGTCACGAAATGACAGTGGTAATACCGAATGTCATCGGAAAATTTCTTGTTGATTGACTTCGTAGCGCAAAGTTAAATTTCTTTTGGATTTTTCTAATTATACTATAATAATCTGTACAATGCAAGTTGGTAATAAAGGATTTCTTGATGTGATCATAACCTAAAAATTTTTTAAAAAACATAGTCTAACCGAAAGATAACCTATGGGATAAATATTTTACTCAGGTGAAACGAAAAAGACCACCAAAAAAACCAACGAATAACAGTCGAGTCAGTTAAAAAGAAATAAAAAATTTAGAATCGTTCGCCATTGAAAGTTTTTGACATGTGTATTTTATCACATCACTTTTCGGGATCCTTATGCTTGCATTAATTATTTACAAAATGCATTCAGTTTGAAGAAAAAAATTCGTCGAAATTTATCAAAATCTTATTATACGCATACCTATAACTGGGAGAGGTTAAACAGCTTCTGCAGAAATGAGTTAATTCTGAGAAAAGCTGCAGCACCCACTGAGTTACTTTTTTAAAGGTAGAATGATGATTTGAAATTATTTATTGATAGTCTTTGAGCCGTGATTCGGAGAAAAATACAGTTTTATAATTCTAGTTAAAATTTATTTTCTGCCCATCTGATTAATTTTTCTAACCAGAATAGACGCGCAACCCTCTAGCAAAAAATTGAATACTTTTTTTTATTAAATTACTATTATCTAAAGATTCTCTGCTATTGGGCTTCTATCTAACGATAAAAAAAAGTATTTTCAGACAAAGATAAAACTTATCTACGACGTTCGAATCGATAAGCACAATCGACGATCAATTGTTTTTTACCGATAAAACAAAAACGGCGATACGACAAAAGCTCTTTTGTAAAACACCGGCTCTTAACATTTGGCTGTTCGCGGATTACACCCCAAAATCACTTTGTCGAATTAGGCGAGCGAGCGCGAGAGGAATCGCATTACGGGGATTACGAGCCGGCTGATTTATAAGCGCGGGCTTATAATCGTGACGGACTGCGGGGTCTAAGTCGCGCCGACAACTGCACCGAGATTCACGTAGGTATTAATTTTTGTTAATGCCAGAGTGTGCACCGAGGGAGAGCAAGGCTTTTAATTCGATTAAATGCGGGTGGCGGCGTCGTGCTTTATGAGACGAGGGGGGACGGGAGCGGTTAACGGGCCGAGCGGGAAAATATGAATTTTAATTCGTTTGACACCTTGGACTTTTTTTACTTTATTCTAATTTTATTCCAATGGGGGATGTGGAATGAGCGGTAAGTGGTGCGGGTGGAATTTTTATGTTTTTTGTAGTCAAGTAGCGAGAAAAATTTTTTCGAATTCAAATTTTATGGAACGAAGCGCTCTTATATGAGGGATGGTGATGAAATAGTACGGTAGAGTTGGGGTTGTGATTGATATGAGTTTGAAAAAATTCTTATTTGGTTTTTTTTGCATGAAATATATTCGAGATGATGCGAAATAGTTCATATACATTTTCTAGGTTAGGATTGACGTCTGCTTAGTATATTAGGATGAAAATATTATCGCAAGCTTCAATTTTTTTTTCTTTATAAACTATGAATAAAAATAAATTTCTGCTAATTTTTACTGTATACATAGTTTGAAATATGTTGTTTACTACTAGTCACTAAACTAATTTATTACTTCATAGATAATATCTTCGGTTCTATACTGTCGAGTGAATATCCCAGAACATTTTTCTTGATATTTATATGTTATTGCTAATTATTGTAAGCGATAAAATCATTTAATTTAGCATCGTTTCAAAACGATTGTGATTGGTTTAGAGGATAAAATTTCAAATTTTAATTTTGATACTTTACAGAACAATAATTAAGTATTATAGTAAAATAATTCATTTTTATAATTTTCTTCTTTAACTAAATATTATTCTACTATTAACATATAAGATTCAAAAGTTTTTACCATCGAATAATAATAATTATTTTTTAAATTAATTAATTAATACAAGTTTTATAAACTCAAATTACTTTTGATCACGAAAACATTGAAATTATATTATAATGAATAAACAACTAGAAAAACAAAAGCATATCCTTCTTTGCGCGGTTGACAGTGGGTATTACCTTCCGGCGATGCACTTACTCCCACATCCACCCGCGAAAATCAATACGCGCTCCCTGCCTCGTAACCCGCGAAAATCGGCGAAGCGTGCCTCCCCTCGTACACTTATACATACGCGTCTGAAAAACTTTTTTTTTTCTTTCTCGCAACCCCTCCCCCCCAGAAAACTTTCGCGCTATATTTTTTCTTCTTGATATATATCGCAAGCAAGAGAGAAATCAGATCGTCTTGGATGTACGCGGGCTAGATTGTCCATTTGGGGTTGATGTATGTGGACGTAAGGGGAGGGGGCGGATATTTTCTGTCTGCTCTGTTGTTCTTTTATCGGGGGTTGGGTCGACGCTTTATTCGATTGGGTGTTTTGGGAGATAAGTGATTTCTTCTAGCTTCGGGATTTGTTTGATTTTGATACTTTTTTTATGATTGATCGATACGGAGATTTATATTTTTCATTAATGGATGATGCTACAAAATGTTTTGATACTTTTATACTCGTAAACAAATAGGTAAATAGTAGCTGAAAGTACAAATGTTTTTCAAGTCATTTTGTACCACAGCGAAAAAATTTTCAAATTTTTTTTTAATAATAACATAAACAATATGTATAATTTATTAAGATAAATAATAGCGTAAAATACGTTGCTACTTATTTATATTTACGTGAAGTATTTACCAATAAAAATACATTGTGTAGAACAGGAAAGACTCATAAATTTGTTTGTACCTGCTCTGGTAGTAACTGTTAAAATATTAATTTGACCTATTAGGTTAGAACATGCCTAAATTAATAAATGTAAATAAATAAATATATTATTATTACACATTCATTCGAAAATTACTGATAATTATATGTAAAAATCATCAATTACCAAAATAAGAACAACAGTATTTACCAAAGAATTTTTTTAAATTAACTTTGAAATTGTAGGCAATAAAAAAGGCAGCTAAAGTATACATGGTTGCGTCCTGTCACTTGCATTAGCTTGAAAAAAATTCGCATCGATTCGCATTACTCGAAAGGTCATCGCAGGGTTAACAGTCCCATAACTTCCAGACCACCAAAAGCCCACGTTCGAAGAATTCAAAATCATAAACGAAGAAAAAAAAAAGAGAGAAAAAAAAAAATTTCTCCAATGCATCTGCTGAAAAAAATTCGGGTAGCGAGAGAAAATAAAAAAAAAAGAAACCGCGGGACTCGTAAAACTGCAGCTTTGATTTGCATAAAAAATATGCGGGGAGAGAGAAAAAAGAAATATTTAGAATACGCTTTCGTAATCGAGACCTAGGCCTTTTTTTTACCAATCGGGATTGTAATTTATTAGCTTATCGTGCACAAAGTGGCGATTGAAATAAATGTTTTTTTTTTTTTTTTATTGTTAATTTTTGAAAGATTTAGTAAAATTTAGTTACCTACTTTAAATTCACGTAAGGGTAATGAAAAAATTTTTTTATTAACGTTTACTTTGGCAATGTTTATCGTAGAAAGGCTTTTTTTGTCATCACATAAAACTGAAAACGTTTCCGAATTCTGGGTAAGACCACAAACGCGTATCTCGTACTAAAATATTTAACATTTTTTATGTTTCAAGGTAATAAAATTTTTGTGCAAATAATTTCTTTTACAATCCGAGATATTGACTAAGAGAATTGATTTTTTTTTTAATTTATCTTTGAAATATGTATATGTGAACTTTTTAAACTCATAAGAGCGAAATATTATGTAGATCAGGAGTGATAAGACCTAAATTAATAAAACATGAAGTGAATTGTTGACAATGTTTTTGACATTAAAATCTTCGATGAATAAATAAATCGATTGGTCGTGCCTTAAAAAAAACCTTAGACCAAAATTTGCCACGAATAAAGTAACAATGGAGGTATGTACTTTTGACCAATAAAATGTCTCTAAAATAATTTATTTATTAATTTAGCTAGACAAAAAAATGTTAAAATGACCTTAGGTACCATAGCGTTGGTATACTTAAATTAAAAAAAATTTCTTGACGCGTCAGCCGCGAATAAAATACTCTAAGTTTTCAGTTTATAAAAATTGCAAGGAGTCATTTTATTATCGGCTGGTAAGTCAAAAAAATTTTTTTCCGCACTCCGGCCGGGAAGCGCTACTTCCCTGCCGCTGCCGCTACAGTCAGTAGCGCTTCCCGGCGCCGTCGTGCGGAAAAATAGCATACTCAACTAGGCACCTGAATGGGAAGGTCTCAGATCACATGTTTGTCACACTCGGCTACGCCTCGGATGACAATTTCATGCGATCTGAGACGTTCCCCATTCATACTGCCTAGTTAAGTAATATACTATTTTTTTTTTTTTTAATAAATTTTTTATTTTTTTATTTTTTTATATCAACAGTATGGTAGCAAAGGTCATTTTCTATCAATTTCCAAAAGAAAAAATAATAAAAACTATGGTCTAAGTCACCAAACTTTGGTCTAAGGTTTTTCTTAGCACGGGCAATCGAAATAAGTAATTACGTTTAATTAAAAACGCTAAATATAACAATCGACAGTGTCGATCGCAGTAGGCTGACATTTTATCCATCGGTAGGATCGGAGTCCGCGTGAAATTCCGAGCGTATCGCATCTCGTTCAAGGATCACTTCTCGGTCTAAAAATAATTTTTTATCTCTCTTATTACAATTGGTGCGATTGAAGTAAGTGAGTTGGAATGATTGAATTATGGTGACCGTGCAACTTGTGGCTTTTATTTATCCGAGCTGTGCGTGACTTTTCACATCATCTTTGCAGAATAATAAATTGAATTTACAAAAAAATAAGTATATTTTATTGCTTGTTAATGAGTGAAGAGTATTGAGAGTAAAAAAAGGAACGGGCGGGTAAAAAAATTGGGGTGAATTACCGGCAGACTTCAGGCAGGAATTGAAATTAATGGAAGTGGCGATGTGGTATTGAATGAAGATACTGGCTCGTGACAGCGAAACAAATCGTGACTCTTGTAGAGAGAAAAATTTTCAGATACCAGGTAGGGTGGATTTATCATGGTGGTTCTATTCATTTTTAATATTTATAAAAAATTTGTTTAAAATGATAAATAAATAAAAGTAAGTACAATGAGTAATTTTCTTAACGTAGGCGTGCAAAAAAGCATAAAGTTGTAAGTGAAATTTTCATCATGCAAGACTTCCAGCCCAAAAGTTAATCTCTATCGTTCGAAGCTTGACTCACGAGAAGCAAGAAAAACCAAAATCTAAAATATTACTTCTTTTTTGGTGCGATGAAATTTTCCAAAAACGCACTACTTTTTTTAATCCATTGAAACACGTGTAAGTCCCCCTGTAGAGGAACAAACATTGTTCACACTTGCAGTAATCACGAAACCATAAATCTCTACATCGAGAAAAAGAAGTTCGTCGAACTCGTTAGTATCGGGTCTGGTGGTGCGGGTCTCGTAAAAACGGGGTCAGTTTTTAACCGACAGCTGTCGGTCGCGTGACCCCCATAGAGTCCATGTGGGCTGTCGTCGACTCTGTATGGGAAAATTTTTTGTTTCTTCACTTTTGCGGAAAATGGAGATTTCTTGTTAGCTATTTTGAGTGCTTTGGGGGACGATTATGGTTTTAGTACAGCGTTGTTTTTTACTTTGCGATCGTGTAAACAGATTTTTTTTATGGGGTTGGCGAAAAAATCTCAAGTGTGTTGTGTAGTTCGATTAAGTAAGTTCTTTACCAGAATTTGACGAGAGTAGTCGTCTACTCATTGGTTCAGCCACTTTATAATTTAGCCAATGAGAAGTCATATTTAAGATAATCAAAAATTATTCGTTGATAATTAATGCTTCAGGTTCTGATTAAATTTTCTTAAGAAAGAATAACGAAAGTCTGATTTTTTTCGATTTTTGTGCCAAGTTTTTACACCAGTATCCTAGGTCTTCGAAACTTTAGATAAACCATTTTATCTAATAAATATCTTCATTTTAAGAAGTATACTTATTCACAAAGTAAGATATCAGATTTTAATAATTTGATGATATTTAGTTTTAAAACTATGTAGTTATCCTACACTAAAAAGAAAAAAGTTATAACCAAATAAAATAATTTAAAAAAACTTTTTTAATAATTTACTTTAACGAAAATAATAAAAAACCTTGTAGTATTACTTTTCTGTTAATTTTTACGTTTTTAGCATTTTCAATAAAGATCAATACTAAATTGTATAAATATTTTAGCATTTACTGTTCAATAAACAGTCCTACCAGATATCTTGAGAAATTTTTTTTTGTTCTCAAGAATCTAGATATTTCTGAATACTTCATAGAGTAAAAGTCTGATATACATACTGCAAAAGTGAAAAATGAATCATACAAAAGGGTCTTCAGTCCACAGTGTTCCAGTCACGGTGTGAAAGACACCGATTTAACAGCTCGAATCCCGTCGCGTCCCCAAAACTTTACACATTTCCACGCGTTGAACTCTCGAGTAAAAAACCGTTCCGCACCCCCATGCACGCAGCAATAAACTCACTCGATAAAACAATTTTTCCCGCTTCCAGGTCGTAAAGTAGAAAGAAGTATAAGTACAAAAAATAAACGCCCGATCATTCGAAACGAACGGGACGAGTCATTAATAAACATTAAAGTTACAGGAGACTCGGAAGTCGGCTCGCTTCATAAATCCGACCCGGGGCTGCTTCTTCCAGGACCGTGAACACTGGGCCGGGCGGCCTGCGTACTCCAACCCCCCCGGGATTCTAAATTGTCGTGAAATATCACTTTTCTCAGCAACCCCCCGCCTCGTTTGTATTCACTTAGAAGCGGGATTTTTTTTCAAATTTTTTTTGGGGCTGGTTCATCGAAAGTACGATTAAATTTAAATCTCTGAAAGAGTTGAAAAAATAAATTCAATCTCTTTTTAATAGTTTCAAGGTTTCTTTTCTAGGTTGCTCGCCAGAATCTGGCCATAAGTTTCTGGTGAATGTTCACTGTTGAGCTGTATACCTGTATACACGAATATATATAACGCGAGAAACATAAACCTAATCTTTTATTTTTTGGCCTAGTGCCAAGCATACAACATTAAAAAAGTACAATTGAAACAAATTTTACAAGTGCTTTGTATGATTATATTCTAAATTTGATATAAAACATTTTTGTTTAAACAATTATTAAAAAGCAAACCACGTTTCATTTTTTTTGTTAATTTTTTTTTTACAAATTCGTTTGCCATTTCCCCTATATTAAAAGCATTGACTTTCTGGAGATAAAAAAATTAAAAGTAAAAAAATTTATTTCTCTGGTTAACATGTCAAATTTTCAATAAAAAACAATAATATATATTTATAGATCTATAAATTAATTACATCCAACAATATTATGTATAAACTAGGGTTTCACAATAGTACAATAGTAATATTGATATTGTATTGTATTGTATTGTATTGGTGGTCAATATCAATACAATATCAAAGATAACTATTGAGCCTCAATATCAATACTAGAGTCTCAATATTATTGATTTCAATACCTACTATTGACTTTTACCTTTTAGTTTTTTTTTACGTTATGGTAATATAATTGCACTAGTATATGCTTCAGTTTTAAATTTGAGTTTTGAATTGTCAATAGTCAATAGTATTGAGTCAATATCAATAAAAAGCAATATCAATAGCAATACAATAGTTTCATTTTTTTATTTTTTCAATATCAATACAATATTGAGTCAAATTATTGTATTGTATTGGTATTGTGAGACCCTACTATAAACTGATTTTTAATTTTAATTACAGTCATAATTTTTTTTTAAATTAACTTTTTGTAACATTCGGCACATTTAGGATAACTTCAGTATTTAAATGAATAAACAATTGTTTTCAGATACAAGGATCTAAAAATGTGATCTATTTTATTTACAATTATTAATTTCACCACATTAAATGTTCTCTTTGGTGTTGGTGATGATGAAAATTATGCAAGCCTCGTGCACGCGTACCACACCCAATTAGCGCAACAAGCGTTCTTCTTCATCTTCTGGCACTGTTCCACTGAGTTTCTCGGAACCAACGCCCGGCGAACCTTGGAAACGTCGATTCAATCAATGCTACCTAAAACAAAACAAAAAAATTTTCTTTTAAAAAGATTTACAGAACAACAAGCCATAACCAGAAAAAGCTATAAATAACATTTTCGACACTGGAGCGTTAAAAATGTACTTTCAAATTGCTTGAAATAGTTATCATTACGCAAGTAGCTCAATAAGTACAATTTTCTGACCAACCCTTACCAAACCCAAATTGATTTCCAAGCCGACTCATTTTATACTCCCTCGAGTGTGTAATATACTAGTATAGCAGTCATCGTAGGTAGAATAAAAGTAAAATTCTCAGCTTTTTTTTAAAAACTTTAAGTGCGATAAGCGTCAATGAAAAAGAACCAACAGCACTTAACGAAGTAAAAGTAACGAGCTGTCAAGTAATCGCTCCCTCGTCCGCGTCGCGTACTTAAATTACAAAAAAGAAAAAGTTTAAACGAGCGCGAAGGGACCAATTGAGCGAGCCCCAAGAATTTCGGGTTAATTGTACTAATAGCTCCTTCACGAATATCGCTCCGTGTCCATCATGCTGGTCGTGTAACGTTATTATCGCTTTTATGCGGGATGAGGGAGGGGGCTGCTTTTATTCGTTTTACCGCGAAACTCGAGTGGACCGTCAATTTACTACATCCAAGCGTTGGATTGTACAGTTTTCGTCATTGATGGATTTTTGACTGCAGGACTGTAAACGAGCTGCGACTCAGGAATACACGATGATCAATTTTATATTTAATAAATGTATTCAGAGCTGAGTTTTATCAGCTGGAAATAAAAAATTAGAAAAAATTAAAATTTCCCTCAAAGTTTCATGAAAGTTAATGACAAAATAGTGATAAATAAAGCTAGGATCTTTAAACTTTAAGATGAATCTTTTTTGTGAAAAATTAAGATTTTTTACAAGTCAAAAAAAAAAATACCAAAGTAAATAAAGAAATTATTTAAAAATTATTACGCTTCATTACCTGTAGTCAAAAAAACTTGATCAAGTTTTTTGTGTAAAAACATTCAGTAGTTAACCGATCTGCCTCAAAGAAATCAAAATTGCTGTAGTTATCGCCGAAACTTTCAACTAGTTCATCTAAATCCAGAAAAAAATATTTTATTCAGAGGAGAAATTAAAAAATATCTCTGATTTTCTATGAAGACTTGAAATTTAAAAACCTCGAGTTACACTAGAAGCGTCCAAAAATTTTTAACTAAAATTTAAAGTTTCTAGGTAATCCTTATTAAACTTTTGATCTTAAGCACACACACACACAATGGCATTTAGAAAAAAAAAAAAAGCAGTTTATAAGTGCAGCATAATGCATCAACGGCACTCTTTGTTCGGTCACAGTTTTAACCCTCGTCCAATGAATGTCCCTGTGCGTCTCGGAATTGGTCGTTAAATATTTTTTTACAGCCCCAGCATCTCCGCCCGGCCGCGGTAGCGTAATCCAATTACCATCGGCCGTAAAACATTATTTACGATAATTTTTCCCAAAAGGTCCTATGCTGAAGGAATAAATAGCCCAAAAGCTTTTTTTTTTTCAAAAATAAAAATCCTTGACTTACAATACCCGCTCGACCGCAGCTTCTTTTTTTGGGAGGTCGTAAAGTCCCGTACTTATGAAAGCGAGATTTTGGGACAAAGTTTAGGGTCGCTCGTAAATTCGCGAGATGCCGCGAAAGGGATAATGACTTTGCGCTTGTCCACCGTCCGTGACTTTGTTTTCGAGAGGTCACGCGTTTGTCATTTGATTGTGATTCGTGCTGATTGTTTTCTTTGGGCAATGCATAGTTAAGTTTGAGTGAGTATTAAAAAAATTTTTTTAGTTAAATAATTGTGATTGTGGGGTGCTCGCCAGAAAATGGCCATCAATTTTTGTCGAACGCTTATAGAAGCTGTATACCTACATGAAGCGGACTTTAGATCATCATAAACCTAACCTTACTTTAAATTGAGTAGATAAAAGGCTTTGTTTCATTATATTCTGAATTTATTAAAAAATAATTTTTGTGCTTGAACAAATTATTATGAAACTAACACCGAAAGAAAGAGTCAGTCAAAAAACCATGCTTTCAGATAGCACCAGAAAATAACTGAACTAAAACTACAATATTGATGCCATGCACTAAAACTTGGGTGCCTTGCACGATTTTTTCCGTACATGACACAAAAATTTTCAGATTCAGAGCGCTACTATATGGTTGTTACCGACGTGTCAGCATGGAAGTTTTGTTTATTGAGGTTAATTTTTTATTTCATAAAATACTTCCAAACCAAGCGATTTTCCACTTAAATTTTTATTTTTTACGAATTATTTATTCAAAAACTAATAATACTGAAATTATTTTAATTTAAATAAATCTTTAAAAAACTTTAACCATTACATTATAAATTAAGCTTTTTTGCGGTAAGCAGACGTCACCGCTAATGTTTCCTATAGCCAGCATGCAACTGATGCGTTGCACTGATTTTTTGACTGATACCTTCTTACGGTGAACTTCTACATGTTTGTTAAAATTGTTCTCCAATCATCTTATACTAAAAGCATTAGCTTTCTGACAATATTCGGTCAAGTCGCTCAATTACTGACCGAATTTGTCAAATCTGGCCGCGTTTTGCCCACCCTGTGAGAAATGTTCAGTAGATTTTGGTTCCTCGCCAGAATATCGCGAGAAAGCTAATGCTTTTAACATAGGGGTACTACCAAACGATTTTGTGAGAAACAATTTTAAAAAATGAAACATGTAAATGTTGCTTCTTAATAATTGTTCAAACAAAAATATTTTATACCAAATTTATAATATAATCAAACTCAAATCGAAACACTTGTAAAATTGGCTTCAATAATACTTTTTTAATGTTATATGCTTGGCACATGCCGCTCAAAAAAATAAGGTTAGGTTTATGTTGCTAGAGTTATATATTATTGTGTATATAGGTATACAGCTTCAAACTATAAGCATTCACCAGACATTCATGGCCAGAATTTGTCGAGCAACCGCAGGCGTGAAATTTATCTAGAGAACTGTGTAGAAAAAACCCAAGTTCAATCACAAAGGCTACATTCAGTTTTTTTGACGTGTCATTTACACAACCCACACGAGAAATTCGAAAGGATAAGAGTATGTATTAATCATTGCACACACGCTCGAGTTGCACTTCGACCCTCTTGAGTTATGTAATTCCCGGCGATAGTCACGTACATAGCTGCCGCTCTTTGCGATTGTTTATGCCGCGGCGTGACCCTGGCTCACTGACCCTTTTAACTCCGCTGCACCTATACTCCGCGGAGGTGAAAATCCTTCGCGGCTGCTTTATCTCCTCGAAGAGATGAGCCTTTGCGTGGCGCAACGGACAGGCGCGCTCATCTCAGATACGAGGATTTATTCAACTACCAAGGTCGGATGTTCTTCATTCAATGGATGATAAACATTTTTCTTTTGATTTTTTGGACGAAAAAATAATGAGATCGGGTTGAATTTATTTTTTCAAATTGTAAGTCATTTTTTTGATTTTTACTTGAAATTATTGACACGGAAATGATTTATTCGATCTAATAAAAAAAAAAAAAAAAAAAAAAAAATAATAATAATAATAATAATAATAATAATAATATGAATATGACAAATCCAATAAATCCAAAAAATTATTTTTAAAATCTCCAGAAACAATTAATTTTTCGAATTTAAAAAAATGTATTCGAGGGCCATGCGACAACCAAATATCACCGAGCGAGACTTTTCGAAGGGTCGAATTAGCTTCCTTTGAAAGAAACTCAGTCAGCCAATGGAAGGATGAAAGGCAAGCAAACAAATCTCGTTTCTTCAATTGAAAATAGTAGCTTCTTTCACGGCGAAAGCTCCTGAAAGAGGAGTAAAATTTTTTTATTCGAAAGGTTGAAAACAGTGTCTGTCAAAATAAGTCTTCCAGAATTTATTTTTTTTCGTACCTGGTTAAAACAATTTAGTTAAGAAAGTTTCAAATTGCAGCAAGCTGTGAATCTTGAGTAAAAACTCTAAAAAATTTCGTAGGAATAAATTTTTAAATTGACATTTATTATATAACGCTAATATTGACAATCAATTTGCAAGTTCTAATTTTGCAGTGAAATTTTTATCAGGAATTTCTGGACCACTCCTACGATGCTTAATATCTGAATTGTTTGTGCAGCTGATTTAAGTAAAATAAACAACAAGTTCAATGATAAAAGAGAGCGTAATTATTAAATTTTTAAATTATAACCACGATGAAAGCTTTTAGTTTGTATCAAGTAACTTTGGGGAGCTTGTATTGCAGTGGTTTAGTTTTGCTATCTTCAATTATTTAAATGTACCGTTAGATTGATAACAACAATAATTTAGTTCTTTTAAAGTTTGTAAAAATGAAAATTAATTTTTTTCAATATGTAAATTATTATGATTTTGCTTTAAATTTTTTAAAGATTACAGTAAGTGATTACAGAAACTGACAGATAAAACCCGTACATTAGAGAGTTTTAAATAGCAATAATTGCTTGGAACTAATCCGTTTCGAATTAATTGTTTAATAAACCTAAATTTGTTAGTTTGATTCCCGCATGTCATCGAACTGAATGTTAAATAAATACGTCTACAATAAGTTTATTCTGGGTAAAAATTACAGTAGTTATAGTTTTAATGAATATCAAAAATTTTTTTTTAATCGAGTTATTTTTTCAGTATAGAATCTAACTATTTTCCAAAAAATTTACAGTAATCTATACTCCAATGAAATTTTCAGTTTGAATTTATTCAAAGACTTACGGAAAATAGGAGGAAAATCAAGATATCGACTAATTGAAAGGGTGAGAAAATTTTTACAAGTGTGAATATTATTTATAATATTCACACTTGTAAAAATTTAAAAGACAATAAAAAAGTTTCCTGTTATTATTTTGCACATTTTTTTTTAACTGAAATTTTTAATAATTAAATTAATTAGCCTTGCACAAATATTCGTAAAAGTCACCAGTAAACAAATATATGAAGAAATATTATAATATTCGATCAGATAATGTCATAAAATGTGTCAAGTGAGGCGAGTAATTTCTTAGAGCGAGATCGTGATATTAACATGAGAAACATAACGCATCATTAATTGTCAGAAATTAATTTTTCTTTGGTTCTTTAGAATCAGTTCAGTCACTTCGACCCAGGTAAATATTGATAGCAAAATACATCCAGTTACTGCCATTTTTTTACGAGAAATAAAACATCTTTTTCTCTACTCTGTAAGAATCCTTCTGAAATTACATGAAGTAATATTTACAACATAATGACGTGGTCTGCTGTCAATATTTCAACTGTTTGTCAGCTTCATCCTACGCTTCCGTCATGTCAACCGTCGATACTAGCTTTCATGGCATTTGTAGTGCAGAATTTTGGTCATTCTTACGATGACATCTATAGTGATGTAAACAAAAATAATAACTTTCACGGAAGCGAACAATACGATTTCATCATAGTTGGTGGTGGTACCGCTGGTTGCGTTGTTGCAAATCGTTTGAGTGAAGTTAAGCATTGGAGAGTAAGTTTAAAATTTTACCCACGTTTCTAATGAGCTAAATTTGGAAATTGTTAGGGATTTAAGGTTTCTCATAATCAAACATTATTATTTAAAGTTCTGTACCTATAATCTCTAGATCTTGCTGCTAGAAGCAGGTGGTGAGGAACCAATTGTGGCTGATGTACCAGGATTTGCTACGAACTTAGCAGGAAGCAGCGTTGATTGGAGATACCAAAGTGAAGTTGAAAGATTTTCTTGCGCAAATTCAAATGGTCGATGTCATATTACCCGTGGTAAAGTTATGGGAGGGAGTAGCACACTAAATGCTATGGCTTACGTTCGTGGGAATATTGAAGATTTTAACGATTGGGCGAGAATGGGTAATTATGGATGGAGTTACGAAGATGTTTTACCTTATTTCCTGAAATCTGAAGATAACCGCAACAAAGAAGTAAGCTGTGATTACGCATTCTTGTTGATCATAAAATAAAATAAAAAAAGTATTGTTGCAATGATTTATTATTTTTAAACAGATAGTTAAAAACGATCCAAAAAGACACAAAACTGGAGGATACTTGACTGTAGGCAGCTTCCCATACGTTGATAAAAATGATCGTGCCATTATTGAAGCCTGGGAAGAGTTAGGCCTCAAACAGATAGATTACAATAGCCAAGACCAAATCGGAGTAAACTATTTCCAGTCCACCGTCATTAATGGAGCTCGGCAAAGTAGCAATGGAGCCTTCATCAGACCGATTCGAGGCAAAAGATCAAATCTGGTTGTCAAAACAAACTCAGTTGCAACAAAAATTCTCATAGATCCTAATACAAAACGAGCTTACGGTGTTGAATACAGCTCATCTGGGGATAAAAACAATCTGTTTCAAGCTTATGCGAGAAAGGAAGTGATTGTTTCTGGCGGAACATTTGAATCGCCAAAACTTTTGATGCTCTCAGGAATCGGGCATAAAAATGAGCTTAAAAAAGTTGGAATCGATGTCATCAAAGATCTACCAGTCGGAGATAACTTGCAAGATCATGTACTATTTCCTAGTGCTGTAGGAATTTTAGAAAACACGTCCACGATCGTCAGCCCAAGTGAAATGAGAAATGATGCAGCGCAATGGCTTGGCACTCATAATGGTAAGCATTCTTTAAAAGCTCCTTTTTTTTCTTCAAATTAATGTTTTAAACTAAAAACCATATTCTTAGGGCCGTTGTCGAGTATCGGTAGTCTATCAAACACTATATCGTTCCTTCAAACACCTTACGAGAAAAGGAAAGGTGTTCCAGACATGCAAATCTATCATTTACAACACATTTTAAAAGAAATCGAGCTGATGAACGACCTCAACGGATTGGGCTACTCTTACTACCCAATTGTTTACTATGACGCCGTAACTTTGAATTCTGCATTGATATCAGTTAAGAGCAGAGGAACAGTTAGATTAAACGATACTGATCCAATTTGGTCACACCCTAAAATAAGTTTGAATTATCTAACTCATCCCGACGATGTTAAAACTATTGTCAAAGGTGCGCAAGTGGCAAACCAAATATTTGAAACTCGTGCATTTAAAAAAAGACGTATAAAAAAGTACAGAAAGCCTGCAAAAGGATGCGAAAACTTCAGATTCGAAAGTTCTGAGTATTTTGAGTGTGTAGCTAAAACACATTCTAGGTCTGGGCTTCACCTTACAGGAACTTGTAAGATGGGACCCAAAAATGATCCTACAGCTGTAGTAGATCCTGAATTACGGGTTTATGGAATTCAAGGATTGCGTGTTATCGATGCTTCTATAATGCCGATTGTCCCCAAAGGAAACGCATACTGTCCAACGATTATGGTTGCCGAAAAAGGCAGTGATTTGATTAAAAATGAATGGTTGTAAATATTTATTATAATTTTAAAACTATCGAAAGATGTAAAGTGCACTATTCTCATTCAATTGTATCATGTTTAAATAAAGCTTTCCTACCATAACGTACTGAGAAACAATATTGCAAAACAATTGTCAATAAGTATTCATCAAAGTATTTTCATACATAATTTATTTCGGGTGGTTTTTTTTTTTTTTTAAAGAATTTTTTCTTGTTAAATTTTAAGATACAAAAGCAAAAACTTCTGTGTAAAGTTACCTTCATTACATTTCTCATGAAGTCACTTAAGATAGAAATAATCAAGCATTGGTTGGGTGAATTTATCGCTTAAATTTATTTTTTTTTTTGTCAAGACGTTAAAAAAAAATTAAAAATAGATGATTAATTAAATATAACACAGTATTAATAAAATTAAAAATTAGTTACGTTTTACATAAGATAAAATAATAAAGTTTCGACTTTCTTGGAATGCACCAACTTTTTTTTAAATTAATGCTTCAAGAATTACCGGAAAATTTTTCGCATTTGTCGTAAGTCAATAGCGTTAAGCAAACATAAAAAAATTCACAATTACGTGTAAGATAATATCATATCAAGCTTGGTACTGAAGAGAAAGATTTTTTATAACAAAGATTGTGCTCTTGTGACATAAGATTTTTCAATCGAGTAACTAGAATTACTTATTTAACTATATTTGTGTAGTGTTCACTGCTAGTAAGTACAACTCATTACTTTCCAAAAATTGCATTATCTTCAATATATATGAACAAGTATAAATAAAGTTTTGTTTTCTAACGACTTTAAGATTAAAAAAATGTAAAGGTTAATTAAACAATATAAGTAGTTCAGAGATTTTGAAATTTTTTAAACAGTTAACATAATGTGTAGAACATAATACCATGGATTTAAAGTTTTTATGTTTTTTTATTTATTTTTTGCAGAGAAACTTTAAATTTTATGAAGAAATATTTTTTTCAAAACGATGTGGTCTCCTGTCAATATTTCAACTGTTTGTCAGCTTTATCCCACGCTTCCATCATGTCAACCGTCGATATTAGCATTCATGGCATTTGTAGTACAGAATTTTGGTCATTCTTACGATGATTTGTACAGTGATAAAAACAAAAATAATGATTTTTACGGAACCGAACAATACGATTTCATTATAGTTGGTGGTGGTACGGCTGGCTGCGTTGTTGCAAATCGTCTAAGTGAAATAAAACATTGGAAAGTAAGTTTTTAGTTTGATACAATATAAAAAAAACACAGTCGAATAAAATCTCTTCACTTTTAGACATTTGAATAGTAAAATACCAGAAAAAAACTCTTTTAATTTTTTAAAGCATCTAAACGGTTTGTGTTTATATAACTCACTATCATTTAATAAAATAAAAAACATTACTTGAATTCAAAATTTGTCACTATTTTTTAAATTAAAAAATTTAAAGAATAGTGCTAGAAAGGGAAAAAAGAGGTTGTTGTCAAATGTTATTGTCCGTTTTTCAGATTTTACTTTTAGAAGCGGGTGGCGAAGAACCAATTGTAGCTGGCGTACCAGGGTTTTTTAAAAATTTGGCTGGGAGTAGTATTGATTGGAAATACAAGAGTGAACTTGAACCATTTGCTTGTGCGAATTCAAATGGCCGTTGCAGCCTTCCACGTGGTAAAACTTTAGGAGGGAGCAGCTCAATTAATGCTCTTGCTTACGTTCGTGGAAACATTGAAGATTTTAATGATTGGGCTAGAATGGGTAATCATGGATGGAGTTACGAAGAAGTTTTACCTTATTTCCTTAAATCAGAGGATAACCGCAACAAAGAAGTGAGTTTTGATGACGGATTCTTAACATTAAAAAAAAAGTATTGTTTCAATGATTTTTATTTTTGAATAGGTAGTTAAAAACGATCCGAAAAGACACAAAACTGGTGGATACTTGACTGTAGACAGCTTTCCATACATTGATAAAAATGATCGTGCCATTATTGAAGCCTGGGAAGAGTTAGGCCTCAAGCAGATAGATTACAACAGCAAAGACCAAATCGGAGTCAACTATTTCCAGTCCACCGTCATTAATGGAGCTCGACAAAGTAGCAATGGAGCCTTTATCAGACCAATTCGAGGCAAAAGATCAAATTTAGTTATCAAAACAAACTCAGTTGCAACAAAAATTCTCATAGATCCTAATACAAAACGAGCTTACGGTGTTGAATATAGCTCATCTGGAGATAAAAACAATCTGTTTCAAGCTTATGTGACAAAGGAAGTGATTGTTTCTGGTGGAACATTTGAATCGCCAAAACTTTTGATGCTCTCAGGAATCGGGCATAAAGATGAGCTTAAAAAGGTTGGAATCGATGTCGTCAAAGACTTACCAGTCGGTGATAACATGCAAGATCATGTACTATTTCCTAGTGCTGTGGGAATTTTAGAAAACACGTCCACGATCGTCAGCCCAAGCGAAATGAGAAATGATGCAGTGCAATGGCTTAGTACGCACGATGGTACGTACGTTTTCTAATTTTCTAAAGATATGTGTCTTTAACTATTTTTGTTTTTTCAAGGTCCACTATCTAGTATAGGAAGCATATTTAACAGTGTGCCGTTCTTTCAAACACCTTTCGAGAAGAGAAAAGGTGTTCCAGACATGCAGGTTTACAGTTTTCAAAACATTCTGGAGGAAATAGAGTTATTGAACGATTACAGTGGATTACGTTCTTCTTACTATCCATTTACATATTATAATGCGGTTACTTTTAATACCATACTTCTTTCTGTTAAGAGTAGAGGAACAGTAAGGTTAAACGAGTCTGATCCAGTCTGGTCTCATCCCAAGATTACTTTAAACCAGCTAACCCATCCCGACGATGTTAGAACTATCATCAAAGGCGCCAAAATGGCTAATAAAGTTTTTGAAACACAAGCTTTCGAAATAAGAGGCATCAAAAAGTATAAGAAGCCCACGAAAGGTTGTGAAAATTTTAGATTTGAAAGCTCTGAATATTTTCAGTGCTCAGCTAAGAGAAATTCTGCACCCGCGCTGCATCTTACAGGCACTTGTAAGATGGGACCCAATAATGATCCTACAGCTGTAGTAGATCCTGAATTGCGGGTTTATGGAATTCAAGGATTGCGTGTAATCGATGCTTCTATAATTCCAATTGTCCCAAAAGGAAATACCTACAGCCCAACGGTTATGATAGCCGAAAAAGGCAGTGATATGATTAAGAAAGTGTGGTTGCTAACACCCATCAAATCTTGAACTAGAGGGAGGAAAGAAGATAATATAAAATAGCTTTTTCACAAATAATGTTTGAATGATTTGTATTTTATTGAACTTACACCTGTAAAAATTACTTGATAGATTTGAAGATTAAGATTTGAAAGATGCTGAACTTTTTTACAAAATCTTTAGATATTATTTTTACTAGTTAATTCGGATAAATCGATGAATTTTTTTTCAGCAAAATTAGAAAATACTTAGCTAAAATTTCATGAAAGATTTTAACACTGCCAGTGTCGCACCCAATTTTAATTTTTTCTCTCACCGCGACATCAAGAATTTCACGGGAGGCAATTTGCAGATGTTAAAAAAAAAAAAAAACCCTCCCACTTTTCGGTAAACACAGCTTAACGACCAAGTAAAAAGTAACTTCTCTCATAATCCATCTCCTGAAACAACGGCGGACAAAGCATAAACACCCTCTCGGTTAAAATTGCCGAGATCATCTGCAGAGCATTTCTCACCCGGGAAGAAAAAAAAGAAGACAGAGAAAACAACTAAAGCTTCCAGAGGAGCATTTCTTTATCTCCTGAAATCCTCTCACGTTGACAAATGACGCCTTTTTCGCAGCTTCTTGTCTTCTCCCCCCCCCCCCTTTTTTGCTCCCCGGACAAAAGCATAAGGCTGCAGGATCAAAAGCGTTATTTGCCTCGCTGATATTTTGGGCGACCGCCAGCCAAGAGCCTAAATAGGATTCCGAGCCGGGACAATCAGAGTTGAGTGGTGTCGGTGGTTTAGACGAATATAGGTACACACATAGTTTACGTGGCTGATGGATACTCCCCCCCCCCCCTGTTTTTTTTTCGTTGATAGATAAAACCGGAGTGGATTAGTGGGTGATGGATTTGATTTGATTCTATTGGGCGATTTACTAATGACCATTGATCGAAGGTCACTTGTACGAATCAATTGATATTATTTCTGATTATAATCGCTGCTACTTGGAATATAATATTAATTAGACCTAAGTAGGGTTAAACGAATAAAAAAAAAATTAAAAGTTTACGAACATATTTTTGTTGATTGTTCGTTGATCTATTACCTGAACTATACGCAAACATCGTATGAAACTTATGTATGCTTAAATTAGACAATTTTATTTTGAAAAATTTTATAATGAACAAAAATAATTGTTTAGTTATTTATTTTCCCAGAAAGTAGTAAACGATGTATTTTTTGTATTGTAAAAAGTGGTTTTTGTTGTTTTTTAAAAGTTATATCATTAAAATCTTAACTAGTGACTTGTGTTTTACAAGAAAAAAGAAATTAATTCATTAAAATTTCATACAAGAATTTTTTTGATATTTAATTTGTTTTCTTCAGAAGATAACAAATTTTATCATTTTAGACATATTTGATGGATAAGGCCAATATTTAGAATTTATTTACTCTATTCAGGTTTAAAAATTTTATGTTTCAGAATATGTACAAGTACTCAAAAAATATCTCGGATTCAAATTATACATTTCTCTGAAATAATTGTTGAACGTTGGCCCACGTTGTATAATATAAATATCATGATATATAATGTCTTGTTAAAAAAAAAAATAATTTTTGTAAATTAGATTTGGAAATTCGTATAGATCAAATATGAAAAATACCTGAAGAAGAGGGAACGTTGCGTATCGAACTGACAAAACATCAACATTTGTATGCATTATTTCTTGCCTGGATCATCAACAAAAAGTCTACATGTAATAAAAAATCAACCAATCTGAAGGCTTTTATAGGTTCAGAATGATAAACACAACATCCAGAATATTCGAAACTATAAATATTAGATTTCGAATGATATCTATTTTAACTTAAAACACAATAGTAATCATATCAATGTGCAGTGTAATTTTAAATGCTTCAGTTGCTACACGGATAAAATCATGAAAATTGTACACTCTGCAAGTGATTGTCACAGTCGGAACCCCTAATTTACCACCCAATTAAACATTAAGAAACCATCCCGGCATTCACACTCATCCAATGTGGTCCCTGATAACAGACCTTTTGACAAAAAATAAATCCCGCAAATAACAGGGTCGCTTTCGCAAAGCAACAATTCATCCCCCGGTCGTCCAATCAGAGCCGTTCTTACCTCTAAATTATCGGTATCGAGTATCCCCGAAATATCAGATAAGCCCCATAAATAGAGCCCGGACTGCCGGCTAATAACCCCGTAGCATCCCCATAGCTTTTCCCCGGGTCAATTAAACCGCCCGAGATGGATGCGTTGCCGGATCGTTGACCAATTAAGGGGGGAAATTCGGGCGAGGGGAGGGGAGGTAAGACGTAAACATTTTTATGTATCAATTTTATCATCAATGGGGTGCGCGGTCACGCACCGATTGTTAAACTTTTATACTCGCTCGGCCCTATATTTTTTCTCCTGGGCGAGCTCCTGGGTCTTTTTATTCTTGCAGAGGGGAGGATTTGGATGGTAATGACACTGGTAATTGGCTGCATTAGGCGGATTGACTTTTTTCTTACGAGGTTGGTCGTTTTTCAGGATTTCGAGGCTTGATTAAAGTTTTGAAATTAGTTGGGTGACGATGATTAGATCGAAAAATATATATGTATTTATTCAGGTACATTTGGGACTGATTACTTTTGGCGAGAACTATTTAGTATTATTATTTATTTATTTATTTACAATATTTAAAAAATATTCCATCAGGAGATTTCGGAAAAACCTGTGTGATGAGCTGACGGAATATGGATAAACATTGAGTATATATATATAGCTACGTATATCTCTCTTTATAATGATGAAGCAGGTTCGAATGTCTTCGTTTTATAATCGATTTGATTGGTTAAGAACGTCAATTTCAAAATTTGAATTGCGTTTAAATTGAAATATTGAATACTTTGTTATTAAGAATTTTTTGTAATAATTTTTTGAATAATTGAATAATCTGTTTCAATAAATGGACTGAATTTCTTTGTAGAATTCTATAAAATAAAATGAGAATCTTTATTTTTTTAAAAACAACTTTTTTAAGCTATAACCACAAAAATATCGAACGGAACTTATAAAGGTTGAATTTTAGTTTTTTAAACTTCGTTTTCTAAAATGAAAGTAAAAATTATTGTTTATTTACTTTCAAGATTGAAAATTAAGAGCGCTTGCGCGTCAATTGAGACTAGTAACGAAAAATTTTAAACCAGGAATGATAAAATAAATAAATATGATCATCCATCACAAAGTATAAACATGGTGAATGACATAATTAAGAGGTTACATTTTTCGTAATCTAGTTCTTGGTAATATAAATTTTTATAATTTTAGATAATTTTTTGAAATAATAATTTCAAGCTTATACGAGAGGCAGAATAAGATACTTCTTTCTTGTAATTTTTTAATACTTTTTATGATGAGTTGAGGAATTTTAGGGAGTTTATTTTTATTGTGCTTGGTTTATTTTTTGTGTACGCTTAATTTATTTTTTTCTTCAGTGTTGTAATCACGTTTTAATCATGGCTGAGTTCGATGGAAGGATATAATTTTGAAAGTATAGTTCAATTTTTATTGAATGTTTTACTGCAGTTTTCGTGCAGTGTTACATTCTATACTTATTTAAGTATCAATTTTTACCGTTCTTCTAATTGTATACTGATGCAAGCACTGAAAGTTTTTAAAAACTTTTTTTTTTTTTTTTTAAGACAATTTTATGAAAATGAATTCGACCATTGACGATGTGTGGTAAATAAAATAGCCGCGACTCTTAGCCCTTCCAAAACAACAAAATTTAAGTAAAAAAATTTTCTATCAAGCGCTTAAATAATGTATATGCGCCTATTAATTAATTTATTCGATTCAAACCAAACGAAAGATAAAAAATTAGCAAAATTGTTTTTAATTAATCCACGGTAAAAGTAAAATTTCAAACAGTCTCGGAACTTTCATGCCAGATAAGCTATACGTTAAAACAAGGGATCCTAATCAAACAGGGGCCAAGCGTATAAGTAGACTGGCCTGCCCGCATCGATCGACTCCCGCGACGCTCTGTCGCGACAGCTGATCGCCGACTGTCTGCCCTGCCTTTATAATCCCCGCAACACCTGGCGCCCCTTTTTTTTTTCCTTATGTTCGCGGGGGTGCGGGAAGCACCCACGGTGCAGCACGCGCGAGTTTGACTTTGTTTCTTTTCATTGTTTTAATAAGCTGGGTCTTGCGAGGAACCAGAAGTTTTTTTTGGAAATAGAATTTTTTCGAGGGTACGGTGGGCTGAAATAAATTCTGTTAGAGTTTTTGAAAGAATTTTTGGTTTATTTGATGCACAATGTTCAATGTAGAATATTTTTATGTATTTGGAGAGGAAATACACACACAAATGTTTTAATAAAATTTATATCTTTATGATCATGCGAGACTTACTTGGCACTTTCAGATCTCAATTCTTTTTTTCAAAAGTTTCACTAAAAAAAAAAAAACAAAAATTAAATTAATAAAATTCATTTAAAAGTATTTACGAACTTAATTTGCAAAAAAGCTTTTAAATAATTAATACTGCTTTTTATATATGTATGACCTTTATCGAGAGGATACAGTTTATAATTTAATTTTTATCGAACTATTTTCTACTCTTTCAGTAAGTACTTGAATTTTATAATTTTTTAATTTATTATCAAAAATTTAAATTTTTTCATTCAATCACAAACATATAAATTACTTACCATATCAATCAGGACAATGTTTGTTAATAAAGTTACATCATATAATGCACAAGGTAATTATTTAAGTGCTTATATCTAAATTTACTTCAACAGCTAGTAAACTATTCCCAACGTAATTCTTACGTCAATAGTAGTACTTATGTATTTGATTTTTTTTTTAAACGAATCATAAATTTGGTTTAATCGACAAACTAAAGCGAGAAAAAAAATCAAAATATTCTTATATTTAGTCAAATTAACAAAACCTGAAAGAGTTCATCATCAAGAAACTCCTACATATCGATGGTCCCAGCGAAAAAAAAACCTTAGCGGCTCAAAATCTGCCACGAATAAAGTTACAATAGGAGTACTTTTGGCGATTAAAATGTCTCAACCACTTTATTTAATATTTTAGCCTGCTGCAAAAAATTTTTAAATGACTTTTGCTACCATACCGATGCTATATTGACAGTAAAAAAATTTTTTTCGACACACCAGCCACGAATAAAATGACTCTAAGTTTTTAGCTCATAAAATATCGCAAGAAGTGATTTTATTCGTGGCTGGTGTGTCGAAAATTTTATTGTACTATAATATATTGGTATGATAGCAATTAAAGGTGATTTTAACATTGTTTCCGCAAGCAGAGACATATCAACCAAAAATCGACTCATTGTAACTTTATTCTTGGCCGATCATGAGCTAAGGTTTTTCTTCGCTGGTCCACCGATACACTCAACAAAGTAATCCCGAAACTCAATTAAACTATAGTCGCAGAGCCAGCCGATAAAAATCAAACTCGCCAGACGCTGTACTTTTTCCGAGATAAGCACGATATGTACCCCCGAAATTGAAGCAACCGTTATCTCTCTCGAGTGACGTAGCGATTCGTACAAAAATCTCTAGCGACTCGGGGAATGAAAAACTGCGGCTCCCCTCGGGAGACTACTCACTTACGTCTGTTCTGCGATGTGATCGGGGTCGCGTGAGAAATGATGTTTTTATTGCCGTAGGTACACTGCTTTATTGCGAGGGAATTTTTATATTTATCGTACGGGTCCTTGATTCATGCGTCGGAAGAGTCATGAGATATTTTTCTTTTTTTTTTCATCTATTTTTCAATGGCGTACTCCTTTTTTTTTGTTGGGATGGTTTAGTTAGACATAGCGAGAACAGTACTGTTGAATAAAATTTTGATTCTTTCATTTATTAATTGTTTGTAAGCAAATGTATGATACATTAGGGGTTTGTGTCCTAAGCGCGACGATTTAGTTACGTATAGATCATACGTTTTAGGGTTATGGGGTGGTAAGGGGTTGTAAGATTGACGTGTCAAAGTTATAAAGTTGTAAGTTAGACGTGATAGGAAATCTGGCATTTAAGGTTTGGAGTTATGGGGTTGTAAGCTTGATGTGTTGAGGTTATGTTCCGTTCGGACCAGAGTTTAGAACTCTAACTATAGGGTTGTAAGTTTGACATGAAAGAATCTGACATCTCGGGGGTTCATCTGTTAATGTTTAGCAAATATTATATCTTATTAAGAACTATGGGGGTTGCAAGTTAGTTATGTATAAATCTGACGTTTTAAACTTATGGAGTTGTAGACTGGGACGTCTTAGGCTTAAAAAATTTTGATCTAAGTATGTAGGAGTCTGAAGTTTTAGAGTTAATGGGCTTGTAAGCATTTTCCGTCAAACTGAACTTATGTTTTATCGAGCGATTAGACAGACCCAAATGGTTTCGCAGTTTTGGAAAAGACGTTTAACTTGGGTCTTGTGATTTTATAATCATGTTTTGAACATTTTGCCCATTATCTCAATTTATTGAGAATAACTTGAAATAACTTATAAATAAGTTATCTCAATTTACTTTTAATTTAAATAAATTTTAATCTATTCTTAAAACATTCGATCAAAAATCTCGCTTAAGTATAATAAACACAATGCAAGGGCTCAAACCAAAAAGTTAAAGCGTTCATGAGTTAGAATCGTGGCTTCTTCGAGACCATTCAAAAAGAAAAAAAATTAATCGACACGCTAGAACCAATGCAAACGCCATAAAAACGCCGGGGTTTTTCAGCATCCAGCAAGCTGCAAAAATTCCAAGGCGCCAATTGCAACGGTTTTATTTAAAGCCCAAAGAAGAAGAAGAAGAAGCGGAGGCAGAAGCGATATAAATTACTTCGATTTTTTTTTCTGCTTCTTCTTGCTTCTCGTACGCAGCTCACGAGGATGCAGGCGCCTTGGGGCGACTATGAAAATCTCCTTTCGTTGTTGTATTTATAGATTAAACGCGGCTCTCGCGGGCAGTCAGGTAGGTACACATACCTACTCCCGGAGTGTGTCAAGGCGATGCCGATGCGAAGGATATAATCGACCCGCGGCTCGCAAGATCATCGTGGTGATAATGGATCGATTTATACCCCGGAGTTTTTTCTTGCCTTTCTTCGGCTTGAGCCTTGATGGTTTGATTGATATTTTGTTTTCGTTTGTTACTTGGAAGTATTTTTTCTGTGAGAGTGGTAGATTCGAATAGAAAAGATCTCGTGAACTAGACTTTTTTTATTTAATTTTTAGTTTTAAGTTCTGATAAAGTGGTTGTTTTGATAAATTCAATGTACAGAATTTTTATTTTCATCCTTAGAAAGATGTCAGAAAAGAAAAATGTCCTCGAAAAATTTCATAGTAACATCTGGAAGCTGTAAAAAGTTTTTTATGCACAAATTGAATGGATTTATAGTTTTAGCAATTTTAAAGTATTTAGAAATTCTTTTTTAAATCAAATTACGCAAAATCATACTTATTTGTAAGTTTTTTGAGTTTTCCTTTTATAAAACAGAACTATTGCCATCTTGTGTATGTGTAAGATTTTTATTCGTGAGCTGATTGGTAGAGAAGTTTTTAAAATTTTCAAAAAGTGCATATTGAGCGCTTGCAGCGCACTCTTAAATAAATAAATAAAGACTGTTTAATTATTTTTTTTTTTTTAGGTATTTATTTCAAATCATAAACAATAAGTGATTTTTGCTTCAAGCTTCAGTTTCTTTTACAGTAATTTCTTCTTTTGAAGAAAAAAGTTTGGAATTAAAAACCTAAATCTTTAATACTACTCATTCAATGTTTTTATGTAAGGTTTTTTACCAAATAAAAAAAAACTGCAAAAACATTAATTTGGAAACAGTAGTTTTCGTAATTGTTCATAATTTTTACTATTTCAATATGTAACAAATTTAAAAAAATTACAGTTTTCGATTAACTTTTTAAGCAAGTGTTACAAGTCATATGAAATTTTACTCAAAATATTACGTACAGTTTCATTACAATACAATTATCAAAAAAATTTTCGTCAAACTCATTCTCTGAAATCTTGGAATCCGAGAAATGAGAATGGTTGAAAATAAAAATTTGTCCAAGTTATGGCTTTCCGTAAACTCAATTCGACTTCGCAGGTCGCGAAGTCAATCGAGTCAATCATCACATTTTTTTAAAATTATTGCTATATATAATTTGAAAATACAAAGAATAAAATATTTTGTTCTCCCCATAAAGCGTGAAAAAAATATGTATAACAATAATACTCAGTTCTATTCATAACCTAATCATTGTAAATTTAATTACTAATCGTCGAGTTCGAGTATGAGGTTTCTCTGGCTCAGATCGTCCCAGTCGACGACCCTCTGGTGTCTTAAGTCCAGCGGCGATATTCCGGCGTTTGATTTTTTGTTTATCTTCGCCCCGCGTACAATCAGCAGTGAAACCTGGAAAAAAAATCCAACTTTCAATACTCAAAACATTCTTTTGTAAAAAAAGTTACTGCTCCCACAAGTCTAAAAACCAGGATGATGAAAGCTAGTTTAGTTACTAACTAGACTAAGTCATGGATTTCGGAACATTGATTTTGATATTTTGGGGATCATTTTCTGTGCTCGAAAACTTATGCATTTTTTTACTTTTAATTTTCTTTTAGGTTTTAAAATTCACAATTTTACGTGGTCAAAATATCAAAATCATAACTAAGATAAATTTTTTTAAAAAGCTAAGCAAGAAATTTTTTTCAAAATTAGTTCAAGAACCTTTTTTGAAAAATAAGTTTAATAATTACGTGGTGATCAGTTCATCAATTGATACCAGAAAACGATCCCCCTAGTAGATTTAATTCTTGAGCATGAATGAAACCCAATTCGTGATGTTATTCTGTACTCACCAGTTCTTCATTCCCGCACTTTTCGGCGATGTGGAGAGGCGTGAAGCCAAAGAGGATATCGGCCTCGTCGACGGGGAGTCCGGCGTCCAGGAGCATCTCGGCGAGGTCCACGACTTCCTCGCTGCTGAGGTTCCGGTTCTGTATGAGGTAGTGCAGGATGTTCATGCCGACTGTGTCCTTGACCCGGATGTCAACTTCATGCTTCAAGAATATGGGCAGAACGTCCTTGGCGGCCTTGCACTGGGCGGCCAGGAGCTGTATGGGGAAGCTGTGGGTGGCCATGGACTCCATGGTCTCGTGTATCTTGTCCTTGCCCTGGGTGAGCAGCAGATCGATTAGCTCAATCCTGCCCCTGTCGACGGCGTCCACGAGCATCCAGCCCTGGTACTCCTCGGCGACGAGTTTCGTCAGGCTGAGCTCCTCGAGCTGGTTCTCCAGGTCCGAGACCACCTGGAGGATGTGCTTGCCCTCGAGGGGCTCGTGCACGTCGGCTCCGGACTTAATGAGCATCTCGGCGATGTCCAGGTGCTGCGAGAGGGTCGCCTCCCACAGCGGGGACAGGCACTCGGGGTCGTTGCACGGGCAGGCCTCGTTGGGGTCCGCCTGCTGGAGATGTTCCCGGACCGCCTCGACGTCTCCCTTCCTCACGGCCTCGCGGATCTCCAGGTGCGGTACGTCCGCGCGAGGTTTGCGAATCCGGATCCAGCCGTCGGAGAGGTTGCTCGACTGGGACTCGGGACGTTCGAGAAGGTTGAGGTCTACTTTTGATAGAACTTCGATGGACTCCTCTCGAGGAAGTAGAGAATTGCAAGGTTCGGCTTCCGGTAGCTCACCCTCGAGCTTCATGCGCTTCAATTTTGGCTGCCGGATTCGCTTCTGCCGCTGCTTCGGGGGAACGTTTTCGCGACCCTGGTCTAGAGACCTCATCAGGGGCGACAGGTAGATGTCGTTGAGCCATTTTTGGTTCTCGGTGAATTTGTCGATCGTACGCTTCAGAAAGCCAATATGAGCCTGTAAATTGAAGTTAAGTTTTAGATCCTAAAGTTGTTTCAAAAATTTAAAATAGCGGTAGTAGATCTTTTTAAATGCTAATTTATGTGCACTGATTCAAAAATAATTATGAATAATATTTTTTTAAAACTTGTTTCGTGTAATTCTGCCGGACGTTGGCAGTTATAATATTAATTATTTAATCAACTAATGAATGTGTAATTTTTTAAATTTCATTCGTTACTGAGAAAAAGTAAAAAAAAAATCAGTTTCACTGCGTGCACTCAAAAGTTTGAAAACCTATATTTTGAGCTCTGCTGAAACCCACACAACAACAAGCGTTTCAAGGGTCGTCGCGAGGTTATTTACGAGTCTCGGTGAGCAGGTGTATCAGTAGAACTCAGGTAAAACTACATAGTATTTAAAAAAAAAAAAAACTTTTAACTCATTTTGCCCTGTCTACACTGCCGGTTAAACCGCGTCTCGGCTCAACTTTGTTTAAATAATTTTGCAATGTTGCCATTGGAATCGAAGTTTAAGATGCAACCATCATAATCTTATGAATTATTTTATATTTTTAAAGAACAAATTAATCATTTAATTCAATGACAACATTGCACAATTGTTTAAACAAAGCTAAGCCGAGAGGCGGTTGAACCGGTGTAGACGGGTCATTTCGTCGTCAGAAAATCAAGTTATTTCAAGAAAACATAGTCAACAAACTTGAACTTACCCTTATAATGGTGTAGACTAGAAAAATTTCCACCACATTGACGTAACTGAGAAAAACAACGGCAGCGTCCTCGCCCAGCAGGAACGATAAGATCATCTTGTCCCGGGTGTCTCAATATCTCAATGTCTTCAATGAAGACTCAAAGTAATTTATCGTTTGGTAGATGCGCAAAAATTTTTGATCGAGACTGCAAGGTAAACACCGCACTTCTAAGACTGCGGACATTGTACTGCAACAGCTCGGACCAACTGCGTCAGATTTTCGGGGGGCGGGGACCGAGTCCGCAGCTGTAGCGCAAGGCTTAGCCGAGAAGATTCTAAATTTTCGGTTGAGGGTTGAGATTTTAAACCGAGGTGATTTTGAGGATGAGTACTTTTGGGAATACGGGTTGGGAGGAAGTTTTCGGAAGTGGTTCGAGAGCCAAACTTTGAAGTTTGTCCAAAATTGAATACAAACAATGTTTTCTTGGGCTTCCTTGATGATAAATCTAATATGAAATTAATTACAATTTAAAATTAATAGTTTTACTCTTAATTTTAAATTGTAATTAATTTTTGAAGTTTATGTTGAAAAATTCATTGGGTTTCTTCATTCGGATCTATGGATCTTTTTCTGTTTTGGAAAGCTATTATTAGTTAGTTTAGGGGAGGTCGGAGTAGCCCCGGCTAAATCACACTGCTAATTAGCAGGATTTTCAAACGGTTTTCGTGTCAAAACTCGTTTTAGGCTTAAGGAATCTTCTTGAGAAAAATATCATTTTTGTCTTTAGAAAGTCTATGCTTTATCGAATAATGTACATAGATAAAAAATTTTGCAAATTAACCAGTCATATTGCTAGTTACTGATTGGATTAAAAAAATTTTCTTATATTTTTATTTTTTAATGATAATTGATACACTCGATTGTCAGTATTATTTTTTTAAACTTGACTCATTTTTTACTTGTCAAATCATCGTTTTTTGAGTGTCTTAAATATATTAGTAATTTTATTAATTTTTCAACGACCCGAAAATCAATTTTTGACTATTTCGCAAGAGGCTCTTTATCGTAAAGTCACTGCGTAACCCACTTTTTTTCTTCCTAAACACGGTTCTAAATTAAATTCATATCAGGGGAACTTTCTCCTAATCATCAAAACACCGAGTTACCCTTTGTCCCACGCGGTGTCCATTGTGCAGTCGCGGCGGCGCAGCTGTTGAATTACATAAATACATCCCGCTTGCGCAATTCAAATATCCCGGGCGGGCTCGAAAATAAAAATTCTGGGTCCTTTAAATCCAATTTTTTCGTTGCGAAAATCGGCTCGGCTGATCCCTTGGAGATAAGAAGGGCTTGGCTGTTGTAGGTGCGCCGTGTGATTTCAGACGCGCTTATTACTTCGCACGTGTTTCGCCGGCATTATTTTATTTCGTTGGGGTGATAAATTGAAACGAAAATTTTTTATCAGCCTGAAGTTGTATGATTTTGTATAAATTCACAGAATTATGAAATAATCACAAAAATTTCCAGTTTTTTTTTTTATTTGATAGGTCAATTTTTTCATTGAAAATTTAAAATTTAGCGCCGTCTACGTCGAGTTTATTTAGTTTTAAAGTACTTTTCACTAGCTATAATTTACATTAATACACAATTTTTCAAGTTCTTTGATTATTTTTCATTTAATAGCTATTATCACTTGCTTTTGAAAAACTTTTAAATTCATAAAATTCAGTATGATTTAAACAAAAATGATCAAATGATTTACATTTCTATCATTTTTTTTTTTGTTTTTTAATTGCTGATATAATTTATTTATTCGTTGTCTATTTAAAAAAAAAATGGCTTTTAATAAATTCAAAAATTGGGACACTTTATAAAATTTCAAAAACTAGTCTTTTTTTAAATTTGTTTTATACATGCCAGAAATAATTAGTAAATATTAAAAATTTCCTAAAAAATTACCGTTCAATGATAAAGGTTAGAAAAAAAATGACACTCATTTAGTCACTACAGTATAACTATATATATAAGGGCTTGCCAGTTGCCGGTGGTGCCGCACGTGGCACTTTTTTATTCCTAACCTAATAAAAAATAAAAAAATGTTTTATCGTCAAAGCTATAACACATCCTAATAAAATGATTTTTCCTTGAGCTGAGAATAACAATCGCGGAGTAAAAACACAAAGAGGCAAAACCGCTCCTAAATATCGCGTCGCAATAAATTCACGCTCGTTTATGGTTATTAATCCGCTGTAGCCCGACATTCAATTAAACCTCACTTACCGCGAATCGATTTGAATAATAACGATAGGTGACGAGTTTGCGTAAACCAGCTCGTATTTTAGCATTGAATGCGCGCGAGTGTGCGTGTAATGGATTTAATAACCCGCAGTGTATAGTTGACTATTTGCATCGCTCGGGGGGGTGCGTATATACACCTACCGAGGTGTATTTATGGTCCTTGAGCTAGCTGTTTCCACCGCTTACGTAAATGAAAATCCTTTTGTTTCGCCGCGTAACTGGATTAAATTCCTTGGCTGTAGCTTGAGAATGTGTATCCGACTAAACTCCAGTTTTCATGAGGGCGCCATCTATCGGGCTTTTTCATAGCAGACGATTTTCATAACCTATATCTAAAAAATGGATCTAAAAAATCATAAAAATCAGGATTATTTCAGCAGCTTTGAAGTAAAAATAGCCTAAATTTCTTTACTTCAAAAATTAGGTTTTTATTAAAAATATATAAACAACAAATTCATTTGTTATAGTTTAAAATTTCCACTATTTATTTTATTTAATTTTCAATTACATGACAGCCGTTTCAATACTTTGTATCATTATCAAATGTCGAGTATAAACTAATTTTAAACTATAACAAATGAATTTGTTGTTTATATATTTTTAATAAAAACTAGAGTTGAATATGAATTTCGACCAAATAGACAAAGATTCGATTAATTTCTTCAAAAATGTCAAAAAACATTAAAAAGAAACTAAACGAAGCCCCCAGTTGTATTTGGAATTTTAGTGTCTAAAAAACATATGATTAGCGATTTTACAGAAGATCCTTTAGGTAGAAAATGATTGCCATTCTAGTGTAAAAATGTATGTTTTTGAAAAAAAATTTTAAACCATCACAATAGTTTCGCTATTTAAAACTTTAGTGTAATAATTTTGAGGCCTCGTGAACTAACTATTTTTCTCGTAAAAACTTTTTTTTTTATAAAAATGAACTCAAATGCAAAATGATTTTAAAAAAACATCATGATTTTCGGAAACAGACATGTTAAAATCAGGCTGGTATAGCAAAAAAAAAAAAAAAAAAAAGTTTCCAAAAATTCGTGACAGGATTCACAGGATGTGGGCGTGAATTTCAAGGTCACGCGCATTCGTCCTAATGTCGGATCTTTATCTTTCTGCATTGTGGACGGTCGATGGCTCGTAGCCAAACATCACAAAGGAAATGACTTTTTTTTTCTTTGTTCGCTAACTCGTTAAACCCATGGTCTTCTTCATTTCTCTTTCGGTATGATTTTTTCGACGACTTTTAAAGACCATTTAATTGGGTACTCTGTAAAATCATTAACGTCCGCGCTGTGGATACTTAAATATGAATTTTTTTTTTTGTTTCCAACACTGATTTTTTCATAACGATCCTTTAATTTTAGTCATTTCTTGGAGTATTCACGACATTAATTTTCAATAGATTAACCCTGAGATCTTTTAAAATCTCCACAGTTAAGAGACTAGAAATTTTTTCTGATAAATTGCTCGAGTAATTAAATTTTATGATAAAATTCCTATTTTTTTGCTTTAGAAAATACTCTTCGAAGATTTCACAATAAAAGTTAAGGGAACTTTTTTTTCTTTAAAAAAAATAGAAATTAAAATTTTATTATCACCCACTTTACTGGAAGTTCAAACTCTGAAATATTTCATCGAAATCGATTGAATAATTTCTGAATTACTACAGAGGCAAAGTAAAAATATTCATGTTTGATAAAAAAGTTAATATTTTCATTTTTAAACTGATTTTGTTCAGTATTATAAGTTTCTTAAAAAAACCTCATTTTTTATAAACCTTAATAGTCTCTGTCAGTGGAAGCATAAGTACAAAATATACTTCAAAGTTATTTTACTAATTATTTTTTGGTAAAAAAAAAATTGTCTTACCCTGGTGGCAGGCAAAATTTTTTAAAATTACCAAACAAAATTGAGCACTAAAAAACTCAAACTCTTCTGAAACTAGCTCGCAGCACAATAAATTAAAAAAAATTCTTCAGTCATCCAAGTCCCACCCTAAAAAAAAGGCCATAGCCAGCCGCAATAACCTCGACACTTCGGCTCGTAAAGATCGCACGAGTTTAATTGCTCCCAACGTTATAAACAGTCATTTTATTTTAAAACCATTTAACCTTACACTTTGGGGTGCGTGTAACGAGGGCGCAATAATAATCGGGTTAGCTTTGGAATTCTCCTTACGAGCTGGGAGGGAGAAAAGTTAGATTAAAAGCGTCCCCCGGGATGATGCTGCGGGCAGACGGGCGAGTTATGCGCGATTAAGTTAATGACGCGAGCACGGACCCCGACTTTATTACTTACTGCCTGCGGAGTATTCGAACTCGAGGCTTTATGTCCGGGACGAGTTTCTAAATTTTAGGGGTACTCTGGATGACGAACGACGAGTTGATATTTTTTTTATTACGGTGGACTTTTTTGACACTGGGTGCGACAAGTAGGGTCTTTGGGGTTTAGTTGTGAGTGCGAAAAGCACGAGTTTTCGGTACACTTTGATTGGTTAAAAGCAGAAGATTATTTACAGGTTTTTGGAGCATCTATTTTAAAATTTTTATTTCACGTAATGAGTTTTTAATGTTAAAATATTTGTTTTAGCACTGTGTGCGTAAAATTAGGGCTTTTTGAGTTGGTTTAGAGTGTGGAAAGTACTGATTTTTTGTACTCTGTGAATCGTTAAAAACAGTACTAAATTTAACAATACAGTATGAAATTCGATGGCAAAATTTAATTTTTCAGGAGGGTTTCACAGTACAAGTTTTTTAACTTATTTTAAAATAGTCAAAAACAGTTTTCTATTAAACAATATTATTTAACAAGGGCGACCAAGCATTTAAAAATGTTTTATTAGTCACTATTCAAATTGAATAATTAATATTTTTTAACTGTTTTTTTAGTACACTTTAAGTAAAGTAGGTTTTTACGAAGTAGCAGTGAGTGTGAAAAGTACCCATTTTTTGAGAGATTCTACAACCGAATGAAAAAGTACCTTACGAAATAATTTTCTTAGTTATTGCCCATCAATATCAAATTTTTGTCTTCATTAAGTATTCGTATTTAAATTTATAAACATTATTTAGCAGTATTTATTATTTTCTAAAGTAGAGCGCGGATCAGCGTGCAAAAATTATAGATTATCGTTAGGTTTAAAAATTTCTAGTAGTTATCACATCAACATGTCACAGAATGTCCTGCACCCAGAAGCTATCAAAATTTAAACAAACAATTTTCATACGTGACATAAAGCTCCGGGAATCCCCGCGTAAGGGCTGCCAACGGAAAAAAGCTCTCGGTGGCATAACCCCCACCGAGAAATTGCTCCAATAAAGTTTTCGTCGTGAGCGAGTGGTTTATTTATTGCAGCGTGGAAAGTGCGAAGTGCCGGCTGTCGCACAGCAGTTTTATTTCTCTCTCCGTCCTTTGGGCGGAACGCTGGAAAGTAATTAGCGAGGGTGGACTGCGGGATCGCCGAAATGGATTGGTAAAGTAATTGTACCAACGAGTAGACGAATCAGACCGAAGTATCATGGTACCCTTTGAAGATGAAAAATTCTAAAAAGAGCGCCTTAATAGCACGGAAATTGTTATATATAATTATATTAGTTTAGAGTTACTGAAAAAATTTATATTTTGGATCAGGTAGCAGAAAAAGTTTGAGTTTTAGACTTGAACTTAAAATCGAATACTTTAACTCGGGTGCAGATAAAAATCTAAACTAAAGATAAAAAAAATACATTAAGATGCAAAGAATTTTGTTAACTATGAATTTGTTTATAATATATTCATAATTATGTACAAAAATTTTCATGCTACTTTCCCCTTTTTTTCGAAAATAATCATTTTTTTAAATATTTTGAATATTTGCACTTGCTAATATCGATAAATAGCAGTGATTTTTTAAAGTATGTACATACAATAGAAAATTTTAATCTGGATCTTGTTCAAATTACATCTACACCGTAAATCTAAATCTTAAATTGAAAAAGCACAAAAATCGAATTTTGACTCTACAAACATAACAAAAAAATCATTGATTTTTCGGTCTCGATCGCTCCCCATAAAAAAAAAGCCCCGTTTGAAAACAAAAATATTATCCGACCACGTGTTGCTCATTACCCTCAATAAATCAATCGGTCCAAAAAAGTGAGAAATAAAGATAAGAAAGAAAAAAAAAAAGCTCCGCCTTCTACCACCGTGCTTTGGAACAAAGAGACTGCTTTAAAGGTTCAACGGCACTGAAGCTGTGGGTTATTTTAAAACCCCCCCGCGAAACCGAGAAAGGTTGCACGTGGCGATACGTCGGTGGTTAATCGGTACTTTCGAGTGTTATTTACACAACGAGGTGTCGCCTTGGTTTTCACCTGGTTTTTTTAATTTTCTATTTCGATTGCCCGTGCGAAGAAAAACCTTTGACAAAGATTTTCCACGAATAAAGTTACAATGGAGTTATTTTTGGCCAATTAAATTCCTCAAAAACACTTTATTAATTAATTTAGCCTGACGAAAAAAATGTTAAAATGATCCTTGATACCATACCGTTGATATATTATTATAATAAAAAATTTTGGACCCATTACCCACGAATAAAATGATTCTAAGTTTTCAGCTTATGAAACTGTCTCAAGGATCTTTTTTTCGCGGATGGTGTGTCGAAAATTTTTTTTTTATAATATATCATCGGTATGGCAGCCACGGTCATTTAAACATTTTTTTCGTCAGGCAAAATTAATGATTAAAAGTTTTCAGAGACATTTTATTGGCCAAAAATACCGCCGTTGTTACTTTATTCGTGGAAAATTTTGGTCTAAAGTTTTTTTTTCGTATGGGCATTCGATTTTAATCTTCGAATATTCTTTGCTTATCAATACATTTCAAAAATTTTCTGGCAATGCTTAATCTTAATTTTTTTTTCATATTTAAAAATGATAAGTTTTCATTAGAACAGCCTCATCTGGAATAAAAAAAGAAATCATTTAAAATTTTATTCAGATTATTTAGTTTGTGCTTTCAGAAAATCCACAGTTT
The DNA here is from genome assembly GCA_038277355.1 of Encarsia formosa. Taxonomy (NCBI): domain Eukaryota; kingdom Metazoa; phylum Arthropoda; class Insecta; order Hymenoptera; family Aphelinidae; genus Encarsia; species Encarsia formosa. The sequence continues at coordinate 129,260,029 of CM076184.1, forward strand.
TTCATCAAACCGGCCTGGTTACAGAATTCAAACTGGTAGTTTATTTATTTGCTACAAAAGTTTTACAATCGATAAATTTTTTTTTTGGTCTTATTATTTCCCCACAAGCATGCAGCGGTCATTTTTCTCAATGGGTATTTTCTCAAGGGTGCATTTTTCTTAAATATGTTTTCTCAAAGGTATGTTTTCTCAAAGTATGAATATATAGCAACTATGGCATATTTCAATTGTGACGAAGCAAATTTCGCGATCAAAATTAAAAAATCTGCATCCTGATCCAAATCGAATTGAAGATCTTCCCGAAATTCCAAGTCAATACCAGCAAACTTTGGGGGGTGCAAAATTTCTTATTTATGATTCTCTAACCGATGACGAAAGCGATCGACAACGTTTTGGAAGATGATATTTTAAATTATCTAACTAGTGTTGGATACCATGTAAAATTTTGAAAAAAAAAAAAAAAAAAAAAAAAAAACCTTAAATCAATTATAAATATATATATATTTTTCGCATATTGGTTTTATTAAAAAATAATTTTTTGAGAAAAACTGAATTTTGAGGAAAAAAAACTTTGAGAAAAACGGACGAAGTTTGAGAAAAGTAATGATTGAGAAAAAAAATCATTGAGAAAACTGCTTTGAGAAAACTGTCCCCCTACCCAGTTTTGAATAATTTTAAAAATTTTCAAACTCGACTTTATGGGCTGATCAGTGGTGCTGCAGCTGCCCCGGGCAGGTCAGCTCGTAAATCTAGGTACGTTACGAGGCTCAATTGGCATGGAATGTATTTTTCCTACCGAGCCTACTGTAGCCATTGCGCGCGTGTCACACAAATTGAGTGAATTCAAAGTTCAGAGTTTAACGACTGTTGGTGCAGTCCTCGATCCCGAAAGCAGCCGATTCAATCGGAGATAAAAACCGCCGTGAAAATCCCTCAAGGATTTTTCGTCTGCCGTAATTTGACGCGCTCCCCCAAATTATTCCCCCCTGTGCTCTCGACTCCCCCTTGGAAAGGTGACGAGTTTTCGGTTGTTATTTTCAAAATCCAGTCTAGGGCTGCTGATTGATACCTGATGACAATACGAAAGTTTGGTCTGGTTGTATGTACAGTTGGCACTACTTCAAAAAGAGATCTAGCATTTTCGGTTTGAAAATCACGCCGTAAAATTAGGTTGGCAATCCTGAAAAAAAAATATAGAGAGATTATGTTTCTTACGCAATCATGAATTTTTAAATTATTCTTTTCATTAAAAACAAATTTTCATAATGATTCATTATTTTTGTTGAAATATTAAATTAAATTTTTATGGATCAGCAGAATAATAAAAAGGAATTTGTAATTTTGTATTAAAAAAAAAATACAGTTAAAAACAATGAATAAGTTTTACAAAGTGTTCAAATAAAAATTATCAAATAATTTATGGTTACCCGTTATACAATCAACATAACCTCACTATTTTAGTAATTTTTTTTCAAAAAATTTTTTTTTTCCAGCAACTAACAACTTAAATATTTTTTGGCGCGATTTTCAAATGGGAATGTACTAGTTAAATATTTTACAGGTAAGCTTTCACGAATAATTCTTTGTAAACGCCTCAAATCATAATCGCAGCACTGAATCTATTCACAATTAACCGAACGAACAGCATAAATTACAATAAAAATCTTCATATACTGAAAGATCGCGCAAAGTTAATCGCAAGAATTTTTCTGCTTTGAGTGGAAATAACGATTACAAGGCTGTAACAAGACGCTCGGGTAATTTTTCATTTAAAAAAGTGCGAGCGTGAAAAACGATACGTTTCAAAAGCTCGCGCGCATCTTAATTCAATTAATAATTTTCCCCCGAGACGTGTTCCTCTTCGCGTTGACCCTATTTACTCGATCGAATTCGAGGTCGAAGAACTTCAAGCTTGTTTTTCTTCAATTTTGAGAGAAGTAGACAGAGCTGGACATGGATTTGAATTTCAAGTTCAAAAATTTAGTTTTTGGAGTCGTACTAGACGCGTCAATTTTAAAGACTCTAAATATAAACTCGTAACTACTCAATTTTTACAGCTTACTTCTACTTGGAAATTTAGATTCACTAGCCTTTGTAAGAAACAAGTCCGAGAACTCATAAATCGTGTATATAGCCTAATACAGATCCCCAAATCAAAAATTTCTAATGCGGATTAACAAAGCAATATTTTTCTAACCTTAAAAAAAAAAAAAAAAAAAAAATTCAATACTCATGAAATATAAAAAATGACAACTGTCAACCACCGAATAGAAGTGTAGTGTAACCCCTCCTTTTAAAGTGCCAAGCGGGTCGTTAGCAGCGGCGTCTGGAATAACTCGACAGCCACAGTCCTCGTTTTGTTCTTTTCCCCCTTCGGCTCTTTTTCCTTTCTCTTTCTATTATTCGGGGTGCGGGAACTTGAAATCTGTTAATAAACCACGATACCCGGGCTGGAATTTTTTTTTTCTCGTGTGTGCCGCATTGTTCTTGATTGATGGCTTTCAATAGCTTGTTTACTGTTATTTGTGGATCAGGTGTCTAGGAAATTTTTTTTTTTTTTTTTTTTTGGTGTTGGTATTTTAATTTTTAATTTGATTTTTCAGATTTGAGAGTTGAAGTTTTCGTTTTTGTCGATTTCAGGGGTAGATCACTGAATAATTTTTATCTATTCCAAACTCGCTCGAATAATTTATTTCTATCTGGTAAAAATGAAACAAACATGACGATTTCATCAATTTTTTTGATTACGTGTCAATGCAATATCTAGCTTTGGGTTTTATTGAATATTATCAATGAATTTACTATAAGCAAAGTTAATACGAAAGAAGTCTTATTATTCAAGTATGTATACTTAAAAATAACTTTAAAGTTATTCATTATTTATCAATAATGAATGCTTGTTGATTGTTGGTGTTCCATAAAAATTACTCGAGGGGCTATGCACTCCAGAATAACTAAAAGAATCGCACATAAAAATCAATATAATTAATTAAATATCCATTTCATATCAAATAAAAATCATCGAAAAATATTATTTTTATCGAAATATCAATTGAAATTGGATCAAAGACTCTCAACACTTCAAATTTGCCAAAAGAATCACAAAAGAATCAAAAAGAATCAAAAAGAATCAAAAGAATCATCAGTGATTCTGGAGTGCATAGCTCCTCGAAATTATATTTATTTACTAGCATGACCTCTGCAGCTTCACATTCAGTAACATGCAAAATAGTATTTACTTAGAAATATTTCAATTTTTTAAATAATTTTAAGTCTTTCCGGACGTCAAGGAATGATCATTGGAAAAACGTTGTCTCGTAAAAGAGAAAAGAACCGTAAAAAAGACGACGAGCGAGATAAAGCCTTTTAGCGTAACTCGAGGCATCTTCTCGGTAACGACCGCTGGTTATAAATCTTTCTCGCCTCGTTGATCCTTTCTTTCCTTCTTGTTCCGTATATTGTTTTACCTATTCTACAATTAAATACAGTCTTAATTGTTTTTTTTGCTAAACTTTTAATCTTTTAGACCCTGAAAATTCATTTAAAAAAGTGCTTTTAATTTTAAGTTACGTACTTTAAATATACATGTAGATCATCCCACGCTCACCTTTGGTTAATAGAAGCCTGCATGTAAATGCTACAGCAGTGAATCCGCGCCCGGCTGGCGACGGCTTTATCGCTCCCAGCTACGTTTGATGATGGCTAAAGTGTCGCCGTTTATGATGGCGCCCGACACGGAGGCGACAATTTTTTTTTTTTTTTTTTCTTCCAAAACAGAGAGCTTTTGTTGATTCGTGGGATAGGTTGTTGCATCGAGCCCACCTTCGGTTCGAACTCAGAATTTTTCATGAAATTTAAATATTTTTTTTACGTGACTTACAAAAATTACTTTATCAATAGGTTTTGAGTATACGAAGTTAGAAGATTAAAGAAATGACATAGTCAAAAGTAACTTTTTTACAGATTGTTCTTGAACTTGTATTTTTTTTTTTTAACTATTTTATTTAGTAATATCTTAAGTATATTTCTACCAAAGAAAGCCTGAGTATGCCCAACATTCGTCCATATTGGAGATTATTTCATTGAAATTCTTATGTTGTTTTACTTAATTTCCTTTATGTAAAATGTACTTAACAAGCCTTGAAAAATTATTTAATGAAATAAGTTTTTACAAAACTTTAAAAAAAAGCATAGTAGGTTGGATCAAGTTGCCTGAATCGAGTAAATCTAGAAATTTCTTAAAAATAATTTTTGTGTCCAAAAGCACCATTTAGATCTAAAATTCATACGCATTGAGAGTTTCCGCATTCTAACCTCAAAATCGGCCCTTCACCCTTTGTTTTCGTCATGTCATGCGGAAAAGTACATTTCGAAACGGCGCTCTTATTAACCTGAATTTAAAATGTATTAAACTATAAAAAATGGGTATGATTTTGTAATAAATTTAATATCATTTCTGTTGATTAAAAAACTCCACCATTTAATTTTAATCAATTAATCAAAGAAACAAAGACTTTAAATGTTGATACCAGCGAAGGAAAGAATTAATATGAAAATTTAGTGAAATGTTTATTAGACACACGTGAGTACTCGAAGCGAGGATTATTCTCATGGCGCGTTAACGATAAAAGCCATTAGCTCGGAATGGATGCATGGATGCGTCTCTCTTGGGAGAGATACTTGAAGAGTGTGTGAGTGTGTTTTTAATAAAATGCAGCCTTTCCCTTGTTACATCGGTTTACTCGGACAGATGTACTAATTCACAAATTAATCTTGTTCTTTCTTAATTTACCATCATTTTTTTTTTTTTATTCTATTTTATGTTCGTTTAAATGGATGATATCTTGTATCATTAAATTAAATAACTCAAAATTATTAAATTTTCAAGACAAAACTAATTTGGATTCATCAATAATTTAAGTTGGGATTTTTTTTGGGTAAAATAAGGTTTTTACTATAGTGCTAAGTCCTGTGGAACTATTTGAAATTCAAACTCAACTTTAGGTCCTTTTGGTTATGTACGTATTACAAATTTTGATTAATTTTGTGATGTACTAGTCAAAACTAGTTTAAGTAGTAAATTCTACAATTTACTGATTACAGGTTTCAACTTGTAAATAATTAAATTAATAATAATAACAAGAGGTGCTTATGGTGATGAACTTTGATGTATATTATATGTCACAAAGTAGGGAAGTAAAATTATTGGGGGATTTTTTGGAATAAATTGAATTAAATTTTTTTTTTAATGAGCACTGGATTCCCAATCGTTTATCAAAATATATATTTTTTTAAATTAGCTTCTGAAAGTTTTTTTGTTTTCAAAATATCAAAATTTTTTTTTTTTTTTTTTTTACTTATTATTTTTGTTAAAAGGTTGTATTTTTAAGTAAGCTCGGAACCAAAAATTTTTTTTTACCATAAATTTCTTTTCATGTTCACGGGTTTTCCCTGAGTTAGAAAAATTTAAACTTTCAAGGAAACATGTTTGATTTTGATAAAAAGGTACAAAAATTATCAAAAAATAATTTTCAAGTTTCGTTTTAACTTCTCGAACTTTCAATTAGAAATATGAGAGAGAGAGAGAGAGAGTTAGCAGAATAATTTGTAAAATTCAATTTTTTTTTTTAACAATTTTCATTCGGAAGAAAAAAGAAATTTATTTTTTCAATGTTTCATTGAAAAAATAAAAACTGCATTAGCTGAAAACAGGATAGAACTTGGTAAACTTTCCCTTTTAAATTTCTCTAACTAACTTGAAACGACCAAAATTTCCGCTCAATTTTGTCAACGAATCCTCCCTATTTTTTGCGTTTTCGTGAAAAATCAGAGAAAAAAAAAAAAACTCTGATTTGCACCGTAATGCGAAATTAATAGTCGTTCGAAGGCTCCATAGACCGTAACGAAGTCAAAGTATTGCGTAATTTAAAAGCAAACATTTTTTCGTGTTCGACAAACCTCAAGGCTCGCGGTAGAATTTGCATCGGTTTAATTGCTATTTAAAACCCACTTTGGTTTTATCTGATTTTAGTCAGAAGGGCGAACGCGACTAAATTATATTTTTCATTACTATCGGGACGATTATATTTGTGATTTACCAAGTGCATGCGAGGTCGATAATATTTTACGGTAGTTTATTATCGCGACGGACGTTAATGATCGCGAGCGCGCGTAACCGAGGCGAAGTTTATGGAAACAATGATTTTTAGACATTAGCCTGATTCCAGTTTAGATTTAATGCGACGACGAAGATTTTTTTTTTCTTTTTTTATTGCCATAGTGTTATGAGAAATTTACGACAATTTACGTCGTGACAATCGATAAATTGAAATAAAGTTTTTTTTATCTGAGCTACGCAATTTTTCAATTAGCGAGGCGATAAAATCCCCCCATCGGTTTACGATAAATTAATATTTATTCGACCTTTTTATAAATTTTCAGTTCTTCTTAAAAATGGGTTATTACCAAGCTAAGAAGATACGAAAGATTAAACATGAGTTTGAAAAATGTATGAAGTGTTTAAAAAAATTTGTAGATTGTATAACTTTGAAATAATTAATGTGACGCAAAAAAGTTTTAATCTCTGAGTTAAACAATTGTTCAAACAAGAGAATAGTCGGAAACCATTTATTTCATATAACTACGCACAAAATATGAGTATAATGGTATCATGATTTCTGGTAATGTAAAAATAAAAAAACCCGGTTTCGTTCATTAGTAGATTAAGCGGCGTTAAAAATCATTAGCTGCCTTAAATTTTTAATTAAATATTTCGTATTAAGCATCGAAATTTTTTTTTTTTTTTGAAAAATGAAGAGTTTATTCGGTAAAATGAGGTCAATTTCGACCATTAAGTACGCTTTTTTGCAAAACAATAATTTTTTTATTTCAAGGTACGCTGGTTACTGCTACAGTCGTGGTTTTTACGCAGTCGACATCTTGGGAAAAATGTAAAGAAGGTCCTCAACTCGATATCAAAAGTTTATGGATCAAGAGCTGCCCGGGTACGTTGGATAACGACGAAAATCGATGTTCAGTTTATCCTGGAATAAAACTTGAGATTAAAATCGAATTCAGTGTCCGTAAGTTGATTGCAGATTCATACTATCGATAGTTTTATATGTTAGTAAGGATGTGAAATATTCATGACTAATTGTAAAAAGACTATAATTTTTTTTTTAAATGTTTATGAAGCGGCAAGACCAAAATTTAATCTCGGTTTTGCTGTTTTTATTTGAACTGAAACTCCTCATTCGAGGCATGAAAATTATGTCTCGCACAAACATTATACTGCTCGAGTCAAAGCTAGACTTTTAATTAAGCCAAAACAAATATTCACTTTCGTACATGAAACATAATAAAATATTTTTTTTACTTTCAGTCCACAACGCGACGATATTGAAACCGAAACTAAAGATTTACAAATGGATGTTCAATATCAAAAGAAATATTTCCAGACTAGACATTTGCAGGAATTTGATCGAGGGAAGATGTCCATTGACCAAGGGCGAAAATGTTACGGCTTACTTCTGGTTGGACACCGATGATCTGAAAACTAAATGGTTAAACTTTTGGTTCAACCCTGAACTTGACGTCGAAGTTTCCTTAGTAAACGAGAATAACGAAAATCTTGGGTGCCTCATGGTACCCATAATTGTTCGTAACTATTTTTGAGTTATTTCAATTTTAAGTTGATTTTTTTTACATTAGAGTCAATTTAGTGATTTAAAAAATTTCTACTAACGCCGAAGAAAAAATCTTCGAAAATATTTTTATTTTAATTTTTTTTATTGAGTATACTACATGGTAGTTTAATGTAGAAAAATTAATTTTACTAAATATAAAAAATAATAACGTACTTAATTGCACCTACACGGACAGAAAAAAAACAGGAATTTACTGTGGTAAGCTAACACGAAAAAATCGTGTGTTAACCTTACGCAGAAAAAATCCTAAGCGCTACTGTAAGAGAGCCAATCAAAATCACTCTGGTCACACCTGATTGCCTGATTGGTTCGGCTACAGTAGCGCTTAGGATTTTTTCTGCGTAAGGTTAACACACGATTTTTTCGAGTTAGCTTACCACAGTAAATTCCTGTTTTTTTTCTGTCCGTGTAGAAAATGTATAAATTTATAATGTTTTTTTATACTTTTCATTCTGAGTAAATTTTTAAATAATAACGTACTTGTTAACTAATAATTTCATTTTATTTTATAGTAATAATTTTTAGTTAATTTTATCTCTGAAAAATTTTGAACCAATAACTATAAAACTATCATTGATCTCAACGGACTCAAAAGTCCAAACTCGGAATGAAACCATATATATACTGCAAATATTTGTTACATTTATAAATTTATATGTACTCATATGTTACTTCTGAAATGTATAATTAATTACTGTTGTCTAGTTGTAGATTCTAAATTTTGATACGATCATTGTAAACCTCTATGTATCACAGCCACGAATATGGCAGAGTTCTACCCTATATTCGAAATAAATAAATTAATAATAATAATAATAATAATAATAAAAGCGATATTTTATAAATATTTTGAAATATTTTTTAAAATAATTTATAACGAATTTAGCTCTTCAACAAAATCGCAACTGTACTTAGATTGTAAGTTAAAATGTTATAATTATAGTCTACAGTAATTAAAGAGATGTTTGTCATTGTATAAAAAATTTATTGTAATTTAGTATGTTAAAATTTTTTACCTAAAATTATTTTTTCTAAAATCATTATTTTTAATCATGACGATTAATAACAAAATAAAATTAATTTATCGTCAATCAACAGTGAAAAAAATTACAGCAATTTTTAAAAATATCTTCCCGATCTGAATCCTATAAAAGCACAAAATAGCTTTTTATAAGCTTAAAACTTAGACTCTTTTTATTCGTGGCTGTCGAAAAATTTTTGTTTATTATAATATATCAACCAATTGATAGTAAAGGTAATTTTAACATTTTTTTCCGCAGGCTAAAATAATAAATAAAGTCTTTCAGAGACACTTTATTGACCAGAAGTATACCTCCGTCGTTACTTTTTTCGAGGCAAATTTCAGTCTAAGGTTTTTCTTCGCACTATGAAAGAAGTAAAAGTCATGAAACACCGAAATCGATCCACCCAGTGTAACTCAGATGCTCTCTGAAGTTAGAGCCAACCCCTGAAGTCCAAACGCTCAAAACTCGAACGATCCATTGGCGAGTGATTACCTGACTTTCACCTTTACAAACTTCCGGACGTTCGACGAGAAACGATTATTGTGGCCGGTCTCCCCCCTCCTCCCCCGAAAGGTCGTTAAACGGTAAACCGAGTCAGCCTTGGGTGCTATGGCGGGGGGCTTGGGTCCCAAGGTATAGTTAGTGCCGGGTGCTCGCGTCGCGTCGGTGTCTCCGTTTGTTTACCCGATCATAGCTTTAAATGTCCTACTGACTGACCGAAGATGAAGGTGCTCAGTGGTAATGACTATTCACTTTTTCTTCTTTCTGTTGTCGCTTGTAGTTTTAGAGTCTATGAATTGACTATTAGAATTTATGTCAAGAGCTTGGTTTTTTTTCTGTTATAATTCATATTTCTTAGTCGTTGTTATTGTCAAATGTACTTTGTTAGTGGGAACTTACAATGTTGAGTGTAGTTGGTTCATTTGACTCTCAACTATGACTTCTGAAGTTTTTTAGCCAAGCTATTCTAATGGAAAACTTTGAGTATATTTGTCGAAGTCAAAGTTGTTTGACAACCGGTAATTTTACATAAAAAGTGTTCAATTTTAACTCTACCTTTCGGGATCAGCTATAGAATGCGGAAAACTTGCGATGATTAATACAAATTTTTTTTGACCTTGACATAATGTAAATTTTGAAGTTTACTTTTTTGTAGTATTTTTAAAAACCAATTAAAGTCACTCCAGATATCTAAATTGTTTTAAAAAATTGTAATTAGTACCAAATATACGTATACAAACGTTCTCTAAAATTCATAAATCATGTCATCAGAACTAATACGAGCAAAGCCAATGCTTTTTAATACAATGGTTTTGCTCGTATTAGGTCTAATGACATGATTTGTAATTAGTACCAATTTTAAGAAAAGCTACCAAGTACACTATTTGGTACTAAGTATAAAAATCTTGTTTTTATATTATTATCCGTGGTTTTTAGAACTACCGTGAATTTTCATATTAAGAAAATTTTTTTTTATAATCATTGAATTTTAGGGTTCTTGATCGCCGCATCATTTTTGTCAATCGTCCAGTCAACAACATGGGAGTCCTGCGGTAAGAACGTGCCCCAGTTGCCGATCAAGAGTTTCTGGATAGACACCTGTCCAGGTAAAATTGATGGCTGGGGGCACGAGTGTCCGGTGACCCCGGGAAAAAAACTCGAAGTCAAAGTGGAGTTCCGAGTTCGTAAGTCTCGATATCAACACCCGCGATCTCGCAATCTAGTTACTTTACACTCAATGGAAACTTTTCAGCTCACGGAGCTGCGGTGATCAAACCGAGACAGAAGATCTTCAAGTGGGGAATCAATCTTCTCCAAAGGGACGTCTCTGACCTGGACGTATGCACGACGCTGATCAAGGGTAAGTGTCCATTGAAGAAGGACGAAGTGGTGACCGCGCACTTCTGGCTTGACACCGAGGACATCAAGGTACCCTGGTTCTGGATCTTCCCCGAGGTCGACGTAGAAGTGTCCTTCCATAACGAAAAAGGCGAGGATCTGGGATGCCTCATGATACCTATAATAATTTATAACAACTATTATCTGAAGCAACTTTTACGCCCGAATGCGTAACTTTCGTTCGTCGATGTAACTGAGGAAATGAAAGTTTTTTCTTGACCAGTGTTGGTTTCGACTTATTTTTTATGGGCACCCAGTGGCTATGTTCAAGTGTTGTGGGAGTATTTTGGCATCCTGCGGCTACCTTCAGGCCATTTCACGCGCTGGTTGAAATGGCCTGAAGGTAGCCGCCGAGTGCCAAAATACTCCCACAAGACTTGAACATAGCCACTGGGTGCCCATAAAAAATAAGTCGAAACCAACACTGTTCTTGACTGTATTTTATATACTATTTTAATTTTATATGTTTTTAAAAAAAAATTGAAATTAATAAATTATGTGTCTAAAACTGACTAATGATCATATTAATTCATTGAACCTACCCTGCTAGAAGTTTCAACAGAACGTCTGGGGTGCCCGCCAGATAGTGGGCAGAAAATTCTGTCAAGCTTATTATTTTATGTATGTATATATATATATATATATATATATATAATATACATATATGTATATGCACCTAGATGCGTTGATGAGAGGTTAGTTTACAAATCGGAGCAGCAGCATGCAGCTCCGATGTTCCAAAATTGATAAAAAATAATTAAATAATTTTATAGAAATATAATTTTAATCGATGAATCATGCTTGCTGTTTGAAAATCCTAACCTCTCCCTGCTGTATAGCCACACGTACAATGGACTTGAACAAATTTTTTTTCTTTTGCTAAATATTTTAACAACTATGGAGTCAGGGCAGTGACCTAGCGCAAAGGATAGCGATTACAACCTGGAGATGATTTCCCTAGGAAGTTTTGACTCCGGAGAGGCCAGGGTGGATAGCTGGTGCACCTGGTGATACTTACGCCTTGGAGATGATTTCCTCAGGAAGTTTGGACCTGGGAGGGGCCAGGGCGGATACCTAGTGCACCTGGTTATACTAAGGCCTTGGAGATGATTTCCCCAGGAAGTTTGGACTCCGGAGGGGTCAGGGCGGACACCTGGTGAACCTGGTGATACTTACGCCTTGGAGATGATTTCCCTTAGAACTTTTGACTCCGGAGGGGCCAGGGCGGATACCTGGTGCACCTGGTAATACTTACGCTTTGGAGATAATTTCCCCAGGAAGTTTTGACTCCAGAGGGGCCAGGGCGGATGCTTGGTGCACCTGGTTATACTGAGGCCTTGGGGATGATTTCCCTAGAAAGTTTTGACTCCGGAGGGGCCAGGGCGGACACCTGGTGCACCTGGCGATACTTACGCCTTGGAGATGATTTTATCAAGAAATTTTGACCCTGGTTGGGCCAGGGAAAATACTTGGTGTACCCGGTAATAACCACACCCTGAAGATGCTATCCTAATAGTAAACTTGATGATGTGAACCCACTGGGATCAAAACTTTCTGAGAAAATCATCTCCAAGGCGTAAGTATCATCAGGTGCACCAGGTGTCCGCCCTGACCCCCCCGGAGTCTTAATTTCCTGGGGAAATCATCTCCAAGGCGTAATTAATACCAGGTGCACCGGGTGTACGCCCTAACCCCTCCGGAGTCCAAACTTCCTGAGGAAATCATCTCCAAGGCGTAAGTATCACCAGGTGCACCAGGTGTTCAGCCTGACCCCTCCGGAGTCCAAACTTCCTGGGGAAATCATCTCCAAGGCCTCAGTATAACCAGGTGCACCAGGTATCCGCCCTGGCCCCTCCGGAGTCCAAACTTCCTGAGGAAATCATCTGCAAGGCGTAAGTATCACCAGGTGCACCAGGTGTTCAGCCTGACCCCTCCGGAGTCCAAACTTCCTGGGGAAATCATCTCCAAGGCGTCAGTATCACCAGGTGCACCAGGTATCCGCCCTGGCCCCTCCGGAGTCAAAACTTCCTGGGGAAATCATGTCCAGGTCGTAATCGCTATCCTATGCACTAGGTCTCCGCCCTGACTCCATAGGTGTTAAAATATTTAGCAAAAGAAAAAAAATTTGTTTAAGTCCATTGTACGTGTGGCTATACAGCAGGGCTGGTATTGTGTGAATAATATTTTAAAATTACATCAAAATGGATGAGAAAAATGTTCAACATAAGGAAAAAAAAAAGAAAAATTGTAGAGTCAAGTTATGGTACTGAACATATTTTTGTTAGTAATAAATGTTACAATTTAAAATAAAAAGGTTTACGTAATAGCTCGCCAGAATCCCTATGCGTAAAGCATTGGCCTTCTGTCAAGAATCTGGCGATTAACCCTACTAAATTTCTGCCCAATTTCGCTAAATCTGCCCACTGTCTGGCAATATTCTGGCGGAAATTTCTCGCAGGGTATAAAACGTTATGATTATTGTTATGATAATTCTTTCCCATAAAACGTTATGATATTGAATAATTTTTTTAACGCTGTGATATATTTTTTAAATTAATTGAATAAAAGTACTTACGATGTACCTGAAGAATTTATCGAAAAAAGTAAAAATACAGAAAATAAAAATTCCATTTTTTATTACGTTACTAAGTTTTATAAGAAAAATAAAAAAATAAATAAAATAAATTTTTTTTGCAAAAGTCTTCAAATAGCAGAGTTCTAAATAGCACCACGTTCACTAAAAAAATATCAAAAATTTAAATTTAAAATTTTTCATTATCTATTTTGCATGAAAACCCACATGACAGTTGTGTTTATTGTGGTTATTTGAATACAAATTATAAGAGTTCAAATAAGGGATGAACATATCCTCAAAACGAATTTTTATCTACCGAGTTTCACGATACCAATACAATACAATAATTTGTCTCAATATTGTATTCATATTGACTCAATACTCTAATATATTGACTTATAAAACTCAAATTTGAAACTGAAGCATATACTCGTTCTATTATAATACCATAACGTAAACAAAAACAATAATATCGCAACTTGCCGATTGTAAAACGTGTTTACACTTAAATTAAGAAGAAAAGAAATTGATCGATATTTAAATTCTAACATCTACCCTAATCTTGCAAAAATGGCCCGAGATATTCTTAGTTGAAAGACTTTTCTCGCAAGCTTTTTTGGTTATGACTAAAACTCGTACTCTTATGAAGAAGTTTATTTAAAAAAGTTTAAAAATTAAATTTTTCTTTGATCATTCATTTACTCGTATTCGATAAAAAAAAATTTCATACCAATCAATCCGTTCCGATAACCGAAACTGTATAAACATAAAAACAATCAAATGTTTTTAATAACCGATTCGAACAAAGCCAGTGCTTACTTTACATCATTAATTTTAAAATCCGTACTATCAATTAATTGAAAAAAACTGTTCACTCTTAGAAACCAATTAACTAAAAAAAAAAAGGTTAAAGCCTCGATTAACACAAACCACAGAGAGCTTTGTAAAATCCCCTTTCCACGAACCAATTCAAAACCGATAAAAGTCCTTCTGCAGCCCCCGCAATCCTCTTTATATTTTTTCCTAATACTCACGGGGTATTTAATTCCCGGCAACCAGCCGGTTGCACGCGCGAGCACTGGGGCGGGGGGAAAAAAAAGGGCCAATCGATCGAAACCCGAAGCCACCCCCGTGCGCCCTTATGGCGAAAAATAGTACGCCTGGTGGTCAAGCGAGATGGGGGTGCGTTTAAAGTTTGAGGTGATAATTGGATGTACCGAGTATTGTATCGGGTTTCTTTCTCTCTCTAGCTCTCTTTTTTTTGCTTTGGGGTTTTCTATCGGTTAAAAAATTTAATTTACAATTGAAAGCTTAGTATTGTTATTGTTTTGATTAACTATCTGTAATTTTTTAAGGTTAAGTTTTTTAAGGTTTTCTATTTTTCTCAGCCTATTCTACCATATTATAAAGATGTACATGAAGGGGCTAAAATTTTTAATAACTGTCATAAAAATTTAGTATTATAGAAATCTTAGTATAGTTATTGTATTGATTAACTATCTGTAATTTTTAAGGTTAGGTTTTTAAGGTTTTCTATTTTTCTCAACCTATTCTACAATATTATTTATATATGTAAGAGCTACAATTTTTAAAAAGTGTCATAAAAACTTAGTATTATAAAAATCTTAGTATAGTTATTGTATTGATTATTACCTATCTGTAATTTTTAAGGTTAGGTTTTTTCAAGGTCTCAACCCATTCTACTATACAATATATGTATATGTAAGGGCTAAAATTTTTAAAAACTGTCATGAAAATATAGTATTATAGCGTAATAAGCAGTGTAGTAAGTTTTTAAGACTGCTAATTTAAATGTCTACCAATAAAGTCTAGTTTAATTAAAAATCTGTAAATTAATACCCCTGATTTTCCCCACGAGTGAAACGTATTCGTTCGAAAAAGAATACATAACTCTTGATAATGATACCGTCACTTCTTCGGTAATTGATTTTTAAGTAAACTTCAGAACCTCCCTGCAAAAAAAGAGATCTTCCCCTTCGCTAAAAAATTAACCCCCGGTACTGAAACAACATGAAAAATTCAAGTCCCGCAGAGCGTAAAAGGCTCCCCTGGCCCGAGTTCCAAGAAGCAGCTAGCGGTGGTAGAAGAAGAAAGTGGGGGGTGGAATCACCTTATAGCGGATAAGTCGCCAGACGTTGGCTTCCGCAGGTTCACGGTCAGCGGGCGCCGCCCAAGCACCACCCCCGGGCTAGGCGTCGGGACGGCTGGCGCCACGTCTGCTAGACGTTATGTACCTATGTTACTCGTAAATTCAGAGGGGAACCGCTGCCGGGGCTCACCTTATCGGGGAATTATTTCAACCCCCTGTTTTTATATTCTATTTTTTTCCCTTTTTTTTTCTGTAACGCGCAAATGGGGTGGATTTGGTTTTACGTTTCGTGTCTTGTGAAATTGTTTTACCGGGTGGAATAGGCTTGAATAAATTACGGAGCTAACCTTAAAAACCTTTGAGCAACTTGAATGAACTGAATTTGGATAAAGTTTTTTAAAACTTAACTTGAAATTTCTTGAAATTGAATTTTCAATATTAAAACGTAAATTTGTAATTTTTGTGCACTGTTCTTATAGTCTTTCTTTCTTGATTTGGGCGAAGAACATCGAAATTTTATCTATTTATGAATACTTGCTAATTAGGTGATACAAAATGAAAGAACTAACCTCAAAATTTCCCAGATAAGAAACTAACTATAAATAAGCTAAAAATCTGTCATTTTTAATCTATTATTTTGTGGTAGGTACGTTAAATTTCAGGCTTATCCAACATTTAGGGGGGATTCTTTGATTCTTCCAATGTTTTCTATTCCAGCAGTAAAATTCAAAATCTAAATCTCAAGTCATCCGAACATTAAAAAGAACAAGACCCCGCACTATACAATTCAAAACTCATCAAGGCACGATAAAAAAAAAAAAAAAAAAAAAAAAAGAGTACAGCCCCGGCCTTCATCAATCAAACTTTGGGGGTCCGGATATAAATCGTCTATAAGCAAACGTACTCTGCAAAAAAGAAGGAAGAACACACGACTTCCTGCAAGTCAATTTTTCCCCGTGATTTGTGCGTCGCGCACTCTCTCACGGCAAAGTAAGTACAGAAGAAGAAGGAAAAAAAAAATTCGTAACGGGGGAGGAAGAAGCCGTAAGCAGGGCTGATAAATCACGGGGCACCAAACGAAATCAGAGTGGAACAAAGATTCCCCTGGTCTTCCGGGGGTGGACGGAAAAGCTCGGGTAGCTGGAAAACTTCCTAGATTCGGGAGACACGTGCAGTGTCTATTATACTGCCACTGCACAGCACCCTTCCCTTCTTTTTTCTGGGATTCGCTGGGAATCGGATGGGATAGTTGAGTGAATCCAGCTATCAATCTTAATCCAGTCTCGAAAGGTTGTTGTTGGGGCGATAATATTTAATGTTGTACGACAAGAGTGGGAGTGACTTTGGTCCGGCTGACAAATGGAATTAGAGCTGACCTTTTCAAGGGGGATTTGGAAGTACTCGAGGATCCGTTAAAAATGGATTCGCTTTCCCATGAATCCATAACGTGGTTCTCACTATATTTATTTTGATAGATTTTCAGCATTGTGTAGGTTCTAACAGAAGACTCTAGGTGTAGGTTTCTAAGACTTTTTGAGGAATTTTAAAGCTTCATAAATACCTTAAAAACTGTATGGATAAAGTGTAACATTATAGAAAAGTTCTTATTCTACAATTTATTGTTGTATTTTCTCATGGAATATCGTAGATAGTTAAAGTGTTGAAGCAACCATACGTATGTCTGAAGCCAGTGCTTCTAACTTTTGAAAACTTTCCATAGGGTCAAAATTTAAAATTAATACGTCTGATAAGGCACACATGTTGCTCACATGTATCGGATACATAAACAACGCGCATTGTTACAAGAATGATTGTTCTAAAATAGTGATATTCAAAAAGGTTGTCACCTCTTGAAATGTATAAAAGTCTTATCGGAACTTCCACAAAGCTCTAAACACTCAACAACTTTCTAAGGCTTCACATGAAAGATTGAGTCGTCTGATAATGCAGTCAACATACTGGTGTGTAACATTTCACTTTGTTTTGAAGTTTCATACTTTGATTAGACATTAAAACCTTTAAAAGACTAAAGCTTCTTTGAAGAATTTCAATGTATCTTATCAGTCACGTAAGTTGAAAGTTTGAGAACTTTAAAAAGGAACATCTGAGAGCTTGATAAAAATTTCAAGACGGTTTGAAAAAAGTAGTTTAAAGAACTGTAGTATCAATTAACTTAGATAACATATCTCACACGAAAACTATCAATCGTAATGAACCAAAGGTCGATGTCCTCCAATAAGGTTTCAAAATCCAATACAACTCTAATTTTCTCAACAAAGGGTCTCCGACGGTCGCTTATCAAAAAGAGAAAAAACTACTAACCCGGTTCCTTTGTCTACCTGGCGCGTCGGCCCATTATTTTAGCGGCTGGCACAGTAGTACAGAAAAAAAAGCAAGCGAGCTACGTCGATCGAGACTGCACGAGGGTAAGGAGGCGTGTGCGTACGGGATCGATAAGCCGAGGGGGAGAGCTTGCTGCAGTCTCTTCGCACACGCGAAATTAAGAATTCCTAGGTGGGTGGGCAACTACGGGGGAGTTGGCTTGCGTACGCCTTCTGTTCGTGCTGTTGCTGTTTTTTTTTTTTTCTATCTGGTGCAAGTGTACGCAGCTTAATATTCTTTTTTGTTAAGTTTTTGGTGGTTCTAAGATGTGTTAATCTTTAAGGATGCATGGTAAAGAGTGATTTTATCGTTGAATGCTTCATGATATGATGAGAGCAGAGCTTATTTCTAAGGGAGATTTTGTAACTACTCAAACTTGGTTTTTAACCTAAAAAAAAAAAGCTCATCGGTTACTTATTTAATTATTGAATGTATTTAGTTTTTAAATAATTTACAATGACTTAATTTCAATAGAGACTGTTGGACACTCAAAACTCTCCATGCAGACTCTAATTTTTGTACCGCTTGCTCATTAATAGGCAGGTGGCACTTTTTTACTTTTCCTGAATACATTTTTTCATTAAGTAAATTGATTTTTAACTTAAATTAACTTCTTAAATAAATTTTTTTGTAACTATACCCAAAATGAGCATTTTTAACTACCCATTCGATACTTTGTATCGGTAGTCTTAGAATAAGATCTGCATGAGAATCGGATCGAGTAATATGTGATTACATTATAATTTCTTACACATAAAAATTTCTAAGAAATCAGATCTGAACATTCTCATTATGAGTATAATCTCATAAAATTTTTTTTTATATTTGAACACTACTCTTTCTCAAACGTGGTAAATAAATCTAAAATAACAGTTCTTCTTGAAATTTAATTATTGTTGCACTGGTGAAATATTCAAAGACTTTTGACCCAACTAGTACAGAAAAACAATTTTATTATTTATAAATAATTGAAATTGTAGTACCCTTTTATTATTAATAAATAATTGTTGGATTGTGGATCATCAGGGGCAAGGCCTTGGTAATTGTGATTATAATAAAACACTATTTTTCTCTGGTATTGTTTCGTCCATCAGTATAGACCTCTTCAGACCTTTATTAAATAATCATATAATACATGTATAAATTTAATTTATTTATAATTAAAATACAATTAGAATAGATTCAACAATAAACATACCTTTATTTAATAATTACTCTTAATTGGAGAGTTGGAGCTAAATTGCTTAAACCGCATGGACAAAATTATTCCTATAACCGCAACTGTTTTGCCAAGAAGACCTAAATTTAAATGTTGTATAGTTTAAAAAACTATACAACATAGAACCAAAGCTTCTCAAGACAAATTACGAGTTAGGCGTATCGCACGTGCCAATGGAGTAGCACCGAGCCGGATCTTCCGTAAACCCTGATTAATGCTCGCAGGGATGAGACGTGCTTTTTTTTTTCTCCGTAAAGAAATTAATGACGACGACGGGACAAAAGTTTTCGCGATTGAATTGGTGATGCGTGTACCTACACGCGGAGTGATTTGTTCCTGGGAAAGGGGGGATGATTGATCGGGCCACTTCCGCGAGGGTAGATGACGATCTCGAGCTTTTGGGGTGGTTTATGAATTTTATTGGCGCGAGATAAGATTTTATGGGATTCTCCGGCAGGGGGAGACTAAGTGGATCGGAGGATTTTACTTACTGACGCCAGTGGACGATTGTTCTACGGCGCGGGAAGTTTTTTTTCGTGGAAAAATTTTTGATATTTTTTCAAGCTGGTAATCTCATGAGGGAAATGGGTTATTGATAATAGAGAAGTTGCACATTTTTTAAAAACATTTTTTTTCTGAAAGTTTGCGATTTTTAATGAATTTTAAATTTTTTTTCACAATTTTTACATCAAAATTTCTGAAGATATTAATTATTGAATTTTGAGCATTTTTACCCCTTAGTGACGTCATTGAAGGGTATATAACGTTAGGAAGTATATCTATAGCTATGAAAATTACTGAAACTCCATAAGTCAATATTTCTTTCAATATTGTATGAAAAATAAAATTTGTTTTACTAATTTTATTTTTTCAGACCCATTTTTTAGATGTTTATTTGAAAAAACTCATTTTCGGACTCATGTAACTTCCCTATTGAGAAACGGACGATCAAGTGTATACTCTTTATTTTTAAGTTCAGTTTTTTATTTAGAATATGTAAACTTTATTTTAATAAACAATGGACATTCGATTATTTATAATACATTAATTGTATATAGTAAACCATTAAGATGAATATAGAAATTTTAATTTTAGTCGCTATAACTATATTTTTCATAAATTTTTCATAAAATCGTCAAGAACGAACTAGAATAAAAAGTTTAAAAAATTATGAATTTAACATTAATATGAAAATAGATAAAATTTAGAAACTTATGTAAACAACTGAAACAGCGCTTTTTTCACATTATATAAATATTTGTTTATAATTTACTCTTATTGATGTTTAGAATATATTAAAAGCGCTTTTATCAAAATCTAGTATATCAATTTACAAATATCGTAAACAATAGAAACCAAAAGAGCCTATTCTGTCGTCTCCATTATCTCGAAAGTTTCGTATATATTATTTTTTCTGCTAGCGCATCCCATTCATCGCCGGGGCGATTCGTCTCGGTTCCCGGGGTGCATTTGTTACGGGGAAGGAGACCGAAGACAAAGTCATCGTCTGTCACGCGGTGACGAGCTAATGCGAGTGGATTGATGCGTCTTCGTTTGTTATAATCATCATTCGCGATTAAAAGCTCTTTTTCGACAGGATTAATTGCACGTGGCTCAGGGGGGCTTTCATAATGGGTGGATTTTTTTTTTTTTTTTTCTTTTTTTTTCGCGTACAGTCAAAGTTTTAACGCACAAAAACTTTAAATTGAGTTTTGCAAAAAAAAAAAAAAAAAAAACTATAAAAACTATAAAAATGCATGTTTATTTCGATAGCCAGTGCGAGGAAAACCTTAGCCGAAAATCTGACGATTAAAAATAACCAATGATGGACTCAGAAAAATTAATAAGTTGGTATACAATTGATAGAATTATTTATTGAAACCGATTTTTCAATACAAAAATATTGTTTAAAGTGCAACAACGAGAATCTATTACCCCTCTACTCCATTGTGATTAACATTCTTAATTTGAACTTTTAACTATTGTTATAAATATTCATTTATTCTATTTTACTTATTTATTTATTTATTTTTTTGTACAGCATAACGTATAATTAATAAATAAAATTTATTATCAATTTACACAGATTTAGTGCCCAGGTAGAGGTTTGAGTACTCATTACCGCCGTACTTCTTGGAATCTCTACAATAATAATTGCATTTAAATTGTGCTTCAATTATTCATAATTATTATTATTATTATATCTTGTAATGTCAAATGTAATTTTTGTTACCAAGGTTTGATGTATTTTTTAATGTAAACATTTGTTATTATTATTACTAAACCTTATATTATATTACACATATTTACTCATTTTTCAAATAACAACAAACTACTTAAAATAACTTATCGATTGTTCATAAATTTTGTACGTTTAATAAACCTATCGAAATAAAAAAAAAAAAATTTTTCTCGCTGCACGCCCCAGGATATCCTGCTGGGAGATAAGTCTGCAAAAACAAATCGGGTAAACCCCCGCTAGCACGCGACACGCACGAGGAGAGATAACAGTGAATCACTGCGCGATCCAAAATTCACTTTTACAAAAATTTACTGCCTTTCCTTTCATCGGGATATTTCCTACTTCTAATGACCCCTGAAATTTCATCTTCGAGTGCGGTGTAAATCTTTTCAATTATTATATTGGCGATTTTTTTTTTTTTTTTTTGTGGTTTCGGGGAGAAGTGGATCGGTTTCGGGCGACAGTTATTGAAATGGATTACGGAAGGAGCTGTTTTTTTTTTTTTTACCCGGGGAAGCTGCAATTTTTCTTAATCTGGGGGGGATACGGCTGGAACCAATCGTTTCGATGGCTCGTTAATTCTTAATTTATCTACTGCAATTCGCCAAGTTTTTGAGAGTAAATTTTGACCATTTAATTGTTTGAGCAAAGTGATTGAATTTTAAACACTTTTTTTTATCAACAAGGGCCAAATTTTGGGGAATATTAGTACATTCTGAGGATCAAAGGAGATGGCCACCGATGATTGGATGAATGCTCACTAAGAATTACAAACGAATCACACCAGATAAGGTCAAGACCTGCTAAACCCTTCACTGCTATACCCATCAATAGCTGATGGAATATCGGACGGCATCTTCACCTAATAAGATGAAGTATTTAAGACTAATATATCCGGCGGACTCCTTGAAACCTACATTTAAAATAATGTACAACCCCACCGTGATTAATGTGTATTGTATGTGTATCTAATAACCTTAAAAGGTAATAAAGATTAATAAAAAAATAAAAAAAGGCCAAATTTTCTCTTATGTACATTGAACCAAATCCCCAAAACATTAGAGTGATTCTTGTCTGGCCTTTTAAAAAAAAAGTTGTTTGAAATTACTTTCACGGATGGATCCTACAAGTTTTCAGAGTAAATTTTCACGAAGATAAAGAGACTCAAAAAAAAAGCTTTTGAAATTATCTAATCCTCTAACTGTATCAAATTAACAAAAATCTGGGAGTATCAGAGGGTACGATTTTTTCGTTTTCATCATAACGAATTTGCGTCAGAGTGCAGAGGTGTGTGCACGTGTATGTGTGCAAGCCAACCTTCGCAAAGTTGGCTCTCGTGCGTGCGGAAAAAGTAACTTTTTTTACTTACTTTTTTTTTTGTCATTCTGTTGGCAGTTTAGCGCTCGGGTCGATAAGCGAACGTGACATTCGGGTCTCCTAAATAATCGCGTCGCGCATGCGAGACGGCACGTGCGCCCGAGATACCGCGACCAGCTGTGTTTTCGCGAAAAAAAAAAGAAGAAGAAAATCCACGCTTTTGCTAAAGGATAACCGACGTGGGAAATATGTATACACGCAGAGTCTTTGATGGTTCTTTGCAATTTGAATTTTTTAGGTCAACTAATGCAGCAACTAGAGTTTTTCGTTTCACAGTACCAATACTATACAGTAATTGAGTATTTGAGTTAAAATAGTATTGATATTTAAAAAATGTCTTAATATTGTATTGCCTAATGCAATTGATTTCATATGTATTGGTACGACTTTCTTTTATTTATAAAAATTTTATCCTTCATTTAAATGCTTAGAAACTAGTAGTTGTAATTATAAATCCACAATCATGTAAAAATTTAAGTATCATCTGCTTAATTTACTGTGAAGAGGTGGAAAAATCGATATTTAGTGTTGAAGTCAAAATTATTGGTCCACTACTAATGGTATTGGAGTAGTTCAACAGTTGTTCTTAGCATTGGATTGGTATTAAGCTCTAATATAATAAAATACAACACTATTATACAGGTGAGATCTTATAGTTTTTCAACTTGAGATCAAAGAATTTTTAAAATAAAAAATCAGTTTGACATCTCAGGTCAAAAGTAAATTATGACTGTAAAGGGGTACTAACCCAATACTGTAAATGTAGTTTTGCTTGAAAGTTACCATACTGAAACAAATTTTTGTTCAGACATGATTGAAACGACTTTATCTCCAGTTTAGAAAAGAAGAAAAGACGAAAAGCCAGCATCGAGAGAAAATATAATATAAATAAAAATCAACTGAAACTAAAGGCCTTTAAAAAAAAAAACTCAATTTTTATCCCAAAGTTTGCGCTAACGTAAGTAAACAGTGTGAAGTGAGCAAACACGACAAAAAAAAAAAATGTCGCTAGAAGAGAAAAAAATTGATTACAACCACAACTCAGATATCTAATTACCAGTGCAACAACCTCCCTCGATTTAAGGTCAATAAAAGTCTCGTACGCGCCGCATTAGGGGACGACGAGATCGATCACACATCGCAGCGGCTCTATTTTAGCCCCGTCCACCTTTATTTTATTTTTGGAATTATTTTTGTTTTTCGACTGCACGATTCTGTAAACAAGGAAAATTCGCTCTTGAGTTTTGTGGATCAGAGAGATTTTTCACTTTGACGATTATCTTTTATTCGAAAAATCTAAATGATTTTTTTACTGGATATTTCATGTATGTAAGTGATATGTTAATTAAATTTATTTATTAATAAATCACAAATTAAATTTGCATATTTTCTTTATTTAAGACAACGCTTCGACAAGTGATCCTTGTCCTCATCGGGTCTAAAATTAATATACAATCTGTTATTAGAAAACATGTTGCATTTAAGTTGTTTACAGGTAGATTAAAAGAGTTTGTTTTTATTTATTTATTTGATTTGAAAACCATATACCGTTTCTATTGTGAATCTTCAATCTAGTGTCCAAAAAAAAAAGGTAAATTTAAATAAATAATAAACCACCTTTTATTAATACAAATTTCGCGGCCTACAGCAAAAACTAGGTAAGTCCGTATGAAAAAATTGAATAATTCATCTTATTTTAACCCATTAGGTCCCAAGAGTTATGAATTTTTTTTTGTACTTTGAGCTTATAAATCAAAGCGAAAAAGTTGAAAAATAATTTAAAAAATACCCTACCCCCCTATTTTCGGATATGCCCTACACGATGGCATTGTTTAAAATACTCAAAAATAACATTTTAATTTGTTAATAACCAAATTAAAAAAAAAATGAAAATTTTTACGTCATTTTTTTTTTTCAAGCTGGTGAACAATGCCAAAAAAATTATTTTTGCCCTCAAAAAGTTGACCACGGGTGTTCACATTAGTTGAACTTTACGTGCATATTTGATTTTTTTGGTTTCGATTTTTTTAAACAAAATGGTGGACTAAAAACTTCAACGCCAATAATTGTACGGCAGCGCATGGTTGAATAAATACCGAAAAATTACTTTTTATAAAAAATGACTGTGGCTCCTTAGATTTTTGTGGTCGCTGATTATGAATCTGAGATCAGAATATCAAAATTGTAAGAATTGGGCCCAATACCATAGGACCCAATACTCAAAGTTCAGATTTTATAAAAACAAAAAATATCATCATATTTTACGTAGAATTTCAAGATCAAAGTATACTTGGTCGTTTTTCGAAAAAAATCGTCATTTTCGAGTAAAAAATCAAAAAAAGTTCAAAGTATTGGATGATTTACTTCCAGAGATCCACAACAGCTCGTCCCCGTGTGCCTGTAACGAATTGAACACAACTTTTGAGATGACAAAAATATATTTACGAGGTTTTTGGGTTGCTGATAGTGTATCTGAGGTAAAAACATGAAAATCCCAAATATAGGGCCCAATACCGTAGGACCCAATAGTAAAAATTGAGATATCATAAAAATAAAAAATGCCATCTTATTCTGCGCAAAATTTCAAGATCAAAGTATACTTGGTCGTTTTTCGAAGAAAATCGTCATTTTCGAGTAAAAAATCAAAAAAAGTCCAAAGTATTGGATTTACTTCCAGAGATCCACAACAGCTCGTCCCCCTGTACCTGTAACGAATTGAACACAACTTTTGAGATGGCAAAAATATTGGGTCCTATGGTATTGGGCCCAATTCTTACAATTTTGATATTCTGATCTCAGATTCATAATCAGCGACCACAAAAATCTAAGGAGCCACAGTCATTTTTTATAAAAAGTAATTTTTCGGTATTTATTCAACCATGCGCTGCCGTACAA
Source organism: Encarsia formosa (assembly GCA_038277355.1). Taxonomy (NCBI): domain Eukaryota; kingdom Metazoa; phylum Arthropoda; class Insecta; order Hymenoptera; family Aphelinidae; genus Encarsia; species Encarsia formosa. The sequence goes on from CM076184.1 coordinate 129,285,459, forward strand.
TTATTGGCGTTGAAGTTTTTAGTCCGCCATTTTGTTTGAAAAAATCGAAACCAAAAAAATCAAATATGCACGTAAAGTTCAACTAATGTGAACACCCGTGGTCAACTTTTTGAGGGCAAAAATAATTTTTTTGGCATTGTTCACCAGCTTGAAAAAAAAAAATGACGTAAAAATTTTCATTTTTTTTTTAAATTTGGTTATTAACAAATTAAGATGTTATTTTTGAGTATTTTAAACAATGCCATCGTGTAGGGCATATCCGAAAATAGGGGGGTAGGGTATTTTTTAAATTATTTTTCAACTTTTTTGCTTTGATTTATAAGCTCAAAGTACAAAAAAAAATTCATAACTCTTGGGACCTAATGGATTAAACTTAAAAAATAAGTTTTTTAAATCTTTGACTTTTGTAAAACTTTGTTCGATTAAGTAATTTATCGTTTATTTTTTATAAATTTATTTAATTTCAATAAAAAAATTTCCAGTTGAAAAAAGGATTAATTTTTAATAATTGAAAAACTCAATTATCCTTTACATTTTAATAAGTGAATAAATTTTTACGTATTGTAAAACTTTTCAATTAAAAAATTTTAATTAACAAGATTTTTTTCCGTAGAAAAAAAAAATCAAAAAATTTGTGAGTACAATTATTTTATTAAAAATTAATAATTGAAAATCTTTATTATCCTCTAATTTTCAGTAAGTGTATTATATTTTCGCTTATTCCAGTAGATTTAAAAAATATGTAAAATACACTTTTGAGAAATTAAAATTTTGACTATAATCCAAAGAAAAAAGAAAGTTTTTCTAATTAACCATACAGTTTATATTTTTTCAAAAAAAAGTAAAAAATTTGTTTAAACTCATTAAACTTTAAACAAAAAAGAAACTACCCAAGCCCAGTGCAGAGTTAATCCATTTCAACCCCCTTGAATAAATAAAAACCAATTGTAAGAGAGGAAAGACAATCAAAGCCCCCCCTCGAACGCAATTAAAGCAGGCTCTTGAATGAAAAGGAGGCGCAATAATCGATTGTACACACTAGATAATCCAAGAAATAAAAGAAGAAGAAGAAGAAGAAGAGCCGGCGCGTGTGTGTACAGTTGCAGGAATAATGGATTTCCGGCCCGGGGAGGCAAAAGAGTATATTATACGATCAACAGGAAGCCAGGCTAAAAGGACGACCTTACCTTTGTTTTCGTTAGTGGGCTCGGGAGTTTCGTAATTGCATTATTGTAAAGTGAAGGAAAAGTAATCGCCTTCTTTTTTTCTTTTTCTTCTTGTTCTTTTTTCGTTATCGCCTTGAGATAACTGGATTTGCGTTTGGCGAAATCTTTATTATTATCGCCGCGACGGAAATGAAAGCCGAGGAGAAACAAAAAAAAAAGGGAAAAAAAGAGACACACTTTTACTTTTGGATTATTCATGTTTTAATCACCAGCTGGTTGTCTAATATGGATAAATTGAATTGTTTACTTTGAATTAATTCAATTAATTTATTAAGCTCACTCTTATCTTAATATTTAATTATTAATTATTAATTTTATTAAATAATTATTTAATAATTAGTTCAATGAATATTAATTAACTATATTTTGATTTTTCTATTTTATTTATATTTTAAATAGATTACACTTTGATTTTTCTATTTTATTCATATTTTAGATAAATTACACTTTATTTTTATTAAAAAACCTTTTTGTGTACTCAATAAGAAACTTTTTGTACTAAAATGTAACGAGATTGATCAAAATGATAATCAACCTCTAATTTTGAAATGAAAAAAGTCCAGCCTCATTACCTGTTAAAATCGTAACATTAATAATAATTCTTAGTTGATAGGTTTGGTAATTTGAATAAAAAGATAACTTTTTTAAATTACATTAGTTTTCCATGACAAAACACCAATCATCAAAACTATTTGTTAATGATAGAAAATACTTAAAAGTATAAACAACTAGGCAACAACACGACATTCACTAATTGGTTGCTCAAAAGTTGTCAGTCGCGGATGTCATTATGAGGTCGTTCTTTTTTTATATTTGAATCACCGAAACCCCGAGACAAAACAAAATTTCCCCCAACTCTTTTTTTTTTCAAAAATTCGCCCTGAAAATCATCTTAAATTTGCGCTTCGCGGAAGCTAGAAGAATCCAAGCTTCGGCGAAGCTCCGGGTAACGCGAGTTAAAAATACAAAGCTCGCTCTCGGCAAATTTTCATTTCTCTTCAAAGGAAAAAGCTCGACACACCTGTTGGACGAGATAATTCGCGGAAAGTCAATCGGATTCTCAAAAGGAGAATTCGACCTACTGTTAGCTGCATACGAGCGAAGTAGGTATAGAAGAAAAGAAACAAAGAACTAATTTAAAAAATTGTTTTTGAATTTTTATTAATAATATGTCTTATTCTTAGAAAAGATAAGGCCGTTCGAGCGAGAAAATTTTTTTTTTGTTTTCCTTCTTGAGAATTTTTCCTCAAAGTCACGTATTCTGTGAACTATGCGTTGAGTGCTCAATAACAACAATGAAAAAATTTAACTCTGAGAAAACTAAGTAGTAGAGGTATGATATTGAACAATATTCATAAAAATGGCATTCTCTATATAATAAATCTAGTGTAGTTGCCTTTACTTGGTGAAAATCCATTTAAATAAATTAATAAAATAGGAAAATCGAAAACTTTGTCTTACAATTAGTTTTCCTATTTCATTAATTTATTCTCTATATAGTTTTATAAAATTTTCTGCATGTCCAACTCTGTCAAGTGCTACAATATTAAGATTTGACAGAGGTTTTTTCTGTAAACAAAAAAACCTAACCTCAAAATTTCATCGTAATATCGAAAGTCTCACATTGTCATGCAATTTCAAGCAAGATGTTCTTACGAAGAAAGTTTTTTGGACTAATCTAATGATTTTGTTAGGTTAAACAGACCGAAATAGTCAATTTTCATTAACACAACTAAATATTTCCAAACCAACCATTTTGATGCAGAAACAAAAAAAGCACATCATTTAGAGGTTAGATTGAGGAAACACTGATCGGAGAGAACTGCATAAAACTAAAGGTATAAAACTGTCTTCTTTTAGTGTACCAATGGCCAATGCTAATATGAATAAATGAAATTTTCGAAAGAAACAACAATTGCGTAAAATTTTTCGATAAACCGTCGGTCGATCCAAAGATAACTTTCCCTGCAAGCTTGCGCAACTCGTATCCGATATCCAGCAGCAGCTTCTTCCGCCCCGAATCCGCGGATCTGGCAGCTCTCCAAATGGGACGCAGTCGCGGCTCGCTAGCGAAATTATCGCGGTTAACACAATACCTACAACAACGAAAGCTCAATTTTAGGTGGTAAATGATTAGTTTTTTCTAACAATTGATTTTGGGAAAATTATTGGGGAATATTCGAAGAAATGATTCGTATTATGGAAAAAGCTGCAAAATAATTTTTTTATGTTTGTCAGAGAGTTTTTATTGAGTGATTTCCAACTATTTGACACTGAAAATTTTCAAATAAAAAATTTGATCCCTTTCGATACCAAACAGTGAATTTTGAGGTTAGGTTTTTCACCTATTATTAAAGGAATCCTTAAGTAATTATTATTATTTATTATTATTATTATTATTTATTATATCATTATTATTATTAGAATTATTTCGAATCGGTTACAGTTGACACATTAATAATTAAAAATTGATAGGTAAAAAATAATAGCATGTAGGGAGAAACACTCTGAAACAAATTTTTTAACTCAGAAAATTCCAGAAGAAACCAGATTTTTACTCAATCGTGAGGTTTTAGTTTGAAATATCCAACGATTACCATAATAATAAAAGGATTTTTTTTTTCAATACACGCTTCGAACGTATTTTTTCTCGAGACACTTGGAACATTCTTTTTTGCTTTAAGAATAAAAATCACAAAAAGTGGCACTCCCGTCGCAACTAAAAATGACAGTTTAAAGAAAATGAAAAACAAAAAATTCTAAAGAAGAAAAAAAAAAAAAAAAAAAGCTTTGCTAATATGTGCAAAGTGCCTGGTTATGTTATTCGAAGAGTAAATTTCTCGTTGCACATTGGCGACTGGCCTTGAATCATCATATACTGTCGAGTTCATAGTAAAATCTGAGTGAAAAATTTTTTTTTTCCAAAGTTTACGTTCAGAATTTTGAAATTCAATTTAGATTAAGACCCGATAAATTCAAAAGCTTTTTGCACTCTGATATGGATTACAAAGAGATAACAAAAAAAATTCTGGTCGTTTTATTAAAAAAAGTTTATGCTTTTCAAACATGTTGGAGTTGTACACAGACGAATATTCAAAAAATGTTTACGAAGACGATTAAAATCGTAAACAATTTTTTTCATAGCTTTCAATCAATCAAGCTACCTTTGTGAAATAGTATAAAACAACCTTCGTAACGTCAAGCATAAACCGAGACCTCAAACCGAAGGAGAAAAAAATCCTGTTTTGCTACCTGCCGGAAGACAAATTCAAAAAATTGTTCCCCGAGTATTGCAAAAAACAATGACGAAACGATCGACTCGATCTTCCTCCCGTGATAAAACAAACAGCCTTTATTTGTGTATCTTTTTTTTTGGAAATCCGCCAGCGAATCTATTAAAATTATAATAACTTTGCTCGCACAGTTGCGTAATTGCTGCACTTTGAAGAGTTACGAATCCTTAATTGCGAGCTGATTTTTCCGCGGCTGACCTTTTCGCACGCGTGGGCGTGAGAAACTCGGGATTTTATTACACAAAAGTGCTCGATTATTACAAGTAGACGCGCGCGGTGAAATGATGAATGGAGACACGTTGACATAGCGCAACGTAAACATTGTCTCGGAATAAACCTTGGCTTCCAACTTCCAGAGGCTTTCGATCGTAATGCGTATATTATTATGTTTCTTCATTTGTTTATTATGTGCTTGAGAAAAAAATAATTTTTTTTTTTGCACGCTTCGCAATGGTTTTAGAATAATTGTAAAACTTAATCTAAAAGTGACAGAGTCATCTGGTGGTACACTGGCCGGACACAATATCGTTCCGAGGTTTGAATTGGCGCTCGAAATGTGACTGTCAGAACCAATTTTTTTTGGTACCAACCTTCGTCCCAAGCGCGCAAAACGTTAGTAAACTTAACCTCATCAGATGAGAGAAATTTTTTTGCGCGCATGGGACGTAGGTTGGCATTAAAAAAAATTGATTCTAACGGTCACATTTCGAGCGCCAATTCAAACCTCGAACGATATGGTGTCCGGCCAGTGTACAATCATAAACAAAATTTTAGAATATATTTTTGGGCAGAATAAAAATTATTGGGCATTATTACGTTTCTTCCTTTTATAATTACTAATTTGAATAAAAATAGTATATAAACTTTATCATAAAAATTATAAGAGATTATAAAAAACTACTAAAATCATTAGTGAGTGTTTCTTCATTTGGTCTGGTTTGTTCTTATTTAGAGGTTATAATTAAAATAACTAAATAAAACTATTTGCTGCTCATTATGGAACCCTAAAAACGATAGTTTCTGTAGTTGTAAGCCTAATTTAAATAAAAAATTAGGGTTGGCAACTTTTTGATATTTATAATATTTTTTTGCTTATTTAGTTAAAATATCAAAAAATAATCGACACGTATTTTTTCTTTAAAAAAAAAAAACTAAAATTAAAGGAGTACACGGAGAGAAAAAAAACAGAAATTTACTGTGGTAAGCTAACACGAAAAATTCGTGTGTGAACCTTACGCAGAAAAAATCCTAAGCGCTACTGTAAGAGAGCCAATCAAAATCACTCTGGTCACACCTGATTGCCTGATTGGTTCGGCTACAGTAGCGCTTAGGATTTTTTCTGCGTAAGGTTAACACACGATTTTTTCGTGTTAGCTTACACAGTAAATTTCTGTTTTTTTTCTCTCCGTGTACAAGTGTTTAAATTTTTAAAAATTTCAATATATATATAGATATACTTTTAATGGAATTTCGGGTTAATGACGTCATCAACCCGTAGTTTTAAAAACTTTTCTTAATTTTCTTCTTGTTAAGTTTTGATTTAAAAATTCAAAAAAAAATGTTAAAATTCATTAAAAATCGAGTACTTTAAAAAAAATATATTTTCAAAGTACCTGTTACCAACCCTATTCAGTTTATGCACAAAACTTTGATATTTTTCTTCTATTGTTTAAATAAAAAAAAAAAAAATCTATTTACAGATTGAAAAGGTTAGAAATGATTACAGAACTAACCTTAAAAAATTACCGTCTCCTTAAAGGACACACATGACTGGTTTACAAAATTTAAGGTGCAGTGCCAGCAGAAATTTAAAATATTGTTTCTACACAATACTGTGACTAGAAAATTAATAAAATTTTCTAATTTTTGATACCTTGATTGAGATTTATTTTATTTAAAATAATTTAAGTGTTAAATTTAAAAGGAAACGATAAAAAATGAATAATTTTGCGGTTTACAAAATCAAAAGTGAAATTTTTAATTTTTCGCTCGTTCATTATCAAACTGTAAATTGAGATTGTCGTTCGAAAGCAACGCGTGGTGCTTTAAATTTTATCACAAGAAATTCCGCGAATCGGTCTTTGATAAGTTTTTTAGAGTTTGTAAATAGAACGTGGCGTTCGGTTGTTTTGATGCGAAAAATTTCAGCTCGCACGCTGCTGCAGACGGGACGAAGAAAAAAAAATACCCGATTTTACAAATCTATTTTAGCGTCAAAAACTTCAAATGCGAAAATTCGCCTTTGAAAACTTTATATTTAGACGACATTGTTTTTTTAAATTGTTTCTATTTTTATTTATTTTTTATTTTTTTTGTTCATACTATCATTGTCTCAATTATTTATTTTAATGTATTATGATTTAATGTATTATGTATTTTTGTAAGTTTTCTGTTTTTACAGTAGCTCAATTTTTTCTATAAAAATATGAAATAAATAAAGTTTTTTACTTGAAACAAAAAATTATTACTTTACAAAATAATCTATTTCAAGAATGATCGATACAGTATGAAAATTTTTTTTCCAAGTTTAGATGCATGGTTCAATAAAATTAAATTTTTTACAACTAAATTTTTTGATTAATCAATTAATTAAGAATTAATTAATTCCAGCAATTTATTAGGTATAACAAAATTTAAAGTGCATTTTTTTTTTTTTTTTTTTAATATATATTTCATTAGAATTTAACAAGAAAGTCATCAATTTTCAAACGTTTTACGATCACAAACTTTCTAAACGATAGACAAGGTGAACAAATTCAAGTTGTTATAAATAAAATTAAACGTTTTGATTTATTTTCAACACTATAATTTTGTTAAGCATTTTTAATATATAGATTGATAATGTTTATTAATTGTTATACAGTGTATAACTGTAAAAAAAAGAATTACTTTTTGACAGCGCATTTTTTCTCTCAGAAACGCAGCTGAAAAGCACAAAAATAAAAAAAAAGAGATGGAAACTTTTCAAAATATTATTTGGTTCATTTACTGTTTTCTTTCATGTACACCAGACAAACAATATAAAATGTTAAATAAACTTATGATATTTTTATTTTATTTGAATACACGGAAAGGTAAACCATTGCAGTTTCTCCTATGAGAATGTAATTTTTGATTCACAAAAATTCAACTTAAAAGAAGTTATTCAAATCGTTTCAAGTAAATAATATAAATAAAATTGACAATTTAGATATAACTTATAACGATATTTGAGTATTCAATCTTTAACCATTAGATAATCTCTTAACCCTTCATTGCTAACCATATATAGCTGATGGAATATCTAACGGCATCTTCACCTTATCAGATGAAGCATTTTGGGACCGAAGCATCTGACGAACATCATGAAACAAACAGTTAAACCCTATTGTACCCCACTGTAATTGAATGTATAATGTGTAATGTATCTAATAACCTAAATAAGGCAATAAAGATTAAAAAAAAAAAAAAAAAAAAAAAAAAAACATTAGATAGTTTATTTTGTTCCAATAATAAAAGTCCAAAAGTTGTTGAGAATAATTTTCTATCTGATTAGAATTTTTTTTTTACCGTCTGTTCACTCAAGCCTGTTACGACCCAAAACTGAAAATCTGGGTGCGGTGGATCCGATCAAAGGGTCGGAGATCAATCGATTACCGAAAGGAGATCTTGTTTGCCTCGGCTACACACTGCACACACTCTCGTCCGTCATATTCCTTGGGTTGACAGGAAAATCCAGGGGGGGGAAATAGTGCGTGGGCGGTGAGAACAAAGGGATACGCCGCGGCGCACCTGAGCCAACAGACTTTTATCTTTGATTCAACTTACTTAACCGTTTTGAGAAAGTTATTTCCTACCCGTAATTTTTGCAATTTTTCATCAATCGTTTCTTTATTCTTCGACGCTTTGTTTGTTTTTATTTTCTTTGTCTTATCGGGGAGTTTTTTTTGCAAAGTCGTCGAATTTAAAATCGCGTGTTATCTCGCGACATAGTTGCGATTTTAATTTTTTTTTTTTCAAATTCAGCTTGTTTGGCTGAGTAATGAGTGTTTGTTTTGTTGAGAGCTTGGAAGTTTATGCAGAGTGTTCAATTATTCATTAATACGCAGTTTTTTAACGTTTCGAACGGCCGCGAAAACTCAGATTCTAAGTTACCAGGGCTTTTGTCGTATTTTCTTTATTTAACAAAAACGTCAACTGAATTCAGCTTAACTGAGGTAAGGTGCACTAGATAAGCATCCAATACACTTCCAAGAATTTTTTTGAGACTCCATTTTTCACGATTTGTCCATATTTTGGTTTGGGAAAATTTTTTTTACCAAATAAACTTTTTTAAAAATAAAATTTCGAAACCAAAGTATGGAAAAGTGCGATGAGGATGGAGGTTGTCTAGTGTACCTTAAATCAGATAAGCTACATTTAAAATTACTTTTTTTTTAAATAAATAAAATGCGAGTGCGGCTCCGAAGAATCACGGAATCTGAGTTTCCTTGGCTCTAAAAGTAAAATGAAATAATAAAATTAATTGAATTTATTCATTGATAATCGATTTTTAATAATAGTGTGTGTCACTAAGTTTTATCTTCGGATGCTTTTACTAAATTTATTGGCTCAAAATATGTTGAAAAGCAACAATTTAGTGGGAATTTATTCAAAGTCACGAAAACAATTAAATATTTGAACAGTTACGCTCATCACTCAAAAGTATATATTAGTAAAAAATTTGTAATGAAATTGTGATATTAATTGTTATCCAAAATACAAATGAATATTCAAATAAAATAATAAAATTAATTGAATTTATTTATTGATAATAGATTTTTAATTCTGTTACTAAGTTTTATCTTTAGATAATTTTACCACATTTATTATTGGCAAAAATCGATCGAAATAATTTTAATTTATTTCAATACTCAAAATATATCAAAATGCAATAATTGAGTGACAATTAATTCAAAATCATGAATAAAATTGAATATTGAAATATTTAAGTTAAACATTCAAAAGAAAGTATTTATAAAAAATTGGTAATATTAAAATTTTTATTCAGAATTAAAATGAATATTCCAAAATTACTTTTTTACAATACTTGTAAAAAATATTAACAAATGATCGTGTGACAAATATTTACACATAATTATAAAAAACTTAAAAACTTGTGTGAAAATAAAAAGTCTATCATGTTAAATTCAGAATCGATATATAAGCGGCGCGGCGTTAGTACGGCTTGCTTTAGTCGTCGAAGACCCACGTGTTTCTACCCTCGCGGCTCACCTGTTGCCGATCAGCTGCGTTAGCGGATTTCGTTTGATGCATTTGGAGTTTACACATCGCTCGTACAAGGTTTATAAATACTTCTTCGGCTATTTATCGACAGTGCCAAGCGTTGATGAATCACGATGATTGGAATTTCGATTGGGATCGAAAGTGCGGGAATCAAAATTATTTTGAATTTTTTTTCGTCAATATTATCGCTGTGCCACTGAGATTGTTTGAGAAAGTTTTGAATAACGTTCAATAAATGATGAGCATAGATTATTATATTGAGTTGTTATGGAATTTCATTGATTTTTCTTGTTTCTAAAAACTTTTGATGAAAAAAGACTTACTTTTCTACAAATATCAAAATTAAGGAAATGTTTAATGAATTTTCTGCTCTGATATGAAATTCAAGTTAAATTCAATGTATTTAAAAATACAAGGCATTTTTTAGTATCTCTGGATTTTGAAATCTGATTGATGCTCTAATTTGAAATATTTTACAGATCAATTAATATCAAAAATAAGTAAAAGAATAAAACGAAGGAGGTTCCCTACCAAATAGATCTAGCCCACAGATTTTGTCCAAATTAAATGAACACATAGTTTGTAGTATAAAAATAGCTCAGCTAAAATTTCAAAGCTCTGAGGAGCTTGTGAAAAAAGTTATAAACATTTCAAATTTCACAAATTTGCATGGGTTCTAATGGGAAATTTACTAAAACAGCAAATACTTAAATTCCAGCCCACAGATTTTAATGTAACTACCCACAAAAATCGGAAAAAATCAGACTTTGATTATACTTGTTTCAAAACATTCATTAGGAGCCTGTAGCAATAATTATAAACAATTGATTTTATATTCTTGTAAATATGACTTCTCATTGGCTCATACAGAGGTTAGAAAGTAGCTGAGCCAATGAGCAGACGACTACTGTAGTCAAATACACATTTGACTTACGTAGATGGTAGGAAACCTCCTTAACCTGAAATGTGCAGATTTTATAAGTGGCTGAAGCAAATTAAAAAATTCTTAAAAATCAATAATCTGAATAAATAATTATCCAATGAGTCAGATTTATTTATTCATTGGTCATTTAAAATCTACAGATTTTCTGCTAAATTTTTTTTTCGCTGGAGGCATTGAAAAGAGATTAATTTAATTTCAAAATCTAACTTAATTAAAAATTATTAACTTATTGGTAAAAAAGCCATAAGATTATTAAAACTTTCATCAAAACCATGAATTGGACGATTCTCTGCGAGATGTAAACCAAGGTCGTTAAACTCTTCAACCCTCCGGATTCCTGCGGCGTCACAAAAGCCCCTTCAAATTCAAATGAGTGTTTCCCCGAATCGGCCGCCCGCGCCCTCTCTCGAGGGATTACACGAGCGTTGTCTGCTTTTTTAATCTTTGTCACAGTTTTTTTGATCGATGGGTTGGCTCAAAATAACCACCACCTTGAATTTTTGTATACAAAAAAAAACTTTCGAGTCATTTTTTTAAGTTTTGTTTTATATATAGTACACATTTGTAAACTTCTGTCTGTTTCTATGGACCTTGGAAACTGAAATTTTTTAGGTCAAGCACGTGAAAATTGTTTTCCCTTTATAAAAGAGAGCTATCGCCATCTTGCGTAAGATTTTTATTCGTGAGCTGATTGGTGAACAAGTTTTTAAAATATTCGAAAAGTGCATTTTGAGGTTACTCTTATTGTTTTTTCCTATGCCCGCTTGAAGCGCGCTCAGAAGAGCTAGTTTATAAATTATTACCAAGTTCTTGCAGATTTTCGAAGGTATCTTTGCTAGGATTTACAGTTTTTCAGGGCCATATTGCGCGTAATGGAAATTGAAATTATTACCTAGCTTTAACTTTGAGTCAACCCGGTGATCAATTTTAACTAAAGTATACCTATAAGCAAAATTTTTTTTTAGTATTTAATTAACGTTTTAACAACTAGATATTTAAAATTATCAATGTGTAGCTGAAATGAATAATAAAATCGGAAAAAATAAAGAAATCGTATTAATTGGGTATCGACTCAGATTCTCAAATTTTCTTGTTTTTTTTATTCATATTAGCCTCTAATTGTAAAACAAATTTGTTATATTATTTTGTTACAAACAGATTGAAAAGAAGTTGGAATAGTTTATGCGTTGATACAAGAAATTGTAATTATATCAGTTCATTTAAAAAAGATATTAAATCAAAATTTTTGAAATTTGAATGAGAAATTTGTTATTGATAAAATATATATAAATTAATTATGTATCAAAGGACATTAATGATGATGAATAAATAAATAAATAAATTAGCTTCTTAGACCAAGGATCATTTGAGTATAAAGATTTTTTGCTAAGGTTTTTCTTTGCTGCGACTGCGAGATAATCGATTAAAGATCTAAGTGTTTTTCCCTTGTCTCAATAACTTTCGGAATAACTTATCTAGGATAACTTTAGAAAAAGACAAATATTTTTATTTCAAGTATTTAAAAAAAAATCAATTTTTTAAAATCAATGATGATTTACAATAAATTGTTTTTTTTTTTTTAATTTCAAAGTGAATGAAGCTGAAATGGTTACCATAAACAATCCGTACATTGAAACTTACAACGAGCACGTAAAATTTTCGTAACTCTCATGATTCCTCGTTCACCTCCGCAATAAAAAAAATCTTTTTCCACGGCAATATTCATAAATACGAGATATTGAATAATCACTTACAAGTACAATGCAACAATGAAACTTGTTCAATTTAATCCCCGATAATCACCTCTGAATAAGCCTCGTAAACACAATAAAATATTAAAATAAAACTTTCGCCCGCGTTAAATACGAAATTGTCTTACTAAATCCGAGACAATTGTAAAAGTCTTTTTCGTAGATGCTTTCTCCCGCGTATAAACTTACCCCACCCACCCACGCTCGGTCCTCTCTTTGTTTTAAACAAAAGGATTAAAATCATTGCTTTTAAAAATTTTTTTTTGTTTTTCGATCCTTCTAATTCCGAAAACCGGTTTCAGAACCATAATAATCGTGCGAAAAATAAACAAAACTCAGCTGGCGCTCGGCCAATAGCTGCCCGAGGGAATAAAGAGACGGTGTAAAAAAAAAGCCCGGCTCGCCGATAAATCAACCGAGCTTGCAAGCTTCACAACGAGAAAAAATATTTTTCCCCTCAGATTTGGGTTAAGCCGTGGCGGGCTCTTTAAACCCGCTCCGTAGACACGTTGCAAGCTCGAATATTTACAAGTTATCGAACACTTTTCAAAGCAGATGGATCTCGGGAAAATAGTTGACAGATCTTACTGCTTGGTAATCAATCGAGTTGTATTGTCATGAGAATGTAATTAAAAAAAAAAAGTCGGAATTTTCGGTCTCAAATTTTTTTAGAATGCCAATAAATTTTTATTTTGGTTATCGATTAGATTTTTGTTAAATCTGATCAATGAATGACCAGTTCATAATGTAATTGATTGTATTGAGTCAATAAACATCTACTACATAGTAATAAGCCAAAAATTGACCAAGAACTGTTTTTCAAAACAAATGTTTAATAAATTGTAAAAAGACTAGCCAGAATAAACTGTTGTAAATTCTTAATGGTAAATTATTAAGTGTTTAAAACTATTCAAAAACTATGCAAAAATTATTACTATTTGCATAGAAAATACTGTAAATGTAAAAATAATGAAAATATAATCAAACCATTCTAGTTATAACCAACTTGTACCAAAAAAAAACTTTTTTAGGGGTGAATGTTTGTATTAAAAATGAACGACAGTTCGTTAAAAAAAAATCCATTAAAAAAGTTAGCGCCTCGGTTGTATTTATTTCGATTCCACTACGGCGAAATGGGCCAGATAATAATATTCAATGACAGAATAATAATATTATGTATCGTTAAAAGCAACATGTTATCCAAATCACTAGCTCCATGTACTTTTCTTCGTTGATGCCTCTTCTACACTGGTGGATCATCCGAGGTTCGGATTAACTTTATAATTGTTATATCGCGCTTCCATATTTGTAAATCATACTAATTTTTGTGATTATGAGTAGAGAATATTGATTTTTAATGAAATTTCGAAAAACAGTGCTGTATATTTACTCAGAAGCGAGATATAACAATTTAAAAGTTAAGCCGATCCTCGGATGATCCGCCAGTGTAGAAGAGGCATGAAGGGCTTCTTAAATTTACAATTTTAAATAAGCTTGTTTCGATTGCCCGTGCGAAGAGAATCCTTAGACTAAAATTTGCCACAAAAAAAGTAACAATAGGGGTACTTTTGGCCAATAAAATGTCTCTAAAAGACTTTATTTATTAATTTAGCTTACAGTAAAAATTTGAAAATGACCTTTGCTACCATACTATAGATATATTATAAAAAAAAATTTCGACACACTATTACCGCGAATAAAATGACTTCTTGCAATTTTTACAAGCTTAAAGAGTTATTTTATTCGCGGTAATAGTGTGTTAAAAAATTCGGTAGCAAGTGACTAATTTTCTACTGATCTTCAAAAGCTAAAATAATAAAGTAGTTTAGAGACATTTTATTGTCCAAAAATACCTCAATTATAACTTTATTCGTGGCAAAATTTTGTCTTCATACGGACAATCGATTTAAAACAAACTTGAACTTGAACGCGAACTCTGTCTCAATATTCCAGACGCTTCTAAAGCAGCCTACGTCGTATTTCGAAACGTTCGCTCGGTGAGTTTTCGGGCATCGGCTCCACAGGTGAAACACACGTTTCTTTGTTTTGCCGAGTTCGAGCTGCTCGTTGACACGTGGGTGGCTTGTTTTTCACGGCTCGATTCGACATTTCTCTTGATTTCTTTTGATTTGATGCTTTAAAAAAAACTTTTATTTTTATACTTTAACCTGAATGCGAACGGCTTTTTTGAGCCAATTAAATCTCTCGGTAATATAAAAACGTCAATTCAAAGCTATCAAGACGTTATAAAATTCTAACCCAAATTTACTTAAGAGCAAAAATATAAAGAAAATATTTTTTTACCTCTACATTAAGATGAACCAAGATCGAATGTCATCGATCTAAATTGATTGTGATTGGTTCAGAACATAAAATTTAAAATTTGTATTTAATAACTTCGAGTTTTTACAATTATAATAATACCTTGAATTTTTTAAAGAAAATTTTGACACTTTTTATTAATAAATAAATAAATGCTCATGGACGCTGGAACATACAAGCGCTAGTTTTATAAGTTTTAAAATGTTGTCATGTGTTTCTTAAAAAAAAAGTTTGACACTTGGTTTTTGTTATCTTTCAAATGTATGAATTTTTGTTTTGTTTTTTTTTTTTTTTGTAAAATTTAGGGACAATGAGCTGAGAGTATCGTATTTAAATAAAAGAACTCGAGACGATCGACGAAAGTTTCTGGATCCTGGCACGTGGACTACCGCTGCAGCTCGTTTAGGCACAGGTACGTGACTCGCGTGCGAATATCGCGGTCTCGCTTTTGTCTTCCTTCGGCTTCCTCTTTGGTTTATGTACCTTACCTGTACCGTAACGAAAATATTAAACGTATTCGATTTGTCTGCGTTACGTAAGGGCATTTTTACAAACTATTATTGTTATTATTATTATCTGGATCGAGTAATACTTGTTGTTGGGAACTTTTGCGGATTCTGAGATTTTTTTGGAACCATTCGATGTTCATTCGGAAACTGTAGGAGATAAAGCTTCCAAAATCATATTTCTAGCAGCGATATTATTGCTGATCATTTTTTGTGTTTTTGGAAACTTTTTTCTTATTTTTTGGTCTTGAAAAATAATTGTGAATTTTTTAAGAGTTTTTTTCGGTATTGTAATGGTAAATCTAATATTTTTTTCTAAATTACATGACTCGGCTAATTTTCAATATTTTTTCAAATTTTATAATAATTGACCAATCAAAAAATATTTTTTGTCTGTTCACTTTTTATTTAAATATTTTTTACAACGTAAATATAATGCTGTTGTTATTGGCTGAAACCCTCGTCATGTAAAAATAATTCAAAGTTAATAATAATAAAAAAAAAATAATAATTTTTCTGCTTTATTTGGAACTTTTGAAAATAAATGTAATTTTTTAATCATTTAATTTTTTCTTCCATTCAATACAAATATATAAAAAAAAAATTCAACAAACATCAGGCCAAATTATAATGCGTAATTCATCAAGTATCAAAGTTTCAATATTTGTTTCAAATCAAAGCTTGAAAATTCGAGATACAAACATCTAATTTTTATTTGCTTACAGAGAATAAATAAAACAAGAAAATTTCTACATTCAAAAATGTAATAAATGAACTTTCTTTTCTAATCCATCTTAATTTTGGAGCTTGATTAACTTCGGCAATTTTCAAAAATACTTCCATGTACAATAAACACAATTTCAAAAAATCTTTGGTACCCCACTAAAACATCAAGCCCAAAATCAATTTGTAAGCTTCCACTTGCACAACTCTCAAGCTCTTAAAAAAAAAAAAAGTCGTACATTTCCTTTATCGCGTCCGCACAATAGTAAAAGATTTTTTTTTCTTTTTTTTTTCATTATTCTCTCATTTTCCTCGAGTCGACAAAGCGGCTCTTTGTTTCAGCTTCAAGACGCTCGCTCGCTCGCTCGTGTGTGTAAGCACGTGTGTGTGTTGTTAGGATAGCCGGGCGCGAACTACGCAGCGAGCTAATCTCGAGCCAGCGCTGGCTGGGAGCGGCCCGAGCGAAGATAAACCACCGGACGAATTTACTGGCTCACAGCTGACACTTTTTCACCAAAATCCAGTGTTTTTACGATTTACAGTTTTCATCCAGACATGAAAAATATATTTTTTTTTTTTTATCTGTGAGCGTTGGTAAATTACATAAATTTTTGAGAACGTATGTACAAGAGCTAATGTAAAGCGTATGGCGAGTGTACCTAATACGGACTCAAGGATTGATTTAGAATTTAGTCCCACCGTACTTGAACCTAGTCCCTGTATTGTGTAAGAACACATCAAAAATATGAATCTCAGAGCCATTCCGGAGATTTAAATTTATGTGCTGCGCTTGAAAAATGATTCAGTTAAGCCCAAAAAATGAATTTAATATACAATTAACCTTGAGTATTTTTTCAAAAATCAGACTTAGTATTTTTTTATTAAATATTGCGGGAATCTTAGTTTAAAATGATACTTTGAGCGTTGAAAAATATTGTTTCCTTTGCAAAGATACAAATTAGGTACAATCACCTTGATTATAGACTCTAGAGGTTGAAATTACTCATTAAATAAACAATATATAAGACGATTGTTCAAAAAATTTAATTGCTTAGGTATACGTCTAGCCTCTATATAATTTGACAACATTAGCCTGAGAAATAAATTTTCAAAGTCTCAAGACCAATTAAGGTCCAACCAAGTATTTGAATTTTTCAAAAAGTAAGATGAGAAAATAATAGTGAGGTATTTAATTGCTTTTTAAAAGATTTTAATTTATTAGTATTAGAATATTCAACATTTTTAGGTTCGAAAAATTTCTTTATAAGATAAGAAAACGGGAAAACCACTGTTTGCTGATATTTAGATCTCCTATCCTTGAGAAAAAAAGAGCCTTCTCTTTAAGTTATTTTCTCGATCCCATTATTTAACTTTTGTAGCGTAATTAATTAACACAACTGACGAAAGGCCACCATTGGATCCATAGAGAACATTGTTTAAAAGAGTTGGCCATTTTTTCGAATGAAAATAAATCACCGGACGCTAAAATAAAAAAAATGATTGATGCTCGGGCTGTATTATAATGTACCCGGACGAAATTTCGAAGAGTCGAGTCTGCGAAATGTCAAAAAATAAAAGACCCGAGGAGCGGATGGCGTAGGTGTTTGGACTGCAAGTGGAGGAGAGAATGGAAAGTGCGAGCCGAAAAAAGTTCATGCGAGTGTTTGCTCGACCCGCTTTTTTTTTTTTGCTTGGCCTCGAAATTTAAAAAATTAAAAAGAAAGAAATTAGAAAAATTGGGATGAGAGAAAATACTTGCCAAAAATTAATAAATAAAAATCATAGGAAAAAAAAATTTTTTAATCAAAGATTGTAAGAACAAGAGTTTAGATAAAAAAAAAAAATTAAAAAAAAAAAAAATAATAATAATAAAATATAAATATAGAAAAGGATTCAAAATCTTGTGAATGAATGAAAGTATAAAAATTCAACATCAACGTGTAATTTATCATAATTTTTTAGTTTTATGTATTATTCTTGATTTTTTTTTAAATTAATTTTTATAGTTTAAATTAGGATAAAACTAGGTTTCATAACTTAATGCAGAAATAATTTGAGAATTGTTTATAATTTCAATTACTTTTAGTAGTAAATTTTTTTTACGCCTGTAGTGTACCAGTTTGATACGTTTTATGAATAATTTTTTTTAATTTTTTATTTGATTCTATGCATGTGATAAAGATTGTTATTTTAAAAGTTATTTTTTACAGTTGAACAATCTTTTTTTGGGAAACTTTTGAGATTTTTTTCTCATACCAAATCATGAACCAAACCACCAATATTTTACGCAAACGTTTCTTTTTACTGGTTATCCATAAGCTTTTATGAAATATTTAGTTCTTTTATGGATTTTTAGTCAATTTTCAAAAAAATTTTGCCTTCCAGAGTTAAAGAACCTCGCATTTTTTTTATTCATTCATGAATTTTGAGGTGAAAATATTTTTAGATACAGTTTCTGTAAGTTATACCAAGTACCTACTATGTATTTACTTTTTATTTGTCATAAAAAAATTTAATTATAGAATTCGATATAAAAATATTCCAAGAAAATTCACAAAAAAATGCAGTAGGTGCAAAAAATATTTTAAAAATTGTCTAAAAATACGAAAAAAGTCCAGATCATCTTACGGCTTATAGTTCTGTATGAAAACTGTACACTTAAAAATAAGTAATCACATGAAATTTAAGGCTAACTTTGGTACATAAAATGTAAAAACCGACTGAATACGTAATGATCGTTCGGACCAAAACAATAAGCCTTTTCTCTACAGTCCAGCATTAAAAAGGCTCGTGCGAGCACCTCAAAGGCACCTCATAATAAAAAGAAGGCACGCGGTGAAGTCTCCTGTTTTAAAAAACGAGTTTGGACGCTCCTCTACGCACGTGTCGGGTCAATTGCTCGCTCGCAAAGCACAAAAGCCGCGCGGACGAAAAATAAAGCCCGGGTTATTCCCGCTGCTGCAGCGAGCGTGTGTGTGTATATATATATACGCGGGGGGAATTCCACGGTCTTACGGTAGGGTTAATGGACACGGATTTTCCCCTGCCGTACGGGAAAACATACTCTATGGTTTTTTTTATCTTCTTCTTGATTAGATTAATTTTTTTTTTTTTTTTTTTTTTTTTCTAGTAAATATTTGTTTACTTTTATAAAAAGTAGGGAAGGGAATCGGTTAATTTACCGATTTTTTTTTCGAGTCAATTAATTATAATTTTTAAATTTTATTCCAATTTTAGTTGAATAAAACTAATAAATCTTACATTATTTTTATGATTTCATGTAAATAATAATTGAAAATTTGTTGATAAAAAAATTTTTTGTTCAATTTAAATTTTAGGCAAACACATTTTATAACAGTAAAATAAAAAAGATTTTACTCTAGTAAATTTTAAGATAAAAAAATAATCCATTATGAATAATCAATCATTATTATAATTAAATTTAATGAGAATATTCGATTTTTTTTTTTTTTCGTAATAGTTTAAAAGTTTTATACATCTTCCTTCTAAGCCATTTGTGACTGAAGACAGCTTCAAATGAATATTAAAATAGCACTGCATCTTAAAATTTGAAATCAAAAAATTTTGAACTATACATATACAATTTCATACAGAAATTCTTAATCCAAGCAAAGTTTTATTAACCACTCAAATAAGTTAAAATGATCGCATTTTTTCTAAGTATTTAAAAAAAAAAACTGAATTTTTTATAAAAATGTAATAAAATAAAACAAATAAACAAAAACAGTACTACATGCTGAAAAATAAACTTTTTTCCCGGTTCACTGAACCATACGTCTTCATAAATGATTTTAAAAAACTTACCGATTATATTTACAAATATTTTTCGTCAGTCATTTTGATAATTATTATTCAAACAGATGATCGTCCAAAATAAAATACAAGCAAAACCTTTTTATTCGCGATGTTTAGTAATAAAAAAAAAAGTCTCAAATATTTGCCTCTTCCTCTTGACTCGATTGTTCCTTCGTTCCACTCGCATACGAAATTTTACCAAGTGTTGTTCAAAAATCCTGCAGCCAACACGGTAAAAAAATTTTTATTTTCACCTACTAAGGTCATCATTAGTCGTCAGGCCCGGAACAGAAAAAACCCCTTCGAAGGAGGAAGCTGCAACACATTTGCAAGAGAGATCTCGAGAGAGAGAGAGAGAAAGGAAAGAATCTTCTAACCTCCTCCCCTCGTTTCGGCTCTTTTTTTTTTTTACTTCTTCTTTTTGGACGCGCATTCCTCGCGTTCCGGTCTATCTTCGAAAGGGTCCGACGGGTGACCTTGCCCGGAACGACGGTTTATTCAGTTTTTTTTTTTTACTTTTTTTTTTATTCCAATGAGCCTGCGTGGAGCTTATGTAAGAGAGAGAGAGAAAAATCAATTTCCTATGTGTAAGTTTTACGATGATTATGAAAGTCGGCTCGGCTCATCCCAGTGCGGCCTTGTGACGAGAATTGAAAAACCCGCAAGGCCAGCCTTCGGAGCGATTATTATTACGAGGTGTGGGAAGATCGTGTGGAAAAATCTTCTTTCGTGGATCTTTGGATCAGACGAGCTGTGATGGAAAATATTATAAAAATACATTATTTGCAATAAAAAACTTTGCGTTATTCTATTGAGCAATCATTTATTTTGTTTAAAAAAATCATGTTTTTTTTTTAATTTATTGAAATATATTCGAACACAAGGAATTTGGTTAATTTAATTTAATTTATTTATTTAATACTGTTTTACTTTTTTTTTAATTAATATAGATTTTTTATTAATTTTAAGCACTTTTTATAATTATTTCATTTAATATACAGATATTAATATTCTTTCGTGGATCTTCAGATCAGACACGCTGTGGTGAAAAATAATAAAAATATATTGATTGCAAAAAATAATAATAATAATAAATAAAACAATTTTGGCGTGATTCCATCAAGCAATAATTTATTTTGTTTGAAAATGTGTAAAATCAGGACTCAATGAATTTATTTATAAATCATTTAATTAATAATTTAGGATATTCTTAGTTTATAAAAATTTGTTCGCACATAAGTAATTTGTTTAATTTTTTGATTATACATAAATTAATTAATTTTAAACTGTTTAATTTATTTGTTAAATACATAAATTTTACTTCATTCATATTTATTTTAATTACTAGTTTTATTTTTATTTAATAAAGTGCTACTTACGTATACAGTTTGGTCACAAACATAAACAATAAATTTTTAATTATTGATTTACAATTTAATTTACTTCTACGAAATTATTAGGAAATGAAAATTCCACCGGATAAGAAAAAAAAAAATATTCCGAAAAACAGTAGTGTAGAGGGCAATTACAGGTTAAAAGATATTTTCGGGTGCCGAGAGGACCGAAAGTTTAAGTGGCCCGAGTTGCGGGTCCTAAAAGCATAAAAACTTATCTAAACGGGTCCTCCGTCAATCAGCACCCAACAAAGGATCGGCACGCTTATCTCCAATAAGTCGCGGGAGATAAAGCCGAACAACAATTATTAGTCACAGAGTCTCCCGGGGGCTTATCTAACGCAAACTTTGACGGTCGGCTTTGTCGCTACCGGCGCGCGCCGCGGCCGATTACATTGCAAAACTTTGTTTTCCTTCAGGGCCAGTTCGCTTGCATTTTCTTTCTCTCGTTTTTCATTGTGTTCCGCTTTGACCCGCTGATAGATTTTTCTTCTCCGTGCGCGCTTGCTCTCGAGGCCGGCCGCGGAGAGTTTTTACTCGAGGATTTTACTCGGCTGATTCAAGGCAGCTGGTTTAATTGGAAATTGCTTTTCTTCGGTGAGATTGGAAGTTTAAATAATTTTTTCGATTTTTTTTTTTAATTTATGAAATTTTCGTATGCAAAAAAATTTTAAATAGGTCTTTTTATACATTTTTGCTATTTGATGATTCGATGTTTTTTTTTTGTTTATTAAAAAATTTGGTTTTTTCTGCTGGTAAACAATATTTAAATACTTTTTCAGGATTAATAATCTTAAACTTTGCACAAAGCATGAAAAATTGTTTCTGAAACAATTTCATCTTAAAAACCCTAAAATAACTATTTTTGAACATAACTTAATTCCGAAGTACGCCGTTAAAAAATCCGCAACGTGCCCTAAAGAAATGCGTGTATTTTTAGATAAAGTAAAGGTCCTCTGTGAAATTATAAATCATTAAAAATCTCTTGATTCCAACTACATCCGAGTAATTTTTATAAAATATTTCTGATATTTTTGTCGCAGAAAGCTACTTGTTTTTTAATATCTCCAATCAGAAACTGATGTTTGAAAATAACTTTTTTTATTTTTTTTAAAATAATATCAAAGAACTAAATTTTCAAACATATTTTATCTTCGATTTTATCTGTATATTCAACCGAGGTGTTAAGCATACATTTATGGACAACATTACTGAAAATCCTCGTGTTGACACAAACTTTCCGAATACTTAAAAAACCACAAACAATCCAATTAAAACAAAGCCTCCAAAAATCGCTAAATCCCCGCCACGTATAACTCTCAGCCATCACACCAATAAAAAAAAATCCGCGCGAAACCATAAAAACATCCGTGCAGCAGGACCCAACAGAGTCATTCTCCCCCGTGCAGACTCGACCCTTTTCCGCGTCGCCGCATCTTCCACCCTCGCGTTTTCCACTCCGTCGCGTTGCTGTATTAAGGACTCGGGTGGGGGGGGGGGCGTACTTGCCCCTTTAACGAGACTCCAACGGGGGGAAGGGGGGAAATTGAGGCTTGCGGGTGTTTAATGCCCGTCGATCGTGCGTCTTTGATTTGACGGCCCGAGCTCAAAACTATGACGGTGTGTTTAAGATACGGTAAGTTTTTGCTTTTTTATGCAACGAGTGACGAAAGGCCAGATTTTAGGTAAACAAAGCGAAGTGACAATCGTTGGAAGATTCATAACGATGTCTACTGGTAAGTACGGTCAGTGAACATCTTAACATTCAGTCGTTTAAATTTGCCGGAGAAAAAACATGGCCGCCATAGTAGAAATTTTTATGGCCTGCCAACTCGGAAAAAAAATAAAAATAAAAACTCATCAACTGAGGTGAAAGTGAGGTTAATGAATACAAGATTTAATAAAAATGTTCATCAATAATATAATGTTACTTATTTAATAAATTAATACCGCATATATATATTTTACAGTTGAGTGAGTTGATGGTCATGTGGACTCATGGTCAAAATGCGATGCTTGGCTGTAGTAAAAAAAGACTGGTCAGGAGAAGATGTTAATGCTTAATGTTGATGGTCATATTTTTTCAACATATCAATATATGTATGATATCCACTTCAAGAGCTATATTTTAATAATAAGAATGAAATTGTGAATAATTTAAAAGAGTCGATGTTAATATAAATATAACAAACAGGCTAATTGTTTTTTGAAAAATAATTTAAATTTACACATTAGTAAGAGTGATAAAGGTAACACATCTGTCATAATTGAGAAATCTGTTTATATTTCCAAAGTTGAGTCCGTTCTTGATGATACTAATTATTATGAGAAAGTTATTGAAAATCCTCTTAATAAAATTAAAAACAGCACTAACAATCTTATTAAGAAAATAAATAGTAAGACAAATTATATAGATTGCGATGTTTTTAAAAACAAACTACATAATGTAAACAGTTTGTCCTTGCCTAGAGCCTACGGTTTGATTAAGATTCACAAAGATGGTCATCCTGTTCGTATAATTGTTTCTACTGTTAATGGACCCACACATGAACTTGAAAAGCGTATTGTTGCTTTATTCAATGCACATTTACCAAAACCTAAACAAACAGCAAAAAATAGCTTAGAATTTAAAAGTCATATTGATAAAATACATGTCCCACATAATTATACAATGGTTTCTTTTGATGTTGTTTCTCTTTTCACAAACATAGACAAACACTTAGTTTTACAAGTTATTAACAACAAATGGCATTTTTTAAGAAACAAAACAAAGTTAAACAAACGTGAATTTTTAGATCTAATCATTTTTATTCTTAACTCCACTTTTTTTAAATTTAATAATAAGTTTTACCATCAAATTAAGGGTGCTCCAATGGGTGGTTGTTGCAGCCCTTGGTTTGCAGATTTATGTTTAGAAGCTATTGAAAATAACTGTTTAGAAAAATTCAAAACTAGTTATTTAATATTTAAACGTTATGTTGATGACATTTTTTTAATTTGTAAAAAATCGCGCCTAAAAAACATACATGATTATTTTAACAACTATGATGATTCAATTAAATTTACAATAGAACACGAAAATAATAATTTGGAAATAAATTTTTTGGATCTAAAAGTTAAAAGGGAAAATGGCAAATTAATTACCAATTGGTACCAGAAAAATACATCCTCTGGTAGGTATGTGCATTTTGATTCCCATCACCCGATACAAATGAAAATATCTATCGTTTATATGTTAGTTGATAAAGCTGTTAAGCTCTCTGATAGAAGATTTCATAAGACTAATTTGAGTTTGGTTAAAAATTTGCTTATTAATAATGGTTATCCTGTTGATTTTATTTCTAAATACTCAAAATTCAGATTGAGAAAGCTTGACAGTCCCAATATTCATAATAATGTAGATGATTTTCATAATGAACCTTTTATAGTTTTGCCTTATCACAAATATTTTTCTTCCAATGTTCAGTTTATTTTTAAGAAATTCGGTATCAGAGTTGTTTACAGGTATACTAATAAATTAAATCAATTTGTAAATTTAGGCAAGGATACTGTAGATAAATTTAATAAAACTAACGTTATTTATAAAATTAATTGTAAAGATTGCGAAAAAACTTATATAGGTCAAACTAAAAGATTTTTGAGAGAACGTATTAATGAACATGAGTCTTATGTCAGACTTTTGGATGAAAAATCTGTAATTGCATTACATTGCAATAATAATAATCATTTTTTTGATTTTGATAATGTCAAAATTTTAGACACGGAGTTAGTTTTGAAAAAACGAACTTTTTTGGAAATGTTATATATCCATTATAATCCTAATAATATCAACAAACAGTTGGACACTCAGTTTCTGAGAAATGATTATAAGCGAATAATTGAGGCGTTGCTACTTTCAAAGCGTTGTACAAAGTAAGTCTTTAAGCCCAGTCAAACTTTATCATTTGAACTATGAGCATCGTTAGTTTTATTTTCTGACATGGTTTAATAATAAACCTACTGGTATTTAATATTTATATTTTACTTTTAAATGTTTTAAAAATTTTTTTTGTAATTTAAACTTTGTGATCTTCGTTAATTTTTTAGCCTTGAAGAGGTCATTATAAATTGATGACGAAACGTTGGCATAAATAAATTAATATTTTCGTTCGTTCGACCAACCAACATATTATCTAATTATTTCTTCATCCCACGAACAACCAACAAACCACTACTATTTTATAACAAACATTATTGAATACATATAAAAAACAATATTGATTTTTGACCAGTCAGAAATAATTTCTGACATAATTGACTTCTTTTAATTATTTAAAGTTTTATTATAATATAATAAAATGAATTAAATTCTTGTAATTAATTATAGCTCTTGAAGAGAATATCGAAATGTTGAAAAATTATGACCATCAAGCATTAACATCTACTCCTCCAGTGTTATTTTACAACATCATATTTTGACCAAGACCATCAACTCCCTCAATTGTGAAATGTATAAATGCGGTATCAATTTATTATACGAGTAGCATTCTATAATTGATAAGCATCTTTATTAAAACTTGTATTTATTAACCTCACTTTTCTCTAAGTTAATGAATTTTTTTTTGCTGTACCAGGTTGGCAGGCCATAAAAATTTCGACTATGGCGGCCATGTTTTTTCTCCGGCAAATTCAAACTACTGAATGTTAAGATGTCCGCTGACTGTACTTAGAAGTCGAGAAAACTGAAACGTACGTATGACTGAACGAGCTGGAAGAATATATTTATACTACTTCAGGGATAAATTAAAAAAGAAGACTTCAGACAGGAGTGAGTAACCTTAATTCAGAAACCTTTCATTTTTTTCCCTCGTGACAAAAAGTGTTTAATCTAACGTTTCTAGAAAAAACTGAGCAGTTACAATGCAAAGTTTCAACTGACAATGCAGTTTAAGCCAACTAAAATTAGAGATGAAATAAACGAACAGAAAAAAGTCACTTTTCTAACTAGTTAGATAAACGATTTTTTTATAATGTTTCAAGAACCTTTAATCAGGATTAATGGATATCAAAGTTTCAACAAGATACCTTACTGTGTATAACTAAAGTCAGCTTGATCTATACAGGAGGTAATACGAATGAACAAGAAAAAAAGACTTTCGTCACCAGTTGGATAAACGATTATTTAATCATGTCTCAATAACCCTTTACGCATCGTAAAAATAAACCAATAATTATAATCAAGAAAAGCCAAGTTCATCACAGTAATCCCTTCGGTAAATAAACGGATAAAATAAATCGGGATGCATAATGCATAGTTTTCAGCTGTTAGCATCACAATGCAGCGGTCCTTTTGTGCGCGTATCTTTCCTTCTACCTTAGGGCGACTTGTCACTCGCTAGGCGGAGCGACGGACTGGAAAATGACCCTGTGACGAGGAGATACTAATGGCCGATAAGTCGACGGAGATGCTTTTTATTGGGTATGGTAATTCGGCCCGGACCCGGGGGATATTATTGACCTGTTACGGCCCGAGGATTAAGGGCTTTATTTTCTCTTCGAATTGGAGGTTTGAATTTTGGTACGCTAAGGGGGGACTTTTTTTTCTTGAAATTTTTGGGATGATGCTAGCTTTTTTTTTTAAGGTGGGATTTTTTTTAGAAACCTTTTTTTTAAATTCCCGGTGGGAGGAAAATTTTAATTTTTACAACTTTTTTCTAACATAAATAACTCAAGACGTAAAGTTAATAAAAAATCATGAAGTTTTCAACACTTCTTTGTATCAGTGCTGTCAGTTGATTGTTTGAATTAAGTTTAACCTTTTTTTTGTTTTTTTAATTAAATATGGAGATTCTAATAGACTGCTTTAAATAAATAAATTAGTTTGCTCATTAATTTAAATTAATAAATTTTGTAATTTTAATTATTAACCAATTTGTCTTTAATAATATTATTATTTTGATTTATTAAACTAACCGTTTTGATACCTTTTGATACATTGAAAAAGCCCATTTAAGAAAAAAGGTATTAAATATTCAAACTCAGAGCTAGCTACTAGACAAAAGTCTAAGTTTTGGCCTGGGCTCTGAATCCGTAAATACGAGTTTTTGTTAGTTTTTGAAATTACTAGTTCTCAATAATTAAACCCTTATCTTTATATAGTTTATAAGTCGTGTTTCTCTTGACTCCTTAAATCTCAATCTGCAAAAACAAAGCCCGCACGAATATTCGCACAGAAAAAAGAAAAAAAAAAAAGAAGGATTTAAACATTTCGTCCGGGGTCAATGTCACCCAACCCAACGCAGCCGGAGAAAATAAATCGCGCGCTGGCTCCTCTAAGCCATATAATTTATTCATATAAATAAGTCGGCTCGTGTGTTGTCGCACCGCGGATACGGCGGCGGCATGCAAATTGCACACGTTTTCATTATCTCTCTCTCTCTCTCTCTCTCTCTTTGTTTACGCGCGCATTCCGAAGAGCGTAATCGGCGAGGTTTATACACGTTACAGAAACTTTGAGAGTAAACCGTAATCAACGGTTTGAACTTATACTTGGGAGTGATTATCAAACCTTGCTGTGAGAAACACTGAGACCTGATTTTTAAATCACTACGTACATTTTTTGAAAGATTTTTTTTTTTCAATATTTAAATGAAAATTTTTTTAAATTATTTTATTAAGTCGTCACTTTGGAGTAAGAAATCAGTATTGGACTTTTGGCCGGTGGCTACGGACTCCAAAATCAAACCAGTGATTTTTTTTTGTTTCTTTTAATTTTTTTAAACTTTTTTTTTTGATATTATGGAGTGCATAGATCTTGTAAATTAATTTTGATTGAAAGATTTTTTTTTTTTTTTTTTAAATAATATGACAAATATTTTATATCACTAACTTTTTTAATGACTCGATATATTGGTCTGTATTAGCACATTTTTTTGAATTTATTTTAAAATAATTATTTTTTAAATAAATTTTATATAAAAATATTTTTGGATAAATTTTTCCAAAATCTGAAATTTATGTTCAAAGATAATCAAATTTTTTCAATAAATAAATGATACATTTTTGCGGATAAAAAATCTTAAAAAATTGAAATTAAATTTTTTTTAAATACATTTTTTTTAACATGATTGATTTCAATGATTTATAAGTAACTATCCGTAACTTTTTATCAATCAAAAATACTGTTTAAGCATTTGAACCCACGAGTGCAAGTACCGTTACGCGCGCTTTTCTTCTCCGTAAGCATGAATGAATTCATGCGCCGTCGCGAGAAACAAAAAAAAGAAAGAAGTATTTCTTCAATGATTTACAATCCACCCGCACCTGAAACGGCTGCAGTTGGAGCACTGAAGTGATCGTGTTTGCAGGCTACGAAAATGTCAAAGAGCGATTTTAGATTCAGGCATGCGCGTAAGAATCGATTAATCACCGAATCGACTGTTTTCAATTTTCGCCGTTTAACATAAATTAAATATAAGTCCGCGAACTGTCGGAGCGCATCTACTTATCTCTCGGTTTATCGAATACGTTTGTAAAACTTCGCATACCAGCTGGTTTTATCTACAAAACTCAACAAACAACAAAATAAGTAAACACCGCGGGTAAAAGAAAAAAAAAAAAAAATATGCTATTTCCGCGCGTAACAGTTGTATCAGCAAGTTAAACTGTCCGTTTCAAGGAAAAACTTTATATCGAGGCAAATCTTTGTTGTAAGAAATTTTCTTGGGAAAACAATTAAATTCACTGTGGCTGATGCATTTACATTGTTTGAAGCTAATTTAACGTTGAAAAATTCAAATTTTTACGTTTAAAGGTTGATTTATTACTGGTAAATTTAAAATAAAAATGTATTGACTGGGTCATCAGTTTGTTAATTTTGACGATAAGTAGGTTTTATAACCGCTTGATTTTTAAATTTTTGACTAATATTTCAAAATAATTTTTTCATTCATTAAAGAGCACGATTTTGATTATACAAAAGGTAAAATAAACTGATTTTTTTGTGCATTAAAGTGGTACTCTTGTAAATGCATGACAATAGAGATTCAGTTCAAATTTTCTGGAGTTGTTTATTTGATATTATTAAACATTTTTACGAAGTCTGATCAAAATTGACAAATATGGTCACCAAGCTGAGAAAGTAATAAATTATTGATATTAGTCTTTTGACAATAGAGGTTAACCATAGAAGAATTCATCAGTTTTAACTGCAAAAGACTGACCTTCTAGAAACTTTGTTACAATTTTACAAAAATAATTTCCAAAACGGCAATATTCAATGAAGAGTTGAAATTTTTAGAAAAATCTTTAGACGTGATAGAAAATAATTTCCAAAATCATAAAAAGTTGAAAAATAAATTGTTAATAAACAATTTTTAGTAATTTGGAATAATAATTATTTTTTTTAGTCTCTGACTTGACTAGCTCTGATTGAAAAGCACCTTAATTAATTCTAATTTCTCTTTTGGTAGCTCTGCTTTGCACATCTGTGCATGTGTCTACTTGGGTTGAGTAGCGGATATTAATAACAATTACGATAATGATTAAAAATAATACTGATAATTTTTTATTATTATTAAGCAATCGCTCCGTTTGATGAAGGAGTAGCACTTAAACATTTTTGGGTAAACTAGCTGTGGCCTACATGATCCCACGGCCGGTAAACTTTTTCCCGTTTGAATTTCCGCTCGTTTTTCCGCGTGGCGCGCCCACGCGACTCCCTGGCGCCCGGCTTTTATTATTACCGTGCTGCACGTGTACCTTGAAGAGAGAGAGAGTACACGTAGTTATTATTCGGGAAGTTATACGGCATTATGCGAACCAGCGTTGTTGCGTAAGCCATCTTTTTTTTTCAATTCGTTACAGTTTTTCCATCTCTTTACTGGACTAATTTTCAAAACTTACTTTTTTGATCAAAGGCTTGAATATAGAGAGCCAATATGACTGATAAAGTTCCTACAACTAAAAAAGCAAACATGAATTACCACAATTTTTATAGCTTGACTTTTACATCAGCACCACTTATAAACAATTGGGTTCGTCAAACTTTTGATAAACTTTAATAAATTTTTCTACTTACAATTTATAAGATGATTTTATTATTTTATGACTTTGTTATTCCTGAAACGGACCAATTTCATGCAATTTGAAGCGTTGATCTTTCATTTATTTATTCAAATGACAATTGCAAACACAAGATAAATTTTTTAATACCCTGACGATATATGGCTTCGAAAAGAGAAATATTTTTGTTTTCTGTCGTCGATCGATTGGTAAAAACGAGTGTCAGATAACATCTCTCGCTGTCTGTAAAACGAATATATTATTGTCGTGCGCAAAATCAGAGCTTTGTCAATGTGAAATTCAATAATAATGGATCATGCGAGAGGGTGATATACAATACGCGAGCGGCTCATAATTTCTATTCCGACTCGCCGGCTTATGATTTACAGTCGTCGGGAGACACTAATTTTTGTTCTGCGGCGGTGGTTAAACTATGTTAATCAAAATTCGTGATCTCAAGCTTGAACAATTTAAATTTTTACCTGGGCGAGCATACAAATGCGATAAATTAAGTGATTGACAAAAATCAATCACCTGATTTCCGAAAGTGTTGTCAATTAACTATTGATTTTATTTCGCTGGAGTTTTTTGACTGTGGATCATGATTTTTAGGTTAAGTTACCGTCAAAGTTCAGCGTTTTTGAAAGATAATAAATAATTTTTACGTCAAAAACTTTAATTTAATATTTTCATGTAGAAATTGCTCACTGTGACAAAATCACAGTGAGTCACAAAATCACATCCATACAGTATTTCAAAACAAAATATTTTGATTTTTAGGTTAGGTTTGAGTGCTAAGAAAATTTTAAAATTAAAATTAAAAAATGCAAAACTTAAACGTTAAATATTTTGTAAAAGACTAAGTTCATAAGTTGTCTCTTGGTAAACATTAAATTTCTAATCCTACAATAATCGTCGCTGTGTTTTCAAGACTACACAACTAGGTTTTTGGTTAGGTTCTTGAGATTTTTGCAGTTCACAATGTAATATTGAAATTTTTTAAAAATTATTATGTAAACCCTAATTACAATACTTTTTCATTTAAAATTAATTATTGTAAATTTACCAATAAATCTTTCATGAGTACCGAATTTTTAGGTTAGGTCACCATCAACATTCATCATAGCATGTTCTATGCTTTTGTAATAGACGAATCTTAGCTAGGTATCAGTAAAAGTTTTAAATTTAATATTAGGTACTGCATTACCATAAGTCGAAAAAAAAAAAATCAACTCATCAAAGCACTCAAATTATTTTAGCGGTATCCTAAAGAGACAATTTAAAAAACTTTTTAACACCTGTGGGGTTAGGTGCGCCGGGTTTTGGTGAAATAATAACTCGAAGTTTAATATTTTTAGACTAGAAAATTTATTTGAACAAGCTCGATGCGAACAGCTCGCAGAGCAAAACTAGACTGTTGTTCTCGGCCTGCCGGCTCGTTACCGCAGGTCAAAAGGGCCCTGAAGTACTTAGTGAATCATCACACTGAAGTATTTCAGGTATAATTAAGGCATCGGGTGTTGGAGCCTTCGTTCGGCTCAGCAGGAATCGTACCTGCGTCAAAATAGAGCCTGAACGGAAAATTCCATCACTCGATCGCCACATACTCCCTTACCAGTGATAACGTTAAAGTAAAAAAATTATATGACATAATTACAAATTGGAGTATTGAAAAAAATAGTACTTGATAATTTAATTGATATTAATTATAACAAATTACATATTAAAAAAATTTTCAATGACATTCGGTCGTTTGCTTAAAAAAATTTGAGAAAGAAAATTTGTAAAAAAAATAATCATACACATTTTATCGAAGATATTCGGTAGTCGATTCATTCGTTGTTTCAAAACATACAATTTCACAAAATACAATTTTGCATTCAATATGTCACTGAAACTTTCATTTAAAAAAATCACAACACTGCACTACACTATGAAAAACCAGCCTGAAGACGATCGGCAAAGCGTACTCGCCTGCCAGATCGCGTTTTGAACCACGATTCTTCAGCTGTGCCAGTCAGCTCGCGTGCGTTGTCATTTTCATCGTTGTTTGGAGTAGTGCTAACTGGTGGACAGTTGTCCTCGCTGCTGTTTTCGTTGTTGTTATTGTTGTTTGCCTGTGATAGTTGCTCATCGGTGTCGTTTAATACAAAAGCAGGCTTGAGTCTATCGATCGTGACTCTTGTATTCTTGCCACTTTTCAAAATAACGAAAGTTTTGTCGTTTCTTTCGATTACTTCGAAAGGGCCGTCATACGGGTTTTGCAGCGGTCTTTTTACAGTGTCGTTTCGTAAAAACACATGCGAACATGTTGCCAAATCTTTGAAAACGAATGGCTTTGTTGTACCGTGGCGAGTCGCTGCCACAGGCTTTAAATTCTCGATGGTTTTGCGAAGTCTTGCCACGAAATCTGTGTGAATTTGCGTTGCACTTGGTGCGAAAAATTCTCCAGGCAAGCGAATTGATTCTCCGTACGTGAGTTCAGCAGGTGTTGACTTCAGATCTTCTTTAAAAGCAGTTCGCATGCCCAACAGTACGATAGGAAGTACGTCGCTCCAAGATACTGTCTCGTGGCATTTTATTGATGCTTTTAATTGCCGATGAACTCGCTCAACCATACCATTTGCTTGAGCGTGAAAAGATGTTGTACGGAGATGAGTGATGCCAAGAAGTTTTCTGAGCTCGTTGAACAGGTCCGATTCGAACTGGCGTCCTTGGTCCGTCGTGACCTTGAGTGGAACACCAAATCGCGAGATCCAGTCCAAGAGTGCTCTCGCCACAGTCTCAGCAGTCATGTCGACCAGTGGTGTGGCCTCAATCCATCTTGTGTATCGGTCGATGCAGGTCAGGATGTACCGGAAATCTCGTGACGGTTCCAGCGGTCCGACCAAGTCGCAGTGAACGTGAAGAAATCTTTCGCTGACACCTTCAAATTCACCAAGAGGAGAGTGTACGTGCCTTGAAGTCTTTGCTCGCTGACACGGTAAACAAGTTCTGGCCCAAGATTTACAATCTTTCACAATGGACGGCCAAATGAACCTTTGCGTAATGAGTTTCTGAGTAGCTCGTACACCTGGATGAGATAAATTATGAAGATTATTGAATACTCTCCGTCGAAGAGATTTTGGCACAAAAGGTCGGATGTTTTTCGTCGAAACATCACAATAGATGCCTAATTGCGTCTCGGGCAATCGAACCATCTTCAATTGCAGGGAGTGGTCGTTGTTATTCAGCATCTGCACTAATTCTTCATCATTAGACTGTGCAGCTGCAATTTCTTCGGTGTTTACTGTCAAACTTACCTCACCGATTCTCGACAGGAGGTCGGCGACGACATTGTCTTTGCCTGCAATGTGCCTAATATCGGTCGTAAATTGTCCGATATAATCCAGGTGTCGGGTTGCTCGTGGTGTGCTTTTGTCCAGGCCTTGCTCGAATGCGTAAGTTAAAGCGGCATGATCGGTGAAGATAATAAAATATCTGCCCTCGACGGCCCACCTGAACTTTTTTACTGCTGCGTATGCACCGTACAATTCGCGATCGTATGCACTGTACTTACGCTGTGCTGGATTTAGCGCCTTGTTGAAGAATGCCAATGGTTGCCAAATTTTGTTGACAAACTGTTGCAACGTTCCACCAACAGCGAAATCCGAAGCATCGACGGTGATTGAAAGTAACGCGCCCGGGACAGGGTGAACCAGCAGCGTGGCGCTCGAGAGTGCGTTCTTTATTTCCTCGAATGCATTTTTGTCTTCGTCAGTCCACTCGATAGGCGTGCTGCCCTTCTTTTTACCTTTCAAAAGATCGTTGAGCGGTTGTTGCAGATGAGCGGCACGAGGGATGAATCTGCGATAAAAATTTATCGCACCGTTGAAACTGCGCAGGTCTTTCGCGGTCGCCGGAAGGGGGATCTTTTTGATCGCCTCTACACGCTCCTCGAGCGGGCGTATTCCCTCGGCGTTGACCTTGTAGCCAAGGTACTCCACTTCCGGTTGACCAAACACACACTTCGCGGGATTTATCACCACACCGTATTTGCTCAATCTTTCGAACAGGAGCCTTAAATGTTGCAAATGTTGCTCCGCGTTTTCACTCGCGACTAGATAATCATCCGTATAAGGGAATACAAAGTCAAGACCTTCAGTTATTTCATCGCTGAATGCCTGAAAGGTTTGACCCGCGCCCCGTAAACCAAACGGAGTGCGCAAAAACTCGAAGAGTCCGAACGGCGTAGTCACTGTTGTCTTGTGAATATCCTCCTCGGCGACGGGGATTTGATGATAAGCTCGGACTAAATCGATCTTCGAGAAAACACGTTTTCCGCTGAGGTTATGCGTGAAATCTTCGATGTGACGCATTGGATATCGGTTCGGTTTAGTGCGTTTATTAACGTGCCTGTAGTCTCCGACCGGGCGTATCCCGTTATCTTTCTTGAAGACAACGTGTATCGGGGAGGCCCACTGGCTGTTTTTTACGCGTCGCACTATTCCGAGTCGCTCCATTTCTTCAAATTCGGCTTTTACGATTTTCAGCCGATCTTCGGTTAAGCGACGAGGACGGCTGAACACTGGTGGTCCGGGTGTAGTTTCGATGTAGTGCCTTACGTTGTGTTTTACATCGTGGCCAATCTCAGCTACAGGGCGAACGATGTCCGGGAACTCAGCTAGCAGTCGATGGTAAGGTGAGTCGCCGTGGATTGCGCGTACTGTCGGGAAGTCGTCACCAACGGCATGTCCTGCAGCACATAGTTCGGTCGCGTTGTCGATCAGTCGATTATTGCGTGGATCAACAAGTAATCCGTAGTGGGCGAGAAAATCATAGCCAATAATCGGTTGTTCAACGTCTGCGATAATAAATCGCCAGGTGAACTGCCGTCGTAGGCCAAAATCGAGCATTATAAGTTCACTACCGTATGTACTTATCGGCGTACCGTTCGCCGCGAATAACGTGCACTTTGATTTTTCGCGTTGGCCACGGAACAACACTCGCGGAAAAACACACAACTCGGCACCTGTGTCCACCATAAAGGTCTTTTTCGAGTAATTGTCTTTCACATACAAACGGCGAACACTGGGGTCGTTTTTAATTGCCGCAATTAAAGACGCCCCAACTAGTTTTTTTTAAACTTGCACGGATCACGACACTTGGTAGCCTTTTCGGCATAATTTTCGTGGTACCAGCAGAGATCTGGGTTTCGAGGAGCTGATGGACTTCGCCCACGCGAACTGCCGCGCGATTGTGAACGGCCGCGGTACTTTTGCTGTTTCTCAAGACGACTGAGACGCGAAGTCACCTCGTCTAACTTCTTTAATACCGCCTGCAGCTCGCTGCCATCACTTTTGCTTACTGCAGCTATCTTGGCGGGTTCGTGTGCCACTGCTGCTATCCTCGGTCCACGGGCTGCATCGATTACATGGATCGAGTCCGCTGTTTCTGCAAGCTGCTCCAGCGACTTCTCTTTTATTGTCGCCAGGATCCGTTGGGTGTCCACTGGCAGTCGTTTTAGCCAGAAATTTCGGAGTAAGTCGTCCGTTACTGGCAAATCTTTGGCCAACGTTTTCATCTTGCGCAGCATCTGCACAGGAGTGTAGTCGCCCAGTTGCACGGGTTCGAGCAGTTTGCCTAACCGTGTCTCAGTCGAATCCGATGTCCTCTCAATTATTTTATTCTTCACCTCGGTATATTTTCCGTCATACACCGGGTCGTCGAGCACATCGTCCATCATGCTCGAGTACTTCTGGTCAAGCGCGCCAACCAGGTACGTGAACTTCGAAGCTTCCGAAGTAACACGCGACGACTTGAAATTCGCTTCAAGCCTCCTGAACCACCCCCTCGGATTTTCAGGCCAAAAGGGTGGTGCGCTCATTCCGATGCCATTTACACTCCCTTCGGCTGCAGCAGCCAAAGCTGCTGCGGCAGCCTTGATTGCGTCATCCGTGACTTGGGTAGTCCCAGAGCCGGATTCGTTGACGCTGACAATTCCGTCCTCGTTCACCATTTTTCACCAACAAAATCGCACAAATATATGCCCACAAACACAAAACACTAATCACGTCGGGGTCACCAATTTGTGGGGTTAGGTGCGCCGGGTTTTGGTGAAATAATAACTCGAAGTTTAATATTTTTAGACTAGAAAATTTATTTGAACAAGCTCGATGCGAACAGCTCGCAGAGCAAAACTAGACTGTTGTTCTCGGCCTGCCGGCTCGTTACCGCAGGTCAAAAGGGCCCTGAAGTACTTAGTGAATCATCACACTGAAGTATTTCAGGTATAATTAAGGCATCGGGTGTTGGAGCCTTCGTTCGGCTCAGCAGGAATCGTACCTGCGTCAAAATAGAGCCTGAACGGAAAATTCCATCACTCGATCGCCACACACCGGTGACTCGAAACGTTTTTCAAAATGTATGCTCCGGTGTCGGGCCAAGTTGGCTAAGGCCAACGAAAAAAAAGCAACAACGCAAAGTCGTTAGCGCTGAATAATTACTTGAGGACACAGTCTGTTTCGTGAAATTCGTGCGTTTCTGAGCGATCGTTGTTGTTGTTATTATTTTCATAACAAGCCCGTGAATTTCATTAGCACCGGCGGACGATGAATAAAAAAGATAATTCTCGGCGATATCAAAAACCAAATAATTAAATTAAAATTTCGAGCCAACTTTCACGGTGCGAAAACAATGAGCGCGGGAGAGAGAGAAAGAAAAAAAGAGTAAAAAATAGTATTTTCTCGTTCTGTTGCCGCATATACGCCGGCGATTTTCCTTTGTGAAGGCTTTAAGCCTTTTAGCGAAAACATGAAAGAAGTGCTGCAGTCTTTGTGTTGCGCGCGGGATAAATAACGAGCGACGCAGAAGCACGTGCGCGCTTATCGCTCGCTCCGTAACGGCGACAATTAAAATGTGGACGGTTTACGGTGAAAGGTTCGTATAACTTCGGACAACAAAATTCAATGTAATTTTGGATAATTTTTTTAATGCATAATTATTTATCAGATTCTAGATTATCGAGTGTATTTGTGGAAATAAAGACTTTTAAGTATTTTTTAGTGAAAAAATCTTAAAAACAAAGATGATATAGGATTTTTGAAGGAACCTTTAAAATCAATGAAAAAATAAATAAATTTTGATATATTTTTTATGGAAGAACGTTGCCTTTTTCAGATTTTATGAAAAAAGTCATTTTTTTCGAGGTAAACTTTCGATAATGTAAAATTTTTCGTTGTTATTCTGACTGATTTGATGAATATTAACTTGATTAAAAATAATAAATATTGTTTATTCAAGTTTGATATAGCTAAATTTAGAAAAAAGTCAATATCTTATTCTTAATAAAATGGCCAATTGGTTTTATTGTTTCTTTATACAATAATGTTGTTTCTAGTCTTCAAAACCATATTTGAAATTTTCTGTACAGCAAAAAAATATTCAAATAAAATAAACGAAATTAGTATCTATATCGTCAAGTAAAAATCAGACTAAAATTGTATTTTATATTGCCGTAAATAAAACTGCAAATAAAAACGTGATTTTTCAAATCATACTTGATTAAACAAAATAACCCTTCAAAACTAAACATTTTAAAGCAAATTTCGAAATATCGAGACCTGACAAAAACACGTTTTATAGTTATACTACTGGTCACTTTAACCTCAAAATCGAATCTTCGGTGCGTGTTTTCGGTTACTCATATTATAAAATAGTTTATCGCACTGTTTACACTGTACACTGTCGGTAATCAGCTGATCACTAGGGGTACAAAAAAGTCACTTTAGATTCCGAATAAAACCTGAAAAAATTGAAAAAAACAAATAAATAATAAACCTGGTATGGTACTAAAACTTGCTTTAACGTCCGGGTGCACGTGCGAGCGCTTTGTATGACTTTTCCGGGAACTTGTTAACGAGCCGGTTCGTACTTTTAGCGCGGATTTCAATTTGACTTAGTTTTTAGCATCTTGATTCGCTATGCCTCCGGAGGGGGAAAATCATTATTTATTTATTTTTTCTTTCTTATTTCTAGCTAATTACGCTTTTGCTATTATTGTCACGGAGGCGACCTCGATACGCACTTTTTAGCGGCGACGCGATGGGTACTTAAGATTTAAAATTACCGTACTGAGCTGACTTTTGTAACGTTTAATTTACTCTTTATTGTTACTTTGCGTATGGCTCGAGAGCGTATCATTAATCTTGCGTGCGTTTATTTTGTTGAGTTGCGTTTGTATATTTTATAATACTATTTTTAAACTCGTAGAATTTTATATTAAAAACATTTGAACAAAGGAATGAAGGTTCAGCTAATAAATTTGGTGAAGTAGCTTCATTTAAATTCACTTAACCCAGATCGCAAAAACTACTTTTAATAATTTATTACGAAAGGTATCTGCATCTGAGTAACAAAGATCTTTTATTTGGTTAAATCATTAAAATACTTTTTTTTGGATTATGAATGCGATATATTATGCTATGCACTCTTATCAAGTTCGATTTTGAATATCATTTTTTAATTATTTTTAGAAACTCGTAATTGAGTTTAAATTGATTAACTACAGCCAGGGTGTGACGTAGTATATGCTCGAATCTTATCAGAGCCCAGTTTCTATTTTTGAGGTTAAAATTTATATTAAAAATGTCGTTACTAATGGCTAAATTTCAGCACGTACTCAAAATTAAATTTCTGGGTATAAAAAGCAATGAACTTCAAATTTTATCTTAGTTTCGTTTGGTTTATTGAAGTTCAAACATGTGTATCCTAACAGTGAGTGCATACATATAATAATAAATTTTTTTCCCAATTCTCTTTTCAATTTTTTACAAAGAATTTTTTATGAAAACAAAAACTTTATTAGTGTTCCAATTTCGAAAAGTTAAAATTTAAGAAGATTTGTGCAAACAAGAATAAATATAAAAATAAAAATAAATTTTTCAAACAACTCTTCAAACAAAATTTTTTTTATATAAAATCTCCAGAAATTTTTTAAATAACTACATTTTTTTGAAAACTGAAAATTCAAAGGATGAAATAACTTATTAATAGAATTATCCTTATTTTTTTTAATTCAAACATCAGTTAATTTTTCAATCAGATTCGTTTACACAAAAATAAATAAAATGTTTTCTACATTGTTTATAAAATTAAACTTATAAAAAAAGCAAATGATGGAAATGTTTCAATACGGCTACATATAACTCTGAGAAAGAAGAACTTTTGTTTATTTTTTATCAAAAATTTATTTTTTAGTTTAATTTATTTTATTTGAATTTTTATCAAAAAATTTCTTTGAACATCAAATAATATTTTTAATCAAATATTTATATTTATTTATTTATTTTTTTAATAAAAATTTAAATACAACTCAATTAAGTCTCCCGTAACCCAGATCGAAAAGCTACCATAAAGTACAGCTACAAAGCTACCCACCTTGGTACACTTTTATTTTTTCTTTAATTTAATTTTAAAAACACGGTTTTTTTCCCCTCCCGACAAGTAAAAATCGTCCGATTGCCTCGTCCTCGCGTATTTTTCACATTTTAATGCCTCGAGGCGACTTCTTCTTCTGAGCGACAGAGAGAGAGAGAAAAAAAAAAGAACCGTTTGACACTTACGACCTTCGCCTATTAGACGAGCTTGGATTTTTAATTTTTGGTTTCTGCTTAGTTGGGTTCAAATCGGGGGAATATTTTTTAAATTCAAGAGTGAGGATTTTTTGAAGAAAATATTATTTTGAGGTGCTGTTAAAGTATAAAAAAATTAAATTTAGTTTTGATGTATTAAAAAATAATATATATATATATTTTTAAGATTATTACTGTATATTATCAATTTTATGAACTTTTTTTTTTTTACTGATAAACTATTTTAGTTTTTTTTTTGTGAGGCACAATGAAAATTGATTTTCAATATATTTCTTGAATTTTTGCTTTAATTTATGTCTTTTTTTATTAAATAATTGTTTGAACATAATTTTTTTTAACACCATCGTAAATTTTATTATTAATGCTTTTTTTTACGATTTTTTAAAATAAAACGTAACGTAAAGATGAATTTTACATGTAGAAAAAACCAGAATAATTTTTAATTTTAAAATATATCAAAGGACTATTGAGATCAAAAACGGGAGCACGAATAAAGTGAGTTTAAATTAAATAAAATCACCGCTAGTTACCAAAAAGTCTTATCTAAAAATCGATTTTCTTCATCTTTATGGGGTACAATTTAGCGGTGTCTTGAAAAATACTTTCATCTCGATAAAACTTATTGAAGGTGAATATTACCGAAAAACCTCGCGGTACCTTTAAATTAAAATACGTATTTAATCTTACCTTAATCGAAACGAAAAATGACACTGAATTTATTGTTATTTACGAGAACCCCGAGGACGTATTTTTTTTCTTTCCGGACAATATTTTTGAGGAAATTGTGAAATTATATTCTGGTCGTCGCACCACTCATGAATTTTAATGCACAAATTAATCGTTTATTTATTCTTGAGAAATCAATTTTTAATTTATGGGACACCTTCGGATCATCGTTCAGCTCAACGTTTTGTTGTTTGTTCTTCGTACCTGCAATTTCTTTTTATTTTCGATTCTCGTATTTCTGTACGGATAATTTTTCACATTTACGATTGAACTTCAACGTGTTTTCATCGATTTATCCGTATACTCTTTTACAATTGTGTTTATTACGAAAACGAATAAATTTTCGTTGTTTATTGCACGATTTTCTTTGTATGATAATTCAATCGCTTACTTTTCCCATTATAATAAAATAAAAAAATGTTTGAATTAAAATATAAATTTGTCGATTGTTGTGAGAACTTTCATGTTTACAAGAGTGTACACACATTCGTGTTATGTACTTCGATTTTTCAAATTTACATAATTAATTACTTCTGGTGTGCAACAAATGGTGTAATAAAAATGAAAAAAAAAAAAAAACACTTTTTCCTTCGAGCTATGTCATAAAATATTACATTTTTTTTCAGACGTCGGACGTAATTTTTAATGTATTCGTTGTTTTGGGTTGCGTAACGATCTCGAGACACACCGAAAAATCTTGAATTTTTCTTAGTTGTTGTTATTATTATTATTATTATTATTATTAATATTAAATTCTATTATTTAATTTAAACTGTCTAGTCGATCTGCCGACTAATCGTAAAAAACAAAAGAAATGAAAGTAAAGTTGATTAAATGGATGAATGAATTTATGTAATTCAATTATGGAGTATGAATAAAC
Source organism: Encarsia formosa (assembly GCA_038277355.1). Lineage (NCBI taxonomy): Eukaryota > Metazoa > Arthropoda > Insecta > Hymenoptera > Aphelinidae > Encarsia > Encarsia formosa. The sequence continues at coordinate 129,326,978 of CM076184.1, forward strand.
TCAAAGTACGGATTTTTTGGGAATCAGCTTAAAATGAAAAAAATAACCTAAAAACGGTCTGAGAAAGCATGAGAAAATAAAAACAAGTAAAAAAATATTATAAATTTTTGTAAGTACTTTGAATACAAAAAAGTAATATATAAGAAAACAAAAAGATTTACTTTAGATTATTTTAGATAATTAAATTTTGTTTAACTTAAATCAAGTACATAATAAATTACAGTAAATAATTAATCAAATATTATAATAATATTTTAGTAAAAATTATGTTAAAATAAAATTTGATTGATTAAAACGGTTTTTTTTTTTAATCATGGAGATGATTTGGTGGTTGTTCGTATTGATGAAATAATAAGAAATTCCGATGATTGGTCGAACGAACTAGTTATAATATTTTTATTTTTTTTTAATTTATAAAATAACTTATGCTTTATTTGGTATAGTGTACATTATACTTTTATTAAACTACTTAAAGTATCTTTACTTCATATTGTAATTGCATTAAACCTGTAAAATAACTTCATCAGTAAATAAATAAATAAAATCCATACTACCGAGTAAAAAAAAAAAAAAAAAAAAAAAAGGTTAAAGGGTTTTTAACAGAAACTTTACCAACTGTCTTCCCGAGATACCGCCTGACAGTGACGATTCTACCCTCGCACTTAGGTTTGATTGTATCATCTCCAAATCCGAATCGATTATTATGATTATTATCAAACAAAATAAAAGCAATCTCGGTAAAACCCGTCGGTTAATAACTCAAAACTCTCTTACCCCCAGCCCCCGTCAACACCGACTTACCGATATTTATATGCAATATTTTAGTGGGGTTCGTCGTACCACCCAGGGGGGTGCATTACAATGCGCCAGCCTTTTCAAATAAATTAGCCCCCCTACTTTTTTTTTTGTACCCAAGGTGTTTTACTCCATCCCCTCGGTTTTTTAAGTTCACTCTCGGGTGGAGGGTAAATATTGGCTTTTTTTGAGTGTCTAATTGTGGATGTTTTTTTTTTTTTTTTTTTTCTTGCTTTCAGGAGGAGGCGACTGTAGGGAGAGGAGCTACTCTAATAGGTATATACAGTGTTTATTAGCTTTACTTTCTTTTGTTACGAGGGTAATGGATTTTAATGTTTGGATTCGGGACGAGATTTTGATTGTTCGGTGATTTCTCTTTTACTTTAAAAATAAATTTTTTTTAGAAAGGTTTTTGTAAGAAAAAAGTAAATAGTGTTCCACAAAAATCACGAAAAAGTTCAAAGTGTTTGCAAAAATTTTTTTTACAGATGTGTTTTGGTTAAAACTCCTAGCACCAACTTCACAAAGTCACGTGACTCAGATGCTTACAACCTCAGCTTATAAAACTAAAGCATGTAATATTAGGAAAACATTAAATCATAATTTAAGTACAGTCACGAGTAATTTCATATTTACAACAATTAATTTCACCAGCACTAGTAAACTTTTTGAGCCACGTGACTATACAATATGGCGTCATTCATCAAGAATTTCGGCGGGAATTTAAAATCAATAGAATCAAATATTAAAAAATTAAATTATATAATCAATTTTCAATCAAAAACAAAAACTATTTTTTGTGTTCTGAAATTTTCCGGTAACTCCAAAGTTTCCATTAATCAAGAAAACCTGCAGACACAATTAAAATTCAAAACGAGCTCTATAACAGCACAAGAAAAAATTGCACCCGCAAGAAAAAAAAAAAGGCAAAAATTCATTACCACTCACGGTCACTAATTATCAAACGATTTTTCCGAGCGATTATCGAGCTTTGCGAACGCTGAGTTCTGTGGATAGATTCGAAATTATTGAAAATGTAGGATTTGAATTTTGGAAACAAAAAATGTTGACCAATTTTGAATTTTTCATGAAAATGTACGTGACCAGCTGTTTTAATGTACGCTTTGCAATTGTAAATTAATGGGGTTTTTTCTTTGTCAGTCAAGTAATTTTTTTTTTTTTAAACTTATTTTCGAGCTGTCGTTCTTTTGTGAGAAATCCAACTTGTTCTTTGGTATTATACGATACAAATTATTTATTTATTAACATTATTTTTATTTTATAAAATTTTTAATTTTTGTTCAAGGACTTGTGCTAATCACACTGTTCGTCGTGTCGGTTCAGTCAACGCCGTTTCAAATATGTAAGGAGAATAAATTTTTTGAACCCATTACTAGCCTCGACATTCCCAGTTGCAAGAACAAAGATCGATGTCCACTTCACTTGGGCCGCGACATCGAAGTTTCTGTAACGTTCAGAGTCCGTAAGTCGCAAAATGAAAATTTTCTGTCTTTAAATGAAAAATTTACATAATTAAAGAAAATAAAATAATAAAAATAATTCTCAAAAGTCGTCGTATTTTATTTTCAGCTCACTACTCAAAGGTACTGAAACCGAAAATAAAGATCACTAAGTTGATATCGTTCAACGTCGAGATCAGGGAGGAAGACATGTGCTACAGCTTGACCAATGCCAACTGTCCCGTTGAAAAAAACGACATAGTAACGTCTTCGTTCAAACTGCCTCTGGAATCTCGTTTCATACCGTGGAACGGTTTGCACTGCAACATTGAGATGTCGCTGGAAAATGAACGGGGACAGCCTCTGGTTTGCATGAAGCTGCCTGTGGTTATTTGGAAACAATAAAACTTTTTTCTAAATCGAATAATGTGTAGAAGTTAATATGATGTGCTAGTCCTAGTTTTACATAAGTTTATACTTTACGTGGATAAGAAAATTTTACAACTTTTCTGGATAATTGTTTAACTGTATTGAGAGAATTGTCTCAAACTATTTGTACGATTTGAATATTAAAAAAATATATTTTTTATCGTAAAATTTAGCAGTTACAGTCTTTTCGTGAACCTTCAAGTAGTTTTTGACGTATCTACAAATGTAAATCGTGAAATATAAAAATTAATGCATCACGTTTATATCTTGTAATATTGAAAATGCAGTATACGTGCACTCAGAGAAAGATTTGATTGGACCAATTAAATATTCTTTGTTCCCTCAATAGTCGAAACATTGTAGCAGTTACAATACGTATAGTAAGGATAATAATACATATTGTTACGACTAGCAAAGCAAATCTAACCTAACCTAGCTAATTTTTAAAATCTTAAAATTGAAGTCATTATTTCTTAAATATTGTGATTTTTATAATCATTTGTATATTTTTTAAGATTAAAACTATTCATTAAATACATTAATTATACCAAAATCACAAAAAAGAAATTTTTAAAAATTAAGTTGTGCTATACCAGTGTAACTAGAAACATGTTAACCCTTAATACACATTTAGTCAGCGCTACCATGATATTGTTACTGCTACAATGTGCATCATTGTCTCTATATTAACTATGGCATCTTAGTTGTTACAATATATTGTTGACCCAATCAAACCTTTCTCTGAGTGTGGCTTGCATGTTCGCTGAATAGTACTACTAATACATAAGTTCACAAAATTAAAAAAAAAATGAAGATATTTTATGGTAAAAACAATTTTTTTTTTAATTCTATATATACATATACTTTTATTACATGCATAACAAAAAATTCAGACATTTGAGTTTTTAATATAAAGTTAAACGGTTCATTATAACCGTATTTACTCTGTCTCAACGATATTGATTAAGATTACATTCAAGGATTAGTCTTCGCTATATTATCTTTTGGGACGTTTGTTGAACCTACAACCTGGAATAAATGTAAAGATGAAAATGTTCCTGAATTGCCAGTAAAAAAGCTCACGATCGATGCTTGCCCGGGTAACATAACACAACACGATCACCAATGCCATGTCAAAGTTGGTCAAAAACTCGAAGTCAACGTAAAATTCAGTGCCCGTAAGTAAGAAAAAATCATATTATTGTCAGGTCTTGTCAATACCGTCAGGGTTTATGCTTGACTTGTTATGTAAATAAATTTTTCATTGAAATCGTCCAAAATAGTTTAACATCAAAAAAGGGTTTGATTATTTCAGTTTTGAATGCATCGGAGTTAAGGCCTAAAATCAAAGTACTGAAGAAATTCGGGCTTCTCATGGGCACATTTAAATTAGACTACGATCTTCCCGGCATAGACTTGTGCAATTTCTTGAAACCACACTTGGCACGTTGTCCACTGAAGAAAGACGATGTCGCCAGTGTACTTTTTTGGTTGGACACAGACGAGTTAGAAAACATTACGGGTATTTCGTTGGTGAAATTATTGAAACCAGTACTCGACATGGAACTTTATCTGTATAATGAAAAGAAAGATATCCTTGGTTGTATCTCCATACCCTCAAGTATCAGCTAGTTAAAAGTTCAATTGTTACTTGATGTAAGTTGATGAAATTAAACTTGCAACTGTCATATGTAATTGTGTCTTTACTTTTTTAAACATTTTTTATGCAACTAACAAATTAAAAAAAAAAAAATTTATTCTTTGCTTGGGTTACTGAGGAATTTGTTGAAACGGTTTGTGAGTTAGATACTAGAAAAGACACATACGTATTATAAACCTGGTCTCTTAGACCACAAAATTATGAAAATTTATAGGAACACAGTTTTTTGAAATGAAATTTAATATGATGCGATGGACAGCGACGCATGCATAAAAACTTTTTTTTTAATCAAATGATGTCTATATGTTAACAACGATGTGCTAGTCCGAGGCTTACTTAATTGTAAAGATAACAGGAACATACTCACAATTGTCTTAATAATTTGATTTGTTCGGAAACAACAAATATTAATGTAAACAAACAAAAAAATTTACTGTATTAAAGATTGTGAGAATGATGTTCTCTATACTTTGCTTGATTTTCTTAAAAAATTTGTGCCAGGTTCTGCTCTAGTTAAACTATAAATTTCAATAATTTCATAGTTAGAAACTCGATAACAAATAGACAGATAATGACAATGATAATTGGTAATATTCAGCCATATTCTTAAGCCCGTAAATCTTTCATCTAATCTCTAACAAATGCATAAAATAAATCGTAAAATTGCATAACTTTAGGATTTTTCGAACTTATAAATGCAGTGTCGCTTGCATCCTTGGTGAATAGTATCACTAAGGAACTCAGTTATTAAAAAATTTTGAATTTTTTTTTTTCAAAATGAAGATATTTTATGGTAAGAACAAATTTATAATTCATTATAGAAATTCTTTAAAACAATATTTTTGAAACATATGCATACAACTTTTTGCTAAGTTATGATGTTAATTATTCATATTTAAGGATTCGTCATAATTATAAGTTTTGGGGCTTTTGTCGAGTCAACAAGGTGGTATCAATGCAAACGTAAAGACGTTCCAGAATTGCCAATAAAAAGACTCTCGATTGATGCCTGCCCAGGTGACGTAATGCAAAGCCCGTGCAATGTCAAAGTGGGTCAAAAAGTTGAAGTCAACGTGGAGTTAGGAATCCGTAAGTAAAAAAAAAAACCATAGTTTAACAGTTAATTTCTTTCGCCATTGTTTTATTAAATTCATAAACAATTTTTCAAAATTTGTCACGGAATGGAAGTGAATTTTTTTGTTTTTTTCAAAATATGTAAGAACGCGTACTACCAAAATTTGATGAAAAAAAGTACCGAAAAAATTCTGTAATACATAGTCAACTTCATCTTAGACTATCGCTTCTAGCTCTTTAGTAGTTTCATAATTTTTAATTTTTTTATCGCCCAGAATAAAAATTATTTTTTCGGTCATGAGTGTTAGCTCAAAAATGCAAATTCTCAAAATTTATTATCACATGTGGATCGTCTAAAAAATTGATAGAGCGAAGCAAGAAAATTAAGTTATAAATTATCTGGACTCTGGGTTTCCCCGTGATGTCCTTTAATGAGATCTTTTCTCTTAATTACTTTACGAGCCTTTGGCCTAATGACCAATTACAGCTCGCACCTGTTCATTGACCATCTCTGAAGTGTAATTGAGGTATTGAGCCGCCCATGCAGACCGAAGCTAAGCCCAGCATCTGCATCGGCAGCTCGGTTGCACTTCGACCTCTCAATCGTTCAATACGGTCGAACAAAAAAATCATATTGCCTATCTTTGAATCAATAGTTGTGATCCCAACACTTTTTAGAATAAAAAATCAAAAAATTATAAAAGCCATTGGCGTAAATAGAACTTTCACTAATATTTAGATTTAATTGGAATTACCTAAAACCGTTTAACTAAATTATTTGAATTTTTCAGTTATGGATTCATCAGTATTAAAGCCTAAGCTCACAGCGACGAAGAATTTGCATCTCGGAAAGATTTCGATGAATCGAAGTCTTCCCGAATTGTGCGGTTCCTTAATCGAGGGCAGTTGTCCACTGAAGAAAGACCAAGTCGTCAGGGCACGTTTCTGGCTGGACACCGACAATTTAAACAAAGTCAGAGGTATTAGGTTGTTCAAGGTATTCCAACCAGTAATAGATATGGAATTTTTATTGTACAACGAAAAAAATGATGTTCTTGGGTGCGTTTCCATACCAGTCAGAATCAGTTAGACAAAAGACTACCATTGATTTTGAATTATAATTTGATAAACTGTTGCCATTGTAATATGTAATTGTATATTTGATTTATGATTCTTAATAAACTTTTAGCCTCAGCGAAAATTGTTACTGCTGATTACAAAAAAAATATTTTTCTTCGCTTTCTAAAGCCCACACCAAGATCTTCAAAATGAAACCCTAGACTTCCTGTTCTGATCAATGGATTCAGTTTCCCAAATGATTTATCAAAATGTAGTTTTTTGAGATAACAGAAATGCTGTACACAACCACAGATATTTTCGTAATTGCTTTGAGCCATTAAATTTGTTATATTTTCTTAACCGGTAGAACCAAAGAAATGAAAATGAATAAAAATAATTTTATTTCCCTCAAATATCTCTTCCGTGACTAATATACACATTGTTCAATTCTTCCTGGTGGCGTATGGATTTTGGATACTACTAGCGCCATGCTTTTAATTCCATTAACCTCAAAGCCGTCATTAAAACCGCACCTTTGTAAGTGTTTTCTGGTAATAAAATCATTTATGACCCTTTAGGGAAACTCACATTTTCAGGCCCTTTTCGCATGTCCGTCAGATGGCACTCTACAAGTTATACAAGAATACAATCTCTTGCACGAGTGCGAGAGAGACAATTGCTGTATAGGTTATACCAATTTCACGGGCAACTTGTATATCTGTAGCTATTGTTTGGGCGTCCGACTATAGGTCCTTGGAAAACAACGTTGTTGTTCCCCGAGGGCCACTGTTGGGTTTAAACGCAGCTTAGTCATAGTCAGGTACAAACAAGTTCAACCAGAGTAATCTATTCAATGTGCTGTGGAAGTGGTTTTGTAAGATAGTTCGAGTAAACAGGTAGACAAAGCGGGTGGAACTGAATCTTATGACGTTCACAAGCCTGACTCATAATACTTATTTCCTCCGTGTAGGGTCGTTCGCGTCAACACTTACAGAAAAATCCGCGCTGTGAATTCGAGGTGGCGTTGCACTGGCGGCATCTCTTGCAGAAAAATTCGGCTGTAAATTCGAGGTGGCGCTGCGAACGTGCACATAACGAATATCATGCCCTTTGAGCCCAAGTACATTCGATTCTCCTAGCGGAGGATAACCCGTGAAAAAGGAATAAAAAAAAGGACATTCGATCGGTCTTTTTAACTTAAATTCAAAGTAAAAATCTTTTAGAACATATTTGACATGGAGATCGCATTAATTAAAGGTACGTAAATTATTGTATTTTATTATTATTATTTTTATATTGTTAAAAATTCTTAGTGTATGTTAATATTACGATCTGAAAATAGGACTATTTATTAATAGTAATCAACATAATTAAGAATATCGAAAAGTATTATGTTTCAATCCGTATCTTACCACCTTATTGGCTAGATTTTATGACATTTAATTTTTTTTTTATATCTTTTTTTAAATTTTTCTGATAAAACATTCACCATAAATTATTATATATATTGACAACAATTTGATTTTCATTGAAGGCTTAATCGTCGTTGCAATATTGGTGCCTCTTGCTCAGTCAACAACGTGGGATAAATGTAAAAGTGGTCCCGAACTGCCCGTCAAAAGTTTCTGGATCGACGCCTGTCCAGGTAAAATCGACCAGTCGGGTCACAAATGTCAAATCAAAATCGGCCATAAACTTGAAGTCAAAATCGAATTTGGAATCCGTAAGTAATTCGGCTTATTTCTTTGAAACTGACAAATTTTTTTCTTTTGAATTTAATTCATTAATATACTTTTTTTCAGTAAAAAACGCAACGGTTCTGAAACCAAAGATAGACGCGACCAAAGTGCAAATAAGCCTGACGAAAAAAGATATTTCTAATCTGGACGTTTGCGAAAGTTTGACAAAGGGCCATTGTCCACTCATCAAGGGAGAAATTGTGAGTGCTCAGTTTTGGCTGGATACAGACCAAATAGATGTGCCGAGTTGGTGGCCCAGACCAGAAATCGACGTTGAACTGTCGGTTCACAACGAAAATAATGAAAATCTCGGCTGCTTGTCAGTACCAGTACTCATCAGAAATTGGTGGTAATTAAATGAAGCGATTTTGTAAAAAATATCGATGTTTAATCATGAATGTATGTCCTAGTATGTAGTTTTATAGGTTTAAAGCTTCAGTTCAATGCTCAAAATTTTCTTTGTATTTTTTTGTTTAAAAAAGTAATTTTTTATTTTCTTACGATGAAGGAAGGTATAAAAAAATCAGATAAGTAAATGTATAATTCATTGTTTTTTTTAACTGTTTTTTCCATAATCATTCAAGTATGAAGAATTTGTAAACTTCAAAAGAACTCATGCGGAAACGAATTTTTGTAATTTTTGTAAATTATTCATAAATAAATTGAGAAACATACACTCAAACATGATGTCTTAGACTTTTAATTATAGCACCTTCGTGTCATTGACCAAGTTATTGAAATTAGAATAAAAAACATTCGATTCAATCAATTAAACATTGTTTAAATTGAATAAGTTTTTAATTAACCTTGATAAGATAAAAATTTCTTTTATTTACATTCTCAAGTACAAAAAATGTGTACTCTCTCTTGAGAAAAAATACTTATAAGTGACTTCGAGCAACTTTAAAAAATTATTTTTGTGGCTTTTGTATTACTTTTACTGTGTCCGTAAGAAGAAGTGCAGAACTAAATTGTACAAACTTTAAAATCTGCGAGTCTGAATAAAAAATAAAAAATGAAAATATTTTATGGTAAGAAAAAATGTTTACTTTTTAATTTTTATCTTCTTGCTTATGAAGAATTCAATAGTTCAAATTATAACATAATAGTGTATTTGCACATGTAATTATTACTATTCAAATTTATAACACTTTGGTTACTCAAATTTGACTTTTTTATTACTTATTAATAATTCTTTCAAACTGTAATGAGATTAAAAATTAAATTTAACTTGTTGCCATCAAAGGAATAGTGATTCTCGCATCTTACTTAATACTGATCGAGTCGACTTCGTGGAATTTTTGCAAAGACGGTCCTCGACTTCCCATAAAAAGTCTCTGGATTTACAACTGTCCTGGACCAAAGGATCTACCTTGTCCACTTTACATAGGCAATGATCTTCAAGTCAATGTGAAGTTTGAAGTCCGTGAGTTAAAGTTTCAGAATGTTTATCATCAACTTATAAAATTTCTAAATTCAGTACACGTACCTTATTACTAAAAATTTACTAAATTTTGTATTTTTTCTAAATTTATTTGAATATCAAGATTTATCTTGAAATAAAGTCAAGATTAAAAATTTCACAATTTTTCCAGACCAAGACAAGATCACTTTTTTCGAATTTCTAATAATTAAAAAAAAAATTTATACAAAATTTCTGAAATTTCAATATGTTTTTGGGCTCTCATAAGAAGATCATTAAACTTATTCCAAGAGTGATCAAGATTCAGCAATGTTATTTTTCCGGCCTTTAAAACTAAAAATTTCTCATACGTAGAGACTTATTTTGCGAAAAAAGTGCTTACAGAACGGTTTTTCGGCTAAAACAGTATACATCTAAGACTGGCTAACCATTGTCCAAAAATGAAAATTTCAGAGCTCGTTTTTTGAATTCGGAGCCGATAGAATTTTATCGCAAGAGCTTCTCGTAAGAATTATTTTTTTATTTTTACAGTTGAAAATTCAACCGTTTTAAAGCCCAAGATAAAAGCGAAAAAAATCGGTATCAGCATTAAATCGTCAGAGCTTTCCGAAGTTGACGGCTGCACGACTTTGATCGAGGGCAAGTGTCCACTGAAAAAGGGCGACGTTGTAGCCTCGAACTTCTCTCTGCTCACCAAAGTTAGCGTGCCCTGGAGCGGCTTTGAGTGCAACATGGAACTGTCACTGCACAATGAGAATGGACAAAACATCGGTTGCTTCTCGCTACCCGTGATCATTTATAAATAATTTATCACCCTTTTTTTGATTTCTAGGTGAAAGTTGTACTGTTATTGCTATTTTGTTTGAATAAAGTAAAATTTTTGAAATCGTTTCATCTTTTATTTGTATAGTCTTAATAGGGAGGATACATTCGATGATGTATCGAAATAAAATTGACGCGTATTTTTTCTTTTTTATATATTTCCGATGTAAAATGCTTATTGATGACGTAGAAAATAATTTCTCCGGTAATGTTGATAAAAAAATTATTAAAAATATTTCAAAATTTATAAAAAATCGAGAAATTTTAGAAAAAACTAGATAATTAGAAGTTGTGCATATTCTCTGTTATAAATTATATTTTTTTGCAGTTTAGAATGTTTAGTGAGATTGTATATGTTCTGTGAGACAACCTGGAATCATCAAATAACTACACATCTGTCACATTCTTAATAAAAAATTCAAAATATCATTGTTTTACGAAAAAAAAAAAAAAAATTATTTTACCTAAAATTGAAAATTGAATACTTAATAAAAATTGTAGGATACACATTTTTGTTTATTCATTTGTTTACTACAATACAAAAATAATAATAATAAATATCAAAAATCAAATAAAAATATTCCATCTACTTTCCTATAATTTCGTTGATTTTTCAAATTAATAATCCATTTAAAAAAAATAATTTTTCTAAAACAAAGCCAAATTGATCAGTCAAGCGCACCGGACCAAAAACGCCGAGATGCCTACCACCGCGCTGGAATGCGCCCCCCACGAAAATTCCGGATTTAGTTTATCGGGACAGATTCCTACGAGTTCGAGAATTCCCGCTGTTTCAATAATTTCGCTTATCGTACTAATTTCTTTTTTTTTTTTTTTTTTTTTTTTTTTTTTGTGAATACTATTCACTGAATATTGTAATTTATGGCTAGAGGAAATTAGGGATTTTTTTCTGTCTTCTGAAATTATTGAATGCAAGCCCAAAATTTTCGCCTTCTTTTTGGACTCTTAAAATTCTACTTTAAATTTGAATACTGTAAAACTTTTTTTGTTTCCACTAATTATTACATCTATAAATTAATCAATAATCGTAAAGAGAAATTAAAAAATTATATTTCTAGATAAAAAAAAAACACACAATAGCTCGGATGGAGATTTCACTGTAAAACAATTAGACTGCAGATAACTGAAAGTAGTGATGCACAGCTCAAGCCCCGGAAGTAGCACGATTCGCCTCAATTAAGGTTTGAATCTCGTCTATCAACGGGTGATTCACGCGGAAAAAATAATTTAAGAGAGAGGAATTGAAGAGCCGATTGACCGGTCGCTTTGGCGCCAATTTAAAATTCAACTTATTCGCAAACAATCTTTCATACGTATTAAATTAATGACCAACAACAATTTAATTTTCTTTTTTTTTTATGAATTCGTTGTAATTGTTTCTTTTATAATAATAATTACGTACATGTGCTAAATTAAAGATACCAATTTTCTGGTTTCCATTTACAGTATAAATTTACATCTTTTGACAAACTTATGCACTTTGAACTTTGAAGGCTTTTACATACTCAAGTAGATTTTATGGGTAATTATAAGGAAAATTTTACAAAGTGTATTCTTGCTATTATCTTCACATTTTTAAGGAAAAAGTATGAATTTGTTTATTGGTAACAGAAAATAAATAGTTTGAAGTTCGATCTGGTGGAATGAAAATTAGATAAATATTCAATTTTATCGTGAAAGAAAAGAAAGTTTAAAAATTTTCTGCACGAATGTTTACTTTATCAAACTCTACAAGGTATACTTGAATGAATATTAGTTTAGTTTTGCAATAATTGTAAATAATTTAAAAACAAAGGTCATATTTTGATTATAAATCAACTGTTTTTACAATGAGAGTTGTAAAAACTTTGAAAAACTTGCTTTGTTAAATATGCTGCATTAAGGTTGCAAAAACTAAAAGTTTTGTGTATTTGGGAATTAAGCTATAAGTTAGATTTTTTATAGAAAATCACTTTTTTATTGTAATAAGTTAAAAATAAGGTTAATTGATTTACAAAGAATAATAATCAATAAACCATGCATCGGTAGAAAAAAAAAAATTAATAAATCGTTCTCGGAATTCGGCTTTAATCAATCCCTTCCAGAATTTCGATTATTCAAGCTGTTACAAAAAAGTTTACTTCGTTGCATCACTTTTTTACAATTCTATAAAAATGAAAAAAAAATTTTTATAATTCTTTTGCAATGAATAATGAGTTTTTTGTAATTAAAACAAACCGGCCAGTACGAAGAAATTTTTAACACGTTCGTAAAAATAACTCGTAAAATCTAAAAATAAACAACGGCTATGCATTAATTTCTTGGCCTTGGTCGACGACTCCCGAGCTCATTAAATCACGCGAACGAGTAAAAAAAAAAAAAAAATTTCGACTTTTCGTTTCGTTTTCGAATCGAAAAAATTTTCCCTGCAAAGTTGTATTATCGCGTAACTCGATGTTGTTAATCGGTCATCGAGATGTAATTCAATCCGACTCGCATTTTTTTTTTTCCTCGAGTGAGTGTCGAGTCGAATGTCCGTGTTTGTAGCGATTTTTAACCGGAAACATTTCTTTTTTTATTTTCAAAAGGAGTTGATAAAAAAATAATTTTGAGGATAGCGATGAATAACGCCAAAATCAGAAAACTAAAAAAAAAGGCGATGGATCTCGAAATTGCTGAATCATCGCATGTGGGTTTTACCCGTTTATATTTTAATAGATAAAAACAACTAAATAAGCGTCCCGGATTATTTATTGCTTATTTATCTTCGGAAATAATAATGATAATAATAAATTTTAATTAGAGTAAAATGTAAGATCGATATAAAAAGCCGTTTTATGACACTAAAATAATTATAATGTTCAAACGGTTGAACTTGAAGAAGGAATAAGCAAGAAAATCAGTCAAAAGGTGTGTGTATCTTTAATGAAGTCGCTAAGACTCGGGCTTTTTTCACACGCGAGCCGCTCGGTAATTACGCACTAGTCACGTAGACAATATTTTTCCTGTTTTCGTAATAATGCTCGAGTGGAAAAATCATGGGAATTTTATACTTATTTTCATAATTATTTTATTAATAAATATAATATTTAGCAATAATGATAACTATTTTTATTTTATTTTTTTTCGTTTTAGTACTCTGCTAAAATCAGTTTGGCAATAGTCACGTTTGTCACGTTACTTTTTCGAGTGTCGTATTTGTAACTTATTATTATGTTGATAGTATTTACTACGTTTATTTAAAAGAAATCTACTTTTTCGATACAAATCTAATTGTTTCTCTAACGATCCAACTTTTTATCATTTTTAAAAACGGGACAAGTCACGTACATCATTTTTTTCAAATGAGTGCTTATATTAACAATAAGTTCGATAAAATAAGTTATTTTTATAATTTTCATGAGTTTCAGTTCATTGGCAAAAGTCAATACGAGTTAGACCGATTTGAATGAAAAATCAAAAATTATTATTAAATTTTAAAATCAAACTTATTTTAAATCAAATAAACTAAATTCTAGACTGTAATTATTGTTTTTTTCTAATTCCCAGCGAAGAAAAACCTTAATCCAAATTCTGCCACGAATAAAGTTACTTTTGGCCAATAAAATGTCTGTTAAAGACGATTTATTATTCAAGCCTGCAGAAAAAAGTGTTAAAATGACCTTTGCTATGATTCTATTGATATATTACAATAAAAAAAAATTTTCGACATGCACCAGCCGCGAATAAAATGACCCTTCCGACAATTTTATAAGCTTATAGTCATTTTTTTCGTGGCTGATGTGATGATAAATTTTTTTTATCATGCAAATGTTATTTTCACAATTTTCTCCCAGAATAAATTAATAAATAACTCTGTTTAAAGATATTTTAGTCGAAGAAAGTACCCCAATCGTAACTTTATTCGTGGCAGATTATTGGCTAAGTTTTTCTTCGCTGGGATCATCGATATAGAAGGATTCATTCGTGTAATAATGAATTAATTTTCATAATCCGCAATAATTTACAAAATAATCGTACTTTGATAAATTTAATTCAGAAAGAAGCAACATACACAGTCGAGTAGACGAAATTCAATCAGAAAACAAACTAATTACCTACACACCGTGAAGAAGAAGGCGCGCCGGCCGTTTCCGGAGCCCCAGCCGAGCTGCGGAGGAATTTAGAGCGTCGGAAGCGATAACGAACGCTGCAGCTTTTACGAGTCTCGCTTTATTATATTTGTGCGCGAGCACTGCTGCACGCTTATGCGCGATTTTTCACGTAATATTTCCTAACTGATAAGCCCAACGCAAAGCCGACTGTGACGATATTACGGCCCTACTTTGGGAAATTATGGGCCCGATCGAGATTTTATAGAAGTCCTTTTTCAATTTTCAGGTATTTGGAAACCGAATGATTTTCTTGAGTACGAGGGGCTGGAGTTCTAAAATCAAATCAGTGATTTTTTTTTTTCTTTTAAACATTACAGGGAACATATACCTTGAAAATAATCTTTGGCTTAATTATTGGTAGTAAAATTTTGAGAATTTTTTAAACTATTCCAAGTGATACTTATCGAAAAAACAAAGCACATTGGAGTCCATTTTTTTTGGTAAATTTAATTTTAAGGTTTCCGGGATGAAAATGAATTTTTTTTCTTGTAGTTTTATAAATATTGTTTGAAGTAAAGACCTCTTGGACCCAGTTTATGCGAGATCGACTTTACACCTGACCGACGGGCTGAGCACTCCAGAGTCAAAATCAGTCATTTTTTGTGTATTTTTTTTTTTTACTTTTTTAAAAATTACGGGGAAATATATTTTGAAAACTATCTTAGACTATGAAGTTTTTGAATGATTTTAAATATTTCTTTCGACTAGTTTTATGGTGACTCTGGAGTGCACAGCCCCTCGCACCTGACCCCAGTTTATGGTACACTTTTACCCGTGAAACCCCGTCGGGTATGAATAGACTCATTCCATTCAACTTTGGATCAGGTACAGGATCAGCTCCCACCAGGGCGGTGTATACCTACATTTGTGCTTGTATTTAAATATTTAGATCATCTCGGTGATAGTTGAAACAATCGGAGGTTTCAATGAGGGTTCAACGGCCCTCCCTCCACTCGGAACCATAAAGTCCGAAAAATGATCTCTTTCTCGTCTCAGTTGAAGCCAAGCAGGCAAAGAAGATCGACAGCAGTTGTGTCAGGTACTCGGACACTAGAAAAATGGAGTTTGTGCGTCTGGAGCTGCAGCAGTTCCTGAACTTTGTCCAGCCGCACCCGATAGCCGACCATCTGGAGTTCGTCCTTCCGTACGCCACGGATCCGAATCCGGAAATCCGTAGAGTCATGCTCGACTTCCTGGCCGAGCACGTGGACCGCGAGCCCGAGCTGATACCCAAAGGTTTGGACGTGCTAGAGAGCCTCCTGGAGCCCGACAACCTCGACCCTGAGCTAGCGGAGTTGGGCCGGAGGTTGGTAAGACCGGTACCCGGATGGCTGGGGAGCGTCGATCAGCCGACCCAGACGATGCTCAAGGTCAAGACCAAGTGCGAGCAAATTTTCTTGAGGATGTCCAGGGACAAGAGCGACCTGGTGGGGATGCTGCAGATGCCCGCCCGGAAGCTGGAGACCAAGCTCGAGAGCAAACCCGGACGGAGGATAAGGCTCATCAAGGAGCTGAAGAGCATGGCCGCGGGCGAGTCCCTGAGGAAGAGGGCGATGTTCCTGACCTTCCTGAGGAAACACAGAGGCTCCCTCGACATCGACATCGTTGGATCATTGTGCTATTCTTGGGAATTTGAAAGTGTCCGGAGCCTGTCTGACCGTAAACCTACAAGATTCTGAACTGTGGGGACATTTCAAAGTTTCAAGGATTTTTTGATGTGTTAAAGTGATTCAGAAAAATTAGTTCACTTGAGTGTAGTTCTTAAGAATACTTTTTAGCCAGCAGTCCAAAAGATGATAAGTTGTATATAAATTGTATATATTTTTAGACTTCAATTTCGATAAAATTGTTATTTAGTGAAAATTCTGGACTCTGCTGGTGTTTTAAAATGTAGTTTTGAAGGTAGTTGTAGAATTTTTTGGATTTCAATGGTATTTTATCTGGTGAAAATGCATAATAAACTATTTATGAAGATAACTTCCATGAGTTAATTGTTAAGACCCCCAACCATATTTTCAACCTCCCATAACGCCAAAAATAAGAGACTGTAGGTACTTGTTACATATAACGCATCAAAATCACTTATTTTGAGTCTTAAAAATTGCGAGTCTTCAAAGTTCTTTTGTTTTATGATTAAAAAGCTTTCAAATTTTCCTACTTTGAAGCGTCATACACTCAGAGAAAGATTTGATTGCACCAATTAAATATTCTTTGTTCCCTCAATAGTCTAAATATTGTAGCAGTTACAATACGTATGGTAAGGATAATAATACATATCGTTGCGACTAGCAAAGCAAACATTCAAAAATCTAACCTAACCTAGCTATTTAAAAAAATCTAAATTGAAGTCATTATTTCTTAAATATTGTGATTTTTATAATCATTTGTATATTTTTTAAGATTAAAACTATTCATTAAATACATTAATTATACCAAAATCACAAAAAAGAAATTTTTTAAAATTAAGTTGTGCTATACCAGTATTACTAGAAACATGTTAACCCTTGATACGCATTTAGTCAGCGCTGCCATGATATTGTTACTGCTACAATGTGCATCATTGTCTCTATATCAACTAGGTATGACATCTTAGATGTTACAATATATTGTTGACCCAATCAAACCTTTCTCTGAGTGTATCTTAAAAACTATGTTGTCAATTTTTCGAAAAAATCTCTATTTTCAAATATTAGAATTTTCAAATCGTTGGACCTACTCGTTGAAAAGGTAATTCAGGTTAGGTCAACCTAGTCAGCTCAAGAGAGAAGAGTGATTAGCAATAATCCTCTCTTGAGTCCCCGCCCCCCGAGCCTGACCCCTGGCTTAGGGGGCTGGATCAGTCGTAATACTGCAGTTGTACTGCACACTGTACGTGATGCTTCTAAGACACCTGTTTAGTTGTTGTCAATTTAGACAGATTCAGATAAACAATAAACAATCGAAAAAATTAAAAATAATTTATTGACGTTGGGAGCAATACGTCATTATTTTGAAAAATTCAGACAACAAAATAAAAATAATGATGAAAAAGATTGAATCAGAATTTTACAACTTTTGTAAGTTGTCTGAAATATTTTTAATTATATGTTATTTTTTATTTATTCTAATGAATTATATATTCTTAGATCTGAAGGCGATGCTATGTTTTAAAAAAGGGGGAACGTTGTAATAAATAAATTAATAAATCTATGAACTGTGAAACCCGTTATTTTGATTTGATAAAAAAAATAAATAAATAAACAATCCAGTTTTTATATAAATAAAAGTTTTTTTATTTACTTTCCCCTGCACGTAGTCCGATACTACTCGCTTAGTTTTCAATACTTTTTTGAGAAAACTTCTAAACTTCATTTCACTTTGCACAGGCTTTTTTTTTTAAATTCTAATTAAATTTTTCGAAATTTGCCAAAATTTGTATAAATTTTTTTTATTTTAAGAGTATATTCCAAAATTTGCAAGTCTCGATGATATTTTTGTCCCTACACGGAAAAAAAGTAGGATAACCTATAGTCGTTAGACCAAGCCACAAAGGATTTTATTTTACTTATTTGTTAATAATAATTACGGTTTTAGTTGAAAGATTAAGTTTTTTTTTATTGTTAATGATACAGTTTATTCAAAATACTTAAGTGGGAGACCTTCGAAATTACAGTTAATTTTGAATATTAGTAAGAATTGTACTAATTGAGAGTTTCTGAGTAGAAATGATAAAAATAAAATAAAATAAATTACCAGATACTTGTAAATTTACTGCGCAGGTCATAGTAATTTTGCTTCGCAGCGGGAGGTTCCCATTTTTTACATCGCTGAGCGAGGTAAATTTACCCCGATTTTTTTCTTTTACAGTGTAGTTTTCTGACAACTTTTGCTTAATATGGGTACTGCTTTCAGTGTACACTGAAAAATCAAGGTAGGGGGACAATCTTTCAACAACAAAGTTTCCAATGAAAAAAATTTCCAAAGGACAAAGTTTCCAAAATATTTTTTTTCCAAAATAAAAAGTTTCCTATTTATCCTGAAAATACATAATATACATATAAAATACAATTTTTACCAATCAAAAATTAATTGTGTCGACCAAAGGCCAGCAGATGGTCTCTCCCATTCCGGTACCGAGGGGCTATGCATTCCAGAATCATCGATGCTTCTTTTGATTTTTTTGTGATTCTTTCGTGATTTTTTTGGCAAATTTGAATTTTTTAGAGCCTTGGAATCAATTTCAATTGATATTTTGTTAAAAATAATATTTTTCGAAGATTTTTATTTGAAATGAAATTAATATTTTATTGATTATATTAATTTTTATGTGTGATTCTGAAGTGCATAGCCCCTCGTACGGTACACTCAGGTAGACGTAAACCGACAAATTTCTCAGTATACCGACGCAGCACAATCGGAATTTGAAGCATGAATTTTTTGAACAGTAGAAGAAGTATAAAATGCAGTAACTACATTACAAAAACTGGAAAATACAAGAAAATGCGTCTTTAACCTTCCCCGATTGCCAGGCCCTAAACCTTCCTTTGCACCACAGGGGTCGAAACTAGGAGAGCTGCTTAATCCCTTAATCCCTTATTTGCACACTTTTACAATATAACCTGAAACTTCAAATTTTCATACTTTTAAATATTACAGTAAGCATTGAATAAATCCAACAGAGACTCAAGACATTTGTAAGTAATACATCAATATTTCGGGCGTGGAAACACTAAAATTTCTTTAGCCGATCACAGAAACTTTACGTCGGCGCACTTATGCAGCAGAAGTTCCTGAATATCAGGTAGCCGACGCACCGACGCCAGACGGCGCGTATCACGTACCGACTAATCGGATTAAAGAATCGGTTCGAAAATAAACCGTCCTAGCCCAGTTTGTTGGCACCACACCAAAGGTTCGAGTACAAATATCCTGAATCGTTTTGATCTCCACTCACTTGCCATCCTAACTCCGGAGGTTGAACATCGAGTACATACCGAACAAAGTTTAGTTTTCTCGCAGTCATCGACATGAAGATAGAATAATTTTAAAAAAAGTTTTTGGATACTTCAACGACGACAATTATTTAAAGCATGGACAATATGCGCAACGAGATTACAGCGGCAGTGCTGTTCCTAGTGAATTTGATAGTAAAAAGCGAAAAATATAGTCCAGATCAGCTGGATCGTTTTCAACGGCGCTTGGTCGAAATTCTAACTGTACGCTTTGAAAATCATTGGTTTCCTGACAAGCCAACCAAAGGTAATTGTCATACAATTTTTTTAAATTACTGTCACTTTAAAAGTTTTATCATATGTTGTAAATTTTGATCTTATTTGAAATAATTTAAATTTAATTAAATATTTAAGGTCAGGGATATCGCTGCATTCTTCTAAACCGCCATGGTAAAAGAGATGCTACTATAGCATGTGCTGCACGTGCTGCTGGTGTGCGCTATGACGATCTATCGCTACCGGTTGATTTTACATTGTGGATTGATCCCAAAGAAGTTTGTTACCGATTTGGAGAAAAGGGCTCTTGTTGTACATTAGCTTCATTTGGTGACCAAAAAATTGAAAAAGTTGAGAAGCAGCTGATTATTAAGGTATGAAAAAACATGGTAGAGTGAATAACCTTTCAGTTTTTTAGACCAGTTATTGAATTAAAAATATTTCTTATTTTGAAACCATTTTTTTCGCTTTCAGAAACCTGTCTGCCATCCCGTCACTACAATCTTTCAACAAAAATCAAAAGCCCAGAGTGGAGACGTCCAGAAAAGTCAGGCTCAATCAAACAGCTTCTGGAATACAAACTGCTTCGACAGTATTGCCGCCAAAAAGAGGAAGGAGCATCTCAACCAGCACCGCAACCAGAGGACTTATGATTTTCGCCACTTGCATCAGAAGGGTCCTCTTCCCATTCCCAATGACCTCTTGGAATCGCTCGCTGGTTGGAATCGGTTTTTTAACCAGTTATTTAGATAGATTTTACTCAGCGTGGACCTTTATTTATTACTTTTGTTAAAAAAAAATTAACAAAACATTGTAAAATAATGTATTTTTATTGTATATCTTAGAAATAAATTTTTCTATTTTTAAACTGGATTTTTTTTTATTACGAATTTATTAGCTCATCAATGATGATGACCTTTTTTTTTAGCTCATTTAAATTATCGAGTAGTTATAAAACCTGGCACAAGCTTAGCAGTTATTTATACAAACCAAAAAACCAAAAATTCAGGAAAATTAGTTGATTAATTTTTAAATAAAAAACCTGAATATTTTTGCCACAAATCTTGAAAATAGTTAGTTGATGTACACATCTATTACTCGAATCTCTAGTGTCTGAGTAAAATTTTACTCCAATAAGGCTTTTTCATAGCAGACGACTATTCGTAACCTTTTTTTGGCTGAAATCGCTGATTTTTTCGTTTATAATAAAGGGATCGTTTCAATTTTCTTTTTAACTCAATCTTCAGAATCCACATTAAATAGTAATATTTAAAAAAAAACTAACTGGATTTGATATTAATAGAAGCAGTCAATGATGATGCTTATAACTTTTTAGCTGGAAGAAAACAGATTTTTTACCAGCTTCTAAAAAAAAAATTATTTGAAATTTATTTATAAAAAGTTATCAGTACTATAGAACAATCAAAAATCAATAGGGACCCAGCTTTTTAAAAGATTAAAAAGTCCCGAAAAATTAAATAAAACTTGAAACAATAAATTGGAAATAACTGTCGTCTGCTATGAAAAAGCCTTATAAACACAGAAACAAAAAACTGATAATTTTTTCAAAAGAGTAAAATTCTCATGCTAATATTTATAGTTCTAATAAAAATTATTGATTTAACATTCTACTTTATCTAGTCTGATGTTGTCTGTACGGTGTCACAATTTTTTTTTTTTATCTGTAGCGCCGAAAAAGACCAAGGACGGTACCGAGTGTTTTTATAATTTTTATTTCCCGGTTCTATCGTGAAAGTACGTGTACACATCACGAAACCAGGTGCCCGAATAATATTTAGCGGTGATAAAAAATTCGTCGCACTGAAAATTTCCCGCAATTTTCAAACTCGAGAATGATATTCGAATAAGCCAGCGGAGAGAGAACATTAAAACCATATAGACTTTAAATTCAAAAGTCGTTGCGTAATTTTTGGCCTCCGAGGAAGTTTAACGCCGTCACGAAAAACTTGAACTCGCGCGCGTAATACTAATTTTTATTATTTTTCGCTTTATGGTACAATTCCGACCGAAAGTTACAAGAAAAATATTAATAGCCGTCTCGGCGCACCAAGGTTGCTCAAACCATTTTTCAGAAATAATTACGTAGTTTTTGTTTTATTTATTTGGTGTAATACGTAAAAGTAAAAATTGTACGAAGCTTATCAACAATTATGTACTGTAAGCATAATTTATTTATAAACATAAAATTTTTCTTCTTCAAGACGCCAAGACACAACTATATTTTCGTTTAATTAAGTCTATCAGAGTTTTAATATGGATTTTTTTTTATAATGCTTTGGTAACAGTTCTATGTATTTTTATTTGAACTACGTAAATAATTAAAAAATGCTCAATAAGTTGCACGTTAATCAGACATTAAAAACAACCTGAAAATTAATTTTGAAGGTTTTGGTTAAAAGTATTTTTTTTATTCGAATTATCAAGTTAAAAGTACAAGTCTTACAATTATGCAATGTATTCTAATTATTTCAAAAAATATGTTAACTTCGTAATTTCAATTTTTACAACAAATGAAAAGCGCCTAACTTAAAACTCAATTCAACACGTATTACTTATACCAAAAACCTAACTTAAAAATCCATTCATGAACATTTATTACTATCACAATCAATTCCTCTGTTGATCTGACTAGATCAAATGCCCTCGGTTCAAAATCATCGTGATTTGTTAAGAACAAAAAATTTTTAATTTTAATATTTTAAGTCAATAATTTACGTACGAGAACATACTGACCATAAAAACAAAAATTTTTTTTAGCTGAACTTGGCTACGTATTGAACGTTTTCTTTGGCAAGTTTTCAAATTGAATTATGAACATTTTGAACAACTTGAAGATAAATGCAGAACGCAAGAAATCGAAAAAAAGCACCGCAAAAAATAATTTTTTGAAAAAAAGTCTCAAAATCTTCCGTCTCGATTATCATGCTACCGGGAAAACCTTTTTTTTTTTTCCTCAATTGAGTCAATTAGCCAATTGCACTAATTAGGGGAGGGTCAATTCCGGCGGCTATCCGAGTCTCTTTCGCTCTTTATGGGGCTCCGACGACAGGGGACCGAGCTTAATGTACGTTGGTTAATCTCACGAAATTCCCCGCTGCTACACACTGCCGAAGATGAGATTATAATTGCCGATCTACGGACGGATAATAAATCTGCAACTCGTCAATTCGATACTCACTTTTCGTAATGACTTTTTTTCTTGAGTGGACCTCGTTCTGAGGTAAATTACCTGTTGGTTCGATATCGTTGTGGGACAGTTTTTTCCGAATAGCGTGGTTATTCTGATTGATTATAAAATTAAAACTTTGAGGTACTTTTTGGGAATTTTATTTTGCATGAAAAGACTATTTTTGGTTTTTATCTACTTGTTTTCAATAGTTCATAAGAAAAAAATTTTAAGTATGATTTCATATAAAATTATATGGCTATATATACTTTATAAATTTCGAAAATTAAAACTTTGGACTTATTCAGATTGGAAGTAAAAGTGTCACTCTACCAAATATTTCTATGTACTTAATAATTATGAATGAAATCAATTTTTGTGCTTCTCAAAAGACTTTTACTAAAAAAAGTGGTTTAGTTAAATTAATTTAGACAGACCTTGTAAAGTATTGAAAAAATTGTTTAGCTGTAAATTCGTAAATAGAAAATTATAAGATAATTGCTGTAAGAATGATCCAGTGGAAATTTTTTACCTTTATCTTCTGTAGCTTCATTGATTAAGTCAATTTTACGAGGAAGAATATTTGAATTTCATATTTTAGAAAATTAAGTATGTCCAAGTATTAAAACTTTGATGAATTTTTTCTAATAAGAATTTTTAAACTTAAAAGATTTATGGACGAGAATGTTGCTAATTTCCGTCGATATTTCTTCATTTTTTCAGTGTCGTTGATTAAAACTTTTTGTAAATTTATAAGGAAAATTTGTAATTTATGAATTTTCCTTCAATTCATTGTGAAAAAATAACAAAAATTGATTTTTCTTTCGCCTTCGTACAGTAAAACTTTTAGTAAAATTTGAATAATTTAAGAAACACCAATCAAAATTTATAATACTTTATATGCAACACTAAATTATTAAGAGCATTAAGAAAAATTAAATAATTTTAAAAGTTCAGTTTACATTAATTAAAATTGTTCCTTTCTTGATTAATGATTTTATTTTATCTTTTGAATAGTATGAAAATAATTCCAAGAAAATTTTAATTGAACAAGTCTGTGAAATTCCTAAGAAACAAAAAATTAAAAATTGAAAACAAGCTTCAAGTGTAATAAAATGAAAATTTTTATGTTGGAGTTCAGGGTAAATAAAGTTGTAAAAATAACAAGACGGACTGGGTTATTTTGTAATATAGTAAAATTTATTTATTATTTTTTTTTTCAAGTTTCATTCAAAAATAAAATTATTTGTAAAAAAAGATTTTTTTTTTTTTTTCATCGCTTTCTGTCGGTATAATATAATATTCAACATATAATATTTTCGTGTTAATTTTTAACGCGATAGCCGTCGCGTTATTTAATACAGAACGAAGAAAATGTGTGGCGTTCGTTGGCATTCCTAAGATTTTTTCATTTTCACAACAATTTTTTTTTCCTTTTTTTTTTTTTATTTTTAACGCCGCACCCAACCGACGCAGCGTCGGCGACGAATTCTCGCGTCTGTATGTTTTTTTTTCGCAGTATCGCTCAAAAATATATACTCAATATAATCATATTTTATATAATATATAATATATACTTTAGTGGGGTTTATTAACTTTATCTTCGCTTACATGCTAAATCACATATTGTTTCATATTTTACTTTCATACGTTTTTTGTGCGGCCGCTAATGTCGCTTCGATACAATAAAAAAACAAAAAAGTTACTTTACATTCAAAGAACTCGCAGTTCTTTGTGGTTTTAAATACAAAATCTTTTATTTTTTATCGCTACAAATACGTTGGTTTGATTTTTTTGACATTCAGAGCTTCGTAGAAAAATATTATTATGGCGTATACGAATTTTTTTTTATTCAACACTCAATTAACGTAATTTTTACAGAAATGTATAGAGTAGGCTTGGGGGTTACGAGAACATTGTACAAAAGCATTTTACTCTTTCAAATAGCGCAAATTAAAATTTAAAAAAAAAAACAAAATGTAAGATCAACGCAAAAAGAGGAACGATTCGGTCGACTAGCTACGGTCGAGCGCTCGAATCGTTTGATTTTTCATTAAATCTTCATTAAAAGGCACACCGTGCAGTGAATCGCTTGCCCAGAAAGCCCGCAGACTTTCTTCGTTAAGAAATTAAAATATATATAGTTTTTTTTTTTTTTTTTTTTTTTTTTACTTTTTACACAAAAAATAAAATGATAAAAGTCGTCTACTCTGCTGCGGATATATAGAAGAGATAAAATTTATCTATAGAGCAGCCCCTTGGTTTTACGCATTCTTTACAAGATTGTTAATTATTCGAAACAAATTTTTATTCTTCGCTGGGAAGCACGTAACGCGAAAATTTTTTTACACTCGAAAAACATAGAGAGAGAGAGGCGTAAAAAAGCATGTACAAGCACCTCGATCGATACAAAAGAAAAAAACAATGGAAGGGAGATCAAGGCGTTTCGATTGTTTTCACAATAAAAAAAAAGTTAATTTAAAAACGGCGCACAGACTCTACGTACACTAAACAATCAAAATAAATCAATCACTTAAAGTTAATAAACGTACTTGTGGTTTTAGGCAATGTTTTGAGTTTTAGGTTAGATAGCGCCTTGAGCGACATATATGTATGTACATATATTTAACTTTGAATTTTCAAGAGAGTGGGAGAAAAAAGAAGCGATTTACATCATACGTCGCAATAAATAAATACATGTGTATTTGGCTTTATCAAAAATCCCGAAACATTTACTTTACATAGAAATTAATTTAAAAAAAAAATTTCTTTAATTTTTATTATTTATTTTAATTGGTGTAGTATTTCGACGAAAGACACAATGTTTGTCGGTAACGAGATTCTTAAATTAAAGACTCGAATTCGCAGCATAATTACTAATATTATCATCGTACAGCTAGTAACGATACATCGGCTCTTCGACCCTTTTTATTTATTAATTTTTTTTGATTATGCGTTGATTAAACACTCGTCGCGCGACAGCGTCCAAACATCGGGACTAGATGGCACGCGTTAGCGCGACTCTTGTATGTAAAAAAAAAAAGAAGAAAAACCACGAAGAATCGAACCGATGTATCGTCGAAAATACAGTGAGCACTACAAATACCACATTCACACCCGAAGAGAGTTTCTTTCGGAGCACTTTTAATAGTCCCGCCCCGCCCTGCGTTCTCCAAAATGGCGCACTTGCACTTATCATCCATAATTGTAGATAAATAAATAAAAAAAGGGGGGGGGGGAGTAATAGTTAATAGTCACCAGTGGAATCACGTATCGTCGAGCACAAAAAATTCACAACTGCTGCTGGACTCGTCCTCCTCCATGAGCACGAAGAACCCGTCGTCGTCGTCGAGGAGGTCGGGGGCGTTTCCTCAGAAAATCCCGGGTGGTATCTGGGTTATTTGGCACCCGGACTGCATGTGTTCTATGACTTGTTCTTTGAGCTTGCTCACGTGGTCCCGGAGCCTGTTAACCTGCACGCTGAGGTCGCTGTTCTCGCCCTTGAGGGCCTTGACCTTGTCCTCGAGCCTGGAGATCCTCTCGAGCTTGCGTCTCCGGCACTTGGAGGCCGCGACGCGGTTCCTCTGCCTCTTCCTCTCGAGCTTGATCTTCTCCTGGGTCTCCATGTCTATGGGGGACATGGGAGGCGAGCTGGACACGCTGGGCACCGTCTGCGGCTCGTCCTTGATCTGCATACCATTGGCGCTCATTAGAGACTCGGTGCTCTGCACGCTGCCCGGGGGCTCGAGGGTGGTGTAGTGCACGCTGCCCGGTTCCTGGGAACTGTCAGAGTGTCGGAGCTCGTCGAGGGCGTCCATGAAGCCCCGGGCGTACTGCTCCTGCTCCTCGGTGGGCACGACGCTCTTGTCGAAGTAGAGACTGGACGTGGGCGTGGGCATGGTCGTTATCACGCCGTCCTGGTGCTGAGCGGCGAAGAGCTTCTCGAACTCGGGAGAGCCGAGCTTCAGGAGGTCCGGGGTGGGAATAAGCGACGGAGAGAAGTTCGCCAGGGTGTTGGGCGTCGGCAGGGCGGCGAGCTTCGGCCTCTTCGAGGGCGAGTTCAGCCGGTGACTGTTGAGGTCCAGGGTCAGGTTGGTGCGTTTTACGGGACCAGGTTGGACCAGGATGCCGCCGTTTAGAACACCGCCGCCACCTCGGATGGTCCCTCCCGTGGGCGCGGCATACAGGCTCGCGCCCACCTGTTCCTCGTAAAAAGTCGTCTCCATGACCGAGTTCCGCACCATCGGTGGGGATGTTTTTTTAAAACTTCTGTCACTGAGTGGTTTTAAAAAACCACTAACACAACACAAACAACTATTTGCGTAAGATTACGCACTTGAGGCTCGCGATTATTATGTAACCCGCGCACCGGAATACTACTTTTTTTTTTTATATTCCTCTTCTCTTCTTTTGTTTTCAACGTCCCGCTCGCGCTGACTGTGTTAACAATCAGCTGGCTGGTGTGTTTTATTTGAACTTTGAACTTGGTAAAGCACTAAACTCCACTGCGTGTGCACCAATCGCGCACGTGTGTGTGTGTATACGCGTTGACCGCGAGACAACAAAAACTTAGCAGGGGTAAACACACTGACCGAGGAGTGTCGCACGAGAGTCGATGCGGACCGCGCGGAGTTCGCGACTGTTCTGACGACGGGACGGACTAAACCGTACTGCCTTATATCTCGTGACTCACAAGCGTAGGCTATTTATAGAAACTGGCGTCACGCGCGCGCCTTCCCATTGGCCGACGGTGGCGTCAGACCAGAGAGTTGGAGTGCGCATGCTCGCGGGGAGTTTGAATTGAAAACCATGCCGGGCCGCCGCCGGCGGCGAACTGTACAACAGGCAGGCACCCACTTGCAGCCGCCGCGGTGTTTTATCCGTGTGTGGGTGCGCTTGCAGTTTTAAACTCTCTCGCGCTGCAGAGAAAGAGAGTGGGTTTTTCCCGGACCGCGTCGGTGCCTTTTTTTTTTTTTACCGCTGCGGCGGTGGCACGTGGCGGATGTTTTGTTTTTCTCTCGCGATGTTTTTTCCCGCCCTTTTTAGTTACCAATTGGGTACGACGGAGGAATTGATACTGGAAATTTCCGGGACGTTGCTCTTCGAGATGTTTGTTAGCTTAATTATACGCTAAGTGCAAACAGTGTGCGTACACGCGAAAATTTATACTTTTGGGACTTTGAAGGTATTATAAAAAGTTATTGATGCATGCACAACGGAAATAATGAAATTTTGTAATAAGCAATGGAACGATGACACTTTTGAATAATCGTTGTAACGAGATAAGGGTGTATTTTGTTTGAATTTAATTAATATTCCAAAAACCATAACTGTAAGTGTACTGGTACCATATTAATAACAGTACTTTGAAAAATTTCGAAGGTAATCTGCTCGCCAGATGGAATAAAAAATTCTCCAACCGTTCACGTGCGATTGTTTTGCCAACGAGGTAAAGTAAAGTATAAAAAAATGCCAGGAATGCGTTTATCATTGTATTACTTTTACTCTTTATTAGTCTCGCGAGAGTCGCGCCGCGGCGCAGTTGGTAACCTTGAAAATAGCGAGCTAAATACAGCTGGTATATTCAAATTAAAATTCCTCGTATCGTGCCCTCCTGCGATTAATGAACAAATGTACTCGTATCTTGCACCAGTTTCGTCACTAATATCGGGACATAATTTCGCGCGATTGATCGACCTTGAGATCGGATCAATTTCCTGTCCAGATCTCTAATCTCGCTCGGTGCACAATGCGCTGGGTCACGCCCACGGCGAAAGCGGGCTTTTATTGGGGTCACCGGGGTGTTATTTAACTTCCTCCTGAAAATAAGATTGTTTACTTACGGATGGAGTATCTTTAGGAAAGGAAGCTTGACCGAGGTGTTGATAAGACGGTTTCTTGATGAGTCACTCGAAAACACCAGGTGCCAAAACATTGTAATCTCGTGTTTTCTTGCTTTCGACTCCAACTCGCGTGCGCGTGAACCTGTCTGAACTCGCCTAATTGACTTGCGACAAACAAGGAAACAAACAATAAACCCTTTTTGAATATATTGTTAATTCTATACGTTGCGTGATTGTTCCCGATACGGTTATCGAGACGTCATTCGTGACGTACCGATCAATCGCTTTTTTTTACTATCTTATATCAAATATTACAATATTTTGTTATTGTTACCGTATCCCAAAGATATGTACAGACTTTAAGCATAGAACAAAAGAAAATTAAAAAATTCAGTCCCGCAGGGTTTGGCCTACTTTTGAAATAAGGAGGCTGCAAAATAAAAGATAAAAAATTCTCGCACGTGCCGCGTCCCGCGAAAAGGCTCCGCGTTTACGAAAATATATATATATATTTTGTATTTATACGCAAAACATATATCGAGACAACGTGGGCGGGACCATCATAGTGTCTTTAAAAATCGCGAAGAAGCTCAGGTAATTAATTTCCGTAGCTGAACAATACGAGCGGGATAGACAGTTTTATATTAACGCGGGAGTGGATCTTCCCCAAGGTTGCAGCGACGAGCGTTTCGAAATAACCCGGCTCGTTATTGTGACGGATATTTTTATTTTTGAGAATAAAAATACACATACCGATTGAATACTAAGTTTTTGCCGGTAGCTGCAGGCTGAAATAATCCGGAGCTTGGAGATTTATCCGCAGAGGGCGCTACCTCACAGCTGGGGATGTTTTGAATCTTCCTTACCGACTGTAAGAGTAGATGCCTGCTTAATATAACCGACTGCTGCAGATTTTATCGTAGGTATCTGCTTTAGCGTTGGCTGATTTTTTGCAAAGAATAATTTTTTTTTTTTAATTTATAATTTTTTTCATAATTTCTAAGATTTTATTTTTTCTTACAGATATAAAATGTCCATTAGAATTTTTTTTTACTTTTTTGTATTTATATTTTAATTTTTTTTTTAAATCACCTTCCATCACAGAAACATCAGTAATAGATCAAGATATTTATTATAATGAAAAGACGTAAATTATTGTTGGTTGTTAAAAATTTTTAATAGTGTGAAAAGCTATGTTTATTTACAAAATTTGTAAGTATATTTACTCAGAACAATAAAGATTTCAAAGTTCTTACTTACTATAATAAGCTACTAAGCTTTTTAAATCTAAATCAAACACAGCAAAACTTCAGTAAGAATATTTATCAGAAAAAGACATACGATAAAATAAAAGCAACTGCTTACTTTAAAATTTAAGTTCAAAGTTTTGAGCTTAACTGTAAAATTGGTTTTTTAATTAACACTGAATAAAAAAAAAAAAAAAAAAAAAAATTTATTTTGATAAAGATATTAAAATTAATTTTGTTGACCAGATTCCAAGGTTGAAAAAAGTGTAAATATGGAAACACAAGATTTCAAAATCTGTTGAAAAAATATTAATATAAATTCCTGATTCATTATAATTTTTTATTCTTAGTATGTAATTATTTTAAAAATAAAATAACCTTTTCTAATTCTTAAATCAAATTACATGCTATAATAATGACAAGTTTCAACAGATGCGAATTGTTTAAAACTGCTTCAATTTAAAAAAAAATGATGCAATTAATAAATATTTACTACAAAATTTCCGCAAAGTCCGTTAAAAAATTATTTTGAACAATAAAAAAATGTAATTCTACCTTTCCAAAAGTTTCCATGGAACATACGACCATATTGCCAGCAGTAAAGTAACATGGACTTAAAGATCGATGCATGATTATGCAGATTAATTTTTGGTCTTTAAGAGACATATTATACCACTTTCTAAAATATCTGGAATATAAAAATTTATTCGATTGAAAAGTACAAATGAATTGAAATTTTATCATTAAACAGCCTCGAGTAACTTTGAGGATTAATTATTATTTTCTTATGCCAAATGATGACCAAAATAATTAATATCCTTTGGTCATTAAGGAGGTTTATACAACAGTTTGAGCCCATTTTTCGAAAAAAAAATAGTTTTTAGCCTAATTTTAAAAAATTTCGGCTCAAAGCCTATCGCACTTGTAGAGTCCAGTAACCCCACATTTTTTTTGTTTTTTTAATGAATTTTTAGGGAAAAATATCTTAGGCCTTATTTTGAAACAATTGACCATAAAAATTGAGATTTCTAAAACCGAAAAGCCCAAAAAGTGCTTTTGGAAATCTCAAATTTCATGTTCAAAGTAAGGCTTAAAAATATTTTTCCCTAAAACTTCATCAAAAATCAAAAAAAAATTTGGAGTTGCAGAACTGTTTAAGTTCAATAGGGTTTGAGGGAAGGAGTTAAATAAATTAAATTAAAAAAAATTTTTAGTTTTATAACTTTAAATACGATAAAAAAAAATTCTAAAATATCGTATTGAATTTTCTATAATAATTATTTCAATAATGGGTGATCAGACCATTACTTAGTTGGCACTTGATGTCACTTCTGTTTGAGCGGGAATTTTTTAAAAATAGGCTAAAAAACTTTTTTTTTCAGAGTTTTGTCAAGATTGGCATTCTACATGTCACAACATCTCCCTGTTAGTTGTACCATTATGAAAAGTTTTAAAATCCTATTATCAAATATATTTTGCGATGATTTTCAAATTCATACTTACACTTGATTAAATACTTTCCCGCTGCTATCTATGATTTTTTGACCTACCCAATTTAGGTAAAGTACTTGCATTAGTACACCAAATAATAGTCCCAAAGACCTAACAAAGTGCAATTTGTTGTGATATATTCTTCTGAGCTGAAAAAAGTTTTTCAATTTTTACTTCTCAAACTATATTTTCAATCAAATAATAGTTTCCTTGCAAAAAAAATTTTTATGAAAATTTCACAGGACTTCTTGACGAACGTCAGGCTCTGCCAAATCGCCCTGGTGTAAATGCTGCATAAATAGTTGAAAATAAAACGACGCTTGAGTTCAAGAAGGTGTCAATTCAAAATTCTTTTTATTAACATGACAACTCAGAATTTTTTTTATTAACATGACAACTCTAAATTTTTATCATTAACCTTTATTTGGCACACCTAAGCGGAATTACGTACTTGGCACACTGGGGTCCACCTGGACCCCAGACAGAAAAATGTTTATAACAAATTAACAAATGGATACAATGCTTTAGAAAAATTCATACAGATTTGTTAAAGGGTTCTCTTGAAGTACATATAGGTTTTATATATAAAAAATTATTTTAAAGGTACTAAAAAAATACAATAACCTCAAAAAAGTCGAAATTTTGAGGTGTTTATTTAAAAAATCATAACTTTTTAATTTTTGATAAAACGGTCTAAAATTTTAGCTGAGTTATCTTCAGATATAGTACTTTCAAGGAAAAATAAGCGCTTATGCCGGTTTTGAAAAAAGTATATTTATTCTGAGAATCGTAGATGGAAATTGTAGGTAAAAATAGATAGACGGTTTTTCATGAATAAATGTTTATTATTTTAAATATTTTTGAAACTATTGGACATTTGTGCTTAAAAAAACTCTCATACATATATATTGAAGTAAAAAAAAAGGTAAAAGTTAAGAATTACAAATCCAAACAGTCAGTGCACATGTGGAAGGTGTGATCATTACACGCTGGCCGACGGCAAGAAGCACAACCGTACTTAGTTTTTACATCTTGCTTTCTTGTACACAATGCACACCTACGTTTTGAATTAGATTCCATTTTTTGAAGATTTTGATGAACATCTTTTAGCTTCAAAATGGTCGCGATTCCAATCTTGATGTTCTTTCTGAGCGAATACTGCCACCGAACGTACTTGGCACACTGGGGTCCTACAGTACCCCACTCCGATTCGGAAGGCAGCTGCTGCTAGACTAAAGGTCGGCGCGTCTCTCTCATGGCTCGGGGGGAAAGTTTGAACGCTTACCTAACGCTAGAGGTCACTCAAGGTCTACTTTTCAAAAATTTGGGTACTCAAAAATAAAGTTGAAAAGGCCTGGGGTCCTCAGGGACCCCGTGTGCCAAATAAAGGTTAACATGACAACTCAGAATTTCTTTTATTAACATGACAACTCAAATTTTTTTTTATAAACATGACAACTGGAAGGGAAATTTTCATTTCGAAAATTTTTTTCTAAAAGCAAGGGCGCAACAACTCCTTCCAGCTCGGGGGTGTCCTGAGGTCTGATATTCCCCAAGCTCTAAACCTCCAAAACCATGGGCGCCCGAGTTCTACAAAAAAAACTGATCGGTTACCCTTGAAGCTCTATATCTCCCAAAACTCTGGTTACTGAGTGGAATAATTTTACAGGTAAGAGTACTTTATATTTGAAGATCAAGTCCATAAAATAAATAAGTTAACTTAAATGCAGTCATATTTTTGGAATAATTCAACTCTGGCTCCCAAGATTTTTGCGGTTTGGAGTTTGGGAGCTAGCTGGTCAGTTTATTTTATTGATTTCGGGCGCCCTGGGTATTTAGGGGTTTAGAGCTTGGGGGATAGCTGATCAGTTTATTTATTGAACTTGACGCCCAGGGTTTTGGGGGTTTGAAGCTTGGGGGATAGCTGATCAGTTTTTTTGTTGAACTCGGGCGTCCAGAGTATTTTGGGGTTTGGAGCTTAGGGGACATCAGACCTCAGGGCACCCCTGAGCAGGAAGGAGTTGTTGCGCCCTTGCTTTTAGAAAAAAATTTTCGAAAAGAAAATTTCCCTTCCAGTTGTCATGTTTATAAAAAAAAATTTGAGTTGTCATGTTAATAAAAAAAATGTTGAGTTGTAATGTTAATAAAAAAAATTCTGAGTTGTCATGTTAATAAAAAGAATTTTGAATTGACACCTTCTTGAACTCAAGCGTCGAAAAGAGAATGACGTTGATTTCATAAAAAACGTGCATATTTTTCGCGAGTTATAGAAAATAGAACGAAAAAAAATGAATTTCTTAGACTTAGAAATCAATTTTTAAATAGAACCCGTACAGCCTACTTATAATATTTTATAGCCATAATTTTAGTTCTGAAACCATTATGCTGACATGTTAACTAATATCAATAAATAATTGTGAAAATAGAAAATAAGTATCGCTAATTATTCAAAGACAAACAATCGTATGATTTAATTTTGTCTATGTTTAAAATAAGTAAAAAAAGATGAGCACTTAACTTACAAAAACACACCCTATAGGCATACCAACAGCAGCCAATGTTATGACCATAAGCGAAATCATACTGAATGCATCTTCCAATAACTTGCAACTTCTGTAATAATTGAATTGATGTTTTCTTAGATTAAAATAAAATTAGAGTAAAAATAATTATTTGACTGATCTGCTGCACCTCATTGTTTGATCATGCAAAACAACGACCTTAATTAAACCGGAGCACATGGATGATTCACGATCCTTCATTTTGATTCTAAAACCATGATTTCTATTTTTTCCCAAGTTTTTCAATCTGTAACTGAAAATTAAATTTGGGGGTTGAAAATACTGACGTTGATTTCAATTTATTATTCACTTACCACACGATTGAAAATAATCCACAAATATGTTGGACAGAAGTAAGATAAATGATGTCCAAAGTACCGTACAAAGCGCACACAAAGAAAAGCGAAAAAGCTCC
This sequence comes from Encarsia formosa, assembly GCA_038277355.1. Taxonomy (NCBI): domain Eukaryota; kingdom Metazoa; phylum Arthropoda; class Insecta; order Hymenoptera; family Aphelinidae; genus Encarsia; species Encarsia formosa. The sequence continues at coordinate 129,361,544 of CM076184.1, forward strand.
ATGAATGCAAGATTCGTAATAATGATTCAACTGGCTGAAAAATATGTATTCTCCATGGAAGGAGTAAAATTTCGGGTAAGAACCATTTTCCAGTGGTAAGATTAGGTCGAGCAAAGGGGGAACGAATGGAAATCCAAAGTACACGAACCAAGCCCCAAACACGTAAGCTTATAACAAATATATACAAATTTTATTCCCGTAAGCTGGAAAAATAATATGTCAATGGTCCCAGCGTAGAAAAACCTTAGCCCAAAATCTCCCACGAATAAAGTTACAAGGAAGCGACTTTCGCCGACTAAAATGTCTCTTAACCACTTTTTATTTATGATTTTAATTTTTTTAGACTGGAAGAAAATGAGCTTTGCTATCAATCCGTTGATGTATTATAATAAAAAAAAATTTTCGACACCCAAGCCACGAATAAAAAGACCCTTGCGATTCTTATAAGCTTAAAACTTGGTCATTTTACGAAAAAATGTTTTTCGCTCCCGTGTATTCACGAACAAATATCAAAGCTCATTTTCTTCCAATCGACAAAAATTAAAATCATGAATAAAATGGTTTAGAAACATTTTAGTAACCGAAAATTTCTTCGTTGTCACTTAATTCGTGGCAGATTTTGAGCTGAGGTTTTTTTTTTCGCTGGGACGATCGATTTAATTGTGACTTACCCAAATAAATTAAGGATATGATTCGCGCTGTTTCTGAATATTTCTTTAAAATTTCAACTTCTCGATAATCTGTAATTTCTTGCCAATCTTTGTCTATTTGAGATAACAAGTTACGCAACTAAAAATACAAACATCAAAGGTTTATTTATTTACAAAAATTCATTTTTTGGATCGCACGGCAATGTACCTTGTATGAAAAGAAGCAACAAAATCTATCTAGTTCTCAACAAGTGCAATAATTCAACCTAACGGTTATTGTTGGGCATTTTGTGATGACTTACATTGGCAAGTTTAAAAAAAATAAAATTTTATTCTACTTTTTAATAATGTTACCCACGAAAAAAAACTCCAAACGCTACTCTTGAAAAATTCAACATAATGGATCTCCACGTTGCTAGATAATATTTAAATTTATTGTATTTTTCCCCAGAAACGTAGAAATACTTTTGTTTTAAACTAGACAAACTTTGGAAACTATTGGTAACGATTTAAGAATTTGAGATTTATTTATGGTTGCAGGTTTCACGTGGGCTCATTATCAGTTACATTTACGTTGTTTTCTATGATTTTTTTAAAATTTCGTCTATGATCTGTGTTCATGGTATACTGATATTCAAAAATTCATCAAATTTATCGTTATTGGTTATCCATACGATCAAACTAATTCGAAAACTTACTCTGGCAGTATGTAAATGAGCATTGATGAAAAGAGTTTACAAAATGTATATATATGTTTGAAACATTCTATATAAAAAATCAAAAGGGTTTCTGCGTATATTTTTTTATAAAATATTTTTATTTTTATAATAGTAGCAGTTTTCAAAAAGTCTTTCTGGGTTGTTTCTTTTGATACGAGGTATCCAATATCAAAATCATTATTGTTACCTGCAAAGCCTTTGAAAAAGTTATTGAATACTTGATCACGCTAACCGATACGAAAAACACGTGAATCATTGTTTCAATAAAGTTAAACAGCAATTCACCGGATAAATCTTCCACTGTAACTACGCAGTATGCAACCTAGATGATGTTTTTTAAAATTTAATTACCATTAAGATTATATAAGTTGATTTTAAAATGCAATGATTTCAACTTTTTGAGCGAACATTCCGATGATCCCAGGGAAGAAAAACCTTAGCCCGAGATCTGCCACGAATAAAGTTACAATGAGACGACTTTTGCTAAGTAAAATTTTTCTAAACCACTTTATACATGATTTTAACTTTTGTAAATAGAAAGAAAATGAGCTTTGATATCAGTTAGCTGATACACGAGGGGTGAAAAAACTTTTTTCGACACACCAGCCGCGAATAAAATGACTTTACGTTTTTAGCTTATAAAAATCACAAGGGTCTTTTTATTCGAAAAAAAAATTTTCGCCCTCTTGTATCAACGCACTGATACCGATGCTCATTTTCTTTCTATTTACAAAAGTTAAATCATGAATAAAGTGGTTTAGAGACATTTTAGTAACCGAAAGTCGCCTAAGGTTTTTCTTCGCAGGGACTAGCGATTCAGTTGTCAATGATTTTACGTTTATGTACCTGTGGATAAACGATGGATAAAGTTATGAGATGGTACAGGACATGCCGCATCCATCTTAAGGATGAACTTTGGCAAGGCCACAAACCTAAAAAATCCATCATCAGCTTACAATGTACGTAATATCGACTTTTGAATGTATCCATGTTGAAAACCTTACTGATTGCGCAATACTGAAACACTCTTTCGGAATAAAAAAATAAAAGAAAAAAAAAAATATTCATTTTTCTTATGCGGAAATAATGTATGAATAAATTTATAATAATTTTAAAACTTTAAGGAAATAATAGTTACGAACATTTTTTTTTTTTTTTGTGAGAAATGCTTTACACTATCTTCCTTAAATTCATATTAATATGTTTAATTACAAAACAAAAATAACTTATTAATTTTACAAATTTTTTTGTTTCAAACAATTCGTTGATTGTGAAAAATTTAAATATTTTTTTGACGAACCGCAAAAAATTTTGTTTTCATTTTAATCAATCTTATTATTTAATAGAAAAATAAAAAACTAAAACTGAGACAAAAAACGAGTTCATGATAAGTGTTTTTGATGTTAACTTCTTTTACTTAGTTACGTATGCATTTAAAAGAACTTATTCTACGAACAACAAGAAAAATGAAACGGAATAATTTTTTCCGATAATGAGATGTATGTACGAAAGTTTTACTAGAATTTATTTGTAAAAAATTAATTTATGTACGTAATCGTACATCTTTGTTAATAAAATATAAGTATATTTTACGAAAAATCTTTTGTGCCATAATATAAATAAATATTGAGAAAATGAATTTATACAAAAAATATTGATACATAAAATTAAATTTTTGTCTTTTTTCATTTTCTCTTAACAATAAAATTTGTTATTTGTTATTCTGTAAAAATTATAATATTACTTATGAATTAATATGAAGAAAAAGGCTAGGGAGGGACCTATTATTACTAGAATAATTATTGCTGCTGTAATGCAAAGTTTTATTTTAACAAATTTAAAGCCTTGTGAAGCTTAAACATTAATCGATTTATTGATATTTATTCAAATTATTTTTTTTACTTTTACTTAGAATTAAATTGTATGGTTACATTACTCTGTTCTGCGATTATTAAAGTTAATGATATATATAAAGCGGTACGCTTTAACGACAGTCCGGTGTATAAAACCCCTCACCGTTAAAGGGCTACCGCCCTTTAAGAAACTAGAGTGATCTTAAAATTTAAGTGATGCAAATGTATGTATAGTATTCTGGACAGAAAATATTTATAAGAAATAAAATGTACAATTAAACACTTTTTTGAACAAGTAGTTAAGTTGCCTCGAAATGAGAAAAACAAACCCATCCGTATTGAATTTTATTCAGGTAAGCAAACGATCAAAAATACTTCTAGAACGGGTTTACGAATGGATTTATTACAAATTTATTTTTCAAAATCAGTTTTTGTCTGAAGAAGTTGTAACATTCAAAGTCCAGGATTTTATGTTGGAGCCGGAGAGATAATCGTTTCGATACATTTATCGCAATAAAATATGTCAACGGATGGATCGAGCCTCTTCCAGTAAACAATGCGAGCCATTTTTAACGGTGGATAAGTCGGCTTCGGTCTGTGAATTTCGGCTCGCGTATACAGTTGTTTAGTTAAATTAACGACTCCGAAGATAGTTTCCGCTAGGACTGGTACATTTCCAGCTTCCTGGATCGTGTAAGTTGGCACAACTGTGATTTCAGAACTCAACGCTGCACTGTAGTTGCTGTTGCTCGTAAGAGCTATAGCTAAAACAAAAACTTTATATTTTCAGTGCTTTTGAATACGCGTATATAAATCAATACAATCAATCCAATATCAACTTAATTAATAATGAAATTCTACGAAAATCATTATTCTTATTGATATTTTAATCGAAGATAATTAATTTACACTTGAAGTTGACAAATGATTTAAAAAGAATCATCGATGATTCAGGAGTGCACAGAATCAGATGAAAATTGAAAAATCTAAAAAAATTAGAAGAAAATTTTTTTTTTCGTTTTTATTTATAAACTAAAATGTTCATTTGATAAACTGTTGAAATTTATTAAAATAATAAATGAAAAAACGCGTTTCAGGCTTCTAAGGCTAGATGAACTTTTGGAATCTGCAGTTTCATGCTTTAGTTTTTTCGATGCGATTTCGGCAGAATCAAAAGTATCGATTAATAAGTTTTCGGCTGGTATTTGATTGAAAAAATTTTTAGACTCTGATGAATGAGCGCTGAAAAAGTTATCATTAACAGTCGACGCTCCCGCAATATCAAAATAAACAGCGGGGGGAAATTTTTTTTTTTTTTTTTTTTTTTTTTCCAAGAGTCTCCAGCGGTTCTAATTCTTGAAAAATTTCGGTATTGGGGAGTCCGATATTGAGAGCGTAGATTGTAAATTAATTTTTTAATATTTTTTATGAATGGAGAAAACGAAAAAAAATTTTCCTTCTAAAAACTTAATTGATCCGAAAAATTTTAAGAAATATTCGAAAAAATTTGGGTTTGCTCAAGGCTAACTCACTTTTGTCAACCTTCAAGTAGTGTAAAACTCAGTTTATTCCTTTAGATCCGAAGCATTAGTAACAAATTTTTACCTTACAAACATAATTCATGATAAAATTACCAGATATTCATGTAAAAATCATTTAAACACTATTTTATATCAATAAATTTGTCCCCCTAATGGACACTGATTCTAATGATCGCCATTAAAAAAAATAATAATAAATAGACATGTGTAATAATCATCAAAAGTTGTGAAATTTTTTTTACAATCTTACCTTGTTTCTCGAGTCCATCAATATTCAACTATCATCGAAAAGTACCAAGCGTAATAAATGCACTTATGTTTTTAGTTCTAGATCCCTGCCGTCGGCAGTGTTGGGAAGGAACTCGTTACAAGTAACGAAGTTACTTAAAAAGTTACTTTACTTGTAACTTTTTGAGTAACTTCGTTACTTTTAAAAAAAAGTAATTGTAAAGTAACTATGACAAATAAAAAATTTAATATACCTTAAAACTTTATTTAATCTTTTTAATACCAAAAGTTAAGTTAAAAATTATTTAGATTGATTTATATCATTTTTAATGGGAATGGGTCAAAATATCCTGGCGACAAAATATCCACGACAAAACATCCGCGACAAATTATCCAGGCGACCAAAAATCAAACGACAAAACATCCGGATGACAAAATAACTGCGACTAAACATCCAATGTAAAAATATCTGCGACTAAACATCCAAAATCAAAATATCTGCGACATAATATCTGAAGTCAAAATAACTGTATAATATGGGAGCGGGACAAAACGTCAGATAATAGACACAAAAATTTTATTTTTTTAATATAACTATAACAAATCTTTATTTCAAACACTTTTATTATTACAACAAATTTAACTTTACAGTTTTTTTTACAAACATTCTACAGTATATCATATAATTCAAGTGATCATATACAGTATATCATATAATTCAAGTTCGGGGGGAAATAGTTATTATGAAGTTTCTTTTGATTTTGAACAGTGAATTAATACAAACGTGAGAAAAAAATTGATTTTTAATAAAACACTAACGGGTTATTTTTTAAAACAATGCGCGCCGTGGGGCCCGAAGGGCCCCCGCAGAGGCGCGCCATAAAATTTAGTTCCAATCAAAATCTAGTTCGAATATTTTAATATAAAATAGTTCAAATTAATTGTCGTGGATATTTTGTCGTTGGACGTTTTGCCGCGGATGTTTTGTCGGAGATATTTAGTCGTCGGATTTTTTGTCGTCGGATTTTTGGTCGCCCGGATAATTTGTCGCGGATGTTTTGTCGCGGATATTTTGTCGCCTGGATGTTTCGTCGGTAACCCTTTTTAATATTAATGATGAAATATAAAATAATGAAGTTACTAACGAAGTTACTTTTTTTTCCAAAGTAAAGTAAAGTATCGAAGTTACTTTTTTTTTAGTAACGTTCCCAACACTGCCCGTCGGTTATGCGGTACACATAAAGTAAAATGTGCCTTCATTTCTTTAAAAAAACTGAGTTGGTCTATTAAAGAATAAAAATTAACCTTTCTCATCGATGATCATAGTTTAACTTATTTGTTGAGTTTAAAGCACCCGTGATGGAAGCCGATCGCTTGCTCTTTTGGATTGCAAAAAAATCCCGAAACGCGCGAACACTTCAAATGCTGAAACGTATTTGAAAACATCGATTGTGTTTAACGCGGTATCATTTTAAAGACCGTATGCGTGCGCACTGGGGCACCGCTCATCTGCTATTGATTATAATTTTTTTTTTTCTTATTTTCAAGCTTTCATCTTTTACTAAATTTTCATCTTTTATTGCTCCTGTAACCTTCTAGATAAAACTTATCATCCAAAAATTTTAATGTAGTCAGTAGTACAGCTCAATGTCCATTCAGGCTTAGCCCTCACTGACTATAATTATCACAACATTTAAGTTTGAGACAAGCTAACCAGAGTATAAAAGTTTAACTACATATATGTGCCATGACTCTGCTTTTGAATTGGTAGCTTTGAGTGAACATTGAGATGAAAACTCAAATCTCGAAAAGCTACACGGAGAGAAAAAATACAGAAATTAACTGCGCGAAGTCGCGCAAGAAACTTGTGCTTCAGGGAGCGCGTGAATTTTGTGTGAGCGCACAGAAAAAATCTTAAGCCGCGTGATTCTGATTGGCTCGAGTACTGTAGGGTTTGAGATTTTTTCTGTGCGCTCACACAAAATTCACGCGCTCCCTGAAGCACAAGTTTCTTGCGCGACTTCGCGCAGTTAATTTCTGTATTTTTTCTCTCACTGTAGAAGCAAGATTTTTATCAAGTTCTAGGTAGCCGAAATCCACCGTATCGATCAATCAAGCGCTACGTAGTATCTTTTTTTCGAGTTTTACGATTCGTTCTACAGTTTAACAGTTGCAAGGACGCTTCCGACTCCGAGGTAACTGTAGAACCAAGCGCCTGTTGCTGTTGTGCGTAACTCTGGTGTAACTTGCTCGGTGCACGCTCTAGGGGTGGAGACTGTAACGTCACGCCAACTGTAATGGTCAACACGGAAATTTTGGCTGAGTATTGCGACTATAACAACAGTAATTAGAACAGATTATTAAAATAAAACAAATGATTTCAATTTTCACAAATTTTTTTAAAAACGTGTAATAAATCCTAAAGGGCGGTAGCCCTTTAACGGCGAGTTGGTTTCAACATCGACAACCGTGAAAGCGTACCGATTTATATAATTTAAATTTCGGTTTTAGGTATGAAAAACACACCATTAGGATGATTTTTGAAAAGAATCCATATTTCACACATGGCCGATGATTCCCCAAGTAAATTAAAAAAAAAATTGTCTCAAAAAGTTCCCGCATTAAAAAGTTATAAACATTTCAATTTTGGAAGCACTGATTTCTTCTCGTCCAGGCGTCAGGCGACTTCCATATCAGCCCATGGTTGAATAAATTTCGGTTATTATTTTTAAAATAAGTTATTACTGCGGTCATGAAAAATAAATTTTCTTTAAAAGTAAGCTGTGATTCTGTATTTTAATAATGCCTAGACGCCAATGCAAAGTCAACATATATCTAATCGAGTATGAATTTACTGGGTAGGACAAGGTTGAATTTCATCTTAAATTTCTTTGTCAATAGTAAAGATGGAGATTTAGATAGATAATAAATATAATAAAAATAGTGTTTAAATAAAAGGTTCATCCAAGTTTAAGTTGTAGCAATGACATGTAGGAGAGAGTGGGACAACATTAACGTAACGCAGGGTGATTTTTGTATGTAAACCTACTACGTGGGTACATACAGGTTTCAATTAAAAAATATAATAAATAAGGAACAATCAATAATGATACAATGACAACAATTGACAATTTAGATATTTTTATTATTTACATTATGTCAATTTATAATTTATATAGATTATTAAGTATCACACTGCTTATAAAACGCCATTTTATTTTTTCGAATAATTTTGAAGATTTTTATGAAAAAAAATTACTCACACCTATTAAAGTCTATATATAATAATCATTTTAGTCAAAATAATGTTATTAGAAAAAAAAAAAAATCAGTTTATGGTAAACTATTTTGAAGTTTTATGAAGAGCTTTTTTAATGGCGCATTTTAGAATATTTAAATCTTTTTATAAAAACACTTGTGATTCACAATTAAACTTTTTTAATAATCAATTTACATATTCATATTAATTCTCTTTAATATTAATTTACTAAAACCAACATTAGTACATTTTCCACTGGTTTCTTTTTTTTTTTTTTTTTTTTTTTTAATTTTAATTTTAATAACTTGATAAACATTGGTCTGACTTGCATAAAAAAACAGGCGATTGTTATATACGTAAACATGTACATTTATTACGCGCAAACAACTCATTTTATTTTTTTAAATTATAAAATTTAATTATACGTATATTCAACCTTTAATGCTAAAATTTGTTCCTACAGTGCATCACGTTCAACGCGTCGCTAAGAAAATTTCATTTTAAAGTTACATTTTTCATAAAATTATATTCAAATCTATAATGTGAAATAAAAACTACAAATATTTGTTAATGAGCAAAAGTAACATCTTAATACTGAATTAATACTTGCTACGATTGAATCGTGACAATCATAAATAAACATCTAAAGTGGGTAAATTAATTTAAAAAAAAATCAACAGTAATAATAGTCTCGCCAGCGAGAAATAATTCCATCACACAAAATTCTAATAGACAGCTCAAATGGTGGACGGATAGCTGTAAAAAAAGTGAGGTGAAGGTTTATATTTTATTATTATTATTATTTATTTATTTATTTTTTTTTTTCACGTCGCTTATGCTGTATAAGAAATTCGATGACAAATTATTTTACGCAAATGCCTCGATGACCCTGTCTTACCTCTTTTTCGATCTTATTTATTTAAATTTTGAAATAAAATTTTTGCTACCTATTATTTTATTTTATGATCAAAAAATTATGCAAACCCAATCAATTGTCAAAGTTATGCTGAAGTGATAGATTTTTAGAGGCAAGGGACATGAAAATTTTCAACGGACTATTCTTCTTCCACTCAATATTCATCAATTTTTTTTTTTTTAATTTTTAGGTTAGATTTTTAAGATATTAATATATTTATTTATAAAATTAACGTCGCATATAATAACATACAATTTAAGTCGTATCTTTTATTTGGCACATCTCGTAGACTATTAAGATTTCAATGATGACTAACGAGTACAGTAACTTTCGCAGTAATTTTAATTTTTTTAATTTTTTTTAATATTTTTTGTTCATTTTTTAATATTTTTTTACTATCATTATATTTTCGTTTGAAACGAACAAAAATAATAGACGCTCGGACGAATATTTAACTCTCAATATACATTTACCCATTTCTATACATTGTTCAGTATATAACTCTGAGGTTTCTAAATTACTAAAAGTAAGTACAACGTAGAAATATCCTTGTCTTTTTAACAATTACAACGTTACATCTAGTACGTGTATTTATGTATATATATATATATATATTTATATAATATATGTATTATGTATACTCTATTTATAGTTCATAGTTTCCGTACAAGTATCGCTTTTTTAAATCTAACTGTACTCCTATAGAAAAATCACAAGAGGAACGTATAACGATCATTTATTATGCATATTCACTTGTTCTTATTGTTATCCTGTGCATATGATCAAAATGTCGATTCACTATATTTTTTGTAATTTTCAATAAAATTTTCAACGACATTTATATATTATACCTTTTTTTGATACTTTTCCATTTATTTAAAGTTAGGGAGCTTGATGTTCTTGTTGCCGTAACAACAAAGACCATATCTTTTTCGTCATCAGGTTTGATATTTTTACGAGATTCACAATTTTCATCTCTTAATGTTTTTTAAAAACTGAATTTTAATTTTTTTTTTAAATTTAATAAATAAAAATTTTGAAAATAGTTATGTTGTAAATCTCGTTTGAAAATGAGCGCAAGAAAATAATATAATTTTCATCACAACAACAAGAACATTTTACTTTCTTAATTATTAGATTAACAATTGCTTCTAAAATTTTAGTTTTAAAACAATCAAATATATGTACCACATGAAAATTTTTTCGACATGTCCAAAGCTGGACTACAGGTTGTTGTTGTTCTGATGATTCGTAATCCATGCGGACAAGGCACTGTACAATAAATTGTTTTTAGTCGCCTTTTCTTAAGTTTTTATAAAATTGAAGCAAAATAATTTTTTTTTTTTTTTTCTTTTTTTTTAGACCAAAGCGTTGCGTTAATTTTTTTTCTTTCTCCGTTTACTGACTATCAATCAAATTGTTGAAAAAATTTTGCAGACTGCGAAAATTGACATTATAAAAAGTACAAAACAACTATTGTTAGTTTAAATTCACATTCAATTTGAAAATTTATAAAGTTTCATAGAAAAGAAAAAAACCTTTTTCAAGTATTAAAATTTTTAAAAATTTTCATTTCAAATAAAAAAGCTGTAAAATTAGACGACGTAAAAAATACAAATTTTTTCTTGGACAAATCTTTTTTTTTTCATTTCATACAGTAAGGTGATAAAAAGAAATATACTATTTCATATGAAGTACTTCAATCCTACTACATTTATCATGTTTAATAAATATTAAAAAATTTTTTAACTACAGTTAGAATATCGTCGTTATAATTAACAATCATTTTACCAGAAAATGTTTCATCGTCATTGGGCAAGAGTTTTGAGTTGAGCAGACCCCAAAGATCTACCCGTAATTTAAATTTATCTGTACTATCTTAAAATACAAAAGTGGTCCAGAGCCTTAATCTATAAAGAGGACTTGCTTTCATTTCAGCTAAATTCAAATTTTTATCTCTGTACAATGTGTACTATCGTCGGCCTTCGGTAGTCAATTCTTTCTTCGGATGCTATAATGGAAGGCATTTTGCCTTTTTTTGTACACCCGCAACGTCTTTGCAGTCGATCTTGTCGACCGTAAAACTTTCTTGCTTGACTGTTTCCTCCACCGAGACCCTTCCAAGACCTTTCTTTATCCTAAAAGGCGTCGCCTTGGGCGATGAGGTTACTTCGTACGTCGAATCACTGTGGCACTTTCTCTTCGGACTGGTTTGCTGTACTTCGCGATTTCCGGCTACCTCGAGTTCCGAGTTGTTTGGCTTTGGAGATGTTTGACCGGATTTGATGTCCTCGGTACTTCTCTTAGTTTCTTTTTTCTCCACCAACCTTAAATTTTTTATTCTTTCATTTTTCTTCCCATTTTTCTTCATTTCGCTTTTTTCCGTTTTAGAAAATTCCGACTTCTTCGAGGGCTGATCTGACTTTTCCTGCTTGAGGTTTTGTATTTCCGTTTCGATTTTTCTGACCTCCTTTTCAACGGAAATTCCAGAACTCGACTCCTCGGGTGCTTCCTCCGTCGGTGAATTGAATACGTCCGAACTGTAACTCTTGGAGTCGCAACTAAGAAGGGCCATGTCGGAAGACTCAACAGTGCTGTCAGAGCGTGGACTTCTGGCTGCCGAGGACGACAATGCTCTCGGTTCTTCGGTCTTTTTAGCCGCTGACTTTTCATCGTCCACGTAATCGAGTGACAGACAACGTTTCTCGAACAACGCTAGACCCTGAGAAACTTTCTCCGGGGATTTACAACCCACCGTCGAGACCTGACTTTTAACTTCCAGACTGTTCTTTCTCGACGGACGTCGGATACTGTTTTCACGCTCGATCGACAAACAGAATTCTTGATCTGTGAGAAGAATTCTTCTCGGAAATGGTTTGAGTTCGGCGATGTCTGATTCATAGGTTTTATCGATGGATGGAGTCTTCAGTAAGCTCTTGACCTTCTGAAGCTCTGACAATAGGTCAAGGGTTTCTTGAGAAGGTTCGTGGATCATTTTTTTACGCTGACTCGACTCGTCCTCGAGCTCGGTCGGGTAATTCGAATGATCGATACCTTGCTGCTTACGTAGCACCGATCTGTTTCTACTTCTGCGACTCTGGAAGTCTGACTTATCATTCGTTGTGGTGTTATTTTGTCGGTCGTTCTCAACGGATTTTGAGCGGATTTTCGGGGAGCCCTCGGATTTCATTTTTTCCAACGCCGCGTCCTTCGATGAAAAACCTTGATCGAAAGACGGAGAACTCATTTTTTCCCGGGCCACCAAACGTTTCAGAGCATTTGAAGAGCTGAAATTTCCCTGCGTTCTTCTCTTAAAATCTGCATAAGTTTCCGTAAATACCTCTTGGCTTTCGTACTTTTCGTAGAATTGTTTAAGACTGGACGAAGTTGAGACCACCGACGTATTGGAGCCCTTTCCGTTTATATTTGTCGATCCGATTTCTGCAAATACGGGGGTAACAACTCTTTCTTTGGTCAGGTTATCCGAAGATGCACCACGAGGCTCAAATTTATCATGTCTGCTTTTTCTCTTGTCCAGAACATCCTCGGAGGCTTGTCTGCTGGTCATTTTCTTGCTGATCTCTTTGTAAACGGCCGTAACTTTTTCCGGAGTCACAGAGTGGGTACGTTTGGTGGGAGAGTTCGGCACACTTTCGTTGCTTTTGTTTTGTTTGAATAAGTTAGCGCCATTTTTGGCAACTCCCGAGGGAGGCAAGCCTTTTCTTCTGGGTGAATTACCCCAGCTGACAACTTCCATTGGCGAGTTAAGGCTCGTACCCGACGAGATGATTTCTTCACTGGTCGTAACTCGACACTTGACCAGTTCGGCAACGCTCGTACTAGGTACCGTTTCGATATCAGAGTGCGAGGTCATGACAGATAGTTCGTTGATACGTGGCATGCTGCTTGGCCCCGAGTCCAGAACGTCATCCAAAGAGGCTCCTCTTAGGGGGCCTCTATGGGATGCTTTTCTTTCTAGGCTGGTGTCCTCAAGATCCTCCGTTTCGAAAGAATACATCTTGGAAAGAAAGTTCTTACCAGACTTGCGTCTCTCACCCGTGGTGAAACCTCGAATCTCGTCTCTCCGGTCTTTAGCACTTTTCACTTCCGGTTCTTCTTCAACAATTGCCGTTTTGTTTGCATTAAGATCCTTCTTTTTATCGTTCTTTGGAGTGTCAAAGGTAAATTTATCCAAAGTTCTGGACGAACCAATTTTCTCGAGAAAAGGTTTTTCTACAGCTCGGCTAGGTCCGATCTTTTCGAGGTAGGGCTTGCCCAAAATCCTGGGTGCAAGTTTCGCCAAAAATGGTCGGTCCTCGGTTAAGGAAAGTCCAATCTTTTTCAGGAATGGCCTTTTCTTCTCTTTGTGATTTTCTTTTTCGTTAAGCCTCTCGTTGCTGTAGTTTGAAGAGTTGTCACTGCTCTTGGATCTAGCCCGCTTGCTTCTAGAGTTAGGCGTCAGTGGCAATCTCGGCGTTCTTGGACTGGCTTCTGGATTCGGAAACATTTCATCCAAGAGAGCAACGGCCTCGTTCAAATCCATGCAAGCTTTTCGCGGGAGTATGGCTGTCCTTTGTACTTGATGTTCACTCTCTACGCTGCTAGTCCGGGAGGAGCTGGCATCCAAGGCACGCGTCGACGAGACATCTACGTCGAAGTATTGGCCAGAACAGTCAGGAATTTCCTTAAAGAACGAGGAAGAGCCCGCAATGGATTCATTGATCGCGTACCAAGGTTTGACGTGCAAGTCTTCGGGACGCAAAGCTGGACTCTGAGGGCCAAGGGTTGCGCTTCTTATAGCGAACGCAGCCTTGTGTGGGTGGTGTAATATCGAAGTGGAGGCCGGGGCCGAGGTAGAGGGCGCTACCAGGTCGATCCCGGAGGTAACTGCCGTCGTGGGAATGGCCATCGACAACTGATGCTGCATCATCGCACGACGGTAGGTGGAGCAGGTTGCAAAGTGGGGCGGCGCTGGTTTTGACGATTCGACGATGACGCGACCCTGGGCGCACGGTACGACCGGCTCCCCGTCCTCGGGGGCCTCTTCCGGCGTCAGAGGTAGGGCCACACCGCGACCAAACTCGATAAACCAAAGCTCGTCCCTTAACTCGCTTTCTCACTTCTTTTCATTCATGTCTTTGTTCAAATAGTGTAGTACGTAGTGGAGTACCAGATCATAGCAGTACTTGTATTCGGTCTGAAATCAAAATTGGATAAGTTTAAAAATCGTTATCGGAAAAAATGGAATATCTTTATGAATAATAAATCTGCCGTACCGACTGATGGTACCACAGAAATTTAAATATCCTAATAATTAAAAGCTTGTATCCTACAAATCAATTATATCTGCTCTAGCAATAGCTTTGATTTCAAATAAAAAGATAAAATTTAAGCTCATTCTGTAGAGCAGATTTCTTTTAAAAAAAAATTTTGATGAACTTTACCATATTTTCGATGAGCTGAGGTCGGTGCCGTCGCACGGTCTTGACCGCCTGGAAGACGTCGACCTCGCCGTGCTGTATGACCTGCTCGATGCAAGCGTTGGCCGCGCAGTAAACTCCGCAACGGCTGCGTCCATCCTGGGAGACGACGGCCACGGGTCCGTAGTCGTTTCTCTGGCGCCAACGCTCCACCATGTTCATCAACTCGACGAGGCTGTTGGTCGAGGTCGGCACCTGCTGGGCCATCGGCCAGCACGTCAGCTGGAATACCTGGACGGTCTTCGGAGGTGCCTTGACGCCCGCCATCAGCTCGGTCAGGGAGACTATTTTCTTGTTGATTCGGAAAACCTGCAGTACAAACGTGTTTTTATAAAGTTTTAGAGGGGATCTATTTGTAATTATAGACAGTAACTTACCCAGGTCTTGATGTTGGTGTAGTGATTGTGGCTGATGTGTTCGATTGTAAAAACAGGTCCGTACTTTTTGGGCTCCCGAGTCTCAGGCCAGAAGGGAGGGTAATTGGTCGAGCCGACCGGAGGCACACAGAGCACGACTACGGCCGCGCACTCGTAGTCGTATACCAGCGACCAAAATTCTCCCAGGCTCTTTGTGACAGGCCACTCGGTTACTATGTACTCGCGTGGCTTCGTGTAACCCTAACAATTATAGTTTTGAATGCAGTTATCAAATATAATGAAAATGTATAGTGCGAGCTTGATATTAGTTAGATAAGGTGGATGAGTTATGAACGTTTAAATTTGAATTTCTTAATTTAAATTCATTTATGAAAATAATTGTCGTAAGTAACCTCTAGAGTAGTCCCGGAGTATGCTTTCCGAAATACAAATAATAAATTTTCTACTTTCAATAATTCAATAATTTCTTTAATAAAAAATGATATAATATAACAATTACAATATGTACATTGTTTGAAAAAATGTTTGACATTCAAGTCTTTGAAAACTCTCGAAAGCTAGTGATTTTCTTTTGCCTCATAAAATTATTTCACTTTCACTGGTTTATTTCCACTGTCCATTAATTTAAAATATTTTAATCTAGATATTTAAAATAACTTCGATTCGAAGTTAAAAATAAAAAATATTTTTAAAAAATGCTTAAAATTTATATTTTCTTCATTTACTTTGAAGCGAGGGAAAAAAAATTAATTACTCTCAATTAAAAATAAAACTGAGTAACGAGATCTTAATGGTGTTACACGAGACAACTTACATCCACAAAGACGGCGTTGATGTAGTCGGTGAAGGTGTTCCCTTGGAAACTCGTCAAATACGGCCGGAAGTTGTCAGCTAAATCAAACAGAGTAATTTCACCAATTAATTATAAACATTAACAAATAAATCATGAATTATGAAATAAATGGCTTACGTGGAACTACGAGAACATCCCGGTTCTTCTCGCGATTGTCCGCTCGGTGACCTCCGGCGCAGTCTCCGATCGTGAATCGTGGGGTTTGCTTGCAGATCAGCTGATACTCCCTCTGGTACTCGCTCATCTTGGTCACCGGATTCTTCTGGCTCTTTTGCTTCAGTCGGAGGGACAGATCCGACACAGGGAACCACGATGGACCGCATATCACAAACTCCTCAAGCGTGTCGTAGACGAATCTGTACTGTTCCTATTGTTAAAAAATTTATTTTTTATTGGATTCTACTGCTTTTTAAATTAAAGATTTGAGAATTGTAGGCTAATTAAATTTGAGGTTAGGTACCCCATTGAGTATTGGTGTTTTGCATAAAAACAAAACACTTGTTATATGCAGAACCGATACACGGCATCCTTATGAGAGAAGCTATTAAGTACTCACCGAATTATCTCAAACTTTTGCTATTTTACTTGTCTTTCTTACCATTCTTCTTTCAGATTTCAAATATTTAGTAGAACATATATTGTGTCTAACTTCATAGTCTTCTCATACAGTAAGAAACTTACCAGGATGCCGTGTATCGGTTCTGCATATAACAAGTGTTTTGTTTTTATGCAAAACACCAATATTATATGCTTTCTGCCGATACACGGCATCCTTATGAGAGACGTGTTTGTAATCTACTGGATGAAATATATTGCAGATTATTATACTCAATGTTATGTGACTGAAATAAATAATTAAAGGATTTTTTAACTAATCTGAATTCAAAGAAATAATACTTTATTTCAAATTAACAATGCTTAGATTAATATATATATATATATATATATATATATATTAAACACATGAAAAATTATTTGAAAGCAAACTTGAATTTTCCTTAGTTGGGTCAAAATTAATCTCTCTACAATAATGATTTCGAAAGGTTTCAACACATTTCCAATTTCCATTATCTAAAATATCTTGAACTGGAAGATTATCTAACCAGGAACGTGAAGCAACTGCAGATCTAATGCTACCAGGAGGAGCGTCAATTCCCGCGTCTTTGAATACTGATCGAAGCCAACCCCCAATTATAGTCTTAGAAGCTGCTTTAGGAACTTCACCAGTGACTGTGATAAAAAACGTATCAATGTTGACTTGATTTCTTCTTTGTTTTGACAACTTTAAGTAGTTTCGAATCATAAAAACAGGGCATAACCATTTATTAGAATTTTGAGAGAGTTTCCAACCAGATTGTCTAAATGAAGCTCGATCAGTTTTTGAACCAAATGCTGGCCAGAAAATTATCTCATTATTGGTATCGATGTAGTGATCTCGAGAAACTCTTAATAAAGTAAGGTCGTGAACTCTTCTACCAGAAGCAAGTAGAAGAATGGCTGCTGTTCTTCTCGAAATCTCAAATAAAGTAAGAGATCTAGGTGCTAAAGAAAGCCAATCATAGAGAATCTTTGCATCCCAAATAAATTTCTTGTTTTCTGGGGGATTGACAACAGAAATAGCTTTTAGTACTTGTCGGACTAAAAAATCAGAAGATAAGTTTGTAGCTGAACCACCAGTACAAAAAGTTGCCACTGCTGATTTGTATGTAAGAATTGTTTTGTGAGCTAACTTATCTACAATGAAGAGATTGGCTAAAAATCTAGCTAGATCACTAGGTGTAGGATTACCAGGACTAATATTATTTGACTTGCACCAGTCCAGCCACCTCTTTATAGGAGCTTTGTAAGTGTTAATTGTCGAATCACGCCAACTTTTCTTAATTAAATCGAGCTCCGCTTGGGACCAATCTTTCGTCAAACTTGACCACATCCAATTTTCCACGCTTGCAAGGTGAGAAGTTCCACTTGACTGGGAGCCTTCCCTGTCGATAAATCGATTAGGTATCGATCGAGTTTGGTTATCGTTATTGGAGGATCCCTGCTTCTGCTGATCAAATCTGACATCCAAAATGTCTGCTCCCACTTGGGTGCTATCAGAATAAACTGACCTCGACACTTGTTGAGATGAGACAAGACTCGGAATTAGATTCGGTGGGGGAAATATCCAAGCAAGTTTGAAATCCCAAGTCCGACTGAAGGCATCGATGAACTGTGCTTTTTGATCTTTGCAATCCAAGGAGACGTAACGTTTGGCGATTTTCGATCTTGCTGAAGCAAACAGATCTATCTCCGGCACGCCCCATCTGTCGAAGATCTTTCTCCTGGCCTCGGGTAATAGATGCCATTCCGGTAACGACTTTTTCCGTGAAAGTCTGTCGGCTATGCCGTTGTATTTTCCTGGAAGGTAATTCGCAGTTAATGTTATATTTAATGAGTCGACGATCATTAAAAGCTGGTGCGTTAAATTCAAGAGACCGATCGAGCGAGTGCCCCCTTCCTTGTTTATGTATGAAACAAGAGTCCGGTTGTCGGACTGGACAAGTATGTGAGCATCTCTGAGGTTGTGAGGATACTCTTTGATTGACGCATATACAGCAAACATCTCTTTCATATTCGAATGCCACAGATTTTGTTTGGTTGTCCACGAACCTGACAGGAGAAAGCTGTCTAATTGAGCTCCCCAACCTGAATCTGCAGCATCCGTGGTGAGAAAGTTTGTGATCAGAGGCTTGTGCAGTTGACATGTCGTAGCAACATTGTTCTTCCACCACATGAGTTCGTCTCTCACTTCCGAAGAAATCTGGCGACGTTCTCGGAGTCTCTTTTGTCGAAATTGAGTTTGAAAACGTTGAAGGAAGCGACAATGAAGTCGGCCTCTGTAAACAGTAAGGTTGGCAAAGTTCAAGTGTCCTAGCAGTACCTGTAGTTCTTTTAAAGTACAAGTTTGGTTTGTCAAAAGTTGATTTAGAAGGTCTGAGATCGTGGCAACTTTCTTGTCTGGCAAACGAATGTAGTTTAGTTGAGTGTTCCAAATCAGACCTAGAAATTCGATCTCCTGACAAGGTTCCAAAACACACTTCTCTAGTTTGATGTGCCAACCAAGGAATTGTAGAAACTTTATAACCTCGATCACTTGCTCGCTCAGTTTGGTTCTGATTTGAGAGACCAAAAGAAAGTCGTCGAGGTACACAATCACCCTCAGTCCTCGCAAACGAAGGATCTCTGCAATCCAGTTCGTTACTTTTGCAAAGGTCTGAGGGGCAGATGAGAGGCCGAAGGGCAAGCTCGTCATCTGAAGTAACTCCCCGTTGTAGATCAGACGAAGGAGATTGCGATGAGACTCTGCAATGGGGATGTGAAAATAAGCTTGAGAAAGGTCTATTTTCACCATCCAATCCTGATCCTGTAAAAAATCTGGAATCTGGTGATGTGAGATTAGACGAAATTTCGTTACCTGAATATGATTGTTTAGGCCTCTCAAATCGAAAATAGGGCGAATCCCTCCTGAACTCTTCTTTATCAAAAACATTCTTGAAATGTGACTGTGAATTTGACTGCTTGGTTTTTCCAAAATTTTTTGCTTTTTTAACAACTGAATTTGCTCTGACATCGCTGCGGAAAATTTGGTCTTGAATTTGGAAAGACGCCAATTGCGGATCAAAGGTGGTTTTGAAGTTAAAGGAATTTGTGTCCCTGATATAATTTTGAGAATTTCGGGAGGAGCTCCTACTTCCTTCCAACGATCCAAGAAAAGCATGAGCTGACCCCCTGTAAAACTCTGATTCTTTAAATAGTCATTTTTCAAAACGTCCCTTACGAAACGAATTATTTTCTTTAGCCTTGGGTTGATCCTTCTTCAACACAAATTGCGGTTTGGGTGGAACTCTTTTGACAGAACGATGATCTTTCGACGAATTAGTTTTATCAGTTTTAAAAGAATTTCTTGATTGATTTTGATCAGGAAATTTCTGTGTAGTAAATCTTTTTACCGAATGAGAAGGGACATTCAACCAGTTTTGAACGCCACCTAAAGAGTTAATTAAAGGGGCTAAACTTTCCTTCGAGAATAGATGTTCGCTACTGGGAGGAACGTTCCGAAGAGCATGAGAAATATTTTTATCATGAACTTCGGACAATAAACGATCTCGTCTCATCTCGATGCACTCGGCTCTCTTACCACAAACAATTTGCAGAATATTTTCATAACTTTGAAAAATTTCAGAATCAGGGCCAAATATTGAAATTAAATTTTTAAATAAATTTTGAGAATTTAACTCATCAGGATTTGAAAAAGCCCAATCTGAAAGACTTTGAAGATTAGATCTTAAAAGATCTTTATGATCCAAAATTGCATTAGACAAACCAGCCAAAGCTCTTTCAGTAGGGGCGAAAGGGTCTTTGCCCTTATTAAAATGAAGAAGTTCATCGTTTATCTTCAAGTCGACAAATCCCGGATTGGCTAAATAATTTTTAAGGTAAGAAGAATATCTAACCTCTTTCCAATCATTCGAACAAAAACGCTGTAATTTCTTAATTTCGGCCAAACGATCTTTATCAGCTGCTTTGATAACTCGCTTTTCATCCACAGTGGTTTTCAGATCTCCAAAATGCAAAATTTTCTGCCCTCTTGGTTGCGTTGAAAAGGCCGCTTGGTTAGAAACTTGCGCAGATGACGAAGGAGAGTCCGAACTAGCAGAATGAGGAGGATACTTGGCGAGTATTAAATTTGACAAAAATCCAATATTTCTTTCGATCTTATCCATTCTCTCTTCACTTAAAGTATTTTTTGGTCTTTTGACAGGAGGAGGTTGGGTTTCTTCATCAGTCGAACTTGCCTCATCTCCTGTATTTTCCGAGGAAGAAGATTCATCTCTTGTATGATACGAATCGCTTTGGTTCATTTTTATGTAGTTAACAGTATCAATTGAATTAAAAATTATCAAATATTATTAAATTTTTTCTAAATAAATATTTTTAACGTGTTTACTCGGTAAAAATACTCAATGCTATGAAGTTAGACACAACATATGTTCTACTAAATATTTGAAATCTGAAAGAAGAATGGTAAGAAAGACAAGTAAAATAGCAAAAGTTTGAGATAATTCGGTGAGTACTTAATAGCTTCTCTCATAAGGATGCCGTGTATCGGCAGAAAGCATATAATATAGACATTATTACAGTCATCAAATTTAATGATCCATCATCACTATTTAACACTAGTAGAAAAAAACTGACAAGCGAAAGAAGTAGTCATTTAAAAAAATGGTTAATTACAGAATAAAAAATAATAGAAATTTTACAATTTTTTTTTTTTATGACAGCTCACCTCGTTTTCTATTAGGCCTTTTCTGCTTTGTCGAAGTTTCTTCATGTACCCGAACACATCAAACGCGTCCTCCTCTTCTGCGAGTTCCATATTTGCATCGATGGCCAAGTAAACACCGGAACGTCCACCACCGTCACTAATTGATCATAAAATCAGATTATTCGTACAGTGTAACGAATTTGTTAGGTTTGAATTATCAGTAGATTAGTCAAAGGGTAGTCGAAGCTCAATTATAGTCCGGGAATAAATATTTTAAATAAGTTTAAAAAAAAAGTAGAAAAATTATATTTAAAAACAAACACTGTTTAAAAGAGATTTTAAAAATCACTTTAGTCTGTAATATACAACATGTCTAGAATTGAATATCCAGCAGAAATTTTTAGGTACTTTGTGTTTCCCTCATTACGAAAATACTTAATAATAATTTTTTATTGTCAGTTTCTTCGATTTATTACTTCACTCATTTAAATCTAAAAAAAAGATGGTCAGTAGACAATATTGACAACGTTTTAAACTGAGCCACTTGGACAGTGGCTCTACATGGGTTACTTTTGTGATAATTCCAGTGATATTCTTTATTATTATGAAAGATAAGTCTTGGATATGTGGACTTTAAAAAAAAAAATTGACAACTAATAAAAGCTTATAAAACTCGTAGTTGTAAGTAATAGGTCATATATTCAGAGGGTGCATCTATATTATTTAAATTTTCTTTTAAATAATTTTTCAAAATTAAAATTAATAAAAAATTGAAAGCCCAATTTGAGTTTTCAGTGTCTCTTTTTTTCTCTCCAACTCCAAGATATAGAATTCCACTATAGAATAAAAAAACAGTGAGAAAAATGGTAATTATAAAATGATGAAGGTTTATAAAAAACCATAACCTCAAAACCGGTAATTCTTTGTCGTCACAGAGGATAATGCATGAAAAAAAAGAAGAAAGATGTCTCATCGAATATACTCACTTGCAGTGCACAACCATGGGACCAGCGTCGCTCTTGAGGGTGGATCCAACTACGGCACGCACGCGTCTTCGGAATTCCAAAACGGCGCTGCCAAATGGGTTTGTGTGACAGTGCCACTGGGTGTAATGAAATTGCAGTATCGTGCGCTCCTCCGTTATCTCCTGAAACACGGGCGAAATACATACAAGTTTTTTTCAAACCTTTTTTTTTTTTGTTTTTTTTTTTTTTTTGAATGATTATCAGTAGACTATAGATGTCCTTTACAAAAACAAATAACAACATTTTATATTAGCTCGACTGAATCATCGAGCTCAAGTATGTATATTGACGGTTAATTAAATAAAATTTGATTCTAAATTCTTTGCCGAATTAGATTTCTATCGTGTAATTAGGTACATATAATCCCTGAAATTTTCACCAGATTTTTGGCAGTAACCGGCCAGATGTAACTAATTTGGTCAGAAATTTAGCAGATCTCTTGAAATTTCTAGCTGGGATGTTTTAGATATAATTTGTATAAAAGCTGTCTCATGATATATAAGGATTTCAAACACGTGTTCTTAAATAAATAAACATATGTATGTATAGCCTTTATTGTCTATCACTTTCTTGAAATTACTTCAACCTCAATAATTATTTATTACTTGTTTGGAAAAGATGAATACTTCAATTTTTCATTGAACAAGAGATTAATCAGGTGTCTTGATGTATAAAATGATATTTTAATTTATAATTTATAAATAATTGTAAACAATGCATTCGAAAAATTTTAATTTATTTTCGCACTCTGCTGTCGCCATTCCATGATAATAAACTTGGTTGGGATACTTGAAGTTAAATTACACCGAACGAAAGGGGTCACACGACAAAACAGGTTGTTTTTCAAAACAAACTGCACCCCCGATGAACTTAATTGCACCCGGAGAGAAAAGACGGATATGGTCTTAAGTTATTTACAACTTATATCTGCGACCCAGTAAACTTGAAGCTTTTCTCGAAACTCTTTCGTAAGGAGAAAGTTTCGCACTAAGTGAATTATATATGGCACCACGCTGCTGGATTAATTTTAAATATTTAAACGATTTTCGCGCGGCACTGCACTTGCAAATTGGACACTCAGAAAACCTAAAGGAAAGCTTGCAGTAAATAAAATTTGATTAACGTACAGGAATTAAAATCTGAACCTAGAGTCGAATTATCAGCGGGGAATGAGTTTGTAAAATTTTAGTGGTTTTCTCAAAGTTTTGGAGTTATTATATTTTAGGTATTTTTTTTTTAAATTCAGAAAAATTAATAATTGCAGAAAGAAATTTTAGATTTTGAAATCAACATCTCTAGATTTTTATTTTTTTGCGTAAACGGAATACATTTAAAAATCCGTGAAAAAAATTTATGTTAAAATTAAGTCTAAAAATAGTGAATGAAAAATTCCAAAAGTTTGGAGATTTTTTGAATGAAAAATTTTCAATGACTACTTTGATTAGATCAATCATAAATCGATCCGATCAAAATTGACTGAGAATTTTTTGGTAAGTACCAACAGGGGTGCGGTGACCCCCCTGACCTTCTGAGGAAAGCCCCCCCTGAACTGCACCCCCTCCTCTCTCCCAACCCAACTAAACTTTTGTTTCCTAAAAAAAAAAAAAAACCATATTATTATTTTAATAAATAAACGATTAATATTGGTGATGGATAAAAAATCATCTCCTAAAACTCTGGGCGCCGAATTCAATAAATAAAATTGTTAATTATCACCGAAGCCTTGAACCCCCAAAACCCTGGGCGCCGAGTTCAACGAAAAAACTGATCAGTTATCCCCCAAACTCCAAGGGGCTACGCACTTAATCCTGTCATAAAAATCCTGAGTAGTCCTGAGTAGTCCTGAATAGTCCTGGCCAGCCTAATTTGAACGGGACAGGACTACGAGAGCTTGATATGGTATTTTTATTTGATAGTCCTGTGATAGTACTGTGGACAGTCCTGCCATAATCCTGTCTAAACAGGACCAAGTACGACCCCTTGTCAAACTCTATACCCCCGAAACCCTGAGGGTCCGAGTTCAACAAAAAAATTGATCAGCTCTTCCCCAAGCTCTAAATCCCCAAAACCCTGGGTGCCCGAGTTGAACGAAAAAACTGAACAGTTATCCCCCAAACTCTAAACTCCCAAAACCCTGGGCGCCTGAGTTCAACAAAAAACTTTTCATCTATCCCCCAAGCTCTGAACCCCTCAAAAATCTCGGGAGCCTGAGTTGAATTATTCCAAAAATATGAGAGCATTTTAGTTAACCTACGCATGAAATAAATAATTTTGTAACTATACCTAATTATGCTGCACTGGTGCAATTATATCATAAAGTTGTAAATCTGAAATTTTTAGCTCCAAAATGGCGTGGTTGACTAGGAAACCACCGTAAGTTTTTACTTATTGTCTTCGTTTGCAACATTATCAACATATTTTTTTTTTTTTTTAACTATAAATTAAATGCTTTTACGAATGAGACACATTTCCAGAGAAGTGTAAAAATTTTCTTTTGTTTATTGGCTATTAACTTTTTTTGTTTTATATTTTTTTTATTAGTTTGTAATATTTTTAAGTGATGTAAATAAAAGTACACTAAAAACTTTTTGAGGAACAAAAAAAAAAAAAAAAAAAAAAAAAAAAAAAAAAAAAAAAAAACACTTTATTATTGACTTGATATCCAAAATAAAGTACGCTTAACTTGTAAAATTATTCCACTCAGTAAGCAGAGTTTTGGGAGATTTAGAGCATGAGGGATACATGATCAGTTTTTTTTAATTGAACTCAAGCTTCCAGGGTTTTAGTGGTTTAGAGCTTGATGGATAATTAATCATTTTATTAATTGAACTCAGCACGCAGGGTTTTGGGGGTACAAGGCTTGAAGGATATTAAATCAGTTTATTAATTGAACTCGGCGCCCAGGGTTTTCGAGGTTCAAGGCTTGGGGATAATTAGTCAGTTTATTATTTGAACTCAGGCACCCAAGGTTTGGGGGGTTTAGAGCTTGGGGGGTAGCTGATCAGTTTTTTTGTTGAACTCGGGCGCCCAGGGTATTTAGGAGTTGAGAGCTTGGGGGGTAGCCAATCAGTTTTTTGTTGAACTCGGGCGCCCAGGGTATTAGGGGGATAGCCGATAAGTTTTTTTGTAGAACTCGGGCGCCCAGGGTTCGGCGGGAGGGGGGGGGGGCTGAAGCTTGGGGAATTTTTTTTTTTTTTTCGGCCCCCCCCTAAAATAGTTTGGAGGAATGCTCCTCAAACAACCTACTGTCACCGCACCCCTGAGTACCAAACATTCTTAAGTACTTACGTCCTTCTCGTCCTTCTTGTAAATCTTAATGGTTCGTATGTGGAAGTTTGCGAGTTCCTCCTCCGCGAGCACGGAGACGCCTATGCCGCCGTAGTCCTCGTCCTTGTCCTTGCTCGCCGGCCAGTACTGCATGCACATGACCTGAAATCGAAAATTTAAAATTAAAAAAAAAAAAAAATGGATTTATTGTTACTATTGAGGAAAAGATGAGACTTTAAAAGCCAATGCTGTAGAACGAAATTTTATTTTCGCGAAAAGTGGATTTTTTTAAAAAAAGCTTTCAACTCCAGGAGCTTTCACGGGGTTGGACAAAACTCGAAAAGAGAAAGAAAATTTGATACATGAAAAATTCAATTATGGCTCGAAATGAATCAAATCTAACCTTTTTTTATTCACTTCTATTCTCTGATGTTAAAGTTTTTTAAAATCAAAATATCTAAAAAATTTAAAGCTAAAATTACCTCTTAGTATGTATTTTTTTTTGTTTTTAAAGGTATAATACAATGAAATATGATACTTTAATTATTACACAGATTTTGAAATTGATAACTGAAATAAAGGCCTGAAGTAGTAATGATATGTTACACAGCTAGTGTGGGAAGTTATACATTTAAATCGAGTAGCAATCCACTTATTCACTATAAACTGACCAAATTATTAAAGAATAAAATAATAAATATAATTGTCAAACTATCAAAAACATGACAGAGTATCTGATGGGTTTGTAATTTGTCCAGTCCAAGACTAAAAAATACTATTATGCCAAATTACTAAAAATTAGTTATGACTTTTAAAATTATTTTCTATCAAAAAAACATTGACAATCACATAATAGTATATTATGATACAAGTGCGTAAAAATGCACTTTTACACACAAATACAATACAATATTTTATAGTACTAAAAAACGTGCCTAAAATCGAGTTTCCTCGTATTAGTTTGATAAAAATGTTTAACAACATCTAATGAACACCTCCAGAAAACTCAAACCATTTCTCTTTCGTCATGCATTTGGTAAAAAGCCACCTTAATTTATACAAACTTTAAAATTACGATAAATTATTATTCAAATACCAACTTTTCTCCCTCATATTATCATACAAACAAGCATACAGGAAGCTAACGAGGTGAATTCGAAAAAAAAAGGTCATCGGTGACCCGCCGCACGGTGAATTACAATTAATTCTCCGGGCCGGTGCGTGTTCGGAATACGCTTGCGTAATTGAAAAGTCACGGGGATGAAAACTTATTAAGCTCAGCGGGTGGAGATTGAATTTTTTTTTTTTTGACTCTCTCTTGCCCGCTCGTTTTTTATACGTTACGGTCTCGGCAACTTACCAGGTTGCGAGAATTTAATTTCGGTGCTAAGTGATCAAAAGTAATCGGGATTAGATGCGCTTGCGAAATTTTTTTACTTTACTGCGAGGGATTAAATTTTCAGTTCGACCTGAATATATTTGTGACTTTCAAATTGATATTTCTTGGGTGTTCACTTGAATAAAACAGATTTAATCTTAGCTGGGTAATTAGTGAACTTTCGAAATATTCAGGTGCCCTGGAAAACATGTTTTTCAGTCAGTTGAAAGCAGTAAAAATACATTTTTGAACAAAATGAAAAAATTAATTTCGAAGTAGACCGAAACAATTAATTAGTTTTTGAGGTAACTTTGATAAGAAAGTCTATAAAAAGAGAGAATTAGTTATTTTCGGATAAAAAAAATCCTAACCTTAAAATAAATTTTTGAGGTTCAAAGGGTTTGTAATTTTTTTGACAACAGTTTGCTTTTAAGAGATAAAAAATTTATTAAACCCTCTGTTAATCAATTCTTTACAATAGTCAATACTATAAAATTTAGTTACTAGTTAAATTAAAAAAAAAATAGTTGTAATAATTCGTAACCTCAAAAAAGTTCGAATTTGAAGTTAACACGTAATCCTGGTAACGAAAAACTCAACACGATAATTTTATTTTTGCCCTCAAACTCTCAACAACTTTCCATAATCAATTTTACATTTCGAATTAAATTCCTTTGAAAATAAACTTCCAAGTACGACGGAATTTAGTGAAATTATTCAAATATGGATTCGAAGTCGTAAAGCGACGCTTCGTTTCTGAAACTTTGGTTGACGTAAACTTCACCGTTTCGTAATTTACGCGACCCGGGCCCGTGTTTCAGCTGTAATTTCGATGTTCCAAATTTGCCGCGGGTGTCTTTGCCGTTAGAAAGGTGCGGTTACCCTGATTAAATACAAACTTGCTTAATTAGCTGATACCGCTAAAATATTTTATTTATCCAGGAGATGTCACCATTTTTATTCGTGAGGTGATTGGTGTTACAATTTATTAGAAGAAAAATTTTAAATTATTATTCTAAATCAATATATTTTAAATCGATTATTTCATAGAAAAATTTTATGCAATCATTAAATAAGATTTATTTATTATTGCTGTGTCAGCGCATTACTTTTTGTGTACTTTCATAAATTTCGGCTGTAATTCTAAGTAATTTTACTATCAAAATATTGAATTTTGGGTAATTTTCTTAGATTAAATTATTACTCATTTTTGTATTAAAATTTATTTACGTAGTAATTTTCCGCTCGCTTAATACTCGTTTTTCAACAGAGAATGTTCAGTCGCTAGATTGAGTACGGACTTGAAAAAGTTTAAACTAGATGCTTAGCATTTGAAGTTGGTAAAAAGTTTGAAAATCTTAGTTTATCGAAAGTCCTACGTTGACCTACTTCATTATAACATCATATTATATTCTTTTGAAGTAACTACGGCTAAATTAGTTACAAACTTTAAAGGACAGTTTTCAAAGTTCTCTACTTGTAATATTTCATGTTGCCTCTCACGAAGTAATTTCGTGATTTTGCTCTCGGAGTTTTTGAAAAATCAAGTTCTATTCCGATTTAAAATAAAAACGTAAAAAAACTTCTTTTACGCGACAGTCTCGGGATTCCTCGAATTAATCGATAAATTTATCAAGGAAGAGAAAAATTTTCCTCACTAACAAAACCCAGTGCACGCGTCGTTGAAAATTGTCAATTTCACGTGACGCGTATATTCGTGCGTGTATTTTTATTTTCACCATTCCGCTCGTCTTGCGATTGGAATCCGGACTGAGCGGGGAAAAAAATTAAATTTCAGAGTCGAGGAAAATACATCGATTTTACGTTCTTAAGAGTTAACCGAAGTAAGTTGTTCGGGAAAAAGTTTTTTCTTCTTCTTATTCTTCTTTTTTTTACGTAAGTGTGTGTGGGCTTCGAGATCCAATAATAAAAAAAAAAAACTTCCGAACAATTTAAAGTCAGTTACAGAATTCGAAGGTCGTCCCGATGAATTATTACTGTTTACTCCTGACTTACGTAGTACTTTCGGTAAAAATAATAAAACTTTGTATGATATATATGAATTTTATCGAGTTTAGGATTAAAATCAACCGAACATTGTGTAACGGTCATCAAAAAATACTGACTGAATTTTAACGACCATTTTTTTTTTTTTTTTTTTACGGTATTGTAAACAAGCACCGCGCATCGTGCTAATAAAAATCTTAATTTAAAGTGCGGACGAATTGCGGTGGTAAAAAGTTTTTAAATTCAGATTAAATCTTTTTACCATCGAGAGTTACGTGAAACTGCCATTGAATGCAATGAAAATTTTTTCAAGATCAAATTCGCGTACATAGTAATTTTGATAAAATGCTTGTCTGACCGTAAATAGACCTTAACTACTTGAACGTTCACAAAACCTTTTTTTTTTTTTTTTTACAATATTTAAAATATATTAACAATAAAAAAAAATTTTTAATATTTCCATCGTTTTTGCATTCACTTAGTGAAAATCCATGGTCCATTAATTAATCAATAAAAACAAATGTTTAAGATTTTCGATGTATTCTAATGTATACTAATCTGAAGATGACACTGTAGGTCGAAACGGCCGTAATGAGGCGTTTCTATTAACTATTGTTAATAAAAAAATTTGTGAAAATCGAAAGCATTTGTTTTTATTGATCAATTGAAAGATTTTTAATTTACTTTTTTATAAAACTTATGGCTTTATAGATTTGGTTCGAGATGTCGTATGCTGTAAATAGATATAAATAAAATTTCTGAAAAACAAGCGCTTGCAAGACTTTTTATAAATTTAATTAAAGAACTGATTCAAAATATTTATTGAATTTATACGTGCAATTTCAACAAATTTCACGTTAATTAGTAATAAATTCATAATCCATTTGAGAAACTAAAGTTCACATAATCTCATCTTTGAAAGCATACATTACACACGAATGTAAATAGTACCGCCCAAAAACAAGAAAATTCTCAAACTTTTTGATTGAGAAGCAAAGTTCAAAGATTAGCCGCAATTATTCATGACTATCCAGTCCCTTTTTTCGATAGCATTGTTTATTCAGGGGGAAGGGGGGATAAATACTTTGATGGTATCATGTTAGAAACTTATTCGAGTTTATAAGCAACTAGTTTAGCAACCAACTTTGTTTCCATTGTGTTGTCTGGTCAGCCACGAGTTTGATCAAACCCAAATTGTACGAAGTGAGTTACTCTAGTTTCGTCACAAAATAAAAAAGACCGACTATACGCACGACAGACTATTAAACTTAAATATCAGATAATATCAATGACATCGATTTTGAGAGATTGTGATGAATAAATAATTTACTTGTAAGTTCATGGGTTAATACAAATGATAGAAACTACAGGATATACAAGAAGGGTTTCAAATCCGTAAACTCCAATAAATAAATTAAATCAATGAATAATTAAACAAATAATCTTATGAATATTTAATTAACTAAAATTTTTAAACTAGAGCTTAAAATATTAAAAAATTTAATTTCAATTTGCTAATTTTTGTGTGAAATATAAAAAATTGAAAGTTATTGTAGAAGTTCTTCGAAAAATTTCTGAAATAAATATTATTTTTAGTTATTTTTAACTAAAAAAAGCTACTACTGTTACGGAGGGGACCACTATTCGCTCGTAAATATTTCGGCTCATTCGCTCAACGTTAAATTGATAGACTACATGGCTCCATCTATGAGTCTAGGCGGGGACTTTAGTCCCAGTTCTTACTCCCGCGCGCCGTAGTGCTGTGCAGTACCGCTGTCGCCGTTGCTGCTGCCACAGGCTTCGCGTGCTGTCTTCTGGTTTTGGTGCTCAAGTGTGTGTGTGTGCAGCAGAGAGTTCTCCCGGCTTCTTCACGGTTCTTCTCAATGGCTCTTCTCATCGCCCTTTTCACCAGGTAGTCTCGGAACCTGCCTTTTCACCGTGCACCAGCTCATCTGGACGATCACAGACAGTAATTCTGTGATCATTAACAACCTCGGAGCCGGGCCATTACCACGTGTACCAGCTACTCTTCACCGGTGGTCCACGGAGAATTTGTCTGGTTCAAGGACAATCCTCACTCATCGAACATCTCCAGGTATTCAGGTGCAAGGAACAGTCATTTCCTTGCCCCTTCTCATTTTTCATTTTCTCTAGCACAGAATTTACGACTCTGTGCTGATTTCGTCTATCTCAATGTGCACAAGCACGTAGCCATTTCGGCCATTTTCTCTCTCTCTCTCTATCTCTCTCTCTCTCGGGTTATCTCTCTCTATTTTCAAGGCCACTCTCTGCTGCTACTCGACCAACGCTCACACTTTTTAATGTAAATAATAAAACTCTCATAATTTAAGTTCAAATCAATATCGGTGTTTACATTTACTTATGACTTGACTGTTACGCTCGGGCCTCTCTCTCTCTCTCTACAAGACAACACTCGTGAATAGACGGTTTCACTCGCCATTTTGTGAAACTTCTCGGGTTTCTTGGTTCTTTCTCGTGACTCTTTCTCATCATCCTCAACGTAGTCATCTCATCAGTACAGTCAACTCGACAAATCATCTACTTGGTGTTGGCTCAACTCGGAAGACATTTGATCTTCAATTAACTCAAACGGCTTGGCTCAATTCAATTCTTGGGTTACTTGCTCAGCAAGGAGAGCTTTCACGGCGTGGCATCTTTAGGTATTTCGCTCAGAACCGGTAACAATAATTTACCGGTGCTTATACATTGTCCTTTTCACAGCCAGAAAATCAATAAAATTACTGTGCATTCTCTTGCCCTCTCTCTCTCTTTTCTTTGTGCTGTCTTACACGCAGCCATTTTCTTTTCTACTCTTTTCAAGGCCATTCTCTGTTGCTTTGTTTACCTCAACTGTACTCAAGCAAAACTCGTATTTATGGCTTGAATTAATATAATCAAGTCCATAAAGAGTTTTGATTAGGCGGTTTCTCAAATTAATTAATTTTCTTTACACGGAAATTAATGCTGGCAATTCTCAATTCAACATATTCTCATATCTCAGTTTCTCTCTTTAATTAATTATTATTCTCCTCTCAACGCTCAACTGGTCTACTCTCAAAAGGATCTACTCATCTTTAACAATCACCCAAGGACTCCGCTCAACAACAAAGAGGTTTTATCATAACTGCAAGCTCATTCATCAAGGTATACATCAACTCAAATGAGTTGATTGCAACTCTTTATTATTGTAAATATTCAAGGAAGGTGTATACTATTGGTTAACTCAACCCAGAAGGTCTGTAAATACTGTAAATAAATAATCAAAATTGTATATAATGGTAACTAATGGTTTACTCAATTTATTTGACAACCCTCCCCTACTAGCTTTTAATCCGGCAAATAAAAATAAAAATTAATATTACGGCAAATCCGTAACAACTACTTATGGCTTTTTATGAGTTTTGACGAAACTCTTACCATTAATAAGCCACTTTTTTACGGTTTGGAAAAAAAAATTGTGAAGTTATTTTTTAAACTCTTGTTACAACTGATGAGATAAAAAAAAAAATTAATGAAAATTCTCTAAAAATATATCATGCAAGATACTATATTCATACTCAATGAACATGATTAATAGTTTTATTAATTTTCTTATGAGGTTTATTTTTTTGAGTAATTTTACGAAAAAAAATTAACGAAGCTTTGCATAAAAAAAAATAATTTTTGAAACAATTAAAAGAAACCTTGATGAAGTCGAAGGTCTTGGTGAGCATGACTATGCACGCGGCTCGTTCTTGCCAGACCATGCGCCAAAATTCAATAACGGTAGTCTCCATGGGTCCCTGGGTCACTATGTAGGCATTCGGTTTCAGTAGACTCTGTAATTTATTTTATTATTCATTCAACTCTTTCAATCATCGTAATCGCTTGAATTTACAAGCTAAAAATAACTGATTTTTGCTTATTTTTGTTATTCATTAATGGCTCCTACCGCAATAGGCAAGATGAATGGAAAAAAATTACTTAGTTTGTTTAGCTATGTCAAAAAATAATCGACGCGTATCTTTTCATTTTGAAAAAAAATTTATGTCACAAGATACGTACCATGTAAATTAGTTATAAAAATGTCGCGAAAATAGTAATATTAAAAAAATTATATCTCTGGTAATTTGTAACAAAAAATTATTTAAATTCATTTAGATCCGAAGCTTTCAGGTAAAAAAAATGACTAAAAAGTCGTGATCTTCCCTATTAATGTTTAAATATACGCATGAATCATTTAAAATTTATTTATTCACAAAGTGATTTACTCCTCGTGTGACAGTTCTTTGTCAATGCGAAAAGAGTAAAAAGTAATTATTTTCGCACTTGTAAAATAATATAAAATTTAAATGAAGTTTTAACTCACATCGACGTAAGAGGCGTTGACGTAATCCGAGTCGGGTCGTCCCTCTATCGTGTCCAATACAACTCTGTTGTAGTCATCTGTAAGCATCAAAACGAATACATGTAAATTTACCATCGTAAGCCCTTTTTACTTATAACATTTGATTTATCCGTATGAGCTTTTTAATGGAATTGGCTCGGAATCAAGTTATTTTCGGGGGGTCAAAATCACAACGCACCGTGGGAACCAGGACATAAATCATACGTAAACATCCCCGAGTTTCGGGCTTTTTGGTCCGTGTAAGCCGTTGTTCGGAGCAGCAAGCCCAGAAGACACGCTCATTCAAGCGAAAGATTTTTAAATTATTGATCTTACTCGCGAATTTTTAGTTTCGACAGCTGTTTTTAATAAATTACATATCGTTACTTTCGTTTATTATAACTGAATTTTGTTTAAATAATTTTTGGACTACTCTTCATACTCAAAATAGTTGAGGCAGAGTTTTTAGAATTACGGATTTGAAGCTTTTTTAGGGGTTCCGCAATGTGATTAAGTTTCAAAGTTGTTAGAAATTTTATTTTTTACATTTGAAATCCAAATAGTTGCTGTACAAAATTTTCATTCAAAATCAAAGAATGATAAAGAATGACGCTTGTGCAATTTTTCTAAATTTCTAAATTTTGTAAGTTTTTTATTGTTTTTTATTAAGCTTTCTTGATGAGCCTATCAAATAAAGTGCAGCATACGGTTATTTTTTTATTTATTGAAGTAAAATGCCTCATACTTTCTATTTATTCCCTATAAAAATAAAACCTAAGATTTATAATTTTCATGAAAAAATGATTAAAAGTTTTGACACGTTTAATATTTTTTTGTTCTTTATTTTCTCATCGATCCTGAATGAAATATTGATGTTATTTCAATGTATACGAGTATTTCTGAAATTTTCAGAAAAGAGTCACGAAATTTTTATGAGAAAAACCAGTGATTCACACTCTTTAACAATTTAACTTGATACTGTAGGTATGTTAGTGCTGGATAAATAAAAAAAAAATAATAATAATGATTTATTAGTATAAAAAAAATTGCTCGAGAATATAAAAAAATCCACCGTTTTATTTTGGTTTTATACTTCGCATAAAAAAAAAATCTTAAATCGCTCGATCTCCTGCTCTCGCAAATAAGAAACTTTGGAAAAGAGAATCAAGCTCGAGACGACCGACCTGGGAATATGTGTCACGCAGCCGCGAATCAAAAGAGCAAGCCGGGCCGGGGCATAAAAAATTCAATCGACTTCTTGGGGCAGCCACGGTCTTAGCCCAGTCTTCTTCTGCTTTTTTACGCCCGGGTTCGTATTGAGACTCGCACGGAGCGGTTTTTTTTTCCCGCCCTCAAAGCGACGGCGTTCAATGTCTCATTGTACCGTTGGGAAAATACGGGCGATTTCTTTGGTTGTTTTTTTACCTGCAAATGGTTTGAAATGATTTTTATTCATTTTGGATGAGTTGATAAAAAATGGATGGAACGTAATGGTAAATTTTTTATCTTGCCGTTTTAGAATCTTACGTCCGGGGAATTTTTATTTAACTTCAAGGCGAAAAATAACATTTACAGCTCAGTAGACGAAAAATAATATCCAATGATACCACGTCGGCTTGAATTAAAACTCCGTAAAACTGGGGAACAAAACGT
The DNA here is from genome assembly GCA_038277355.1 of Encarsia formosa. NCBI lineage: Eukaryota > Metazoa > Arthropoda > Insecta > Hymenoptera > Aphelinidae > Encarsia > Encarsia formosa. The sequence goes on from CM076184.1 coordinate 129,396,442, forward strand.
AGAATTCGATTTAACATGATTTTATATAAAAAAATTAGCTTCAGCCAACTTGAACAATAAATTATTGGTTTTTTTTTCGATTTTCACTTCATTTAAGACTTTCTGCGAGATGCGGAAGGGAGCCTTAAAAAATATGATTTCCGAGGTTCTAATCTCTACTCTAAGATAATCTAAAAATATGGTTCTTTCGAGGTGAAAAAAAAAAAAAAAAAATTTCCCGTGAATTATTACCATACTTATAGAATTCAAGTCTTAATATTTTGCTTATTTGGCTTTCATTACTGCCTGATATAGTTATAACTTCTATCGGAATCAGGAGTCAATTTTATAGTTTACAAAACATTTGATTTTTTTTAAGGTTATAGGGACTAACGCAATACAGTTGGTACCAAAAATCTCTATATTTTACGATGAAAATAAAGTAAAGTTTTAACTTCGCTTTTTCTTTGTATGGAGAAAGATTTATTGCAGCTGTCGTAACAATAATTTATGGATAACTTTTTTTTCCAACAATATCATTACAAGCTATCCCTAAAAATAATAGTATTTCCAACTTTATTCTTAAATTTCTCTTATACACTAATTTAAATTATACAAGTCAATGATTGTAAATAACGTAAATCATATTTTAAGTCTGAGGATTAAGTATACTTACATGGAATACATTTTTGGTTTTGATTCTTTTCCCTGTTCGTCGACTTCAAGGCGTGCCTGCACGAGTGTGTTTCGACTTTCAGGGCCGTCTGTAACACATTCAAATAAAAAAAAGCTCATGTCAATATACATAGTTACAGAAACTTAAAACTTAATATTAAAAGTAGTAAAAATTCTTCGCTGATAACGCTCCCACGTAAGATAAAAAATTCTAAAAACTTGTCAAAAATGAGTGCTACGAAAGAACCCATAACACATAAAAAAGAAATTTTTCCTCCTTCGATATCATTTTACTCGCGTCCTACATCTCAAGGACCCCGGCAAAGTGTGTTTCACATAAAAAAAAGAAGAAGTAGAAAGAGTCCATAAAAAAAAAAAAAAGAAGGCGAGGTCCCGATAAACCCATCAAAAAGTTTCCTCCCTCGTATCTTCCGGCTCGTCGCGCAGACGAGAGAGAACCTCCCGAATGTAAATGTCGCACTCGAGAAGAAAAAGAGAAGCTCGACGAAAGGGAAGCGTGTATACTTAAATACGTGGTAAATTTTTTGGCTCGATTTTGAAATTCTGCAAAGTATCGATTTTACACACAAGCAAGGAGCTTGCGAATTAATAATAAATTTTTCTTGAATTTTCTATTTTGAATTACCGCCGAAATGAATGACGAGTGACGTCAGCTTGACGATGTCACGTGACTCCGCTTGCGCTATGTTGTAACCATACTTAATAATTCAGACGATTTTAAGTTCATCTGACTCATCAAACTGATGTCACATAAGGCATTTTAACGTGAATTCAAAGTTATCAATTCAAGAAAAATTTTTTATCCGTTGTTTTAATTGAAATTCAAAAATTTATATTATAAAATTCTCAATACACCTACTTGATTAAAATGTTTCAATTTTATTGTGTTTTTCATATAAGGTACCTAAAGTGCCCCCTCCCCCCCTTTTTTTAACATTTACTCATAATTTTGGTCACCGTACTTTTTTCTTGTTTGATGAAAAAGTTTTTTACAGTGCTAATTAGATATATCATAATAAATTTATTTAATAAATTAATACATTTATTAAATAAATTTATATACGTACATGCATACACACTTATATTAATAAATTAATAAATTTAATAAATTTATTATAATAGATCTAACTAGCATTTAACGTAATAAATTTATTTATTATGATATATCTAACAAAAACTTCTCATGCAATAACGTGGAAAATACTTTTTGTATAATATTTATTCAGGACAAAAATTCACACTTCTCTGCCTTACCAGCTTTGCAGTGTATGTAAAATTTTTAAGAGCTCTCAAAGTGCTGCTTACGTTGGCTACCTTTTTTTTTTTTCATCATTCAAAATGTATTGTAATCAAACATTAAATAAACGCCTTTTTTTAATGTAAAATTATTTACAATAAACTTTTAAAATTATAAAACTTATCCAGGGTTGGTGATAAACAGTGAGCCAGCAGTACTTATCAGAGCGTGAAATCGCAAACTGTATAAATAATGTAAGTTACGGAGGGAAGGAAAAAAAAAGGCGGGGGTTTTGAAAAATAGCGGGAAAATTTAATTTTTCATTTTATATCTCGCGACATAAAATCGAATGAAAAAAAAAAGGAATAATATAAAAGTGTACACTTTTCTACTTCACTTTTTTTTTTTTTTTTTTAATGCGCGGGGATAAATCAACAGAGAGTTTTTTCACCGAGCAAGCGGAATAAAATCGAAGAGCCATAACAAAGCCACGGTTATTAAACTTAGTTAATGCTTACTCAGCTGTGTAAACCTTTTTTTTTTTTCGAGCAAACTTTTTTTGTATAATTGAATATTTAACAAAACTCGGGTGTTTAATTACGTGAGTCGAAAGTTCAAGCACGCAGTTGGATAAACTAAAATTGATGACAAAGTTTGGTTACACACGTAATAACACTCAGCTCCGGGTCCCTTGCGACGCTCCCTTGGTGGAGTTTGAATTTCTACTAATTTGTAAAATAAGCAACCGCTGGAGTTGAATGCAAACTGATGAGTTTCAAGTTTAGAACCTCGCAGTGGCTTTAAAAACCGTAAATCTAATCATATAATTTAAATTTTCATACGTGAAATATTTATTTTCTTATACGTTGACTGACGTTTTGGTTTTCAGTTATTTATGATTATTTTCTATAGATATTTGTTCGGATTCTTGATGATATCGTCTAGAATAACGTATTGATTATTGTACAGATTTTTTATCATCAATAACTACACAAAATATATGTCTTAACGTAAAAATTTAACCATAAAAATCATCAAATTTATTAGAAAGATAAAAACTTAAATTATTGAATTGCTAATTACTCAATCAGTAAAATATATTTGAATAGAAACAACCATTTAGATTACACATCAAATTCAATCATCATTTTTATTCAAATTATTTGATGTAATAAAAAGATTTTTTGCCTTCTGGTTTAAGGAGGCTTGGCAGTTTTTTCAAAATCCAAAAGTAAGAACCCAAAAAATTCCTGTAGATTCCTTGAAGCAAGACAAACAACTTTCCTATTTAACACAACAATGGTTGTCGGACTCGTTTTCGAGAAAAAAATCAGTTTAAAATTTTTTTTTTTAACATGGGCTCTTCTGGAAAAAAACATTTAAAAATTTGGCAAATCATCAAAATCCACAAGTTTACTACGAGTCAGGTGTCATTTTAAAGATAAAAATTTGAAGATTATTTTAAAATTATAAAAATTTGAGATTATCGGACTAATTTACAAGAAAAATAGAAAATTGCGGTACATAACCTTTAAAACATGCAATTTTTCAACGTTTTTAAAAATTTTTTATCTTAAATTTTGTTTTAATATGTTTAAAAATGATAAATAATCACTTACTAATAAAAATAAATAAAAAAAATACTTTTTTTCTTATTTTCAATTTCATGCACCCGCAAGGGCCCCCGCTAGGTACGACCCCTACGCTGCCAAGCCTCCTCAATCTTCAAATGATTCATTTAATAAAAACACATTTTATGATGCATATGTGCTACCATTAACTTTACGCAGAAGAGAAAATATGTTTTCGTCCCTCTAACCTCAAAATCGGAACTTCGCCCCTTATTTTCGGTTAGAAGGACGAAAAATAGTATATTTTTCGGCTCGGGTCGCAAACCTCTCGGAGGCCAAATCGAACCATCTCGCCTGCGGGAATAATATACTATTACAGCGCTATAAAAAAACGAATAAAAAGAAACGAATTTTATTTATAAAAATATGCAAAATGAGAAATATTTGGGAAAATTTTGACGTAACATCAAATTTTTGATGAAATAATTCAAATTCTCATTTGGTTAAATATTTCTCAATTATTACTCATATAATTTAAAAAAAAAAAATTGTTTTATTGGCAGTTATGAATAGTGAAGATATATTTACTTTTTGAATTTTTGTCTCAATTGAACTCTTGGAAAGTACACAAATTTCTAATAAAATTCTACTAATTATTTTATCTACATATTTATTTTTGTAATGATCATATTTTTCAAACAATTTTTTGGAATATTTTCAATTTGATTTCAACCCAAAGAAGCCTTTCGAAATTTATCTGAAAATTAGAAACAAAAATTATTTAAAACAATTTTAATTATTTATATTATTGTTGGGATACTAAACATTTAAAAAATTAAACCATTTAATAAAATTGAGGGTTAGTGGAGCAAGCAAAGTCCCACCATAACATTATTAAATATTTAAAAAATTTATATAAATATTTATAGACATTCCCAGTTTAAAAAACCAAAATACATCTACAGAAGGTCACTGTAAAAACAATTTTTATCGTTGCCATAAATATCAATGTATCAAGATTCAGAACTAGCTAACAGTTTTCTAAACGAAAAAAAAATTTCTCAAAAACCAGTCAGAATAACATTATTTCACACTCATGGGACAACAAAGGGCGATAATCGCAATGACTTCCCACTAGAAAAAATTAAAAAGAAAATATCCCAGCAGATCGAGAAGTATTTTTCCATTACGGGAAAGAAATTCCGTGATAAAAGTAAAGGATAAAGAGGGGGGAAGAAAAAGAAGCCGTCGGGCTCAATAAAACTCGGGGGATAACGGGGCGAGTGCTTATAAAAGCTCCCATTTCCACGAAAAGGACTTTGTAAAACTTTTACGTGTAAGTACATTGCTTTTTACCCGTGACCAAAGCGGATCTTTTGCCCCGAAGAAAGATGCAGATCGCATTGACCACCCGGCCGTTTGCATAATTTTATAAGCGGGTCGTCCCGAAGTGCTCGAGGATACTAGCGGAATCTTTCAAGACGATTAAACCTTTTTTTTTTCTTGTGGGTAAATAATGCTTAACTCAAACAGGCAAGATGAATTAGGGAAATTGTTTTGAAAAAGAATGAGCATTTAAGAAATTTTAGACCTTGGAAGTTCTTGGAAACATTTAATATGCATAGATATTCTAAATATGTTAATTAGTTGTGATGACGTCACGATTCTCGATATTCAAAAAAAACTAATTTTTCAAGACCTTGAGTGACCTTAAGGTCTAAAATATTACTAGTTTTTGTTTCAACTGTTTGACCAGCAGTCTTACTAACTAATAATAAAATTTTTTTAGAAAAATATTAATACCTTAAACAAATTCTACATTCGTGACTTCTAACTATGAATTTGAAATTATCTACGTGGAAAATGGTTTAAAAAAACTTTTTCATAGCATAAGACTTGCATTTCTCGTGGTGTACCCAAAACTACATTCTGTAGTTTTATTTAATTATCTATGAACTTTTAAAGTCTTTGTGCGAGTTATTTATAAAATCTAATGATTATTATATAATTCTGAAAATTTTATCATAGAGAAATTCAGGTTTTTTTTTTACTTCAAATCTGATAAAAAAATTCTTGTTATACCCCAAGCTAAAAAATATATGTACGAATTATGACTTTTTAACTTTTCAGGTTTTTTTTTACCAAGATTATTTAGATTTCTATATGATTTTTTAGATTTAATTGAAAAGCATTTTTTTACTTTTAACGCTGTAACACCGATACAATCATTTTTTTTTTATTATTATTATTATCAAATATCTATATATTCTAAATATATTATTATTATCAGCTTCGAGGGTGTGGTGAACACATAACGCTATTAAATTTTTAGAATGGTATCTCATTTATATGTATCTTTTTTTCGGCTGAATTACATGACATGACACAACGAAAAAGTGGCCGACTTTTTGACTTTTGCCCTTGTGCAAATCTTCTGCTATAAAAAAGCCTTATATCTGTAACTGCGTGAAGCTAGTCAAATCAGCTGTAGGCATAATCTTAAACAGCTACTTTTGATGTGAATATCTGCTAACCTCAAAAAACGAATGTTCTTGTTAAAATAAAGACAATTTAAAGGTTAAAATTAAAAATAAAAAAAAAATACCACAAAATGACTATTAAAAAAAAGATGCTCACTAAAATTAATATTATTTTAATCGTGGACTTTGTAAAAAAAAGTTCAACGCTTAGTTGCAAAGGTAGAAGAACGAATGCGAGGTCTTTTTATATAAAAATCCTTGAATTAGATTTTCTCTCATCTTCTTTATCGCGGTGTTCCGCAGGGGGTAAGCATTACTTACGGCGCTGCGCTTTTCTTGCGGTTTCGCTTCGTCGACTTATACCCTCGAAACCGCGCCGCGCGCCGCGGATAAACCAATAATTTCAATATTAGCTTTAAACCGGGTTTTTATTTTTTTCAATGCATAAAGAGATTATTTCAGCTCTAGGACAGTATTTTTTTTTTTACCTATTTATGTTTTTTAAGTTTGATTTTTTTATAATACTCAATATACACAAATAAAAGTAAAAAGTTAAAGTTTTTTAGTTTTTATAACTTTCGAGATGTGATGGACATTACAAGATAAAAAATTTCGAAGAAAATCTAAAATAATTGTTTGTGAATAGTTGTAATCGAGAAAATTTTTTTTATTTCTTTGTCAAAAATAAACAAATGTCCAAATCTGTAAAAATTGTTATAAAAATTATCTTACTTTCAAGACCCTTCGCATTAAACTCGAAATTGATTAGCTACGAATCAAAAGATTAGAATACTCCGACGATTCGCTGCGGGAAGTCGATTGGCTTTGACGGCTCCCTATCTCATATAATAGGTGAGAAGAGGTTTTTTTTTTTTTTTTTTTTCAAACCGAAGCGTTTTAGTCGCGGTTTTTTTTTTATTTCTAGGTCGAAATTGCAACGTGGTTACTTTGACGACGCGGGGCTTTTACCAAAAGGAACCGAATTTCCAGAATATTTCTTTTTTTTTATTATCAAAGGGATAGACTACTTAATTGAGATAGAAATTAAATGAAGAATTTTTAATTGATCCGAAGTTAAGAGGAAGTTGAATTTTTTTATGCGATGGAAGTTAATTTTGTTTCATAAATTGAAAATCGATGCATAAATTATATACTATCATAAATCAAATAGTGTAAAGAATAATTTTTAATCAACAACGCAACATTCATTTTATTTTCATGTTTTATAAGCTGAAATATTAGAGGAAGATAATGTTTGGCAAATAAAGAAGGTAAAATTTAAATAAACTATTTGAAATCAGAATCTCTACATCAAAATAATATTGAAATCTATGTATTATTTATTTTGATTAATTACTGTATATTACCTTATACATACGAAATAGAAAATTTAAAAAAAGTTGAAGCATATAAACTCAACTATTTTTGTCTCATTTTCCAGAATAATTTCCATTTTTCTCAAAAAAACGCATTATAAAAATTAGTTTTGTAATAACACCAATTGAGTCATTAGAGATTTACAGTAGCCGAAACATAATGAGATGAGTGACTAAACCGATCGTTTATGCTTGTCCTTTGACCTGTCGTGCGAGTCTTTGAGTGAACGTCAAGCTTCGTTTACACATCGGCGACACGGCCAACCGGAAAATCCTGATAACTTTGGTGTACCCTGAGGGATTTTTTTAGATACAAGCACTGATTATTTGAATAATTTGAGTTTACTTAGTGTTAAAAATAATGAATCATAAACTAGTAAACAAAAAATGCAGAGTTTTTTTATGTTATCCGAGATTTAGTTGAACCATGAATTTATTCCCAAATGATGTAGAGTAAATGACAGAGATTTTTTTACAACATATAAACTTATTATAATTACGATCACTTCCATACCGTGCCATAATTGCTTCATACCCCAAGTCAAAAGACTTTTATAGCAAAACTTGACGTTAATTATTGTACAAGTAAAGTTTTATAACAAAAGTAAGTTTTTTTGGTGATTAACTTTACTGAAAAAAAAAAACAAGTTTTGTCAGTTTACACTCTTTAACGTAGAACAAAAAGCTCCTTTAGTTACTTTATTTTTCAAGCGTTTCTTTTTCGTCGCTAAAAAAAAAACCTTAGCTCAAAAAGTAAACAATGCAGCATGAATTAACTTAGACGTTACAATTTTTAAAAAACACAAATCTGAGCAGTGGCACAGAATAAAATAAAAAAATCGTAATCACCAATGGATTAAATTATTAATTAACTACTCTCCCAACCCGTAATCTCCCAATTAATGTTCATTTAATTTCAGATGATCACGACTGAGAGCTCCTTTAGCAGCAATTAAAGTCCTCTTCTTCTCGGGAAAAAAAAGTCGCGAAAAACAAGGAAATCGGAGGAACTCAAACGAGAACAAAAAAAAAAAAAAAGTAGAAGAAACGAGGTGGACAAACTCGGAAAAAGTAAAGTAGTCTTTTACACTCTCGCTGACGCGGGGCACTCCCAAGCACGCTAAAAAAAAAAAAAGGCACAAAGCTGAAAATTTCTCACGAGAGTCTTTTATAAGATGAATTCAGTCGATTCTTGGGAAGAAAATTGAAAATTAAAACTCTCGGCTGCCTGGACTTTAATCTCGGGTCTGTTTTTACCAAATGAAAGTCTATTGTTTGTCCCGCCTGACTTTTAAACTCTGATTATGAGGTGCTGGCGTTTGACATTGTACAGTACCGATAATATTTTTGGAGGGAAAAATTAATGAGCAATAACTAACTACGGGAGTTTGTTGATTATATGATTCTATATGAGGGAAAAATAATTTCAAGAAATTCAGTTTGGAAATCTAAGGAGGGGGTGGGTTTTTATGGGTGAAAAGTGGTTTTTTGCATTTTCTGAGAAAACTACACGTTTTATCAAAAAAATTGGAACGTAAAAATTGTAGATAATAAAAAAACCTACAACTTTTGTTCCAACACTTTTTTTACATAACCTCAAAATTTCAGTGAAAAATGCAAAAAACCACTTTTTTCGTTTTTGATTTTTCCTGATCGCAAAAATTGATTAAATTAAATAATATTTGGTGGAAGTTTAGCATTTTATGTGCAAAATATGTGGTTTTTTTTTTTTGAAAAATTTTGAGCGGTTTCGGAGAAATCGTCAAAAAACGTGAAAAATTTTTTGTGTTCATATGCGCGGTGGCTTTAAAATAATGCTTCTGGAAAATTCTGCTTGGGCTCATTTTTTTCTTTGAATTTTATATTTTTTGAAAAAAAAAAAAAAAAAGTGTTACTAGAGAAAAACATCCGGAAAAATGTGAAAAACTGAAAACAACAATTTTTTTTACACAATTTTAATACTATTTGTTATAAATAATGTATTGTTTTTCAATTTTTATTGTTAAAAGTCATGTTTATGGAAACATATGCTTTTCTATGTACTAGTGCTTTATTGTCGAATATGTCCAATCACGAAAAGTGTCAAAAATGACTAAGAAAACATTGAAAGTTAAAGAACTGAAATTTGTTAAGTCGAGGTTTTTTTTTCTGAGATTCAATTTTGATTTAATAAAAATATTTTAATTAATATTTTCCGGTATTTTGTGCATAAATTTTCTAAAATGTGTAAGTACATTGTGCTAATACATTTATGTAGAATGAAAATCATGATACGGGACATGTTTCCGATATAAATATTGCAATAATTTTTTAAAATAAAGGTTATTAATACAAATAAATTATTGAATAATGACACAAAGACTTTGGTTGCTAAAAAAATAAATTTTTATTTCTTACATTTTGTACAAATTGAACGCTGATATTAACCTGCAATTGAGTTTATACAGATATATTAAACTTTTCTTCTTTTTACTTGAGTCGGACCTGCGTCTTCTTCATCTTCTGAATCTTGTCCGGTTTCTTCTTCACTTTTTTCCTCTTCTTCTTCTTCTTCTACTTCTTCCTCTTCTTCTTCTTCTTCTTCTTCATATACGCATGTTACTAAATCGTATGGATCGTGAATGTCGAAAGAATCATTGAAATCTGGTATCGTTTGATCTTCTTCTTCAAAATTTTTACACTAGTCAGAATCACATTTTGTACATAAATTAGTACATTTTAATCCATGCTTTCGACATCCACATCTTTGTTTATCACAACCAGTTTCACAACTACAGGAAATTTTTTTAAGCAAATCATCTTGAATTAATTTTTCGGCACTGAATTTTGGTATTAAATTATTTTCAGAGTCATATTTCCAGCCCCACTCAATTGCAGATTTATGAACTCCTAGCCACTTTTGTATTTGGTAATGAACCCTATAATTGTGTTGAACTGCAGCTGCTTCAGTGGGTGGTAGTTTGTCCAGTTTGAATCCAGATTTATATGTTTTAGTTGTATAATTTAAATATCTGACTTCATTGAGTGATAAATTTTTGTTTTTTTTTCACAGAGTACATCCAAGCAATTAGTTCACATCCATTTTTACGAATCATTTTTTGCAATTGACGATAGTCAGTTTCACTTTCAAAAGACTTGTAAAAAACTTCGGCTAAGCTCAATACATTTGGATTTGCGAGTAGTGATTTTACAGCAGTTAATTTTCCTTTACCAGAAAATCCTGAAGTAGAATCACATCCAGTAAACGCATGTAAAAAAGCTACTATTTTACGATTATGTTGAAAACTATCTGATCCAAAAATGATTCTTTTACTGATGCAGTCCCAACTTTATTAAAGAAAACATTTAAATCATCTGAAACAAGTTGACACAAAAGTACTAAAAGGTCTACATCTTGTCCTACTACTACAACATTTGTCGTTATTGATGACGATGACGATGTTTTTTTCTGTATTGCTACGGTCTTTGCAGTAATGATAATCAGTCTGTCTGCATCTTCCTCTGCTTGTTGACAGTTAAAACCTGAATCCGAAAGTTTTTGCATTATTTTTTGAATTAATTTATTTTTATTACGCTCATTAGTTAAAAATTTATCGGGTGTAAAAGAAATTTTGGTGTGGCATTCAAACTCAAGATCGGGAACACTTGAAAAATTGTTTCGTCTCAAACGTTCAACTCTTTTTGTATTTGCTGAAGTAGACGAAGTCAGTGTTGAGGGACGAGTCAGTGTAGAGACCTTCTTAACTACTAACCGTGCTCCAACGTAGAATAAGGCAATGCGATGCTTGGTCCCCTCTCCCCCTCGTAAATCTCTACAAAAATGTATAGCCCTGGCTGTTCCTACAGGGGGCAGGTGCTGAATTATTACAAAAGACGAAAAAAAGATTCTCCGTTCAAAATTCTTTTATATATACAACCAACCAAAAACTTTCAATGTTGACATACTTATTTTTCTACTTTCTGTTCTCTTTAATATTATAATAATTGGCAGCACAATACACTCGACTATCAACATGACTTTTAACAATAAAAATTGACAAACAATACATTATTTATAACAAATAGTATAAAAATTGTGTAAAAAAAATTGTTGTTTTCAGTTTTTCGCATTTTTCCGGATGTTTTTCTCTAGTAACACTATTATTATTTTTTTTTTTTCAAAAAATATAAAATTCAAAGAAAAAAATGAGCCCAAGCAGAATTTTCCAGAAGCATTATTTTAAAGCCACCGCGCATATGAACACAAAAAATTTTTCACGTTTTTTGACGATTTCTCCGAAACCGCTCAAAATTTTTCAAAAAAAAAAAAAAACCACATATTTTGCACATAAAATGCTAAACTTCCACCAAATATTGTTTAATTTAATCAATTTTTGCGATCAGGAAAAATCAAAAACGAAAAAAGTGGTTTTTTGCATTTTTCACTGAAATTTTGAGGTTATGTAAAAAAAGTGTTGGAACAAAAGTTGTAGGTTTTTTTATTATCTACAACTTTTACGTTCCAACTTTTTTGATAAAACGTGTAGTTTTCTCAGAAAATGCAAGAAACCACTTTTCACCCCTAAAAACCCACCCCCTCCTTAGATTTCCAAACTGAATTTCTTGAAATTATTTTTCCCTCATAAAGAATCATATAATCAACAAACTCCCGTAGTTAGTTATTGCTCATTAATTTTTTCCATTTTTTTTTGTTTTAACTGTATCGGTACTGTACGCTTTCGTTGCTACGAATTCTTTTTATTTATTGAGTACTTGAAAAATATGATCAATGATTATATTCTACAGAATTATAATTCTTCACAGTTTAAAATATAACATAATTATTCCAGTATTAGAATATCTTGCTGTTAGGTTTACGATAAAAGAATAGGTAACTGTGTGTATAAAGTACCATAAGTGTATAAATAGTAACTATAAAAGAATGTAATATAAAATAAAATAAAATAATATATCTTTTCATATAAATATGGTAATTGTTTAGGTTATTATCATTAAGAAACCAGTTAAATAAATATATTTAATACATTAAAGACGTTTAACTTTGACTACTTGAGTCCAATCCTCTCGCATGACTATATTCCGATATGGAAGCACGCTGATTGGTTGCTGAAGTCTAACCTAACCCCCAAAAGCACTATTTTTGTCTTCATTAATTGTTTTCTAGTATAAATAATCTCCTAATAATGATCCAAAAATATTCTTCTAATAACTCAAATAGAAGCAAGAAAAATTTCCACTTCCCATAAGACACCGTATTAAAATACCAAATCAATAATCAAAATTTTCCAAATTTCGACAAAATACTTCTTATACTACAATAAAGATGCTTTGAATGAATTAATTTAATATTCCTCTGTAATTTACCATCTGAATAGAGTAACCCAAACATTGTATGCTAATTGAGGTTTCGTTAGCTCGTACGTAACTTATTTGATAATTGAATAGTCCACAATAGTACGAGGGTTAGCTCTCGAGACGTTAATAAACCGCTCACGCTCGCGCGCACGATCAATTTAAGTTTTTCAAAGAACCAACTTCCTTGAAATTTACCTTATTCCGACCGAACTCGGCGGGCTTACTTTGTAACCGATAAAATCGAGCCTTTGATATCTGCTCCGGACTCTTTCTTCTTCTACCTCGTTAGAATTTTTTCTCTCGAAAATTGTTAAAAAAAGGTCGTTTTTATTTGATTGGTTGGATTTCTTTTACAATCTTATTGAATATATTCAAAGTCAAAAATTATTCAATTTATTCTCTTTTGTAGTGCTTGGTAGTAATAAAGGATTAAATATATGAGACTACTCGTTAAAATATTAACCAAGAGAACTTAAATTTTTTTTCTAACAACTTACATATATATCCAAAAACAACTAATTTTACTATGAAAATAAAGAGTTTTCGAACTACCTAACTTAATAAAAATTCAATGTTGTCTTTCAACGATCAATCAATACGTTGTTCATAAAATCTCTCAAAATCTTTATAACATTTCCATGTTAAGCTTGGTAATTAAATTAGATGAAACTCAATGTGCTTACCAAGATAAAAAATGAATTTCCCGCGTTTTCTCTTTCGTTCGCAAAAAAGCGATGAAAAAGAGTATTCAACTTATTAACTCGTCGCTAAATCCCGGAACCCTATTTTATATTTTTCAAATACGCGCACTCGTGAAAAAGGGAAGTAAAAAGAAACGGTTTTTTAATTTCATGAGCGGGAAAAGATACATCTCGCACCGGGATTTATTTCGAATTTTTCCGTAGCTCGAGAGATAACCAGTCCCGGGTAAAAAATATTAATTCAAGTGTCACCAGCAGATTTTTATTAAGCTTTCGCGTCCGCCCACGCACACTTGAATATTCGCCATAAATATCAAAAAGTTTTTCGAACTGTAATTAATTTTTTTCCTCCTCGTACCGGAGGTAATTAAAATTTCTACTTCACTCCCTTTTTTCAATTAAATAAAAATTGATGAATAATATAAGTTATTTTTGTAGATTTTTCATTCGAAATGAAGTTGATGTTTCATTGATTGTAAGGTAAAGGTCTGAGGATTTATTGGACACTTTTCTTCGATTTATTACAGTAATACAGAATGAAAACAATTTTATCACAGAATACTCTAAATAAATGAGTCAGACATAGTGTTCATAAAAAAACTGTTAAATTTATCAAAAACTAATTCAAAAGTCATGTTTGGCACCCCTCAAAGAATTTTCAGAAATGTCCCCTCGAATTTTTAGAAATTTCAATAGTTTGCGAAAAATATTTTTTTTTAGTTTTTTGTGCTAAACTTGATCTGATAGAAAACCCCTTTGAACAAAAAAAAATTTCATACAAAACTATGATGATCTATCGACCCGTGACGATTATTGACTATTCCAAAAAAAAAAAAAAAAAAAGGTATAAAATAGTTAAGACTCACCTGAAACTCGACTTTGTAAAGAACCGGAAACTTCCTGCGCAGTTCGCAGAGCTTCGGGTACTGGGAAAGTTCGGTCGGTGCGGCCGGCAGCGTCGTGCTTATTCCCAGTTCCTCTGCTGCTGAAACAAAACCAAACGTGGATCAAAATACTGAATCCTTACGAGTACTTTCGTTAAATTCACAATATAACTTTTTTTTTGTAGCACATCAAACAAAAACTTGGGAAATGTTTTGAAAATCTGAATTAGTAAAAGATAAAGCCTGAGAGTAGCAGTATTATGGTCAATTCAGAAAAAAAAGTTTATTTGACGGTAAAATTGTAAAATACAATGATATCAATTCATACTTAATTCATTATAAATCTAATAATTCTTTAACCATTATTGATGGTGTCCAAAGTCGAGTCCAAAGTGTCATCATCAGGCGTTTTTGCAACTAAATAAATTTTGGTTTCCATACAAGATTCAACCGTTTTGAGGTTATGTTACGGCAGCGGCTGACCAAATTTTCAGTCGTCTAATAGTAGCACCTAAACTACTCAATTCGAATTGAGTCATAAAACTAGCAGTAAACCAAACGTAAAGTAAAAAATTGTAATTAGATCGATACCAGCAAAAGGTCAGAAAAATATTATTTCAAAACTTCCAAAACAGAAAATCCCAACCGAAAAAAACTCTTTTTTTTTTCTCTATCATACCGAAAACAACCTTTCGGGTAAACCTCAGCGCCACACGCTGTGAAAAAAAAGGCCAACGTTTTAATTACAGCGGTATCAATTTTTGACATATCTCCTTGGACTAGTTTTGATTAGTTTATTAATTCGAGACGCGGCCCGAGCAGCGCAAAGGTTAATATCTCATCCGATTATAATTACTTTTCGAAGAGTTTACGAGGCTAATACCCGTGAGAAGTTTCTAAACTGAAATTATGACGAAGCTGACGCTATCCTCGGGTGGCGAATGACAGTTTGATGTGATTTAAATTAGGTATTTAATTGGCGAGCTAATAATTCAGACTGTTTCGCGAAGACGCAGCGATGCGTTAACTTGTCAATTTCAGGCTTCGGTGTTATCGTTACCGTAGAAGCTTCTTTGATGCGTACACTCTTCTGACGACTACACGGAGAAGGAGACACACTATGAAACACAATGTGTGCTCGGTGTTTTCCAGTGTACGCATTTGAAGCATGCTTTTTTCTCGGTTACTCAAGTTCTGCTGAATCTCTAACCTCGAAACTTTAAAATCGTATAAATATAAATATCAAGTTCGAAATCATAATTGAAGTTTATAAATTTGTTAGGAAAGATAGCAACAACATTTCAAAGTAAGAAAACTGGTTACGTCGGTGTTCCGAGCGCCGTCGTCTGCTCTATCGAAATTGTCTCTCTAAAAATTTTGCACTGGAAAACACGGTGCATGCACTTGGAAATACGAAGTGTGACTTGGAATCACGCTGCACCACGCATCATATTATTGATTCAACAACGTATATTTGGCACTTTTCTAAACAGAATCTGAGTTAGAATTTTTCTGACTAGCCAATAAATGGTTAGTTCACATAGAGTGAATTTCCGTAACTAGCCAAAGATAAGTTGTGTAAAAAGTTTGTTTTGATAACTGGTTTTTAATCGAGAATCAAATTTAAAAAGATAATAACTTTATAATAAAATTTAGTCAAATCCGTTATCGTTTCCCCAAGTTCCATTTTTAATTTTGAAAATTTTTCATCAGATTTGTAATATCTCAGTGATGAAGCAGTACTAAAAGAATCAAAACTCATTATCGTCAATCCAACGTCTTAATCCGTCTTAATGGCTGATACATTTCTTGTTTATTACGAGCAATCTGATCTTCTGTACTTACAGAAAAAACTCAATTAATATTGGGAGTCGATTCTGATTTGTAAACATTGAAGAAACGAAAGCTTTCTTACACTGCTCATCTTAAAAAACTGTATAATTGATCAAACACCGAAGTTTATTGATTATCGTTCACAAAAGAAAAGAAGTTTGAAAAACAGCAAACCCAACGATTAATTCGAGTGAAATTTAATATCACTTAGAGAGACACAGCCCGCTTGTGATTGGTTGGAACATCCACTTGATAAAAACCGACTTTTTATCCAGCTTATAAATTAGTTTTTGATTATAAATCGATGGTCAAACAACACAAACTTTGTCCTCCCCGCGGTCCCGGGTATCAATCACTCGGGTCGACGAAACGAGTAATTCCCGTAATGGGTTTGTACGAGAGTTTAATGGCGCGACCTTACCGAATCCGCATCGATTTTGGAACGACGATGGGTTTGTTTCAACGTCGGTCATAACCTTGGCTCGGTGGTCATTTGTTTAACGAGCCTGCGAGCTGAAGTTTTATGCGTAATTAAAGCCCCCACCGTGCGTGATTTTCTGTCCAACAGTCGGATTTGATTAGAATCGATCGGGTTGTAAAGTAAACTGAGTTGCGTCGGATCATTGTGATGTTCGTGAAACTAACTGACGTGTATGAAACGAAAAAATGAAATCATTGATCTCTGGCGGCAATCAAACAACGTTGTGGCCATTTGATGGCCAATTTCTGGTTTCGAACTCTCGAAACCATTTCTACTGTTATCAATAGTTGTACTTATTACTATGTTGAAAGATATATTGTTACAAACTTCAATGAGTGTATTTTCAAACAGAGTCCTAATAAAGATTAGAATTTCAAAAAAAAAGATTCATTTGTTTTTAATCAAAGAGGTCAACGAACGATTAGAGCGTCTTTATTTGCTAACAAAAGTTATAATTGCGTGCAGGGGGTTGGTGCGTTGGGGAGTAATACCCAACCCGGTTTAAACTTAAAACAACTCGGTAAACGATATACATTTAGTAGTATGGAAGTTAAAGTTAGTGACAAAGTTTGTTTACGCGAGTGATGGAATTAACATGGGCTCACTACGTTTCTTGAGAGCTATCGTTCGTACAAAACATTCAACTGAAATTAGTTCAGTAATCAGTTCATCTAATGTATAAAAAAATTTAAATTCAAAACAAAAGGTTGTAACAGTTAAAATGTGTGGATGATGTGTCTTGGATTTTACAAGTACATCATTTCTTATTGAATCTTATTTAAACTCTTGGATACAAAAATTAATTTTACCATAATGCTAAACCTATCGTTTTAAAACTTTGAATTTTACATTCTAAACCAATTAATCCTTTCATTCCCTAAAAACAAAATTTCGGAAGTAATTTTGTAAGTACATTTACAAGAATAAAAGTAAAGTTTCTCAATAACCTTAAAGATCAATCTGTAATATTCTCAAATACGATATACAAACAACGGACAGATGAGCTGGATTGCGACGGTAGCTGGTGCGGAGTATGAACGTTTGCAATTTCCGGTTCGACGGAGCACTTCACATCGTGACGCATGGCTGGTTGACTTCGATGAATAAACCCATCCGTTTGCGGAAATCTGGTCTAAGTTTAGAATTTTTTTGAGACCCATTGCATTATTGTAAACGCAAATTGACGTACTTTACCAAAAGTATATTGTATAACCGAGATTCAGGGTTTGGAATAATTGTTCGCTCTCACGGTGACCCGGTAATTGGCTGGTTATGGAAATTAATGGGTCATTGCTGCGAATGACATTGATTGGAAGACGACATGGATCGGTGATTCTGAATTTGGTCAGTCTTCTTTTGAGTTTTTTCATAATTATTCATTTAAACATGAATAGTATAATTCACATGTTTTTCTTTCCCAACTAAAATAAACTATAAAGTAGCCTTTATTGTCATAATCAGAGTTCACCGGTTTGCTAGGTGCTTATTTATAGGTCAATAAGTTTCGAGTAACGCTGATACAAAGTTACTGAAAGGAAGATTTGAAATTTACGAGTTATTCGACTGGCTTTTAAAAAAAATTATTCCCTACGTTTCTTTATTATTATTATTTATAGTTAATATTCAATTTTTGAAAGGTTCCAAAAAAAAATATTTCATTTACCCCCTCACTATTTTCGTTCAATTCAAAGTTATTTATTCTTTCATCGAACTCGATTTTCTATTAATATTTATAAAATAAACAATGTGAAAAAATACCAAGAACTCGCTAGAATGGTTCAGTCAATTGTAAAGTGTAGATTCCACTCTTCTATCAAAGCTTTGTCTTTAACCTCAGTTTATCTAACTCTGCCTTCAATAATTTTCAAATAAAATTTATTTAATGATGAAATAAGTTGTATAATTTTTGCTTGTACAATGCACAAAATGCTCAAAATTCAAACCTAATTAATTTTTTTAAGAATTTTCAAGTTACATTATTAATAAATAGTAAGTGTAAGTAAGGCAGAATTTAATTGTGTGTGTGGAGTGCAAAAGGAAACAAAAAAGTTTTGCGTGCGTTTTATCAAGTACCACAAATGCATTGACGCGTCAATTTATTTGTGCGTATTTTCATACGCTAGCGTTATAAAGAGTATTGTGTTGTTTAAGCCACGAAGGTACCAAGACACCGTGGCTGGAATAATTGTTTGCTCGCTATTACGACTTGGTCACTGGCTTGTTTGTTTATAGGTCAATACTGCAACCGATAGAGTCGAGGAGTTATCTATAGACAGGCTTGAATTTTCCGAGCTGTTAAAGGTTTTTAAAAAGTTCATTATTTATCTTTGATTGATAATTTTATAACCTATACAATTATTTATTTCTAAGTGAAACTTTTTAATTTTCAGAGTCGCAACAAAACGAGCCGTGATTGCGAGTAACCAACAAGGCCAAAGTTAAATTAGCATCCGATGAAAGTTCGAAGCACCTCGGCAGAGAGTAAATTGTCGTCCTGGGAGATAAACGACGTAACAATTGTACGACACCCTAAATCCAGCGATATTAAATTCATCGACTGGTTCTTTTACAAATTTAGCCAGTTTGCATTGTTACACGCAGAGTGTCTATCGAATGTAATTTACCTCCATTTAATCAAGCCAGAAACACGAAGTCTAAGCTTATTAGCGTCTGGCCTGCGGGATCTGATAAAGCCGCCGACAAAAGGGAAGGAAGGGCAGAACTCAATATCTTCTTAATTCTACGTAATGGTGAAACGGACGGCCAAGCTTTTTTTTTTCCATTTACTCACGAGCAATCTGATCATGGATCTTTTTTTGTTTATTCACGAGCAATCTGATCTTTTTTTTTTTTGTTTACGAGCAATCTGATTTTGGCTTGTTTCTATGATATTGTTGAAGGTAAGTTTTGTTAAGGTTCGGGTGGTGTTAATTACGAAAGTAACATTTGAATTAAGCTCTACGAGTTCTTTATTATCATTGACAGTATTGTAGACCGTGAGTGGTTGGGTTTAATTAAATTTAAGGCTTTGAATTTTATTATGAGGGGGAGTATGCAAATGTTCTTTGAAAAAGTTTCTCGTTACAAGCGCACTTTGAAAGTAAAACAGTTACGACGGTTACAAAACTTATTATACGCGAATGAATTCATTAAATTTTAATTAAAATTTTCTCTTTTTTTTTACAACAGTTTCTTTCTTCTTGCGTCGCTGTTTCTCACAGAAAAAACTTTGACGTTTTGAATGGTGACGAGATGGAAGAAAAATAGTCTCAATTAAACGCTTTACTGCGCATAAATCGTCGCTTTGCGAAACACTCAACACTATTCTTCGTGTTTTGTTCGAACAATTTACGAGAACGACGTATTTCAAAATTTCAGCAGGCAAATCATCATATCATTAAGTTTTCAATTTAATAAAAGGATCCTAATTTTAAAACCTCAAAAAAAAAACAAGTTTTAGTTTTGAAATTTGTTCTAACGTTTCTTTTTAAGTTTATATATGTATCGCTTTCTTTTTTGCACCATTTGAGAGTATAACCTTGATTTTTTTAAAGTAAAGCTCTCTCAGCTGTTTTATCATTCACCAATTATTAATTCGTAAGACTGTTCATTGTCGTTAAAGACCTAAGAGACAAAGACCCTTTTGTAATATTACTATTAATACAGGCCCTGATGATGTCTACTTAGTTGGTCGAAACGTAAATAATCGTATCGAAATAAAGAGTATGTGTTTCGACCTAATCGCATTACAAAAAGAATCTAACATCCACGCTTAAAACAGAAATTTATAATTACGAGAACAACAAAGTCTTGACCCTACAGCTTTAGCCTAGCAAATAATGGTCTTACAGGAAAAATAAGCGCGTTATTCAAATATCGAGAACAAGCGTTGGCCACACGTCAGGGGATAGGAATCAAGCGCGCCCGAGATTTGATTTGAAAGCCGAGCTCCCGCCTCTAACGTAAACAAGCCAATCATCCGCGATCGATGCGGGAGGGCAGCTGCGTGTGATAAACTCGTCGTCGCCGTCGGCGCCTCCTCGTCCACCCTGACCCACTTGGACGGAAGCCCAAGTGCGAGAGAAAATTTACCCCGAGCCAAGAAAAATTTACCACTTGTTATTCTTTTCTTTCGCATTTTTTACAATTTCGTTCCGGTTCAATGAGTTATTACAATTCGATAGTGCTTTCGTGAACAATTTTTTTTATTTGAGGTCATTACTTTTTAGGTTAGAATGACTTCGTGGATTATGTTCATACGCAAATCAGTAATTATTTTTAAAATTAATTGTAAAATACAATATTTGAAGGATTACAGAGAGGATTACACTAAAACCATTGTTACTAATGCTCTTCGACTTGTTAGTAACTCATTCCAAAGTTGAACTACGTTTGAAACTTGATATCTTATTAGTCAACAGGTGTTTGCATGTCAACACTAATTCAAGCAAGCGCAATTACCAAAATCAATAGTTAATAACTTTTCTTCCTGTCTGAATCCACAAATTAAAAAATAAAATTACACTCTTTCTAGGATTTTTAATAGAGACTAAAACTTGAATTAAAAATTTTGAACAACTTGTAAAAATATAATTTGGTTAAAAAATTATCTTCGACTGGGTGAAAAATGAATTTTTTCAATCTTGAAATTTTCCATAAGCATATAATACACTTCATAATGAGTTTTAAAAGTCAATTTCCATTTAATCGATCAAAAGCTCACAGCAATTAAAGTTTTTTAATAACCGCTTCCAGTAAGAGATTAAATTTTAACAGCTTGAAAAATTGAATCATTGAAAAAACAAATTTAACGTGGCGATGGCAGACAAGACTCTTTGAACTATTTATCAATGTTGTCACGTATAAGCTACTCGATTAATTATTTTACAGTAAATTAAGGAGATTAACCAGTAAAGTAGCTTGATAATTTTGGAACGTTCAACAGAATGAAGTCATCACTATGCTAGTTGAATGATTACTGAAACTTTTGAAAAAAATGATATTTTGCAATAATATATTGGTAAATTAAGTATAATTTATAATTCCTTGTTCCTTATGACTTCAGTTACTTCAAATAAAATAAGACCCTAAAAATAGCAGATAATTAACGACTTAAATCACCAGATAAAAATAATTTCGAGTTACGTGTAAAAGTTGAACGGTAAATTGACCGTCGTAAAAACATCCAAGCTTAATTGGTTTGCGGCGATCACTTCAAACGACGATTGCTCTTTCAACATCGAGCGAGCGTCTTCCTTGATTGGGCCTTCGATGTAGGTCAAATTACGCACGATAGACGTGTTTTCGCAGCCCTTCCCTATCATTTGACCCGTGGATTAACGAACCGCTACCCGAAGACGCGATTCTGACGCTGTTTTTCTTCCTAATCTGCTTGATACACTTGTACAAAATCTATAAAATTAGTTGGTATCTCACTGTTTAAAAGGTGTTTAATAATAATTTCGGCACTTTTTTTAAATTTATTAATATAAGAAACTTTTAAACTCATTTAATTTCATGAAGACGTTATCTGTAGTCCAAAATTTCTCGACCGTTCATATCAATTTTCGAAATCTCAACAGAAAGGCATCGTAAATAATTTCAATAATACTCATAGTACAAAAAGAATATATCTTTTTAGAAGTTGAGAGCTTCTTTCTAATTATGTCTCGTTGAATATATATCAAAAGCTTTCGATAAATTATGAAAATTTAATAGGGTGCTGCATCAATATTATGCCGTTTACTTTTGCTAATATACAATTTGATACTTTTTTTTTCATGGTAACACAAAGAACGGCAATAAAAGTTTTTGCTGAAATCAATTTAATTATATTTGACATTAATTTTTCAAATTTTACGTACTCAAGCCATAAATGGCTGTGAAAAGGACTGTAAAAAAGTTTTTCCGGTGAATAGAACTCTATAATTTTTTTCTGAAGCCTTTACAACCAAACTAAAGTTTAAAAGAAAAAACTTAAATTAAACTACGTCAAGAAATAAAAAAAATTATAAATTAATCATAAGGGTGTAATTTAATGAAACAAATAAATGCTAGTAGAAGATCTTTTTTACATCATATTCAAATTAATTTACGTCTGACTTAAAACCGACTGTTACTACTTATTAGACTTTTCAAGTTTGAAAGTTGAATTATTCTTCAAAAAGTATTTCTGAAAAACAAAAAAACGTGGTTGTATGTACTTTTGAACTTGGTATTGAAACGTTTTTTTTCTGCCTCGTCACCTTTTTCAACTTAACTGCATAAGTTAAAATTCTATGAATATATTACCATTGTTAGTATCGTCATTTGCTTTACAAAGTATTCAATAAATATAGTATTTTTTTAAATATTTTTTCTTTCACTTTATATACATCCATTTACCATATTATAAAAGTCAGAATTTTATTTATTAATTTAAAACTGACCGTCCAACAATTTCTATGAATTCATACTAGATGCATAAAAATCAATTTTTCCGTTAATCAAGAGACGCTCAGCCTTCGAACAAGCGCAAACTAACCAAGCGGAATTCACCCTCGGTATCACAACAGCGCCGAACCACAATCGCTTATCCCCCGGAAGTGCTCAATCAGGGTATAAGGACGTCGAATTCTCTCCGGGACCCGGGGATCGATCGAACTCCGGGCTAGGTTCCAAATAAAAATCACGGCCACGCCCATCCCGCCTAATTAAATTTCGTCACTTATACTTACACTCGAAGTTGGCTTGTTTTGGTTTTTCTTCGAATAAACATTTTGGTAGATTGGAATTCCAGGGAAAACAAAGAATCCATCCGTGTTGAGAATTTAATCCTTAGTGGGCAACGCGTGACTCCGCAGATAACTAAGCGATTACCGACTTTCTCTGATTGGCCGACGTTTTTGTATCGTACGGAATTGGGTCGCGAGTTTTATCATTTTTTTCCTTAACTGGGGTTCCGTTTCCATTGTCTTTTTTCTTTGTGGGCTTGATGATCAATCTCAAGGGGTGATTTATACTGACGCTAGGATGATTAGCCTAAAAATATTTTTTGGGGAGTTTGTGGATTCGTTTTATTTAATAATAAAACCATGTTTAAACAAAAATATTGCAAAAATTTACACCGTTACTTATGTTTTTATTGACAGAATTTTGTACATCTATCCTGTAATTTTGACAGACACAAGACTAAAACTGTCAAGAAATGAAGTTTTTAACATTTAAAATTTTTTGTAGCGTGTCAGTTACTTGTCCGGTGTTCAAATATTTTTAGTCAGACAAGAACAAAGACAATAGAAGATTAATGGTTGTATGTATACCAAACTATTAGATGATTGATGATCCGACTCGGTCAGTATTAGTTCGTGACGTATCGTGACGTCTAGCTTGTGTCGTACATACAAAAAAACTGTTTTCAAGTTTATTTTTGTCATATATGCTTGTAACAAGTTGTAAAAGATCTTAAAACTATAATAATTGCGATATTAAAAGGTAAGCATTCATGAAAAATAAATGATTTTAAAACGAGTTCATTAGACGTCAGTTAGAGCGTAAGCTCAGTCGTCAGTCGGACTAACGTGGCACGCGGTTTAGCATGAAAATGAATCGTTTATGTTGGAGTTTGAATTAAGTAAATTAACTAGCTGGATTAAATGGTACTTTAATATTGTTTCGCCATATATCTAAACGTCATGTTTATTCATATTTACGTAACCGTTTACTCGGTAACCAATTACCAAACTCGGTCACACATAGTAGTGTTCAAACATAAATGAACTCAAAAACATTTTTCACGAGACGATTTTTTAAAATACCAGGTTATTCTTTATTGAATGGCTACTCTTCAATGATTATTATGACAATTTGAAGGGAATCTTAGATTCTTTAGAAACAATTGGACGAAATCGATGGTCCCAGAAAAAAAAACCTCAGTCCAAAATTTTCCTCGAATAAAGTTGTAATGAGGCAATTTTCGGCGACTTTATTCATGTTTTTAATTTTTTTAGATTGGAAGAAAATGAAAATTGGTCTCATTCCGTTGATACACGGGGGTGAAAAAATTTTTTCAACACACCAGCCACGAATAAAAAGACCTTTGCGATTTTTATAAGCTAAAACCTAAGAGTCATTTTATTCGTGGCTAATGTGTCGGAACAATTTTTTTCATCCCCAATCTAAAAAAATTAAAAACATGAAAAAAGTCGCCGAATTGCCTCATTATAACTTTATTCGTGGAAAATTTTTGACTAATGTTTTTCTTCGTTGGGACCATCAAAACTATATTTACAATGTGTACGGGGTTTCATTAGAAGTAAGTTACTAAACATTATTTTGATTGGATTAAAACATTTTTTTAGTCTTCATTTTATCTTAGGAATATTCAAAATAAAATAATATTCTGATAAAATAAAATTTATAACTACTTTAATTTAAAAAACAAACTTAATAATTATTCAGAAACTAGTAAAAGCCCTCCCGGGAAGTTTGGAAGATCAGAGGTCACATTACAAAGTTCCCGAGTCAGCTTCGTCATCGTATCATCATTACCGTCACCTTGTTCATTAAGTCCTTGTCGCGGTACTTACTGACCCGGATTTTCCTTCATTTGCATACATTAATTCATTCGGTGGGCGCATATGCAATGTATTCGTGTATCCGACAGCGCGAGAGCTTGACTTCTCTATTGATTTTCTCTTCGATATTATTAAAAAACCTGCGTTTGATGTCTCTTTTT
This sequence comes from Encarsia formosa, assembly GCA_038277355.1. Taxonomy (NCBI): domain Eukaryota; kingdom Metazoa; phylum Arthropoda; class Insecta; order Hymenoptera; family Aphelinidae; genus Encarsia; species Encarsia formosa. The sequence goes on from CM076184.1 coordinate 129,421,751, forward strand.
CATGCATAAATTTAGCAAACATCTCTTCTACTTTTTTACCGTCTAGATTTTCCGGATATTGTGTATTCAAAAGTCAACTTATTTATCAGTTATTAATTTTATAAAACGCGTTTTGTTTTGTTTTTTGTGACGTGCTCCATTGGCTTGAAGCCAACGCGAACGTAGAAAAAAGATAAAAAGTATAAAAATTACGAGAGATTCGGGGTCGAGAAGAAGTCCGAGCGCGGCAGGATTAAGAAAACTTAAATCTTAATTTTCATTAGAAAGATAATCCGCAAAAGTTAATAAAAGTTATAAAATTATAAAGAAATTTACGATCTCTTTCATCGCGCTGTGCTTTTCATTAAACCTGGATGAATAATGGCGTAAGTCTGTACCAAGTTCATACTTCGAAAATAATATTTTTTTTTTTTCAAAAACCTTTAAACCGCATTCGATGAAAACAAGACTGTCTTAAAAATTCCAATGCAGCCGGAGCCAAAAAACATCTATTTTCATGAAAAATGAGAGTCAAATGAGGGAGTTTCAAAACTTGGCGCTGTTCCAGTAAACAGTTTGACAATGATTTCGGGAAATTAAGGATGAATTTACATTTATCGCGCGCAATAAAAGTAATTTTCATCAAACTTATAGTTTTAAGTGCGATTACTTGTAATATTTATTTTACCCCCAAGTAGCGTCGTAAAATTTCGATCATTTTAACCAAACAAGACTTCGCACTAAAAAAAAAAAAAAAAAAAAAAAAAAAAAAAAATCTGAGCGCGAGAAATCCACAGCTTTACGACTCGGTTTTAGTACCGAGCTTTCGAGAAAATTAATATATTTTTTTTTCTCTCCTGCGCATTATGCACGAGGAGATTTACGATCTTTTAGGGAGTTTTTGTATTTCATAAGCCGTGTAATTGACGTTTTTAATTTTCGACAGGTTTTAGTACCTCGTAAAAAAAAAAAAATACCCGATGAATCTTTTATTCCCGGATTATTATTTTTTTTTTCTCAGCTGTATCTCGTAGATCATCTTTAATCTTCATGATTCAGCATGAAAATTTTTAATTTTACAGCGAAAAGAAAGTAAAAATTTTCAAACTCACCTTGTTTGGATTACTACATTCACCCACAAAAAAAAAAAAATAAATTATTCGTTAGTCGTGAGAGAAAAAAACAGTCGAATTCATATTACGGCAATCTTCATCCTCGAAAAAAGTCAATCAACCGTAGAACGAGATGAGATATCAATAAAAATGTTAACGAGAGGGAAGATAGAGAGATAAAAAAAAACTCGCAACCTCATTCGTAGAGAAAAAAACCCTCATCAATCGGCACCGAAAAAGAAAAAAGAGGGATTGAGTATAAAGCAGCAAAGGAAGGGTAATAATGCCAAGGGAGTTCGGTAAATATAGATTGAAAACAAGCCCTTAACTTTTCATGCTGCCAAAGTACCAGAAAGAGAGAAGAGAGATAAAAGTCGAGCCCACGAGAGAAAGAAAGAATAGGATTGTATATATGTATACAACTCCTTTGGAGAGAGATCAAAGAGACAAACGGTTAATTTTTAATTCTTGGGTTTATTCAAAGCTGACTCTCGGCTGGATTTTTTTACTCACAGCAGTCATACACGTCTATCGTAACATCGAAGACATCGTTTACTGTTTAATGTGATGTGTGGGTGTCCATGAAACAAAAAAAAGTAAAACAAAAAATTTATTTGTGGTATTATGTTGGTAACCAGGTCCAAAACTTGTATCATCAAAATTTTTTTTGGCTGTATTCAAATATAACTATGTAAACTTATTTTTGACCATGCGGTACCTTATCTACAATAAATACGGCAATTTTTTAGCTAGAATAAAAAATTGTTTTATTCATGAAATTCAAATTTTGATCAATCTCAATGCACTAGAATTATCATGTTTTCCGTATTCTAACCTCAAAATTGGACCTTCACCCCTTGTTTTCGTCATCTCATGCGAAACAAAAACATTTCGAAATGCGGTCATACTTGCACTTACATGGAGGAAAACATGATATTCACCTATTTTGGGTTTCGAAGCCTACAAAGTTATTTTACAATAATTGGTAAAAACCTTAAAATTTTAAATAACTCTTTGGCTGGAGTAGCCCTTGTTTAAAGCAATTTTGCCGAAAAGCTTTGATTTTATAAACCCATCCACGCGAGTAAAAATCAATCGTCCAGGCAGAGAGTTACTCCTCGCCTATTGGCTTATTGCCATTCCCCCGCGATATCTCGATCCAGCAGAAAAACCGTTATTTACGAGCATCCCCTTACAAACTCTCTTGCACGAAAAAAAAAAAAAAAAAAATATAAAAGATCACAGAGAAGACTTGCTATGGATGAGATTCATCTTGTTGGTGCGGGGGATAAAAAATTGAGGTCCAATTTATTCGGAGACTTAATTTTTTTTTTTTTTTTTCATCGTCGTAGTTGATTGAGTAGTATAACCAGTCGGAGAAGCACATTTTTTTTCGAATTCTATGCAGCTAATCAAGTTGAGATTTTAACCTCACATTTGACTAGCTTCGTGTGGATACAGATTTAAAATATTTCAAATTCATACTTTGAGGTCACGCATTGACGATTAAGAAGTTGATAATACTTTGGATAATAGGTCCTTGTGAAGTGAGGTCTTAGCTTAAGGTTTCAGTGTACAGGGGGTAATAAATAATAATAGTACGACATCGAAGTACAGGGAGAATATCGTTGGAATATTCCATGCCAAGTTTTTGAATCACATAAAACCAGCGAGTCTGCTGTTATCGTAATAACTGGTGAATATGGAAAATGGTTTTGCAAGGCCAACGATGTACGGAAGCGTCGCGGTGGCGCCAAGCGATTTTCTAACGCCCGACTAACCAACTTTTTATTTTTTTTATTTTTCTTCACCCAGATGGATGTATTTAATGTTGGCTGATCAATTTTAAACCGTTTTGATTGGTGCTCAGTATGCCAAAAGATAGTAACAATACAATAAATTTTTAAGAATTCATCATTTAGTCCATAAACGAGTTACATCAAGTCTGATGGATAACATACTACAATCTCAGTTTTATCGACTATTAGTTTGGTCTGGTTACTCTAATATTAAAAAATATATGTATACAATGTACATATAGTTCGTACTTTGATTCCCCTTGTTCCGGATTTTCTAGAAGAGAATTCTCTTTGTACCAATAGGTAAGAAGCTTACCGACTAATACAATGTTATCTGGTGAACTTGGATTTAATACCCGTAACGAGTCAAGGCTCTCAACAACCTTGAACTCCAAATTGCGAAATAAACACTTGATTTGTCTCAGGATTCAGTCTCTAAAAGTACCAAAACTCATGTATTTTATTCTCGTTTTTAAAGCTGAATTTAGCTTGAAAAACAAATAATACTCATGAAAATTTTTTGTGCTTACTATAAACGGATATTCACAGCTTAGATGAAAACACCTATAAGATGAAGCTAGTTTGTAATTTTTTAATCCAAGTAGAATTAATGATTAGTCCATACATGGACTATGTATGGTTTAGGTATGGTGGTCCATGAAATGGCATATGTATGGTCTGTATATAATTTTTCCACATGGGTTCTTTACTAATGGTTTCTAATCAAATTTTTGCTTCGTTGTTCAGGATTCAAGGTTGAGAGCGTTGACTTTTTATGGGGGTGTTGAATTGAAGTTTAGCAGATAACGGCTACTTTGCTCGGGACAAAACAACGGGAATACTTTGCTCCAAAATCAATGACACTAAGATCATAGTCTAAATTTAGCGCCTTTAAATTATTATTATTTTTTTTTTTCCTGAGTAAAATCTTAATCTCTTGGCTTAAAATGCGGTACTAAGATATCATCAATAACGCAGAAATAACTGCTGCGTGGGTCCGATGCATCGTCGAATTCGTTGCTAAAAGGAAGAATTTGGTAACGAAAAGTTGCGCAATATCATGATATATTGATTGCAGCAATAAAAAAATTCTCTCGAAATTCTAAAATTTTGCCACTGTGCCGGAAGAAAATCGTTTGGCGCCTCTGCGACGGTGTTGTTCGGGGTTGACCTTGTAATAGTGTATTCTCGATCAAGCACGGGAATGTATTTTCTCGAATTCGATGAATTATCTTGATAGTTAGGATTTAATTTATTTGGTTGGACTTCGGTCGTAATTGCACTGAGAGCGAGCCTCCCTTTGTTTAATTTTAAGAATCTTCATGTTTACATGATGCAAACATGACAGTTAGGTGACCAATGCTTACAGTATATTACGTGCTATTCCATGCGGTACATTACTCCAGTTCAGTTTAAATTTCTGTATTTTAGAACAGTGGAATTAGAAATGTGAACTAAAAACTGAACTTGAAACACGTTTCTCGTTCAGTTTCATGTTCCATTCGGACTACACGGGGGAAAAGGACCGATTCCCATTGGGTTTATTACACGAGAATCGCCAAGTTTCCCGTGTCGGATTCGAGAAAACCATTTCCGACACTAGTGCGTAAAAAATGTACTTTGAAATGGTTTGATGCACTCGGGTCAAAATAGTACATTTCGATATCCGTGATTAAGACGTGCGTTTTTGACACTGCGCAATTTTCATCATAATTTTGCGCAGTGACAAATTTGCACGTCTTAGACACGGGTATGGAAATGATCTTTCTAGCAAAAGAGTGGCTTAAATATGTTTCTATGCTAGGCTTTCAATACTTAAAACTTTAGCTTTTTGAGGTTAGGTTGCTGGGCACTCTTTTCGATAATGGTATGACTAAGAAAGCCGTGCGTAGAAACGAATTTTAGCCACGAATGCTACAAAGTATATTTCGAAACTCATTCTCACGTTAACGGTAAAAAAACTTTGGAAAATTTTTAATTCTTAACAAACCATTAGGGTCGGTAAGGTAGATCACACCGCTTACCATCAAAGTCGTAAATAAACTTAATAAATCTAATTAGGTTGAAAAAAAAAATTGTTAATCACTATATCAACTGTAATTCTTATCTTTTTAAATCGTCGAACTGAAGTAACCCAGATATTTCGTAATACTCTTCAGGTCTCTCACGTCCAGTAAAGCTTTTTGTTGATATTAACGAAGAAGCCACGATGGAGCAACGCCGTTATGGCATCATTCCCAAATGCAAAAATTGATATTCCTTTTGTGCGTTGGCGCGCTATGCAAAATTCAATATTCCCCGCGGTGGATGCAGCCAACGCTTTGTGTTTCACATTTTGGTCTTTGCCTTTATACATTTTTTTAAAAATATTTTTATAAACTAAAAGTGAAAATTTACATTTTTCGTAAATGTGCACTCTGATGGAAAAATATTTTTGGGTCGGTATCATAGCTGTTATACTTATCACTTTTCTAACCATTTGAGCGAAACATTGTAGTACAGACATTTAATTTTGTTAGATTTTTATATCCATCAGATGCTATTGAAAAAAATTCCATTACACTGTCTAAAAAACCTTTTTTTTAAAAAAGCTTTCGTCGTGTAATTCAATCGCACGGGTTTCGAAACAAGAAAAATAATTCAATAATACGTGAAACTCAAAAGAAAAAAGAAAAAAAGTTTCAGCGAAACTCTGTTTTACCGGAAACTTCATAATAATTGCACCCGCGAGCCGCAACTTTATCCCCGGCGTAAACTTTCAGAAGTACAGTGTAGTGCTCACTAAATCTCGATAAAAAAAAAAAAAGACAACCAAAATACAATTTTCTCTTTCGGTCCTTGGAAGTAAACAATTTTTTTGAATGAAAACTCAGTCGTTAAATTTTATTTCCTCTTTAATCTTGAGTAAACGATTATCAGGTTACCAATTAAAAGTTCCACTCTCAGCATGCTAAGCTTGAATTCTGAGATACTCAGTTCACACCAGCAAGCAGAAGTTTTTTTCCTAATAGAAAACAAAGTTTAAATTCTTTTTTTTTTTTTTTTTTTTAATTCTTAAACAAGTTGATTTGAAACTGTTGGTAAACATTGTGAAAAACGAGGGGCTACGCACTCCAGAATCACAAAAAGAATCAGACATAAAAATCAATATAATCAATAAAATATCGATTTCATTTCAAGTAAAAATCTTCAAAAAATAATATTTTTAACAAAATATTACTTTAAATTGGATCCAAGGCTTTAAACTCTTTAAATTTGCCAAAAGAATCACGAAAGAATCACTAAAGAATCAGAAAGAATCAAAAGAATCATCAGTGATTCTGGAGTGCGTATAGCCCCTCGGTGAAAAAGATCGATGAAATCAAGAGTTAAAATTCAGATGTTTAGAGGCTCAAGCGTTTGGTGCCGTATCGATCTTGGTTCACTTAGGGCCCCCAAAGTTTTTCATCTTCAAAATTAATAAATTAAATTGTTGCTTGAAATAAGAAACTTTTAAGTAAAAAATCTTTCACGAATAAAGTTACAACAGAGGTATTTTTGGCCAATAAAATGTCTCTAAACAACTTTATTTATTATTTTAGCTTTTGAAGATTGGTAGAAAATGAGTCACTTGATACCATACTATTGATATATTATAATAAAAAAAAATTTTCGACACACCAGCCGCGAATAAAATAACTCTAAGTTTTCAGCTCATAAAAATTTGCAAGAAGTCATTTTGTTCGCGGTAACAGTATGCCAAAATTTTTTTTTATTATAATATATCAATATTATGGTAGCAAAGGTCATTTTCAAATCTTTTCGCAGTCTAAAATAGTAAACGAAATAGTTTAGAAACATTTTATTGGCCAAAAGCCTCCACTGTAACTTTATTCGTGGCAAATTTTGGTCTAAGGTTCTTCTTCGCACAGGCAATCGAAATAAACTAACTTTACGAGTTCAAAAAAACTACGTACTCGATATTTGATCGTCTCGTCGAAACGAGCAGCCACTCGAGTAACTTTTTAATTTTAAAATCCCAGCAAACACGATACCCCGAGCATTTATTTAGCCGTTCTCAAGTATGAATCTGAAATCCTCACTCGGCGCGTTTAATCTCGAGGCCGCAAATTCTACTCTGTTTACTTAGCCCCCGGGAGATAGTTTTCCCCTCCCCCTTTTACGGCCGTAAATTTTTTACGAGCTTCTTCCCTAACACGTATCGTACAATACCCACGGTGCCGATGAAATTTTACTCGCGATGAATATACGTAAAAAAAAAAAAATAGATTAGAAATGCGGTTATTGCTGGGAGATAAATTTTATCGCGTATGCATAGATCATTAACGCTTCACAGACAATGTAAACTGGGGCTGGAGGAGAAATGCTTTGTTTGCTACGAGCAAACGATCGAATCAGAGTGCATCAAATTTTAACGGGCTATCTTGGGCCGAGTTAAGGACGTTAACTGCACAACGTGAGTCAAATCGGGATTTTTTTTTATACATATGTACATTTGAATGGAAACCCGAGTCCAAACTCACCTCAAAAGCATCATTTGTTGGTTGCAAATATTTTTTTCTATCGTTAATATTCTCTGACTTTTGTGTTATTATTCAACCTCAAAAAATCTGATGAAAATCTCTGCGTGCGTTGCTAGGATTTATTCTAAACAAGCATGAAAATATTCGATTTTCCATAAGAGACCTTAAGAGCCAAAAAAATAATTATTAACCCTTAAAGTACACACGGGGTCCAAAATACCCCACATAACTGTCAGTGGGACAGTTCTGGATTTGGGTGTGTACTTTAAGGGTTAATGTCTCTGATATTAGACTCTGAGTCGCTCCAAAATTTTAACGGAGCCTTTGTAATGCTCATATCTAATTGTCCATAAATTTTCAGAATTTTTTCAGCATGATTAATTTTTTGAGTGAAACGTCCTTAAGCTTTGATCAAGGGGCCACTTAGTCCTGTCATAAAAGTCCTGAATAGTCCTGGATAGTCCTGGCCAGCCTATTTTGAACGGGACAGGACTACGAGAGCTTGATGGTCCTGCGTCAAACAGGACCAAGTGCGTAACCCCTTGACTTTGATCCTGTCGTTATCACGCGTGAGAAATCGATTTATTTCGTAGTTTTGAAAAGATATTTGGAGATAATTGTAATGCTTGAAAAATAAAAGAAAGATTTAATCTTACTTTAGGATCGCAAAAGTAAAGTTATAATTCAATTTCTTGGTTTCAACTTTCGAGATGAGTGCAGCTTTAGCCATGAATTTATTATACTTTTAATTGGATTCAGCCACAGTTTTCAAGGACCACGATTTCTCGTAAAATCTTTCCCCGAAGAGCACTGCTTAAAGAATTACTTGAACTTCTTAAAGTTTCTATCTGCTTTTGAGGAACGTACTTACCTTAAAACCTTAAATTGTATCAAAAAAAAAAAAAAAAAAAAAAAAGAAAGAACATAATTTGAGGCAGCTTTTTTTTTTTTTAGTATTGGTTTGATTTTTTAGTGGTAACAAAAAAATTAAATATTTTTTTTATTTACACATAAATGTTGTGAAGATTCATTGAAAAAAATTCTGTTTTATTTTCGGAAGGTAAAATTAAAATTCGTCTCTCTGCGCATTTGTGCAGATTTTTCAAAAAAAATATCTCTCAAAAGTAATCAAAGGGTGAAAACTTCACAAAAATATGGAAAAATAACATTAAAAAGGTATCAGATCAAACAAACATTTTTTTTTCTGTAACGAGAATCGGAAAAATTCTCATCAACGAATGGTTTGGAAATTTTCAATAAAATTTGGAATTTATTTAAGGAGTTTTTTTCATCAAATTTTTCGATTTTGTAAGAAATAAAAGGGTAGGGTTTCAAATTCAAAAATAGTGATCAAAATAGTGATTGATCACGGGGTAAAAAAACCAGGGGAAATTCATTACTCACGTGTTTTTTCATAATAATCTGAAAAAAAGCAAAATATATTTTAATGCTCGAAATAAAAATTTTATTTTAGATTTGACTTCAAGTCCATAATTAAATTTGAGTATTGTCTCATACAGATAATTATTTTGTTTTTAAAAATCATTCAAGAAAACTATAAAAATTATGTAATACGACCATTTTTTTAAATAAAAGTAATTATTTGAATGTTTTTCCCAAAAAATGAAGTAAACAGCTGATTTACTCTTAGTGTAGTTTCCAGTGAAGCCAGACCTTGAGATAACAAACAAACTTCGAAACTCTCAGAAGAAAACTTAAGTAAACTACCCGAAACCACCCAGGATGCGTCGACTTATTGTGTACATTTCAACGTTTTAATGAAAAACCTTGTATACTTCATCAAATTGGAAGGCAACTTCAGACATATTTAACAATTTGTTAAAATATTGAAAATAAAAAAAGCCTTACGATTTCGTGAGCATTCTTTTTTTGTTTAAAAAATTGTCGAAACGTTTCACGACGGACAGAGAGATAAAATATTTTTTCGGTTAAAGTCGAGAAGACACGTCGATTGGCGTCCTCAACGCAGCATCGAAATTTCGTTCTGAATTCCCTCGAGTCTTTGCCCGAAGATAAGAGAAATGAAGAAAAAAAAGAAAGGATCGACGCTTGGGTGACGATGGACTCTCCTCTGAAATTCCAGATTGTTTTTTTTTTTTTACAATATTTTATCTCGAGAATGAAATGTCTCAAGCAACAATTACGATTACAAGGAGGTTTGAAAAGGACTAAAATTGATCGCGCCAGAACAGTTTGTCAAATGGACTCTTTACAAATGTCCGACTCGCCGGAAGTAACGGTAAATCGGAACCGAGAAAAGTGATAAACACGGGGGTACTTTTGAAGATAAAGTGCTTCTTCAGAGTAAACTGCGAACGCGAGTTTTTCACAACAGCAACGTAGGAGATTTTTTTGTAAATTTAATTGGAAGTAAGCTAAAAACTGTATGTTAACTTATTTATGGCTAATTTCGTACCAAAGTATAATATTATAATCAAATTCTTTAAACTGGTCGGAACTTGTTTTTACTGTCGCAAAAACTTACAATGCATTTTCTTTGAAGAAACAAATTCTTTTGAAACTATTTTATAAACTATGGGAAAATCAATTTCCTACAAAAATTGTATCGCTCGTGTTGTATTTTCGCTTCGTAAAGTTTCAAACAAAGTTTTTCGTACAAAAGAATAAATTTGAGTGACAACGAAATCAGTGACTACCTTCGAGGGTCCAGTAATCGCCTGACCAACGAACCGAAAATTTAAATATCGAAAAAATCTCCCCAAAGTTCGGTGAAAAGTTTCGAGGAGAGAAAATCAAAGTTGATCTGTATATAACTTGTGGTATTTTTGTAAAACCTAATTGCACAAAATTTTTTAAATTATTTAAACTACAGTTTACAGTTTACATTTTTTGAGACTCACTAAAATACATTTTAAGGTTCATATGTATATGAAAACCCACTTATTGAACTTATTTTCCGAATCCATGACAAAATACCAATTAAAAAATTAATATTTCGAGCCCTCGTTTTTCATTGATTTCACATTGGCTTTCGAATGAAATTGCATTTCACTCGGCCTGTTGATCCAATAAAAAAAGTGGGAGGGAGGGGGGGGGTTTACTTTGATTTGTGGCCGTTTGAGAGCCAATCGAGTAAATGAGTTCTCGACGTTTAATCATAACCGGCCCCGATGACGTGCAATTTAACCAGAGTGGTTGCACCAAAGTACGTTTTGTGTTACCACCAAGTACCCATCCTGGATTTCAATAAAAATAATCGAGTACGAAACAAGAGCTAAGATTTTTAATTGGAAATTATTCAAATTAAGTCCATTTTGAAAGCACGAAACGGGAGTTTCTTGTAGTTTTCTAATTTCTTTTACAACATCTTAATTAGTGTGGACATCAGCGAGCAGCTTCTGAGAAGCTTAAATTTTTTGGTGTGTTTATATATAGCGATGGTCCAAGCTAAGAAAAACCTTAGCCCAAAATCTGCCACGAATAAAGTTACAACTAGCGTACTTTTGGCAAGTAAAAAGTCTTAATTATTTTAGCCTGCGGAAAAAAATTTGAAAATGACTTTTGCTACCCGTTACACCGTTGATACACTATAATAAAAAAAAAATTCTCAACACACCTGCCACGAATAAAATGACCTAATTTTCCAGCTTAAAAATAAAGATAAAGATCGTAAAAGTCTTTTTATTCGCGGCTAGTGTGTTGAATAAATTTTTTTTCCTTCGTGCAGATATCATTGGTACGATAGCTTACTTTCTTCCAGAAACATTTTAGTCACCGAAACTCACCTCATTGTAACTTCATTCGTGGCAGACTTCATTCGCTGGGATTTTTATGATGATTAGTTTATCATCATATTCTACTGATTTATATAGTGACCTATAATTTTTCGCTGTAAATTTGTCTTCACCAAAAATAAGACTAAGGTTTGGTAAGTTCTAGTCAGAAAACATTTTTTCCGTTGTTGAGTGTACACATTAGTAATATCATGGAAATCTCACAAAATCAAATTGTAATTTTGATTGTTACAATAACATGGATAAATAATTACAAACAAACGTAACGTTGACAAATAATCATACTTTATATTGTTTTTAATTGTTTTAGCAATTCGATATCAACTCGTACATACAATTGACTATTTCTGTCCAATATTTTCTTGATTTTTTGCAATAAACAAGCACAAAAAGTGTGAATATTTGCACTACGTATATCCATCCAATAAGACCGCACAATGGTACGTGGTATCGAACGATATTTCAGAAAGATTTTTATCACCAACTGGAGCAGATACGTGCTCGAGGCCGAAGTGGTAAATTTTTTTTTTTTTTTTTTTTTTTTCTTGTCTGGGGTTTTGAATTAATGTGGTTTTTCCCCAAAAAAGTTTTTTTATTTATTATTTTTGAAACTTTGTCATCTATCGTGCAGGCCGTATCAAAATTCAAATCTGGTATCACGCAGTCGCTGCTTTGCATTCGGGGTCGGTACGATACTAATTTATATAAATAAAGTCTCCTGGGAGTCGTGCTTACGTGACGGTGTATCCGAACCGCGAAAAACAATAGTTCATTGCGCCCCTTTTTTAGGTTATGTCGAGCGTAGTAGATTATGTTTTGGTTTGTCTAAAGTGTAGGCTAAATTTGAATGAATTGTTCAGTATGCACGTATATATTTTTTGTGCTGATTGAAAAATTATTTTTTATCTTCAAATTTTTAAGCTTTTAGAAATACTTTTTAGCAGAAAAATACAATTTAACTGCTTTTTTTTTAAGTGGGTATTTATCATAATAATTAAAAACCAATTTTGAAAGAACATGTTTTTGAACTTGTCACAATTATTCGTTGTTCCTAGCTGTTACCTGGGCTTGTAGCTTGTTCTAGGCTTTATCAATATTAAGATGACTGTACAATAATGTGACTTTCTAAAAAACTAGATAAGTCCATTTTTTTATACAAAAATACAAAATCAAATTAATATTACATATGTATAATCAATTAATTTTTGACTTTGCAAAAAACCCATTTACTAATTGAAATTCAATTTTTTGGGCTGATTTTTTTTTCTAACTAAATCTATTCTTCGAATGTATAGTCTCAAAGCACAGTAAAATAACTAAAGATTGATGATTTAATATATTACTAAATATTAACTTTGTGTGTCTGGTATAACTATTTCATAAATCCAGGAACGTTTGCAAAAATCATTTGCCCAATACATTAAAATATCTGTTACTACACTTTTGCTTAAAAATGTACTTATCTACATAGATTCGAGACTTCACAATACGACCATTTTCACAGATTATCACTTAGCGCTATATCAAATTAATACTCGAGTGAAAAAGAAAATGAAATACTACCAGATATTTCACCCATAATTACTGCCGCGGGGTTAACACTCAAAGCCCGCAGTATAATCGCGGGATCGTAGCTGCGCCCCGGAAATTTATCCCCGGGGCATCGAGTGTTCAGCACCACTCGACTCTTTGGAGTTTCCAGAAGCCGCCTGACTGATTTATTTCTTTTTTGGCTTGGTAGTAGACTAATTAGGGATCGTAACGGAAGGAAAAAATTTTCAGTTGGTAATATTCATACCCACAACTTGTAATTTCGACTCGAAATCCTTTGTTTTGGGGTCCCTAAAGGCTGAAAAAGTTTCAGGATTTTGCATAAACAAAAAGCACACTTTGAATTCTACTACAATAACCTGTTTTTATGATAGAGAAGTTGCACATTTTTCAAAAACATTCTTTTTTTTACGTTTGGGATTTTTAATGAATTTAAAAAATTTTTTCATAACTTTTACATCAAAATTACTGAAGATATTAATTATTGAATTTTGAGCATTTTGCCCTCTAGTGACGTCACTGAGGGGTATTTAACTATAGGAAGTATATCTATAGCTATGAAAATTACTGAAACTCCATGAGTCAATATCTCCTTCAAATATTGTATAAAAATTAAAAATTTTTTTGCTTATTATTATTTTTTCAGACCCATTTTTTAGATGTTTATTTGAAAAAACTCATTTTCGGACCCATGCAACTACCCTATTGTCGTAAAAAAATTATGCGACCTTAATAAAATATTTCGGATCTGAAGTACTTATGAACCCTCCCTTCGACCTTTGGTAAAATTCTTCAACCGAAGCAAACACTTCCACGAGGATTTTTCTCTGCACCGGACTAGCGGTCCTTGTAAGTAAAATACAACACCGTAAATTATCAAGACCACTCTCGAGTTCATATGGACACAGTTGGTTGTGGAAATTACAAGGGAAGGAGGTATGGTGATTGAATCATTCTCGCGCGACCGGGAGTCTGAAATCAAACCTACCCTTCCTTGACCCAATTCCAGAGCCGTGGGAGAGAGAGAAAAAAAAAATAAGTATTAATGTCACTGCGAGTTTTACCGAGCTGCACTACTTTTGTACTTTTGTTTTTTTTTTTGGAACGGCTTTTGGTTTTCACTACTTACGGGTCGTTCCTAAACCTTAGTGAATAACAGTTTTTTGACAGTGTCATAAATGTATTTTATACGTATTGTCTAGTATACATTAAAGACAATGGCAAAATACATTTTTTAACCCATAATTGATTCAAAAATTTTACCAAGAATTTTTTGAATCTCGAATCTCATAAAAATACTATTTTTCTACAGTAAATGTTACTCTATTAACTTACGGCTTTGCTTAAGACACAAAACTGCTTTACTGTCTTACTCACCTGTAACAAAAAATAAATCGTTTCATTAGTAAATTGGAAGAAAATCAAGGTAATAATTTTTTTAAAGTTTTATTATATTTAAAGATAGATTAATAAGCACATGAGAATTAATTTAGCTTAGTTTACAGTAAAGAAAAATTATTTCTTGAGTAAAACATGAGCAACCAAAAATGTCAGTGTTCCAAAAGAATTTATATTGTAAATAAAAATTTATTTAAATATAATTATTTTTTGTGTGTTCAACTAAAATTTTACAAAAAAAAAAAAAATTTCGATAGCCAGGTAAAAAATTATTGTAGATTCTAAACATTAATTTAGAAACTTAGGCAATTTAAAACCCTGTATAATTTCAAGAATTTAATTTCTTAAAGTTTTAATGTTCATTGAAAGAATAATAATTCTCAAAAGTTTTTGATCTTTCAAATTCTCAAAATAATTTTTCCTTCTGAATTTTGCAACTCTACCATCAAACAACCGCGAGAATGATAAATGTTATCATTTCCGAATTTCCATCTACTTGTAAGTTTGTTTAACCAAATTTACTCCCATCAAGATTTGCATTCGGACTTAACTAAATTGGATTAAAATTTTCAATGACTTATCAACATATTTACATCGCTCTTTTAATTTTAGTTGGTACATATAAACATTAATTTTAAAAAATATTTTATCTTTTACAATGAATTTTAAATTTTATTATCCAAGATTTATTTTTCATAAAAAATTTTTTTTAATTTTGAAACAAGAGCATTTTTTTGAACTTGAGAAAATAAAATATCAAAATTTTGATTAGTTAACGAGCTGGCTAATAAATTTTTGTTCAAATACAAGACATTTATAATAAATTGGAATCAGTTGCGGGAAAAATTTATGGTGTTGGAATAATTCCTAAAGAATTTTCTTTTTAATTACACATGATTAATACTGGTCGTTAATATCATTTTAATGTCAGATAATTTTTCCCATTAAAATTAGTAATCAAATGTAAAAATTTCCATTGAGTAGAAGCTATCCACGTGTATGTTTTTTGTTGAAGACATTGAAAAAATTGTCAATTTTTTCTTAACAATAATTAAAAAAAAGAACACTTGAACCAAAAACTTTGTTGCTTTCAGAACTATGGTAGTAATCGAATTAACTCGAAACGATTATAATTATAAAGCATGAGTAACGGTAGACCGTCCAGATAAGAGTTTATCAGTCTCTTAGATAAAGCACAGGTGACTTTAACAGGTGATTTTGAGTTTAGTCTTCCTGTGTGCATTGTTGTGTTTGAGTTTCCAAACTTTTCCAACTAACAGTTTCTTCAAATTTCGAGTGTCAGATGTAAAAAGTAGTTCAGTTCAAAATGGTCGCCCCGAAGAAACCAAAGTCCATAATACCCGATGAGATTTCGATTCACTTGCATCATGTAAGTACGCTCGATTATTTGAGTTCATTATTCTAAAATCGCTCTTTCCATGTCAAGATTAGTGCTTAAACCAAGGCTTTGGCAAAATCGAGGTTTCTGATATCTTTTTTTTTATTATGAGCTTGCAAACAGGTTCAACCCATTCATTTTTTTATTTTTCAATTTTAGTACTTTCGTACAAAGAAAACATGTGACACGTATTCCTTTCTTTAAACATTAGGCTCAACATTGAAAAAAATCTGATATTTTTAAAGATTCAAATTTTCTTGAATTGATAAAAAAATCATTCTTTAAAGTAATCAAATTTTTTTTGCGTAAAGTTGCGTCAACGTATAATTTTTTGCGGTACTTTATCTGTAACATGCGCCAGAAGCTGTTCGTGAATCATGCTGATAGCGCGACGAAATATTTTGACGGGGATCAATACGGTACGCTACGCTACATAAACTATCATTTTTTTCCCCAAAATTTAAATAAAAAAAAAAAAAAAAAAAAAAAACAGGAAATTGACCATTAATTTAGATACTATAGAGATTTGTCACTTTATATTACTCTGAGCATTGAATTTTTTGCAACAAAACATGTAATCTTTACTGTTAGATTAGATTATTTTAAAAAATCAATGAAACTCGGATATTTCAAGAAATGTTAAAAGTTGAGAAAACTTGAGCGCTAATGAAGATTATGTTCAAGATTCTGTAATGGTGCTGTAGTAACTACAGACATGTAACTACATCTAAAGTTTTCACTAATTTATAATTAGTACACTCAGAGAAAGATTTGATTGAACCAATTAAATATTCTTTGTTCCCTCAATAGTCTAAACATTGTAGCAGTTACAATACGTATGGTAAGGATAACAATACATATCGTTGCGAGTAGCAAAGCAAATATTCAAAAATCTAACCTATCCTAGCTATTTTTAAAAATCTCAATTGAAGTCATTATTTCTTAAATATTGTGATTTTTATAATCATTTGTATATTTTTTAAGATTAAAACTATTCATTAAATACATTAATTATACCAAAATCACAAAAAAGATATTTTTTAAAATTAAGTTGTGCTATACCAGTGTAACTAGAAACATGTTAACCCTTAATACGTATTTAGTCAGCGCTACCATGATATTGTTACTGCTACAATGTGCATCATTGTCTCTATATCAACTATGGCATCTTAGATGTTACAATATATTGTTGACCCAATCAAACCTTTCTCTGAGTGTAATAATAGTGAAGTTGCTGGAAAATCGTTTTTTAAACTGTTCATGGGACCAAAGAATTTGTTCTTTCTGAAACTATCATTTATGGAGATCGTAAAAGTTATTTTGAAAAAATATACTGTCATGTAAAAATTCGATTTATTTCTTTATTATGAAGTGCTGTCATAATTAAGTAAATCACAGCAATATGATAAAAATTTAATTTTTTAAACCAAAGAATATTTGTTTGGGACGTTTGTACTGTACGAAGAACCGTCATCATATCAAATACATCAACTGATTACTATAACAATTAATTAAACCCAATTAACTGTCTGTTCCAGATAAATAGGACAAAAGCTGCGACAGTAAATCACTCCAAGAATGCCGAAGCAAACTCTGAAGAAAAATCTGTAGCCTCGGGTTCAGTTTCAGAAATCCCAAATCCCGACGATGTTATTACCAAAGAAAGATTTCCTCAACAATACACCACAAAAATGATCGTGAAGCGGTCGCAGTTTTGCGAAGACTGCTGTAGAGATTTTCCGTGCTGCTGCTACTGCGATTCGCTGTGCATATTTTACTGCAACTTTTTCGTGTTTAGCATCTTTCAAAATTTTTTGTGAATGATCATAGTGATGATAATAATAATTGGACAGTATTAGAAAGATATTTGGAAATTTATGAAATTTAATATAAAGGGTTTACCCCAATGAGAAAAACTATATTTTGATGTAAATAGTTTTAAAAGTGATGATATTTTACACTTTTTGTATTAATACTATAAAAGATACTATGTAGCCATGGCGAAGTATTTACAATTTTAATAGTAAGATATTATTAAGTGATCTCTTTTTATTTAAGTAGCTGTCATTTCATCTCAATTTGATACATTTGAGGCTTACACAAGTGGACGAATAAAATTGTATGATTTTTTCATCGCATACATCTTAAAAATTATGCGTGTATATATTTTATTCATATATAATAGGGTGAAAAACATTGAGTTTTTTATTTAATGAAAATAATGTACTATTTACCAAACCTAACTTGCGAAATAAAATATTTATTGGTGAAAAATTATTTTATTCCTGATTTATTGTATAATCCATAATGAAATCTTCTCTCGGACTCACCATATTACTTCAATTCGCATGGTAATATTATAAAACTTATCGGAATTTTTTAATTTTTACAGTCTAAAAGTAATATTTGTTAAATTTTATATAATTTCTGAAATAAAATCCTATAAAAAGCTATGCACTCGTAAAAAAAAATACAAATTAACCCAGACTTCCAAAAATGACTCAAAATTCAAAAATTTTTCTCAAAGTCACTTCTTACAGTAAATATTAAATCAATAATATCAGAGATTTTGATGTGTGAAGTTAAAAGTGAAGCTTATCGAATTTTTTACAGTTTCTATAGAAAGCTGCGCATTGTAAAAAACACAAATAAACATTACCATAACTCATAAACAGTTCAAATGCTAGGTACTCAGAAAACAAAAACAAAGTAAATTACTCGCAATGCGAGTCACTTATTTATTATATTTTTAACGATTTCTCGGAGTATAATAATTTTATTTAATTACTTAATCAGTCTCATAAACATTCTAAAAATAATATTTGAATTCAATTTTTAAAATAATAATTATTGATGCATTTTTTTTTTTTTTTTAATAAAAACTAAATTAAAAAAGAAGTTATTTGCTAATTATTAATTATAATAAACTAATTTTACATATTTTTAATAAAAACATCCCAACTATGAGAAATTGAAAAAATTTTTTGGACAAATTCCCTACCTTACCGATTTCCCACAGTCGCGGCTGGTTGATAAGACTGATAAATTAGAAAGGCCGCGCCCCGACAAACTTTCACGGATCCTTTCCTTTCCTTTCACGCGCCGGTGGCTAAGTCGAGCACGATGTCGGTACATGGGGAGCGATAAGGCTGACTCGATTCAATTCCTCCGGTAGCCGTGATCGTCTAGTGGTTAGGACCCTACGTTGTGGCCGTAGTAACCCAGGTTCGAATCCTGGTCACGGCAATGTTCTCCAGGTTCATTGTCACGGTGGAGGTTTTTTTTTAATTTTTTTGGGTATTATGGCGACCTAGGGATTCCTATGGCGCTGGTTTTAGAATTTTAGAGGCACTTTTTTGCGGATAATTTTTTTTTTTTTTCTTTTGGGGGTACAAAAAAATTTGGCATGAGTAACAAATTGATTTGAATAAATATTTTTTATAAACAATTGAACTTTATGTAGTTAGTAATTTATGAGTAATGAATGAGTAAATTGAACTGGAATTATAATGGTTGGTAGTCATTTATCTAATTTTCAAGAATTTTATTAGGACAAATATAAAAATTCTTACTTTCTCAGGCTTAGTTAAATTGTTGAAAAATTCCAAAATTTATCGACAAGAAAGAGACATGCGTTTTAATTTAAAAAATTTATCTAATTTGTAAATAAAGTAATTTTAGATGATTTCTTTTCAGTGAATTTAAAAATAGTATTTTTTTTTTATCAGTCTTCAAATAATTGATACGTTTAAATTACATGAATTTTTATGTTTCAATTTACAATATAAAAATCTTGATTTTAGTAAAAAAATTTAATAAATTGAATTTTTTTCAAGTATTTAGTGTAAATTAAAAAAAAGAAATTTTTCATCAATAAATTGTAAAAAAGCACATTGAATAAAAATTTCATTTAATTCAGATACAACAAAGTATTGATTCATTTCTCACGAAATTAGTCTGTTTTAATAAATATATTCTTGGCTCTAGAGTTAATATTTTTTAGGTTAAACTTTTGAGTAAGCTTTTCGTTCAATATGCGGTGTGAAAATAATTATCTCGGTGGAAGCTCGTAAAATTAAATCGAAATAAAAAATTCAGCAAAGTCGAACAGTAAAACCCTGCCGAGCGGGGCTGAGGGGGTAGGCCGTAAAAACTAAAATAAAAGAATTTAACGACGACATCGAAGTGATAAAAAAAATGTGTCGCTATAGTATATATAATATAGGATCTGAAGGGCTCGGAAAAAAAATTTCATTAAAGCCTCTTTTAGATCCTTAATTGCCAAATTTCGAGTATTTCGTGTCTCTGAATAATATATTTTCATTTGATTTATAAGAATTCGGGAGGGAGATAAAAGTTCGTACGACGTGGCTTATATTGCAACAACTTAGCTTGCAAAGCGATATTTAATGCCGGGGCGTCATCCCTTTTCTTTTCGTTTTCCTATCTCGATTTCTCTCTTTTTTTACCCGGGGACAGCTTCCGTGAATTCCAGTGATAAATTGACGCTGCCACGTCGACGGGGCTAATGCGCGTGTAGTTTACTTTTTCTACTTTGAATTGAACTTTTCAATCGATTTGAAACTATCGCTTCGCTGTCTTGGTTTTTCTACTCGATGAACAATTATTTTTGTGATCAACATCAGTTTGCGACACAAACAAATGTAAACTGCATAAATTTCATTCAATAGTTTTATTGATATTATTTTTATCATAGTTTAACATGACATAATTTATAATTTATAATTACAAATGTATTAAATAAATAAAATTTATGCAAATTTCGAGTTCAACATTATCTAAAATTGATAATGAATAAAATTAATATACCAAATACATCATTTTTAATGGTGAAATAAACTGTTAACAAGATTATATTTTTACAACTAAGAGATCTGTTTGAAAGTTGGTGTTTATTATTATTATTTTTATAAATTTAGGTAGTTTTTTCTGTAATTAATAGAATAAAAAGTAATTATGATTATATTCTACTAATTAACAATTTTGCGTACTAATACTTTCATATATTTGAAATTTCTCTTGTAATTAAAAAAAAAAAATTTTTAATGAAACCAATTATTATTCTTAGAAAAATATCAATAACAATATTAAAAAAAATTGTCAGTAATGAAAAATATTATGAAGTTTTAAAAATAAAATTTTAACAAGATATCAAAAATTAAAGTAAAATTACTGATTCTGGTGTGAAAAATTTTACGCATGTAAAATAATAATTTAAGCTGAAAAAACTGTGGTGAACATAAAAAATGTACTTTATCAATGGAAAATTGCTTCGGCTGATGGAGAGCATAAAATTTTAAAGAACCGCGAGAAAAAAAAAGCTTAATCGAGTTATCTTCTTTGTCATGAAAGAATGATGCTTTTATGCTTTAGTTAGGCGCATTATAATTTAACATAAAGTCAATTTAAAAGAGCGATGATATTAACCTTCAGCTAAATTATGCAGAATCAATTAAAACAATTTTTTAAATTAGATTTGGACCGAGGAAAATAATATGATCTTCCCTTTGGTACTCATTCATAATGCATACACTTTGGTTGATTAGAAATTTCATCTTAGCGTGAAATAATCAAAAAATTTTGAAAATTAATTTTTAAATTCGATAAGTTACAAAAATTTTGTATTTTTTAGACGATTTTGAAAAAATTAGATTTGATAAATTATTTAATAAATATCGAATACGACGAAATATTCTTTTATCCTAAGTGCTCGAACAGATAATTAAAATATTAACCAAACTATTAACTTTTTCAATCAATTTCGCTGGTATTTCAATATTGGAAACCCATCAATTAATTTCAAACTGAAAGGTGTATCTTTTAAAATATAAATAAAGAATAATTTATCATCAATTCGACTTTTCGCTGAAGCTTTTAATTGAATTTACGTAATCCAAATTGAATTACACGTTACCAATAGGATTCTCACATTGAAAAATAATTTTTTTTTTTTTTTAATTATAACAGGGTTGGCAAGCGATACTATGAAAATTTTTTTAATGAATTTGACGATTTTTTTTGAGAATTTTCAAATCATAATACATCAAAAAAATTGAAATTTTTTTGAAACTACGATCCAATGACGTCATTGGACCGTAATTACATTAGGTGTCTATATAATCTATATAACGAAACGTAAAAAATTTTAAACACCTGCTGTTTCTTTAGTTTTTGTTTATTCGAAAAAATAAAAAACACGTGTCCAAGCAATAAAATATTAAAAATTTTAAAAAGCTGCCGAACAGTTCAGCCTCTGTTAAAGAATCTCTGAATTTTGCCTTGACATTGAAATTCGTAAAGGCCAGTCACCTTGAAAAAATTTCGAAGAATTCAATAAATATGAAATTTTTTCCAGCCCACCTAGCTATTTTCATTTAAATTTCAGTAAACTACTTCTATTAATCATGACGCAACAGTCAAGTATTTATGGTTTTACGTAACAAAGCTTCAATTTACCCTTTTTTTCCCAATCAGAAAATTTTTTCTGTTTTGTTACTAATACAATCGTCGAAGTGAATAGATAACTTTTTTTTAAACTTTTTCATCTCAAATAAAAACTGAGATGGATGAGAAGAAAAAATTTATATAATAAAGGCTACGTTAGAATTTATCGATTAACTCGAGGCTTTTATCGAATGCGCTGACACGAAACATTTTTTATCCGAAGGTAATCAGCGGAGAATCGAGAGTTCCGCAAAGGAGTTTGAGAGTACTTGATAATTTGTCCCAATTTTTTAAAAGTACATGGGTGCTTCTTAATTAATTTTTTTACCAGTTATCAATGCTTGAATCTCATGTTACATAAATTGTTTATTAACATATAAATAAATAAAAAATATGGTTGAAACTTTTTTTTACTTTACATAGGGCTTTTTTTATGTTAATACCCAGACGCGTATGTTTCGACAAAAATTTTATTTGAATCGAAAGCGGATTTGTGAGCTTTATCATGCGAATTATCATTGTTATTGTCAGTGTGTATCCGGGTTTGAAAAATATTTTCGATTTTCAAAGAGATTAAAAGTTTTTAGTATAAAGAGATTTCAATTTAACATTGTACCCAAAAAAAGGGTTTTGGAAGCGAAATTAAGGAAGCATTTTTTATGATCTATAAAAATTGAAAAATTTTTGTGCCATGATAAGAAATTACGTTTCAAATCAAAGTATTAGAAATAATTAAGTAAAATTGTTTAAACTATACAACTTTAACACTATATTTTCTGAGTTTATCAAATGTTATTGAAGTTAGAAAAACCATGAGACATTATTTAATAAAAAACTCAATTGTTGAAAAAATTAATTTCTAACTGCTTATTACCAACTTATAAATAAAAAAAATGTTTTTGTCCCTATTAAAAACATTGTTAATAAGTATGTTTTACTTTAAAATAAAAAATATCTCAAAATCTCAGAATGCACCTAATGAAAAAAAAAAAATTGAAACTGGCCAGTCCCAACACTGCAGAATGAAAATCCACTCCCAATTAAAAATTCAACAGTAAAAATGATGATAATAATTCTCCGATACTACTTCGTTGTAGAAGCAATGAAAAAAAAAGCCGGAGCATCTCGAGAACGAAGGATATAACCCCTTAAGCGCGGAAACGCAATTATCGGCCAATAAACGCGACTTTCCCGGTCCTAATGACGATCGCGTTCCATCACCCGGAAGGAAGTCAGCGGGCTCGAAGATTCTTCCGGCGTTTGTTTGTTCTTCAGCGGGGATTAAATTTTTGGTCTTCTCGAAGTGAGTCAATTAACTATTGGTTTAAGTGACTCTTGGACTTTTTTCTTTTTCTCAAAATCTTAGTTACAATATTTTCTTATAATTTTTTCAAGTGATTACTTCAATTATTTTAATGATGCATTACGCAATTTCACAAAATTCTAACCTCAGCAGTATTAATGGATATACATTAATATTAATTATGTAATTCTAAAGTCTTTTAAAAGTTTTAAAGAATTGAAAAATAACTTCTTTTGAAATTCGGGGGTTGGTAGGAACCCTTCTCTTATTTTGCATCGTCTCAAAACTAGTTTTAACAAGGCTACATTTCTTGAAAAAGAAATATAAAATTTCCTTTTTGTAGCTTCAACTTTCAAGCTGATATAAAGCGTCAAAGAACTGACGCCAAGGTTGAAAATAATCAATTGAATGTGATGGTGAATTAAACTTTAATTAAAACATTGAATTCTATGAACTTATTGATTTTTAGTATTAAAGATTTGACAAAGGTTTGATGAAAAAGAATTTACAACCTTTTGTAAACAATATTTATGTATTTATTCCAAAATTTAATTTTTCTTAATTTTTTTATCAGTTATTGATTACATATCTTCAGTTTTTTATTCCCGTAATGTCTAATTATTGATCTAACTACATATTCATAAAAATGCATAAAAAAACTATAAATTTATCAATAGTTCCAATTATATAAATTGAAAATGAATATTAATATTGAATCAAATAAATCAGGGTTTGTTTCATGACTCCTTAAGTATAAAATCAAAGCCTCTTCGTTTGGAATAAACCGATTAGTTTCAAAAATACTCAGAGCTCGCATCTCCCAGTCCTAGGGGAAATTAACCAAAAGGGTCGGGTGAGCTTGCGGTGTGATTAAGTGAATCGGCTAAATTATATATATGTGTTTTCTTCCCACATCCGGGCACTAAATTTTTCGATCGATTAATATTAACATCTAAATTCAGCTGAATTAATTCCAAGATTTCCCCAGTGAGCAAAGATATACGCAAGCATTTTTTTTATTAAATATATATTTCGTCCTCCAATCAAGTGAAATCTCAGTTGAAGTTTTTTTCTGAAGTTCAAAGTTAATTTTAATTTTTTTGGATTTTACCTGTAGTTTATGATGGAAGTTTGCGCGATGAACTAATTTTTAACCAGGCAAAAGTGATTAATGCGAGTGGTGTTTTGATTGAATTTAAAAAATAAAAAGGCAAAAAGTGAAAAAATGTACTAAACTTCTGACTAATTCATTTTTGAGTAAAATAATTTAAGTTCTAAACATTTTTATGGTTCTTATCGGAAAGTTTAGTTTCATGTTGGCAGCTCCGCTTTTTCTACAAAGTAAAGGCGGTACCTAATCTAAAATTTCTGTAGCAGACGACACTAAGGCTGCGATTACATGGGCAATTTTTTCAGCCAAAATTGAGCGGCAATTTGAATTTGGCTATTAAAAAATTGATATAATTTTTGTAAAAAAGAACAATAAGTACTGAAAAATTGTGGAAGCTCTTTAAAATGATATTTTATTAATTTTCAACATTGAAAAAATTTTTTATTGTTAAATTTAGAGGGTTTATAATTTTTCAAATTCAAATTACCGCTCAATTTTGGCTGAAAAAACTGTCCATGTAGTCGCAGCCTAACTCTGTAACTTTTCTTAAACATCTCTTAACTCGTAGTTTAAAATTATGTTTCATCTGATGAAATATCGGAAAAAAGCTCAACGAAAATATTACTCCAAGTATCGAGCACTTAAAAAAAAAAAAGTATCTCGCACGTCGTGAGCGAGCTTGCGACTCTAGAAATAGTCGCGGAATCCGCACGTCAGGGTCGCATGACGTCACAACGCCGAGCCGGTTCTTCCGTTGTTTTAAAATGTTTTTTTTTTTTCTTCATGCGAGCTTGATTGACGCGAGAGAAACTTATTTTTGTTTGTGAACAACTCGGAGTTTTGCTATTTTTTTCGAATATTTTTGATTAATTTGTTACATGGAAGCTTTAAGATCCAAAGTGAGCCTTGTAAAGCTGACCGTCGTGTTAGTCACTATAATTTACTACAACAAAACAATGTACTTGTTAGTCATAAATATTTTTTTAATTCAGAGTTGCTGAGGCTAATGCCAAAGCGATGTTAAATACACCTGCTGGTAACAACAATTTTTGTTTATTTTGTTAATTATTACTTATGTTATGAAAAAAAAACCTTTTTTACTGTTCAAAAGCTGTAACAAAAATTAAATTTTTTCAAATAACAACTTTTGAAAATAACAATTTTTGTTGTCTTTGCCTCAGATGTTTGTAAGAACTTAATAAATTTTAATTCAAATTTTGTTAAACTACTGTTACCTATGTTAATCATACAAAAACAAAAGCAACTAACAGATTTTTGTTGAATTTTTCTTGGAATCCGAACTAAAAACTACCCAACAGTGATCACACAACATATTTCGCTGACCTTTAGCCAATAATCGTTAACATTTTCAGCCGTTAGAGATTATTGTACCCAATTTCTTGAAAACTTAACCATCCCGACTTACCATTTTTGCGTTTATCTGTAAAGGGAAAAATTATTCTTAGTTAATTAGTTCCTAAAAAAAAATGGTTCATGTAAATTATAATATTCATGTACAATGAGAAGCTCAAAACATGATGAGTTAAAGCTTTAGATAATAATTCCAGGAAAGATTTACCAGTCGCCATACACAAAGAGTCATTCTTCTCTGGACTTAACCCTGCAAAATCAAATTTCGCTCCAAAATCGATTTTCAAACTCGAAAATTGGCACGAATTTTCACAAAACCGAATCGCCCGACCAACTCAAGTTTTCTATAGAGAACCCCGAGAGAGAGAGAGAGATTCGATTATGCACTCGCGACGTAACCCAACTCGACGAACTCTAAAATGCAGCGAATTCGAATTTTCGAATTACGTGCGAGAACGCGGTAGAAGAGATTGGGAGGGAGGAGAATTCAAAGGGGGATAATTTTACGGTGGAATCGTTTGAGCGGCGGGGTATTATAGTACCGGACAGAGCAATTTTTCAAAGTATCGATTTCTTTTTTTTTCCCAAGGATGCGATCGCGATGATAGTTGAGCGCACCTCATCGTACGCGTAGAAAAGAAAATGGAATTATTCTTTATGCTTCAGATTGCATTTTGTGCGGAGCGTATAGTCTGATAACTTTATGCAGTGTATGGAAGAAAGATAAAAAATTTTAATTTCTAGCTGAGCTTACGTTGAAATTACTTTCCGAAATAACCTCAAAAAATTTTCACTCTTGCGATTCAGTGAGAAATGAACATTTTCAGATTACTCGATCTGAACCTAACCTAAAAAAGTACCTGTTTTAAGTTATAATAGAATTTAATCTAAAATGAAATTTGAACATGATGGTTTATAAAGCATCTGTTTCAAGTAGTATAACTATCATCATAAAAACAAAGTTAAAAAAATATTAATCAATACTTAGGCCTGCCTTCAAAAAGTATTTACCTTGCTCATTTTAGGGGTTAACGTTAACTTTAAAAATTCTTCAACATTGACATCACTTTTGACTAGAAGTTTCTATCATCATTAAGGACGTTAAACTTCACTACTTGAGACAAGTTGTGATTATACGTAGTACACACTTGCATGATTATTCATTCCAAACCTAACCTCAAAAACTTTATTTTTTTCATCCATTGATATTCTCTGAATAAATATTCTGAATTAACAAAAATGATCAAAAAATATAATTTTAACAGAGTTTTTTCTCAGTATGATAAACTTTTCAAGTTGCACGCTCGACCAACCTAACCTAAAAACCAATAGAAAAGCGCACCTGTAAACTCCGCTGAAGATGAAAAGTCCGAGATAAGAGCTAAACCGACAGCGGTACGCAGGTCAGCCACCCCGCTGTCCCGGGAGGATCGATGTAGTTGCATTTTTAACGAGTCGCGCCCGACCGTTTTTCTCTATGCATAATGCGCGTCGCCCAAGTCTTTTTTTTTTCTTTTCCGAAGTAAAACCCGGAAGAATCGTAATTGGTAAAGTTCGCATCGGTAATTGAATGCTCTCGAATAAACAAAACCCTTTGAATTTTTGACAAACCCGGGGGGAATTTTGAATTTTTAAGTCCCGTGACGTCAGAGATTTTTTCAGACGAATTTATCTCTCCTCGATCGATGCATGTATAATAATAGCCCATCTAGAGTCTCGGACGTACGAGTGTAGGTCTTTTCTTTCCCGATGATCGAATCGGGCGGTTCTTATCGAAAATACATGCGGAGTATGACGCACGGATAACGAGCCGATAAGGGACGAAAAAAAACTGGCTAACTCGTTCGGTCACGCACCCTGCTAAACAAACACGTACATATTCTCAATTTAAAAATGCTTGTCATGGGCGCACGCTTATTGATTTGTTTTTTAACTGTGCGGTGTAATAATCCACCTTGGGGTAAGTGGACTTATCGATCCGGTGCAAATTACAACATCTGTTTGATAATCTCTCTAATTGCAAAAAACTTGAATGTTTCATAACCATTAAAAGTTTTTTTTTTCATACTCAGCAGAGTGGTAAAAATTGGTGATTACGGAACGTTTACGAGCCTTGTATCGTAATGAAGTTATTTTTCCATTCGGATAGAAGCTTTTGACAATTTTGAGAGTATAGTCAGTACAAATTTTAAAGTGAAATGGAATATGAATATGTATAGTTAATGACTTGTTTTTGTACTAGTACACGCAAACATTTTTTATTCTTGGCTTATTACCCATCCGAGATAATAAAAAAATTTGAGAAAATAAAAACATATATTTATAAATAAATTTTTTTAATTTACGAGATCCTCATCACATATGTTGTTTTTGGAATAAACGAAGTATTGAAGTAGTAATAAATAAAGATCAATATTTTTTACAAAAATAAAAGTTCGAAACTATTTTTTTTTTTCATCAATCTAATCGATCACCATAGACGTACAACACGAGGGTTCAAAATTCAAGGGGATGAACACACGTAGCGTTACGGCAATTTGGGGTGTATACATACATACAAGCCGAGCGAAAAAGAGAACCGAATACCAATAATTTCAGCCGCATGCATAGTGTCGGTATGGCGCGGGCGCACCGGAAATTGAAGGCCTCGGATTGTTGTGACTGGGGGGTAACGTCCGGATGTTGTTCGCAACAATTGACATTTGTAATAGATGAAATTCATTATAAAGTAACACTACCACTGGCGTCTTTCAGCGCACTCTTTGATTTATTAATTATAAAATAATTTCAAAGTTTTCATAATAATTATTTAAAGAGTAATGATTATTTTAATTTTGATTCTCATTTTCTATAAAATTTGAAATAATTTTTAGTTAAAAAATAATTTGAGTTGATTTTAAAATTGGGAAAAATAATTTCTGTAGTGTTGACTCTAATTATTTAATTATTCTGGGTGAGTTTGATTAGTTTCTACGGGGTTTTTTAGGGCTGTAATAAGATGGGATTATTTCTTAATTTACAGAAGTAGCTTCTGAGTGAAAAGAAAATTAAAATCCTTGATTGAATTGTAATTAGACTGCAAGACCAATATAAATATCTAATTGTTGGTTAATAAATAATCATACGAATGAATCTTTGATTTGCAACAAATTCGAATTTTTAATTTTATGTTCTAAATCAATTATACGATCTTAGTAAATCTTTGTATAGAGATATGTGATGTTTTTAACAGGAGTGACGTGCGCGTGAGGGGCCATAAATTTCACGAGGAATTCGCAAATGAGAAATAACTTGGGAAGGGCAGGGGAGGGGGGGGGTGAAATATTCTAGCAAAGTGACTGCATTATGAACTCGCGCATAATGTGAAGATTAATTGGAAGCTTCGGTGTTATGTAATTTACAGCTGCTACCTGTATTTGAATAATTTTTTTTTTATTTGGCTAAATGAACTTGTTTATGAACAATGTTACAGTAGCTGATTTATATATTCAACTATATAATAGTTCTTTAGTACTGAATATTATTCGATCTATGTTAAAAAATTTTTCAAAAACTTTGGCTTTAATACAACTACTATAGGAGTGGTGAAAAAAGTTGAAGTAGTAAACGTTGATTGTAAGGTTTATAACTTCAAAACTTTATGCACTTCATTTCTAACCTAAAAATAACTTTTTGTCAGTTACAGCTAACAATTCCTTACAGTCATCTTCACTATTATGTATCAGACATACTATTAGAATTTATTAAAAATGAAGCTTCTTTTTGCGGAAATAAAAATCGTTTACGTAAAATTGTTTTTTTTACTAAACTACAGAGAAAATTTTTCGCCATAAAAACCAAACGATGTATACAAAAAATTTCGAAAAGACTCGTAAGTTTTTTTTATCTTCATGTCGTCGACAAGAATACCCAATTAGCATAAAACATAAAAGTATCTTGTTAGCAAATCGTAAAAAAGTTTCTTAAAAAGTAAATAATCCGATCCACAGATACAAATCTTACCCCTCGAGAGAAAAAAAAACTCGAGTTTCTTTTTATTGCAAAACCTCCACAAAATAGTAAGTCAAACTAGTATTTTTAGGAACTTGGTAGTAACAAAAGTTTTGTTAATCTAAAAATAAGAAAAAAATTCGTCGCTTTTCAGGTCAAAATCATAATCTTTAACCCTTGATGGGCTAAAACAAAAAAATACAATTCAGTTGTTTTAAAAACATTTTTTTATCACCTAAAAACATCGCAAGAAAAATTTTGAAGCGCAAGGAGGGGCTGAAGGGGCGTGCGCGAGCCGAGCAGCGTGACGTGACCTCGTTCTCGGAACTACCCTTCTAGCTAGCTACTCGATCTCTCTTTTTTTTTTTTTTTTTTTTTTCTTTCGCTGCTACTTTATCCAATGCGTTTCATTACGTTTATTGGACCGACTCTTTTTATTTCTTCCAGTAGTGAGGACACCGGAGTTTTTGTAATTATGCGCTCGTTACCGCGGATTCGTGCTTGAAATTTATTACGAGGTTTACGAATACGATGGAACCAGTGCTTGTTGAGATTACGGTAAAATTATTAGCGAGCGTAGAAGAAATATCTCGGGGGAAAGAGGTTACCCGGTAATTATCGATGGTGGCGCCTTCTGCGGTGGAATTTTTTTTATTAGGCCCATTGACGCGCTGATTGCTTGTATTAAACCTACTTTTTTCATTCCTATAGGAATTTTTTATACGGCCGTTACAATGGTTTCGTTCTAATCGGTTTTTCCCAGAAGAAATATCTCGAAAATTAGGTCAGGTGTTATTCATCGACGGTGGCGCCCTCTGCTGGATAATCTTTCTTATAAGGCCCACTTTTGGACTACTTTTTCTAAGGTTTTTTTTTAACAAGTTCGTGCTAATCTTTTCTTCCCAAAATATGGTAGTTGAGCTGACATTAAAATTATTTAACCTGAGTTAAATAATTGTCAAAAGTTTTTCAAAATACAGGTTAGGTTATTTATCAACAATGGTGCCACTTACAGCCGTTTTTATCAAATAATTGCTTATCTTTACTCACTCAAGTGAAACAAGATGAAAATTGGACTCACCTGAAAACAAAAAACATAAATTTATCATTCGCACATAGACGTAAAAGTTTTATAATAAAAATAATAATTTGTTTCTTCGCAATATATTAGGTACGTGTAATTTGGCAAAGTTCTAAAATTCATTTGAGAGAAGCAAAATTAACGAGGTAATCTGTTTTCAATTTTATCGACGTGACAATTTATAATTTGCTCGTTAAAGCTTCCTAATGTTATGACAGGGTAATTTGATAACCAGTAGCGATGACCTCCAATTACTTTTCACACTAGCTTGGTTGAGTGATTAAACTGATTAAATAGATCTTAATTGCTCTATCCGGTATTAACTATAATTTTAGTGGTGTTCCAAAAAAATTATGTTATTTTCAAAATTTGTTTGCGTTTGATAGGAGAGATAAGTAGAAAAAATTATTTGGTTTGTTTAGCTTCATTGGGAAGTAGGTCAAAAAATAATTGACACGTATTTTATAATGAAAAAGAAAATAATGATAATTGAAGAAGTATATAGGCCATGGAAGTTTCTGAAATATCTTCCTATATTATATAGTTATATCCAGGAGGAGCTCTTTTTTTTTTGGCTCCTCTGGGAGGAGCTCTGAAAATTACGGCTCCTCCGGGAGGAGCCCCTTAAAACATGTTAAATATAAGGTTTTTTGAAGGTTTTGAGGTGCTCCTCCGGGAGGAGCTCTTAATTTTAAAAGCTCCTCCCGGAGGAGCCAATTTTGGTAGCTCCTCCCGGAGGAGCACCTTAAAACGTCAAAAACCCTTATATTTAACATGTTTTAAGGGGCTCCTCCGGGAGGAGCCAAAAAAAAAGAGCTCCTCCCGGAGGAGCACCTCAAAACCTTCAAAAAACCTTATATTCAACATATTTTAAGGGGCTCCTCCCGGAGGAGCCGTAATTTTCAGAGCTCCTCCCGGAGGAGCCCCTTAAAACGTCAAAAAACCTTATATTTATTATGTTTGAAGTGGGAACCTCCCGGAGGAACCGTAGTTTAAAGAGCTCCTCCCGGAGGAGCACCTCAAAACGTCAATAAATCTTATATTCAACATGTTTTAAGGGGCTCCTCCCGGAGGAGTTGATTTTAAATTATAGGAGCTTCTCCTGTACGAGCACCTTAACTGTCAAAAAACTCCATATTTAACCTCTTTGAAGGGCGCTTTTCCTAGAGAAGTCGTAATTTTAAAAGCCCTTTTTAAAGGAGTACTTCAAAACGGTTAAAAAATATTATATTTAACATGTTTCAAGTACTTGTAGTATTTTAACTTACTATTTAATTTTTATAACTATTTTTTAGACTCACCATAATATAAAATTTTCTTTTTTCAATTTAAATCATATTTAACAATTTTATCTAAACATGTTTGAACTATTATTCAATACACAAACTCAACTCAAAAAACATGTTAAATATTAACTGTCAAAAAACTCCATATTTTATAACTATTTTTATGGGGGTTGGCGAGCGAAGCGAGCAGGGGGGTACCCCCTAGTTATTATATATAGGTAGATATTATATACTACCCATGTAAGTTAGTAGTGATAACATCTCGGGTCCTTTATATTCAAAAAATTATTTGAAAAACCTTAAAATTCATTAAAAATCGAGAGATTTTAGAAAAAAATATTACTGTTCCCTTACGTTCATGTTTTTTGATTAAAATAATCATTAAAAAATCTTTTAAAAATAATTACTTTATGACTAAAAAAAATTTGTTGTCATGAAACTAAAAGGTTGATAGTCAAAAGTATAGACCTGATAAAAAAAAATTATCAGACGACCGAAGCCTATAAACCCGGAGATAAGGATTGTTTGCCCATTGTCTGCAATTCAAATTGACCATTTCGAAGGCCAGCGATGACAACGCTCGTGTAAGACACAACAATCATTTTTTAAAAGGGCGAGAAAGCGTGTCAAAGCGCTGGTAAAGGATGAAATCGATTTATCGACTTTCACTCGGTTTGCCTATCGGTTTTTTCCCCTCCGAGCCAAGTTGCCGTTGCGATTAGATGAATGGAAGTGGATAGCACTTTTATTCTTGCAATAATGGACCGAGTGCTGTGTTTGATTTTATTGCTCCGTGAGGTAACTTTTGTAAAGAAATAGAATATAAAGATGCTCTTTTGCCGAGGGAATGATAAATATGCCAGAAATGCGATTTTCAAAGAGGTGGGATAAGTGGAATCAGTTAAAAGTTTTTAATTGACTTTTTTCAAGAGTTGAATTTTTCAGCCTTTGACGCTGTGGGGCATTCATTAATAAATGCATGCGTTCCGAACAAATAAGTTGATTAAAAAGTATTTTTTCACTTGAATTCGGCTTTCACCACATCATTTAATTTTTTTCTGGCGCTCGTTGTGCCATGAATTACAATTTTATAACAAAAGAAACTTTAATAAGCTCAATTTTAAATAGTCGATGCTGAGTGTCGATAACAGATGAATAAAAACTTTTTAAAACTATAAATTAATGTGAATAAAAAATTTTTAACAAAAATATTACTTTTTCACAAGCACTTAACTCTTGCTTTTAAAATTTTTCATGAATTTTTGCTGAAATTTTGGGTAGGATGAAATATATTTTTTAAAATACTTTTTTTTCTTAGTTTTTACAAAATCATTTGTAAAATACATTAAATTAATTTCTATTAATTTAAATTTAAATCCTTACTGGAAGTTTCAAGAGATTTTCTAACGTCTGACGAATATATTTTAAAGTACGTCTATATCTATAAAATATACAGATTTACTAAACATAAATATAACCTTTATTTTCGTGTAAGGTAGCCTTTATGAAAAGTCAAAATGCGAGAAAAATTTGCTTGGATCTGCCCAAAATCTGGTGAAATTTTTCACTCATTTCTAGTAGGGAAGATAAAACATTATTATAATAAATTTCGATTCATGTTATTTATTATTGTCGTAGTTAAAACATTGGTCATCTGGCTAAATTTCTGGCCAAAATGGTTTGTGTACATAATCTGCTAAAAATTTCTTAAAGGTTTGTAACTAAAATACATTAAAATTATTTTTCTAATCTATCCAAATTAGAACTATTGTCTATTACTAAAAAATTAGATACCAAATCTTTTATCAAAAAAATCGCAATAAAACGGTTGAGACAGACGAAAATGGGTAAAAAAAAAATCACGAGGGCAAAGCAAACTCTTTTGCTCTATTTTTCCTTTATTCTCCGTCGGAGGCTGGAAAAAGCTCTCGGGACCGAGTGCTTTTCACCTAAAGTTCGTACCTGCATAAGAAATTCCGATTTCGCTTGTGCGCGCCCTCCCAAGAATGTCGGTAAACAAAATAACGCGAGCTTTGAGTTTGTTTCGCGAGTGTTAAATTCAAAAAATAATAATATTTCTCGGTTTGAAAAAAAAAAAATTTAAGCTTGCATAAGAAAGGTATGAGGTGTAATCGAAAAAAATAATCTATAAACTAGTTTATACTAAACAAATAAGGAACAGTTAAAAAAAATATACAATGAAAATGCATTTTTACATATAAATAAACTTCGAACTTACTTGTAAAAGACAAACTCTGTTACCAATCGGACTTTATTATTATTTTTGAAATTGATTATTATTTTTTCCAATTCGTCTGTTTTGAAAAATTTTTCGAGTGATGTTGATACGGTTAATTGATTGGGTGTCAAGAGCGGGATTTATTGATGGCGGAGATCGTTTTGTTGTGTATTTACTGGAGTGGAAGGAATGAAGAGCGGTTGACTATTGGCAATTTCGCTTTATTCCATTGGTTCGGTTTAAATGAAAGATTAATTTTCAAACATTCGAAAATTTTGACGAATGATCTCTTGTTTGATAAAGAGTATTTTTAATCGGTAAAATAATCCGATGGACTCGCAAAATTTTTGAACATGCGTGCAGAAATGACTGTAAAAATAGCATTTTTTAAATTAATTTTATTTATGAATATCGAGAAAAATTTCGAGATAATTAAATTTAATAGGTAAATGAACTTTTAATATACTGTTATTAAATATAAAACCTCGTAAAAAATTTGATTAAAAATCCAGCAAAAATCATTTTTTACTATGGGAGTTCATATTTTTTTTATTTTTCCCAGAGCTTTTTTACTTGTTTTAACGTAAAAATAAAATATTGATATTTCTGAAAATGACCATTATTAAATTAATGTACAAATATGAACATTTTACACGATGTTGAAAATTTGAAGCTCCAAAAAAAAGTCAAAATTTCAACAATTATCTGGTTAATTGGATCGATAACTCGATTTGCACCCAAAGATCGCAATCGCAGCTGAGAACCAAAGTGATTTGCATGTTACCTGAAAATATTCCAAATAACGTACGTTAATTATTCGCAATATTAATGAATGTATCAAATTTTCGAATCAGGTTG
This sequence comes from Encarsia formosa, assembly GCA_038277355.1. Lineage (NCBI taxonomy): Eukaryota > Metazoa > Arthropoda > Insecta > Hymenoptera > Aphelinidae > Encarsia > Encarsia formosa. The sequence continues at coordinate 129,456,992 of CM076184.1, forward strand.
CGTGCTGCATGCTTTAGCACAACCGCGTACTTGAAAGTGTGTCATCGAGAATAATTCGGAAAAGCCTCGTACTAAACAGACTTAACTCGACAAGGAAGTTTCGAATTTACATCTACAAAAGTAACTTTAGGCTTTATCTCAAATCTCAAATAAAAGAAAGAAATCGACAAAATTGTCAGGACTTTGTTTATTTATTATTTTTTTATTTTCTAGTTCATGTAATCTAGTCCCACTACGTACAAAAAAAAATAGTTTTATTGAATTTACAACTAAAAAATTATTCAAGGTTGCAAAAGAATAATTCGATGGTCCCAGCGAGTAAAAACTTTAACCAAAAATCTGCCACGATTAAAGTTACAACGGCTACACGGAGAGCAGACTTTGGTTACAGCAGCGAGAGTCTGCAGTAGACACAGCTAAAAAATTATGGTAGCCACTACTAGAATTTTTTACATTTTTGAAATGCCTTTTTTTAGCCTTTAGAAGTGTAAAAAGCTCAAATAAGTGAGATCACAAGATTCTTTGATATCAAATTTCATTTATAAGAATTTTTTCGATGATTTTTAAATTCATTTAAGTGTTAAACAAAGTGTCAAAAAGTCAAGACTAAAGTAACCCTCAAAAAGCAGACGCGCGCAAAATCAGAATCTGCATTATCGACACTGCCGATTGCTACGGCAGTTTAAAAAATTTTGGTTGTGGCTACCATAATTTTCTAGTGGTCGTTACTAAAAATGGTCAACTAGAATCACTTGGCTGTGGCTACTACAGACTCTCGTTGCTGTAACCAAAGTCTGCTCTCCGTGTACTTCAGTCGACAAAAATGCCTCTAAAATACTTTATTTACTATTTTAGCCTGTGGCAGAAAATGTTAAAATAACCGTTGCTACCTATCCATTGATAAATTATAACAAAAAAAAAAAAAAATTCTGAACACACCTGCCACGAATAAAATGACTTTAGTTTTTCAGTTTATAAAAATCGCAAGTCTTTTTATTCGTGGCTGGTTTTTCGTCCTCGTGTATCAACGGACTTCTAGCAAAGGTCACTTTCTTCTAATCTAAAAAAGTTAAAATCATGAATAAAGTATAGTAACCTCATAGTAACTTTATTCGTGGCAGAATTTGGGCTAAGGTTTTTCTTCGCTGGGACAATAGAATTGTTTTCCGTTGTTAGTTCAACGAATAGTTGAAATTAACCGCGAGACTCGGTTGGATAAAAAAAAAAGTAAAATCACGACAGCCGAAACCGAGTTGGTTTATTTGATTAAAGTAAGCGCGCGCTCGACCGAATCGAGAATTCCAATTAGAGCGTCTCGTAAATCCTCGCATGAACTTTTTCAATATCAAAGCTTAATCGAGACTCGAATGAAACTCATATTAACCCCACGCGGCTGTTTTCGGGGGCTTTAATTAATAAAAAAAAATCACAAACCACGTCCGAGTGAACAAACGAATTTTTTAAAATTTTACTTCTGTAAATTCGTAAAATTAAAAGGCTTGGTCGGAAAAAATTAAGCAGCGATAAATAAACACGTAAGCCCGGCATTATTTTCGGTCGGCTTTCAAAAATCGACGATAAATTATTCATTCCCGGCACGTGTCTGTACTTTTCCATTCATCCCTCGAAATGTAGGTTGGCTTTACGCCGTAGAGAGAAAAATCGCTCGTCAAGACTGAAAAACGCCCGAGAGCTTTTATACCCTCCCCCTCAGGATTAGCCTTCCAGGACTTCCATTCCGTAAAATACCCTCGACCTTTTCTTTTTGTTTTATTTACCGGGGAATCGATTCAATGAACGTGCGATTAGGTCGGAAAAAAATTGATTTTTTTTTTTTTTTTTTTTTTTTTTTTTTGACGAAAAGTGAAAAATGGGGGAAAGTAAAGCGAGGCTTCTCGTCTTAAACGTTGCACTCGAGCGTTAAGATTCGTGACTAAACGGGGGGTTTTGGCTCTTGAAACTTGCAGAAATGACTGAGTAACCGCGCGAGTTTACTCAAATGCTGGGTCGGGAGAGACACAATTGTTTTAAATTTAGGCACTTGAATTAACTTGGACGCGGAGTTTTCGTTGATTTTCATTCAAATGAACAGTAATTTTTCCTTCAGTACTGGTTATTTATGAAATTTGATATTTTTTTCGAAGAACTACTTATGTTTTTGTGTTTTTAGCTCAGAGTTGAATATTAATAAGTAGTGTGAGTAATTATAGTTGTAGTAAGGAATTGCTTATTCATCGTTAATATGAATCGATAAGTAATATATTTTATAGCTGTATAAACCAATAGGTTTTGAGTAGGCTTTAAATAAATAAAAAAAAAAAAAAAAAGTAATATATTTTGGAGGCTATCATTTTATTTATTTTTATTTTTTTATCGAGAATCGTGACTCATTAGGGTCAATCAGATGTCTAAAAACTATGAAACTTTAATGAAAGATAAAACAAGCAGTTATTTATAGATTACAAAAATTTCATTACTTTTGAACTTATGTTACCTACTGTGGCATCGTTAAGGATGTTCCGTCGTGGTATGAAACCCATAAGAATCGTCTTAAATTATTGCCATCTTTAAGTATAGGTGTAAGAATTGACGTGTCCAAATTTCAGAAGGATTCACAACACGGTTTCTGAGATATTTTAATTCAAAGTTGGGCTAAAATCGCACCAAATTGGGTGGTTTAACATAGGCTCTTATGGGAGAAGCATGCTGTTTTCATTTCGCTGTAGTTTTTGAACCAGGATGTCAATCATCTTGAAATTTGGATATGTTATTCCTTAAGCCTTAAGGAACAAATTCCTATGTTTTTGGAAAATTTCTTATGGGTTTTTAGACAATTTCAACATTTTTTTCCTTTTAAAAAGTCAGTAAAAAGTTTGCTGATTTTGCATAATTTTTTAAAAAATTTTCTGGACTTTTGATTTACACTGTTAGAAACAAGAAGTCTTCAGTAAAACTATGTAAAAATTTTAGAAAGCTTAGTTTATTCAGTCTCTAGTACTAACGAGTTGAAGATAAAATAATTTTGTCAATCGGCCGAAGCGCGTGTCAGCTGTTCCCGTGCCTAACCTATAGGCGGCTTCACCCACCATCTGCCCTCGGCGGAACGTCCTTAAATTAGTTTTACAAAATTGCAGCTTTTTAATTACTTGCAAAAAAAAAAAAAAAAAAGTCCCCAATTATTTTTTATTGGATCGATGAGGGAATTCAACTCTTTTGAGGTTAGAATGTATAATTTTTTTTATTTTGGGTAGTTTTAATATTTCTTACTGACGGAAGCTGGTACTGGATTAAGCTAAATGATAGAAACTCTTAAAATTTTAAAAATTAGATTTTGACGCGAAAAAGAAGTATTATATTCATGTAATAAATGTTATCAGCTGGCTATATGAATTCTGCGATAACAAGGTACGTCGTTTTTTAATAAATTCAAACAGATGTGTTGACAATCAGAATATAAAAAAAATATTAGGTAAAGCAATAATCATTTTTGGGAGAGAAAAAAAATTTTGATTTTAATTTTGAAAGAAAAATTGTATGATCCTAACCTCAATTATTACTCAATGAACGTAACTCTAATCGCCCTGCTAACTAACATTTAGATCGTACGGAGGCACAAAACTTGTTCACTTAAGGAGTCTCGGCAGCGTAAGGGTCGTTCTGCGGATGCATAAAAAACTAAAGATAAAAAATATAAAAAACGTTGAAAAATTGCATGTTTTGGAGGTTATGTATCGAAATTTTCAATTTTTAATATAACCATTGTTGCATCAAATAGTAAAGTTGTTTGTCTTGGTTCAAGGAATCTACCGAAATTTTTTGGGTTTCTACACGTACTTATGGATTTTGAAAAAAGTGCCAAACCTTCTTGAACGCCCTTTTTGAAAATCGGAAATAATAAAATTAACCTTAAATATTTTTCACAAAACAAGACCCGGATACATAGCTTCGATGGAGGGTGAAAATACACGCGGAGAAAATGGGATTGTCGTTGGCCGGAAAGACGGCCGCTTTGCAAAGAAAGCGCTGTTTGCGCCGCAAAGGAGAAACGGGATCTTGTAAAGCGCCGCCGCGCCGAGATGAAAATATTGCGACGCACCTGAAGTAGGTTGACGAGCTTGTAGGATAAGTCCTCTTTGATCGAGGGCTTTATCGTTTCAGCTTTGAAAAAAATAAAAATATAATATTTAAGTTGGAAATTCATATATCCGGGCGAATAAAAATACTTTTAAAAATGTAAAAAATTTACAAAACAAAGAAACAATCTTGCAGATTTAGCAGGAAAAACATAATGAAAGAATTTATTAACAAAAAAAAATCAGTCTTATGGTTAAGTCAGTATTCGTATCGTCAAAAAGGTTTCGATGGGAATATTTAAGAAAAATATTATATATAAAGTAGATTTTTAAAAGCTTATAAAATTTCTTCGTTTAAAATTTTCTGATTTAAAAAATTATGTATTTTTTGATAATTTTTTTTTTGTTGCTCAAACCACTTTAAAATTTTGAAACATGGAAAGATTATACTTAAATTTACTTTAATTACAATATAACTCGTACTGTAAACAATCATGATATATTTAATATTCAGAGAAACAACCCTGCATCGCAGTTACTTGGACTAAAGAAAAATAAAATTAATAAAATAAAATATTTATACTCTTTATAACTATCACCGGAAGTAGCAATTATGCAATAGAAACATCAATCGAAACGTAAAAATTCAACTCGATCGATGACTGTTTTCTAGCAGTGACGCTTGACGTTATCGCTTTTCCATTAGCCCCGTGCGTCATTTAGTCACATCCGGTCAAAACTTGATGTTGTTGTTGTTGTTGTTGTTGTTTGGCCAGCCACCGAAATTAATATTGATTTGTTTTGTCGGTACGCCGCTGTTGTACGAGCTCTCAAATTGATTAACGCATTATCCGTATTAATATTTACTCGGGGATGTCACTTTACTTTTGTCACAATAACAATAATAATATCAGTGTTTGCCTCTTATTTTAATTGATCCACTCGAAACGCGGTAAAAAAAAAAAATATTTTGGGATCGATAATCTTACTTGAAAAACTTTTTTACTTATGATTTATGTTTTCAAACTTCTTTTCATGCTTCTAACAATTTTAATCGAATCCACAGAATATCTACTTTTAAGAGTTCGCTGAGTCAGACATATCAGATGGTTTCATTTAAAACAGCTGTCATTTGATTCTAAAAAAAAAAAAAAATTCTTAACTGGTTTTGAAGTTTAAGATCACATTTTCAAAAGAGAACTTTTCTATTATTACATACAGTTAAACCTCTATAATTCGAACTTCCATAATTCGAAATCCTCTTTATTTCGAAGTAACCTTTTGCCTCATGAATGATATTTTCATATATTTTTACCTCTATGATTCGAAGTTAATGCTCGGACACTTGAGTTTCGAATTATAGAGGTTTCTCTGTATTACTTTTTTATTTAAAATGCGGTGTGCTTTCTTTGAAAAAAAGCCATCAGAATTTCAAATCGAAGTTTTATGTAGAATTCATTGAAATCTCAATTATAGAATTGGTTACAGACAAGAAAAACGATTCATTTGTTAACACAAGAAAGAGAAACGATTATCAAGGCAAGGTTTTCGAAAAAAAAGCCGTGTGTTTTCAAGCCCAAAGCTTTTAAAGCCAAGAGAGAGTCTTATCACCCTCGTAAAGCCACCAAGGTAAATTCTTAGTTTCATAAATCGTTCGTTTCAGCTAGAAAAAAAAATAAATAAATAAATAAAAGGAACGGTGGTTGGACCACGAGTTTAGATAATACGTTTCTAGTGTCGGCGACCTCGCGTACGGTTTTAACTTTTCCATTAGGAAGCGAAGAGGAGCTTGAGCGATCGCTTGTTTAATGGAAATTCTACCTTTTTCACTGACGTGAAAGAGGATTTTAGCTAAAAGGGGGGGTGGGGGTACTTTTTGTTACAGGTAGTTGGGTGTTGCTAAACATAAATTGCTTTTTTGGTTCAAGAGTAATCAAAAAAACTATATTCGAGCAAATAATCTAAATGTTTTTACTTATTTAGCTTAAATTATAGTGTGTGATTGTTAAAAATTGTTGTTGTGGATTATTCGTGGAGTGAAATTTCTTTTGCGATGTTTTATGAGCTGATAACTTCTAGTCGTTGTATTCGTGGCAAGTGTGCAAATAAATATTTTTACGCCCCTGCGGTAGCAAAGATTACGGATCTATGACCTCAGTGTAGTTTCAAAAACTTTTCTTAGTTTTTAATCTTGGTAAATTATGGATAAAAAAAAAAAAAAAATTACTTTCTCATCAAGTCGTACCCACGAAAACTTTGTTTTCAATTTGATTGGAGATTTTTTCTGTACCTATTTAATGATTGATATTGAATTATTTAAGTTGGCTACGTGAACCCTTATGTACTTAATTTTTACTTTAATTTTTTTTTGTGAAATTAAAAAATTTTCCACAAAATTCATTAAAAATCCGGTTCTTAATGAAAGACAAAGACAAGATACCCAAATCGCATGAAAATCTTGGCTCGGAGCACTTCGGCCTCGACTGATCTTGACACAGATGCCAGTGGGCCGAGGACTTTGACCCCCGGGGGCAGTTGGACCTTCTCGTCTGACCAAACTCGCTTCGTTCCACTTGACTGTACGCGCGTTTTTTTGTTTTCTCTTCGCGGGGGATTTAAAAATAACCCGGGCTGTCGTCATGAACGCGCGCGTGGAATTCTCTAAATCGATTGGCCGCGCGCTAACTAACCGAGAGAAATTTTTCCGGTCGCAGAAGTGCGTGGGCGTTCATTATGACGCCTATGCTTTGGGGAAGTGCGTATTGATTCCCAGCGGAGTGGCATTCGTGGCGCTGGTACAGGAATTTTCAAAAACACCTTTTATTATCGTTCGGCTGTAGTATCTTTCTTTTTTTTTTATAAATTCAAAGAGTTGAAAGATTATTTTTAGACTTGTAAACAATTAATTTTTGGGTGATTGGTGCCTTGATGGAATTTGAACAAGTTTACAAGAAGAAAGACTGAACTTTTTAAAATTATTATAATGGCTAATAAATGATGTTTGTTAAAATTAATTATTTATAATTAATAACGAAAAATCAACTAATTTAATAAATTTGAATTTGTATTTATGGATAAAAAAACTGATATTATTAAACTTGGTAAAGAAGTCTTCGTTCATAGTGACATTCAGATATTATAATTAATCAGTTAAATATTTATAGTGTTTTGAATTGAAAAAAAAAAATTCTATTAAAATTTAATATTTCGACAAAAAACTCTTACAAATAAATTTATTACTCTGTTACTTATCAGCAATAAGCGTACATACATACAATATGCTTTTTTAAATCGCAAGGCTTCAAAGCTATCAATAGGCAATATAGACTTTTTATCATGCTTTCAAAGCTTTTAATGTTATTGGAAATTCAAATTTTGAATTTTACGGAAATGAAAAAAAATTTTAATGGCTGAGAAATAATGTTTTTTTATTTAAATTGACTTGAATAAAAAAAAATTTCAAAGTTTTAAGAAAATAGTTTTGAAACTCTATTAAATAAACATTTAAACAACTTTTTTCGGTAATGATTTTTTATTTTTAATTATAAAGTACCTATAGGTTCTTCTTTTTTTTTAATTATTTAACGACTTATAAAAAAAAATTATGGATCCTTTTTATCTCCCCTCCTCAGCTAAAATACAAGTATCGGGCTTTAAATTTCTCTTCATTTCATGGCTTTGATAATTTTTCGCGACGTTTATTCGCCCCAGAGTAAACTTTTTTTTTACGTTCGAATAACTTTCTTCGAAACAGAACACGGAGAGAAAAAAAACTTTTTATAGAAGAGTCAACGACTCGCTTGAAGGTTACTATACCAAAATCGACGCGCTTAATTGCCCTGAGGGAATTTTCTCCTCGCAACTGTATCTAAAGAAAAAAAGTTTCAGCAACGAAGATCAAAGAGGATTCACGAATTGTATGTCGTTACGGATAATGCAAAATTTTATTTCAGCAATTGGCATTGTTTATTATCAATTAACCGATCGAGGTTTTAATTTCGGATGAAGCTTAATTGTCTGATAAAAAGCTTGATTTCATAATTTTGTTGATTAACAAGGTAATAATTATTCTCATCAAATGATTTTTGCATTTTTTTCCAATGAGCTGTAGTATTTATTTCATTTTTACTTAACAAACTCATTAGCTTGTTAATATTACTTTGTGTAAGTGAATTTTTATTGGTTGAATCTCATAGTTCAATGTTGATCATTAGTTGAATATAGAATTATATAATCGTTGTTCTTGAAATTGACACTTTATTATTCAAACAATGCATAATAAAAGAAATTATTTCTTAACCAAACAATGATCTATTATCTCTACATCAAAAATTTATTTGTTTATCACTCCTAATTGAAAAAAAATAAAAAACCAAAAACTGCTGCTGTCAAGTAAACATGTCTATATCCATAATGCCGAGTATTTAACTGTCCTCCTGATAATTTTTAATAAAAAAACATAGAATTTTTTTTTTAATGAGAGTATCAATTTCGAATCAAAACGTTGATGTTCAAGCTCCCAGACATCGAAAGAACCCAATGGCATCTCTTGACTTTCCAGCGTCTGCTGGGGTAAATTTGCCATTCAAATTTCCCCCGGGCGTGTTAAAACAGTTTCAACTTTTTCCTTCCCGACGTCGTCTTCGATGATGTAAATTAACTTCGATCTGATTTACCAACTGAACTTCGATAAAGTCCTTGAATATTCATGCAGGGGTACCAACAAGCCGACCCGGACTCCCTTATTTTTAAATATTTTCCTCTCGCGCGCGATTGCTGGGAATAAATGTTTGGCGAGTACACTCGGATGATTTTTTTTTTTTTTTTAAACGAGGTAAATAATGCCGTACTATGGAAATATTTGTTCTGTTGATTTTCATACGGCCCGTGACGTTTATTCTCAATCTCGGAAAATCTCTCCCAGCGATGGGGTTTGTATCGAATTTTTATATTCACTTTTTACGCATCACAGAGTTTTCGATAGTGAAGCGTAACTCGTTGTGATTTTTTTATGTACGAGTGCTTATTTTATATGTAATTCTTGAAATTTCAAGCTTAAAAAGTTTATCTTTCAATTAATTATTCTGTTCGGATAACAAAAAAAATTATGAAAAGTCTTTGGTGATTGGCAAAAATTTAGCTCTTCTACTTGAACTGATACATATTTTAAAAATCACAGTTTAGAACTAAACACTTTCAATTACATAGAAGAAGATTGTCCATGACAAAAGACGGCAAATTAGAAAAAAAAAGGTCAAATAAATTTTGTCACAATGATATCAAAACCGAATTTTAGTAAGACAAAATAATAATTTTTATTACTCCTGGTCACTCTAACCTCAAAATCGAATCTTTGATGCGTGTTTTCGGTTACTCGTACTATAAAATAGTATATAGCACTGCTGCACCCGTACTATAATGTACTAATAAATATTCGAGTAAAAAATTAAAGAAACAAGTCAACTTGAAAAGAATGGTAAGATAGAAAAGTTAACTTGTAAAAAAAAAAAGAAATGTACATTAATGAATAGAGTCAAGAGACGAAAAACCAGAAAATGAAAAAAACGGTACACAGTGCAGAAGAAAAATTTATCTTTTAGCAGAGTGGAAATGCGAGGTATTGATAAAATGAACAATGACATAGCGCTAAGCACGCAATGAAAGAGTGTAAAATAAATAATAGAACGGTGAAAACTTCGAAAGAAGATGGGGTCAGGAATTGTTTGAGGACTGTATGAAAGAAATGAAAAAAATGAGAAAGGTAAAGAAGAGAAAGAAGAAGGATGAATGAACACGAAATGATAAAAAATGTGTGAAAAAAAGGAAAGAGAAATAAAAATGAAAGAACAAAGTGGGAAAATAATATACAGTAGCGTTGTTTTAAAGTCATGTAAAGATCTGTTTTCCCAGGTATAGGTCATCTTCTTTTTTAAAAAATTTTTCGAAAAATTTGAACAAAAGCACTAACGGTAATAAAAAAAATTTTTATCAACAAAACTGATTTTTAAAGTATGTTAGCTAATAGCGGTTTATAAACAAGTTCGCATTCGTTAACTTACGAATTTGATTTACACAATACAACAACAAAAAGCTCAGCTTAATCGAATTAATCAGCTTAATCGAAAGTTAAGATGCGCGCGCATTTCATATCTGATGAGCTTACAAAAAGAATTTTGTTTCTTCAGAACCACTTCAGCAGTTTCTGCTAAACAAGTTTGGTGTGCCGCTGAAGAGTTTTAACTTAGGTTTTTTAGGTTAGGTTTTTTCAGCAACTTCTGGAGAACTCTTTTATTTAAAAACCATTTCAGCAGTTTTTATAAAACAAGTTTGGTCTCGAGTTTGGTAGTCCTGTTACGGTAGTTACCGCTGAAGAGTTTTAATTTAGGTTTTTTAGGTTAGGTTTTTTAATCAGATTCTGCAGAACTCTTTTATTTAAAAATTAAATAACTCACCAAAGGATATGAGGCCACTGTTGAGCATGGACAGCTTTATCTGACTGGGTATGGACGCGAGGCTGTGTCCCGGGTTCATGTGGCGCTTCCGGGGTTTTTCCGGTGCCCTGGGTGCGCTCCTGCTCCTGTGGTGGTGGTGCTTCCTGTGGGAGTTGGTGTGCGAGCTCGCCCCTCCGGTCGAGGCCAGGGTGCGCTCGGATCCCGCGCTGCTGAGGGTCGTCAACTCGCCCGGCGTCGACTGGGCCCGCAGCGTTGACGACATTCTGTAACCAAACGATTAAATTTTTTTCATTTTAACTTTCAACGACTTTTACTAAAAAATTTAATAGTAAAAAAACCATTTTTTTGTTATAAAATTACGTTTTTATGTCCCTCCTAACAAAAAAGTTGAATTTTTCCATCCAAATTAAATTAAAAAAGTAATTGTTGATAGAAAAAAAGAAAATTCGTTTTTTCTAAAGTTAATTTTCGTGTACATTACTTCATTAAAGAAGACGACACTCCAAGATGAAATTTCAGACGCCCCACACTCCGGAATCTGGAACAATTTGAAAATTGAATTTTCATCGATTTCGGATACGAGAGGCGCAACTATGTATTATTCCTGGTTTAAAAAAAATTAAATTAATCACTGGGAATAAATTAGTCATCGAATCGTACGCCACTTGAATTTATTCCACGGCCGGAAACGAATAGTTTTCGAAATAGAAACTAAAGCTCCCTGATTTACGAGGAATTTTCACGGTTAATTGACGCGAAGGCCTCTCAAATTATAGTGACTTTGACACAGAGTATTCAAGTTTTATTATTTATACGTTTGTTTGTTTTTCGTGTTACACTGGTATCGTAGTCTGAGTTCGAATTTTAAAATAAATAACGCCTGTTTGGTGATTCATCTCCGGCTTTCAAGACTCTTTAACTTTTACCAACTTTTTTTCTGGTACCTAATTCAAATTTTTCATGTTTTGTTTGTTTGAATAAAAAGCTTCCACAAAACAAAACATCACAGGCTATGAATCACAGCAAATTATTGGACGTACCTAACCTAAAATTTCCAGAACATACGAAATGTTAAATTCCTACTCCAGAACTCTGAAATTTTCCTCAAATTGTTCTAAAACCAATTTTTCGTAACTGTAAAATTAAGAAAACGGTTTAAATATTTTTCAGATTCTCTTGAGAGAGAGAAGTTTAATCCTAACCTACAATTTTAATGACAGACTATGTTTATACAAAAATTGTGTTATTTTTCTCAAACTTTTGAAAAAACAATTATTCATAATATTAAAATCTAAATAATTCTTTGAATATTTCACTCAAATCATTCGTCTAAAGAAAAACAAAAAAGACCTAACCTAAAATATCGATAGCAGACGACAAGTCTCACTGAAAATGTTTTTTAAAAACACTTTGAAGTGATGGTTGTAAATGTTTATCAGATTCGAGTGAATTAAGAGAAAGAAGTTCAAGTGTGAGCAGAAAAAGAAAAGCCAGACGAAGGCCCGAGCCAGCTGGCTGGCCTCGCGGTTTTTACGCGTTTAGCCGAGGTGCGATAACCTTTTTCACGCGCCGAGTCGTGGGAAAGTTAAAAGAGCTTCTTTATTTTCTCAAGACCATCAATTTCACCCGAGATTTACGGCTGGATGAACTACGATTGTTTTTATATCATTAACTCGATTAATAGGCTGTCTTGAAAATGTTTTTTTTTTTTTTTTCTGATTATATGAAGAATTGAATTTTAATTGATCTTTTAGAAGAGTTTTTTTTTGGGTAAAAATATATACCTTCAGTAAAACTTTATTTGATTTTCATACGTATATACACAAGTTATTTCATGATTTATAAAACATTTTGTTTTTTTTGGTATATTTACATGAACTTTGAGCCAAGTACCATCAATAATAATTCTAATAATTATTCAAAATTGATGTTTTTTTATAATTATAATATATAGTACTATTGACGCTTATAATATTGAAAATAATTTGATTTAAATTTTAGGATTTTCAATATTTGATAGTTTTTAAAACTTATCTAGAGTATAACCTGAGTTGATCAGTAATCACTCAAAAATAGAAATTTTTCAAAACAAGCACAAGTTTTTAACACTATTTATTATTAATATTTATATAATAAAAAAAAAAATACTTTTGTATAATAAATATGAAAAACAAATAAATTTACTCTGAAGGTTTGAAAGATCGAGATAATAACTAAAAGCAGCTGCACCCGGCCATTATGTAGCAGTTTCTCAGAGCGTGACTAGTCGAGAAAATTCCGAATTCATTGTATTAATTAAGCGACTCGTCGAAACTATTATCGAGCTTACCTTGAATCGATCGAGAGTAAACAATCGCGGAAGAGGAATTTATCCCAAAACATTATTCCTAAAGACGTTGATCGATTTTAACGAAAAGTCGTGCCGTATGTACGATATTTAAAAATACCGCGGATCGGTTAAAATTTCAACGTACGCCAACAATTATTCATTGGATCGAATTTTACGGCTAATTCTGAGCATTTCCTGGGATGAATCGAATTTAGTTTGACTCGTCTTCGTTTGTTGCGGAAGGTACAATGCATTTAAATAAAGTTTTCGACTGTTCTTTTACATATATTTTCTTGTCATTAATAAATGATTTATTGTCTTGACAGAGATAAATATTTTTCATAAATAGTTTTTGTTTTTTAACAATTTACTTCATTAGCAAGTTATTAGAATTAACTAGCTTTTAACACAATAAATTAAAATTTTATGAAAAAAATATTTTTCGTTCTACTTTGTTATTTATAAGGTTTCATTTTACTGTCTAAGTTATTTACCACATTTCTACTTTATTACGAGCATTTGAGAACTCAGAAGTGGATCGTCGTATAAATTTTAATAAAATTAAAAAAATAATAATGTAAAAAAAATTCATTTAGAAATGAAAGGCCGATAATTTCTAGTGTAATATGGGTTTTTCTATTATAAATGAGTTAGAGTTACGAATTGACGGATATAAAAATAATTTTTCGTTTTTATGTTTTATCGTAAACATCAATCGGAAAAACATCCATTAATTATTTTATCAATCATAAAAAATTACATATTTTCGTTAAGAATATATTCTAAGCGGGCAGTTGTAGTGAGTTTGTATACCTACAGCTATTGTTTTTGATAGAATATACCTCTGTTCTAGTTCATAAAAAGAAGTAAAATATAACTTCTAATATTAATTTTGAAAATGGTGTAATTTCGTTTCTACAACTTTCACAAAATTCTGTGCAGGTACATTTTTGTAATCAATATGTTTATCAAGCATTAGAATCTTATCCTGTCATTTTATCAATATGATGAATGAGTTTTAGAAAAATAAACAAAATCCTTACTCTGTTTTTTTATTTTTAAAATTAATAATTTTATTGGAATCAAAAAAATTATTATTTGAGATTAATGTCTAACTTTCTTAGTATAACATAATTTTTTTCTAAATTTTTTATTCAGTAAAATTTGCAGAGTTTTTTAGATAAATGAGAGAAAAAAAAAAGCTAGTTCCGTTTCACGGTTACAGCTGTATTTTTGTGAATAACTATCAAAAAATTTGTTACAATTTGAAAAGTCAGTAATGAAAATTAATCTACAAGCTAAGAGCTTTATATTTGTGCTATAAGTTTTGACATATAAATCTTATTATCGTGTCAAAATTGACTTCAAAGGTGTACAAATATTCCGACCCGTCACATTGGATTGACCCTTAATTAAGATAATTACTCAAATTTGTAAGAAAAAAAAAAAGCTTTCTTGATTGACAGTAAGGAAAACATACTTAAATTCATAAAAACAACAATTGATTACGTCAAGTTTAACCAAGAGCTTTCTTAAGATTCTCAAGCAAACTAAAAATTAATTAAATTAATGAAGCAGCTCAACAAGATCTTAAAAATAAAACACCGCATACAGCAAAGTCTCGATTGATATTCCGTTATTACTATATCCGAGGGTATGTTACACTCGAGTGATAGACTTTCCATCCATTGCCGGTCCTGTACAGGCCCTGTATACGTATCTCCCACAAGATCGATATTACTAATTAGAGTGTGGGCAATACTCGAGGCTGCACTTCATCACGAGTGTTTTCTCACACAGCTTGTATCTGATATTGAAAAAAACAATTTAAGTATTGGTTTATTTAAAATAGACAATAAAGTGAACCTTGTAATTTAAATAATTGTGGATAATATTGTTTATTGTGACTGTAACTGTTGTTTCGTAACGTGATGAGAACTCTAGTTATTGGGATGAACGTAATTGGCTCATTATAACGTGGTTTTATTTACTAAATTAATTTTTTTTTTTTTTTTTAGTGGGTAATTTTTATTTTACGACCAGCGTTGATTCGAATTTAGTTTCAGAGAAATGATAATGTGACAATTAGTGTTTGAAATAATCATTCAAATTGTTAATAATATATATTTTTCTTTTACTTTACCTAAACGATACATGAAAATTTTTGAGAACAAGTAATTTAGGATCCAAAATTACTGGAGTAAAGACAAACTTGATCCTTTTCAAGGAATACAATTTTTGTTATACAAATTTTCTTAGTTATACTAGTGTTTGTCAGCGCGAAAAAATAATCAAATATACAAGATGTAGACTTTTTTTGACTTTTTTTTATCTTGTGAAAACAAATTAATTTTATTTTGAAGACATTTTTAGTGCACAAAAAATGAGTACAATTTTTTCTGTACTTAGAGGACAGAAATTCATTTAAGGACGTTCAATTTGAAAAATTAATCATGATGAATGAATTATGAAAATTTAGAGATATTTTGTTTAAATAATAAGAAGTACTCTGTTAAAATTTGGAAGCAATTAGGAGTCTAATAACAAAGATATCAATAATTATTGTTTTGATCGGTTAACACAGTGTCATATGGGAAATCGAACTTTTTCGTGCTTCTTTACAAAGTCTCTCAATAATGGATGATGACACAAAGCACAGTTTTTTTGAGGTGTTAAAAGAACATTTGAGGATTATTTTAAGATGTTTGCGGAGACGATTAGGAGAATATTAATAATAGAAAAAAATAGTCAAAGAAAAAAAAATAGTAGTTTTGGGGTTAGGTTAGACTCGAGCAACCAATCAGCGTGTTTCTATATCGGAAAAATAGTCATACGAGAAGACTTGACTCGAGTAGTCAAAGTTGAACGTCCTTAAACAAAAAATTTTTTTTCAAAGCTCAAAAATCAGACTGAAAAGCTATTTTTTTATTGTAAATGAAAGAAATGTATCTCAAAACAATATTTTTATAATCATTTCACGATTCTGAGATTTGATTACTTAAGCATTACAGCTTTTTGTTTTAAAATTAAAAGGTTAATTATTTATTTATTTACTTACTTTTTTATTTAAAAAACCCTGATAAATTATTTGTAATATTCAACTTTATTTGTTATTAAACTTTAAAAATTTTGCCTAGATTTTTGTAACCACCAAGAAATAAAAAAACTCAAATTTCAAAGTTTAAAATTTTGAATTTTATGTTCTTGACCAATCACACTCATTTCGAATTGCTGAACCTGCCAAATTCATCTAAAAATGTAGTCTCTATTTTCAAGTAGTTTTATTAAAAGTACAGACCGACAATTAAATAATAATTTTTTAAACCATGAAAAAAAAAGCGCGAATATCGACGTACCCGGGCGGTCGAGCCAGATATCTCAAGAATCGAAGAAAACTGTCTAAAAATACCGCGACTTCTCATCTCTCGGCCGCTGGACCTTGGAACGCCAGCGCTCGTCAAAGGTTAAATTGACGCATTTATTTATTCATTTATTCATCATCCCAACTTGAACTTATTCAGTGCGAGCATTTTTTTTTCCTTCAGTTCGAAAAAAAAAAAAAAAAAAAAAAAGTGTGACCGACTGATTTTTGGCACCCGAGTCGGAGTAGCGCATTATTATGAACGGCTATAAAAATAGATTTAGTAGCCGAGGTGCCCGCCGCGCGCGCGAGTTATATCATTGTTTTTCGTCTTGAACTTCGGGTGGTATTGATAGATTGGGAGAATTTTTTATAAACCGCGGCAGCTTGTACGAACGCGTCGGATCAACCCTGGACTGCCGAGATATTCAAAAATGCTGGGTTTCGAAACCTTGAGTATTCTTGCTGTATGTTGCAAGTTTAATATCGGCTTCTGAAAAAATTATTTTATACCAACAATTTTCTAATTAAATGCAATATCGAATATAAGTCACATATTCTGACTATTTATTGTCTTTGAGAAAAAAAAAGGTACAAAATATAAAAACTTTTTGATATAATAATGTCAAAAACTAGAAAAAAAAAAAGTCAAAATATCGACTTCGTGTCAGTTGAAAAGAATCAGTGGAGCTTTGTCAAAAGTAAAAAAGTAAAAGTTTGGTATTGACACATTTCAAATTGAAAATTATCGAATACAAAACAGAAGTTCTTAAACAGAGATTGAAACAATTAAATTTTCACAGAGTTTGAAGATAATTGCAATGTCGATTCAGGGTTGATATTCTATGTTTATCTTACTTTTATAAATCGAACACTTCACAAGAGATTTAATTGTGAAACACAGTGAGTTTTATAACTTTTGTGCTAGAAAAACTTAATTAATTATTAACAAACTTCCAACGAACTTTAAAGTAAGTGACACTTTCCCTTTTTTAAAAGCTTCAAGAAAAAAAAATTTATACTAATTTATGAGTAAAAAAAAATTTTTAATCATTCACAGCCTACATTTTTTCATCATACTAAATAAAACATGATTAATTAAGCATTAATACTAGAAGAGTAAAATCAAAAATAGATAATAATACTTGGTAGCAGAGCTTAAGAAAATTTTGCGAAACAAA
This sequence comes from Encarsia formosa, assembly GCA_038277355.1. NCBI lineage: Eukaryota > Metazoa > Arthropoda > Insecta > Hymenoptera > Aphelinidae > Encarsia > Encarsia formosa. Next base: position 129,474,388 of record CM076184.1, read on the forward strand.
AAACCGTAAATTTAATAATTAACTCTTGTTAACTTTAAAGAAGCTGAAAAGGGTTAAAATTCATACCACTAATGGTTTATTACCAAGTTTCGGTTAAACTCGGCATTATGAAAGTTCGAGGTTTTCTGCGATGCATGCACTACCGCCTTGTTAGTAAACAACAGAAAGCCGACGCCGAAAGTTTGTCCCTTCACTCGCTGTGCACTCATTAGAAGCCTCATCGGGACCAAACCGCGCGATCGGAAAAAAAAATATTACAAAAAAACTAAGAAAATTAAATAAACTTAAATAAGTAAATAAATTAGTTAAATTACTTTTGCTATGGTCAAAATAATAAAATTAACTTTTATTATTTAAAAAAAAATTATATTTCTGTTGTGTTTTATTAATTTATTTTTTTTTTGTCACAAAATTGCTGTTTTTTAGTTCATTTGACGATGGATTAAACTAAAGTGAAATAATTTTGATCTAAAAACAGTCTCATAGCAAAAGTTTAAATCTTATCCACCAATTGTATAACCAAAACCTAATTATTTTATGTTATTTTTTAGAAAATATTAAGTAGTCTATTTCAGTTACGGTACCTTTCCAATAACATAAAAAATGTACCTTTTGTAATTTACCTGAAAAATAACCTCACAAAAGTCCTGACATAAACAAATTTTTATCAAAGAAAATAAAAATTTTTAAATTTCATACACACATTTCTTATATTTTATTTACCAACCAAGACGTACATTCATACATACATATATGAAAAAAGTGGGTTGGGATGGGTAACAAACATGTGCCGCTGATTTTGAATTCCGAAAGTGTAGCGGGCACGGCTCATACGTAAGTAGCTGTGAACACACTTCTGCATGGAGGAATATTTCGAAATTCAAAGGCAAACGTTGACTCGAGACCCCCTTTTTTTTGCAAAAGATGAAAGGATGGAAAATTTTTTATTTCAAACTCGCGCATCCTGGAAAACTAAATAAATTTTTTCACACTCGAGTGATACGAGATATACAGTCAAGTTTCGTTAACCATAATTCAAAAAATCAAATTTTGAATGAAAAATTTTTAGATTCTTGCGTAAAATTGTCCTAGATAAATGCGTTTTTAGTATAAAAATATAAATAAATAAACCCGTACACTCAAAGTTTTTTTGCCTGAATTTCGAGTTGAATAAAAAAAGGTTGAGTATCTCATTAACAGTGACACGCCTCATTGCTTTTTTTCTTAAAAAATTTTAAAAAAATTTGAATCAATACTTTTTTTTATAACCAGCTGGCTTTCAATTTTATGTAAATAATTTTTTTTTTTTATAAATACGATTGTAATAAGTTTATTCATTTTATTTCAGTTGCAAAAGTAATATTAATATAAATGTAAAACTAATACTTAATCTGCAATTAATTCGTCCTTGTTAATTTCAATTTTCAAAATTAACAAAGCTTAGCTTTATTTTCTGGGTTTTATGTATATTATGAAAAGAACCGAATAAAAGAGATTTTTATTGTAAAATAATTTTTTCATAAGGGAACCTGTTACAATTTATCGGTCAAAGTAAATTTGAGTAAAATCACATTGTGTAATTATGATTTCACTTTTGATCATATTCATGTAAAAATTAAAATTTTTTGCTTTTATCGACTGACCCAATCAAAAAATAAAACCCTGTTTCACCTTTCAATATAAACATAATAAAAAGTATTATTAATTATTCCACTTTATTAAATTTTGATCGTATTTCACAAGAATAATAAACTTTCATCGCTTGTCAATTAATTCGAATGTTTCCATTAAGTCTTCTGTATTGAATACAAATTAGTTTGTAGCTTAAATTATAGTGAAAACATAAAACAAATCGTCACTCGTTCGACGTTCCGCACTCTAGGAAATACAATTTCAAACGAACTTTGTTTGAGTCGTGAGTCAATTAAACAGGGGTTTTAGTTTGAAACTATAATTAAAATAATAATAGATTTTTCATGAACCGTTTGATTATTAATCGGAAAATTATCATCAAATTTATGCACGTGTTCGGTTTTTCGTAAAATCTTACACATTTAAAAACAAACTTCAACATTAAAAACTATAAAAATTATTTAAAAAATAAGGAAAAAAGGTAAGATTCGAAAACATGTAGTTTTTTGGAAAATTTATGAAAGCTCTTGTAGAAAAATTATGGCAATAGATGTATACTTATGAAATAAGTGTTTGAAATATTAAGTGTATGAGCTAAATAAATAACAGATATAAATGTAAAATATTTAAGAAATAATAGGAAGTTTGAAATTTAATTTTACTCTTTACAAATATTTCAAATGGAATACTAAAGACTTTCAGCTACACATGACTTAATAATCAAAATTTTTTTTAATTCAAAAGTTGAAAATATTAATTTTTCAAGCTAGGCTTAAAATTTAATCTAATAGTCATAAAAAGTAACAATAAAAATGTTATAAAAATTGTTTTAATCAGTATTATGATGCTTTCCCAGGACTTTTATCTAATCTCTTCCGGTCAAAAAAATAATAAAAAAAAAACTTCGAATTCAAAAAAGTATAAAAATTGAGTTTCCCTTTCAAATTTAAAAACTTTAATTACAGGCGCCTCGTTCATTTACAGGAAATGTACAAGCTTAGTTTTCAACGTCACTTCCATAATATTTTTCTTTTTCAAATTTTTTGTTGTTATTATCAGTTTCAAGTACACATTTTAAAGTCAAGTCTAACCAAAAATTCATTTAGTTTTAATTAATTAGCCAAATAATAGTAAAATGAATTCACACACTTTAATGCTTAGCTACACGAATAAAAATAAGGAATAAAAGCCTTTGGGGATGACAAAGTAAAGCCGTTCGGTAGGTTGTTTGGTCGGAAAAGTCTGTTCGTCGTCGCAAGAGTGACGAACGACCAGGAAAATCCCAAGCCAAACCGTAAATCTCGCGCTCTTTTTTTCCACCTCCGACGAAAGTTTATTTTCACCGGTACACCTTTAATTCCTTTGTGTGTTACCCGGAAACTTACTTTTGTACATCCAAAAGTACCTGCCAATAGCTTTGATTATAATATTCGGGTTCCGATGTTATTATTATGTATTATTAACAAAAGAGCAATTGTACTTTGAAAGATTTTCAAACGAGCTTTTTTAAGGTACAAGGTATATTTTCCAAGAAAATATTTAAAATTTTTTTACTCAAAACTCTGTTCTAAAAAAGTAAAGTTTTATTTAAAAATGTTGACGAAAATTTTACATTTTTCACCAACATTACACCATAATTAAATCTACTGTCAATACCAATGCCACGAATAGAGTGACATTCGGGATACTTTCGGTCACTAAAATAATTTTAAACAAACTTATTTACTCTGAAGGAAAATTGTGAAAATTACATTTACAATCAATCCGTTGACATAATATAATAAAAAAAAAATTTATTGTCACATTAGCCACGAATAAAATGACTATAAGGTTTCAGCTTATAAAATTATCGGAAGGATCATTTTATTCATGGGTAGTGTGTCGAAAATTTTTTTCATTGTAATACTTATATCAATGAAACCATAGCAGTCATTTAAACATTTTTTTCTGCTGGCTAAAATAATAAATAAAGACATTTTATTAATCAAAAGTAGCCCCGTTATAACTTTATTCGTGGCAGAATTTGGGTTAAGGTTTTTCTTCGCTGAGACCATTAAAGTATCACAACATACCCAATCAACTTAACTGTATTTCAATATTTATTTTATAGCTCAATCGTATGCATATCGATGATCATTATTTATCAATAATTATTTAACAACAACCAATGAAAATGTTTGACTCGACATTAAAATCGTTACAGTAAAACAACTACCCTTCGAATTAATCCCAACGCGTGAAAACCAAACCCGTATTATACAGCACAAACACCGATGACGAGATAACGTCGACGCCTCAATCCGAGCTTGTAAAAACATTGTTTCCAAAAATTCATCCCTCGAGCTTCGCATGATAAAAAAAAAAAGCAAGCACGGTATTGTTTTTCAGGCACCGCAGAGACAAAGAAGAGACTGCGTTACACAATTCCAGCGGGCTAATTGAATCGTCGTAATTACCTGGACGCCGCGAAGGAAAATAAAAGACGAGGGACAAAGCTCAGAGTGTTTGACCGAAAAAAAAAATTCAAGAGGAATATACTCTTTTGCTCGCTCGGGGGAGGTTGATTTCTTTCTTTTTGGAGAGCATCATCGACGCTTTGTGATAGAAACGGTTCGTGTCGAGTGCCTTTGAAGTGGCTTCGATTGGAGGAGAAACGAAAAATAGCCGGTTGGTAATTGGTTTTTTTTCTGTTACGAAGGTAGGGAGAAAAAATAAGTTTCGCACTTGTGCTTTATTCGAGTAGCCTGGTGGGTTTTTCGTACAGATTATTCACGAAAAGAAATTTTTTTTGCACGTGTGCATAAATAATGTAGCCAGCCTAGTAATGTCATACAATTTTAAATACTAAAGTGAATTTACAGGACAAAATTTATTTGAGACCCTGGAGTAAAAAAATACGTTTTTTGCACTAGTGCGTTTATAAAAATGTGAAAAAATTACTTAATTTATGACTAGTGAGTTCAACAGAGTTTTGTTTATTATAAAAACAGAATTTTGAGGTTAATATTTAATTGCGGAAAATGGCTGACATTTGATAGTTAAAAAAAAAAAAATTTTTTGCACTAGTACGAATTCAAAGCATCTTTTTTGACAAGTTTTTTACGCAACTAGGAAGTTCAATAGACGTTTATTACTTTTTATAAGACTCAAAAAGTGGTTTTTCAAAGTAAACTTTCAGTACTAAATTCGGTACGAGGAATAAAATTTATCAAAAGCACAAATAACTTTAACTTAATTAGCGTGCTTATAGTTTTTTGCACTACTTCATAAATTAAAAAAAGCTTTTGTTGTATTGAATCAGTACTTAAAATATTCTAGTGAAAAGGTTACATACTATTGGCAACGCTATGATTATAAAGCAGGATTTATAATACGAATCTAAAGGTAGACAGTAAAACTTTCATGTCTATTTAAAACAGTATTCATTCGTCGAAACGTAAAATTCGCGTAAAAAAAGTTTAAATCAAATTTTTTTTTACGCTACTCTCATTTTTTTTTTTTTTTAAGTTCTATAAAATTTTTAATAACGCTATTGTGTTTTGAAAATTCAAGCTCAAATATAGTTTTAAGGTAAAAAAAGAAAGTTATAGCTTTGAGCGAAACGTATGCTTTATGATTTCTCTTCATATTTCAAGGCAAGAAGTTTCTCGGGATAAAAGTTGTAAGCTACTAAAAAAAAAAAAAAGTCCGGTATAAATTTAAAACTTCGAAAATATTCTTCCCTGAGAATGTTAAATTAAAAATTACTGCATTAAACTCTTCATTGTTTCAAATTTTAATCAATTTTTCGTGTTTTTCAATAAAAAAATGTTTTTTTCGAAATTAACAATAATATAAAAAATTATTACAACCATCGGATTTTTTTTTAGAGTAACAAACTCATGGTGGATCTAATTACAGCGCGTTTTATTTCATAAAAAAGATGGTAAAAATCAATACTTGTTCTCGGTTGCCAGCAAGAATATTTCCCATCTATTATTTATTCCCCCTATTATTTATTAAAAAAGACAAATTGTAAATGAAGAAAAAAAGAAAGCAATTTTAGTTTTTAATACCAGGTATGGTATCAAATTTCAAAATTACCAATCTACTTAATCAATATCGCCAAGGTCACGTATTTGATTCCCTCCGCAGTCAAGTGACACGATCGTAAAGCGTTAATTAGCGCAAAATTACAGGTGAATGAGAAAAATTGAAGGAACTGAATTTTCATTTCATTGAAAAAAGCTTCTTTCACTTTTTAATGCTTCGATGTTGCATTATGAGTTGAATGGAATTTAATCAGATCTCTCATTGTAATATTTAATAGCGTGAAAAAAAAGCTACAATATCAGTGTTCGTTTGTACAACATTTCTTTGTTATTAAATATTTTCGAGAGTTCTTTCGAATCAGGTAATCAGGTCTGGAAAATTTACAAACAATTTCAATAATGTTTTTTTGTTTGAAATTGCTTGTTAATGTATGGTAAAAACTAAATAATTATAATTATTTACTCGTTTCATTTTTCTGATACGTACAAAAAATCTTTGTTTATGCAACTTTTAAATAATTAAAGAATCAAACTTCAAAAATAAAAACTGTAATATTTAATTATCTCAAGTTCAACTCAAAGAACACAAACCAGACTAAAAAATTAGACCAAGACATTTTATAATGTTAAATGCTTGTAAATGGTAAAAAGCAAACTGATATTGGATTTCGGCTAGACAATGGTCAGCTGCAGACATACAACTTTTTAAGTTTTATTTAATTATTTTCAAAATATCCCAATCAATGATCATTTTTAAACAGTTTACTAGATGATTTGTTAGTCCAATTTTTAATAAAGAAAGCTTGTAAGTAACCAGAAGAAAAGCACGAGTTTCGCTTCTAACAGAGTACCGCATTTTTGTTTTTCTTTTTTTTAAACTCTCTCAAACTCAACGTCCATTACAATGAACAAAGCTTTGTGCAGAAAAATCTAGTGCCAAGAAAGCTTTGAAACTGTATATTTTTGATGTAAATCTTTTATACTTGAAATAATTATTTCCTATTTTTGATATTTTGTATAGAAAGAAAACTATTCAAAAACAAGCCCAACTTTTTAAAATTCTCAGGTAAAATTGACTTTGTTGCTTCGACTTTTCGAATCCTCAATAAAGTCGCAAGATTGATCTTCGATTTCGCAAAGTCACGTAGCGCGGGGAAGGGAGGGGGCAGCTAAGGAAAGCCAACCGAGAAACTTCTAAGCCGGAAAAGCTCTCGGTAAAATTTCTTCGGCAGTCTGCAATTAGCAAGCCCGGTTCTTTTCGCGGGAAGCCGGCCAAAATTTTACCTCTGACGTTGGCCGTTAATCACTCCGTTGTCTTCCTCCCGCGGGTTGTTTCGTCTCTGTCGTTGGCCCAACTTCCGGGGATTTGGGGTTTTGCTCGAAATCGAAAAGTTAAGAAAATCCTCGATGACAATGAAAATCTTGCCGATAAAGTGGACGGAGATTTGTGCCAGGAATGGCTTGGAGCGAGTTCAAATAAAACGAGCCGACCGCGCCCAGGCTACCGGGAGATTTTTAATCTCTTTATTAACGGAGCTAACGAGAGTAAAGACCCTAACCTTGGCGCGAGGGCTCGTAAATTCAAAGCAGCTTGCGGGCGTTGTTTACGGGCCGCGATTCAATTCAAAACTGGGTTGATTGGATTGCCGAGCCTCCTTGCATTTTGCGGTATTTCAAAATTCGTCGAGATTTTTGGATTAATTGCTCGAAATTGACTTTTGAGTTGCTTCAACAAGGGTAATGCCAGAGATTATTTATTATTGCGTATTTCAATTCTAACGTAACGTTCGAAAATAATTATGATTTTGAATATTTACTCGCTGTAAGCTATGGTCAAACGTCCAATAGGATTCAAATATTTTTTTTTCTAATTATTTTGATTCGATAAGTTAGTGAAACGTAAAGGCAAGACCAGTTTCGGAAAAACTGAAATTTTTATATTACTTGTGCTTGAAGCTTACACGATTTACCATTTAAAAAATTCAATTTTTCTCTAACTTGTCATGAGTTAAAAACTTGCAAAGCCCATTTATATCCAATTGCTTCCACTTAACCGTGTTAAGTGCTCTCCCTCAACTAATTAAAAAAAAATTCAAAATTCAAACAAATTTCCATAAACGATTCCAGCTGTTTCAATTAAAACCCCATCGTTCGACAAGTCAAAGGTTCAAAGCTCTCGTATCCTATCGTGACGTTCCAAAAGCTCGCATTCAAAAACAACCCCCTGCCAAAGCCCTTCCCTTAGTTCGGACCGGTGCGGTCAACTTACACTTATCAGCTGTGTCTCTGTTGGTTCCCTCACCAAAAAAAAGCACAAAAAATCACCAGCACAAAAACAAAAAAAAAAAAAGCACCACAACAACACTGTCACCGGGGGGGACGTTCGGGGGGGAGGACTTTGGTGGGACGCGCGCGCCTGCGTACCTCGATGCGTGCCGTGCGGGACTCGGTCACAGACTGACGCCGCGGTCGCGGGCTCGCCGCTGCTTCTTCTCGCTCCGCCGGCGGCGCCGCGGGGGCGTAGCTGCGTGGAAGCTGCACCAGGTGAATGAATCGCGGAAGCCGAGTTGTACAACCGGAAAAGGCTTGGATTAACTTGGGGCTAACGTGGATTTGGGCTTCTTCCTGGCTGTGGTAGGATCCGGAGGGGGAAAGACGAGAGTCCGAGGCTGGGGCGTGGTCCGACGGACGCCAGGACCTTGCTTACTACACGCGGCTGGAGAATCGATCCTACGAGCTTTACGGGGATGCTGGAGAACGACGTGCACGTGGCGAGACGAACTAATCGATTCTTTTTTTTTGAATGCTTCGGGAGGTTAGTTGAGCCTTTGTTCTTCAATTAAAAAAAAAAAAAAAAAAAAAAAATTATTGAGTTAATATAATTTGTACCCTAAAAAGAGATACTTTGGGTCTGTAAAGGTAGGCTACTTAGGACAGTATTAGTACTAAAAACAAATAAAAATAAAGTTCAGAATATTGATATTTTATTAATGAGTATACCATTTAGACGGTGTCAATAGTTCACGAAAAAAAAGCTTTAGCTTATTTAAATACTGCACGATTAAATTATTAAAAATTTATTCGCTATTATATTGTAGAGCTTATTATCCAAGTCTAGTACAGTGAGACTAAATTATGGTCAGTTCTGACCAATAAATGGCCAATTTTCGTTACGATAGAAAAAGATAGTTACAATGTGATCTGTACATAAAACTCATAGATCTAAAAGTTCCTTTTTCATTTACAGATTTATATTGCACGAATTGGTGGCTGCTCTCAAAGTTTTTAAACCAAAACAGAAATTTTTTTGTAACTAAAAATTTAGCCATTAAAAAAAAATTGAGAAAAAAATTGTTAGTGCTGCAGACCAGAGTCAAAATAATCTAGAGAAAAAAAAAAAAAATTTACCCAATTTATCCTGTGAGGTATGAAATTTCCGATTTTCAGCACTGATTGTACTAAATTAGTGCAAGAATTATTTGAAAAAATGTTGAATTACTTGTGTGCGTTTTATTAAAATTTTGTTTTCCAGCTCAACATAAAATGAAACATAAAACTTATTTTTAATAGTTATTACAGTTTTTCACCAAATAAATGCACAAACTTTAGAATTAATAGAATTTTTCTTTGTTCTTTATAAAATTATTGGAAATAATTGAAAATAACCTAAAAAAATGTTTTTTCGAAATTCATTATCTCGATTGTTTAGCCTTTACCATTCATAAGCATTTACAATTTAAGGAACCATCTTCTAAAACTTCTGTAAGCTTTAAAAAAGAAAGTTTCCACTTAAAATATGTTGGTCATTCTGAGGTGCTGTGCCCTTTGAGTCAAAATCAGTGATTCTTTAATTATTTCATGAATTTTTTTTTACTTTTTGAACATTTAGTGACTCTGAAGTGCATAGGCATCTTTAGACTTTGAATCGAAATTTAAAATGATTTTTTCAAATTTTGATTCGATCCACGTGTTCGACCTTGATCGTCGAGCGGTAATTTGCGCGGGTCTCGGATTTCGAGCGCGTTTGTCGCTATTAATTATTTTCTGCGGTGTCGCCGGTGTCTGTCTTTGTGTTGCGCATCTGTTTAAATCTTCAAAGCGAAGCGATTTATGATAATCAATCCCCCTTTTTCGGTGCACCTGACCGTGACCCTTTCAAGATTTATATCAATTTCTTGAGACTAGGGTTCATTAAAAATATGTACAAGTGGTTTTGAGATAAATTTTAAAGTGTTTTATGAACATTTAATTTAAAACTGACGAAAAATTACATTCATTATTCTAAAAGTTATTCAAAATCATGTCCAAAATTTTTATTTAAAAAATATGATAAAGTTCAAAAATTTTAAATGTTTAAAAGTAGTCAAGATATTGGGAAAAAGTAACTGAAAGTCCATCCGAGGAGAAACGATTCCAAATATTGTTTATGAAGTGTAAAAAAAAGTAAAAATAATAAAATTTTAGGTTATGAAGCTCTAAGAGTCAATTTTTTTTAAATTGTTAAATTTTGAATAAATGATTAATTTTTAAGTGTATCTCCTTCTGCTAATTAGCTGGTAAGTAAAAAGTTCCATGAATAATTAATTCGGTTATAATGAACTAATAGAAGTTTTATCCTAAAGCTTATAGGTATATAATTTTCAAATAAAACTCGATTGATGATTTTTTAGTAAGTAAAAAAAAAGTTTTTATTATTTAGGTGCAGCGTACCCAAATTGGGTTGGGAGCAAGTCGTCGACGTTGGCGGGCAAGGTTAACCGACGACCCTCGTATCTTCCTCTTCTCTTCGGCTTTTATAAATAGACCCAGCTGAGCTCTCTCGTACACCGCTCAACGACTTTATAGATTTTATTTAAAAATTCACTTGCGGTGTAACTTGTACTTTTTTTACAAATTATTTTTCAATAAATTTTTTTTTTTTCTATTAATTTTACAATACGCTTCTACCCTGTATTTGAAGGGATAATTCTCCGAGCTTCAAAAAAAAAGTTTTTTTTTTTTTTTTTTTTTAAGGTGGTTTTCTACCAAATGCATGACAATAGAGAATCAGCTCAGATTTTCTGGAGGTGTTTATTAGATATTAATAAACATTTCTACGAAGTCTGATCAAAATTGACCATATAGTTTGAAAGTTACAGCAAATTAAAGATTGATTATTTTTCATTACGCGTATGGTCGCTACGCTGAAAAAGTGTACTAAATTATTAATATTTATCTTCTTACAATAGAGATCCTTTAGAAAAACCACATACATATAGTTTCACTATCAAAGAATTCCTTTCTTCAAAGTGCAAAAAATTGACCTTTTACATATTTTACAGTAATTTTACAAAAATAATTTTCACGTGAATAACCTCCAAAACTGCGGTATTCAAAGACGAGGTTAAAAGTTTAAAAAAATGTTTTGTTGTGATTGTCAATGTTTTTTTGGTAGAAAATAATTTCAGAAGCCATAAAAAGTTTAAAAATAAATTTTAATAAACAATTGTTAGTAATTTGATGAAATAATTTTTTTTTAGTCTTGAACTTGACTAGCTCTGGTAGAAAACCACCTTAAGTTAGGTACGTGGTAAAAACAATTAATTCAAAATTCAAGTTGGATTTTTGAAGATTTTTTTAATTTTCAGGATATTTATTAACCAATTATTATCCAAATTAAATTATCTTATAATTTTTTTTTTCTTCTATCGATTGGAATAGTTTTTTATCGATATTTATCTGAATAATAATTTTTTATCTATGTAAAAATACCTTTTTTTTATTATATGAATAACATTTATTTTTCTTATTTTTTTTTTATATCGATTAGAAATTTATCCTCTTACGGTAGAATAACTTTTTGTTTATTTATAAGTTTACAAAATTGCTTATATTATTTAAAACTTTGAGAAAGGATTAATTCATTAATTATATATTTTAAAAGTGATTCAATTAAGAGAATCAGTAGCTAAACTTGAAAATTGAAACAAAAATTCTAAATTTAAGAAATTTTTTTTTTATTCGACTTTAATGTGTAGTTTATAACAAGAAAACTAAGTAAATCATTGTAAAATAGTCACAATCAAAAGATATATTTCAAAAATATATAAAAGAAACATTGAACGTCATGAGTCTTACAAATATTACCAATGTATTTATAGTTGAAATTTTAAGTTTTCAATAATATATTTTCAACAACAATGATGAGAAGATATTTTTAGAACGTTTTCAATACACTATGTTAAACAATAAATAAATTTGACAAACATCTGAATCCTCGAGCTAACTTGTTGTTGCTGGTATTTTGTCTTCGGATGATGTATGGATGAAGAAATATAGCGTAGAAGAATCGAATTTTTTATTACGAAATTAAGACGTAACCATAAAAATTGATCCCGCAAAAATTTAGTTTAGTGTCTCGTAAAATTTATGTTCGTCACAGATACTGAGCAAGAAAGTCACTAAATAAACTAGTAACCCTCTAATGGCAAAGTCTGGTCGAGCAATAAAAAAAAAAAAAAAAAAGAGATATTAAACAAACGACTGTGAAAATGATATTATAATACAAAAATTAAGATATCTGATAAACAAGCGTAAAATTTTCAAGTTTATAAATTTTAACAAAATTAGTTTTTTCATCAGGTGGTAAAATATTAATAGATTTACAGTAACGCTAACGTCATTGTTCGAGCGATAAAAATTTTAAAAGTAATTCATGATTTATTGCTCGTGAAATCACGGATTCCAGCAAAAAACTTTTTGTTAAAAAATTCGACATTTCATAAAGTCTTTTTAATATAATCAAAATTAAAAGCTCAAAATCAAATTTAAGAATTACTATTTATAAAAATAGGTTTTTATTTATTGACAAGCATAATCAGAAATAATATTAATAAAATTATAAAATATCATTTAATATGAATTATTTTAAAATATTTATATCAAAATATTCATACTTTGATAATATTAAATAAATATAATCTAAAAAATTTTCATTCGTATGAGTTTTTCTTGTTACAAATGTAATTTATGTACTACAATATAATAATTATGTTCATGTAAATATAAAAAAATTGTAATATAAATAAAAATAGTGGTTGTTCGTAGGTTGAATAATAAATATTAAAATAAATCATATAAAATATCACAAGTAAATTAAATCATTTTCGTCATCCCAATACCACTTGGAATTATTTATTATAAATAAATTGTATACTCGAAAACAAATTTTTTTTAAAAAAATTTTTTACTTCCAAATTAGTAATATATTTCAGAAAAGATATAAGAAAAATTTTCACTTTTCTAAGCTAATATACTGGTTTTTTTTTTTTTTTTTAATTTCTGACTCAAAAAATTTTAACAAACTCGAATTTTCCGATACTCCATAAAAAGTCATTCGCAATCCGGTCGTCGTAAACATTTAGCGTGCCTCTGAGGAAAGAAAAAAAAGTCTCCGACGAAATCGTTAATCCGCGCGTATCCCATGGCTGGGGGCCAAAAAACCAAAGATGTTAGGCAGCTCTCCCGAAGGTCTCGGGTAAATCTCGTCGGACTATTCTGGAAAAAAAAAAAAAAAAGTTTCAAGAAAATCGAGCTTTTATTTTTTGCTCAACCCGACAACCGACCGAATCGTGAAGAAATGGTGATTTTTTTTTGTAGACTCTGAAGCTCATTTGGAATCCTTTTTTTTTTTGTGATTTGGAAATCTTGAAATATTTCGAGTTTGAAGGGCACGCAGTCGAAAAACAAACGATTATTTCTGAATATTAATAACATGAGAGGTCTTAGTTTAAATAAACTTATTATTTTAAGCTTGGAGGCTAAAATTTGTCCTTTTTTTTCTGAAATTTCATAATTTTGTCTACGGTAATTGTCAATAATTTAGTTTAAGGGGGTACTTTGAATTTTTCAAAAAATCAAATTTACGATTTACGCGTTTTTCCATGTGTTTTTGCCTCCTCTGAACGCCGAAAACCGCTTGTCTTCAATCGTTAATTTAATTTATTAAATTCACGTAAAAATGACATAATTTTGAAATTTAAGTATTTTACATTGATTCAATGTTATAAAAAATTTTCTATACTATTTAAATGCTTTTTTAAGATATTTTTACTCTTTCAATTTTCAAAATAAGCGTATCATTTTTTTTAACCAAAAAAAATTTATTTAAATTATTTAAAGTATTCTATGAATATCGGTTAATCGATATGGAATCATTTCTGCAGCAGCACTGCATGGTTCATACTTCATGGTGACTTTTTGTGCTTATTGAGTTGCGTTTCTATTAACTTTTTTTTTTGGACTCTCGTTCCGACCGTCGGACCGAATGGTTGGGCGAGCACGGGCTCTGCGGAGTCCGAAGGCTGCGCGACCAATTACTCCGGCGGTCGGAACGCGACTCAAGTTTTTGGATTTTGGTTTTTGGTTTTTTGTTTTCGGTTCTTGATTTTAGACACCTTTTGTTGATCAATTTTGTTTAGTTTTAGTTTAGTTTAGTTTTTCATTTGGTTTGACCTTTCTTCTTCTACTTTTCGGAAATTTTATTTTCCATTTATTATCTATACAGTGTTTTTTCTCAATTTGTGTCATAAGTTCAATCCAATAGCAGTGCAAGTCTTTTTTTTTGTGAGGTGCTTGAAGAATATTCAGACGGTTTATTTTATTTTTCGCTCTTCTTTGACTAGTGTGATAATTTTATTCTCGTCGCTTTTCTTGAGAATTGAATTACCGTCAGGAGGATTTATGGCAATTTTGGGTATGTTTATATATTTTTGCATTTAATTCTTTTTTCTGTTTTAATCATTTTGTTTTCTTGAGGATATGGATATTTTAATTAGTGGAAACTAATTTTTTTCATTCTTAGGCTGAATTCTCTAAAACTTTTCATTTCTGTGGCATACTCTCACAATCTGACCTTTCATTTACCAGTTTATTTAATTTCAGGACTGACTTCTGTTTTTTATTTGTTTCGTTAGTTGCATTTCTTGGTTTTTCTCTATCTTGATTTTATTTTATAGATGAAGCAAAGTCTTGGATCGGTAAATTATGTTTATCGAATCCAAGTACTTTGTTTCTATCTACGTGTTTGGTCTAATTGATGAGGCAGGATCTTAATCCAATTCTTTTATTGAATTCAAGCATCTTGCTTCTATCTACTGGTCAATTTATTTCACTTACGTTTTTATCTATTTGGTCAGTTTAGTGTTTTTAATATTCACGTTCGGAATTTCTTTGAAGGTTAGATGATATACATTTCCTTATCTTAGCTATTCCAGAATTTTGACATTCATTTACACATTCATAAGTTTTTTTTTGTTATTGTTTTGGAAATTTAGCTTGGGATTGAATCTATGCCTCGGTATTAACTCGCATTCCTGTTCATGTAAACAATTTTGACTTTCATAGACACCGTTGATTATTCTATTTCATCATTCCATATTCATTTGTAAATACTACCTATTATGTAATATTCAAGAATTATTGAAGTTTGTGATAAGCCACCTGATTGTTTGTAAACAGGCTTGTCGTTTGAATATGCCTTATAACTTGATTTCACATCGGTACATTTAAATTTGCCACATTTGTGACAGTTGCTCACCGTAAGATGGCTCTGGAGATTGAAACTCGAAAGTCTGTTGACGGATTCTTGGTTCGGACACAAGTTTATCATTTGGAGCTCATTTTGTTGCAATTTATTTCATTGCAGAAAGGTCCCGCAGCGTTGGTCAGGCTTGCCAGCCGCGCTGTTTGGCGTGAGGTTCGGGTACATACGCTCAGCGGAATAACCCGAGTCCAGGATTTAAAAAAAAAAAAAAAACTTTTTTTTTGCTATTGTTTTGATCTGAAGTAAATAAGCTTGCAATATTCAAAAAATGTATTTAATTAAGGAATATAGATTAAAAAAAACAAGTTTAACTAATAAAAACTTAATTATTAAAAAAGAGACAGTATTGACGTACATATAACACTAAAGAATAATTCTGCGATTTTAGTTAGAATTGTTAGATAACATCCAATCTGAAAGCAACTGACTGAAAGCCTCAACTTATTATCTACTTGTGTTTACTTTGCATTAATATTTCAATATGTCTATCACAAATAACTAAATCTATTGTTGAGTAACTGAAAATTTAATCAAAAAGATAAGTGACTCAGAGGTAATAGTTGAAGGTTTATTCAAATAAAACAAGATTTATCTTAAAATTTTTTTAGAGCTTATTTTTCAAGATACTATTGAAAATGTAAAGTGTGTATATTAGTGGAAGTCTAAAAAATGTTTTAACATGTGCATGTTGTGTTGAGTGCATTGAAGAATTAGTTTAATGGTGGAATATTGTAGAAATAAATATTGCAAGGTATTTGTATCATTTTAGAAAATTAAATTAATTTTTAAAATAAAAAAGAGAACAAAATAAAATAAAATGTTTAAAAAATTACATCTTTATTTAGCTTAATGGAATGTTTGTTTACACTTTGAACACTCAAATTCATGAAATAATTTATTTACATTACAGCTTAAAGTTTTAAAACAACACTTTTTATCAACAGATTTATTTGTGATTTGGCAACTATAGTGTGTTATTAATTAAACTAAACTATTTATTTATTTATTTTTAAATATAAAAATCAACTTATTTAAATCTTTGCTTTAAATGTGTTTCATTTAAATACTTATACAACAAATATTTACAAACAAATCTCTTTTATCAACATTTTGTATAAAAATAAGAAAAGTAAGAGTCAATGATGTACATTATATGCTTAGTTTGAAAAAAATGTTATAAAATCACAAAATTTCAAGCATCATCACATCTTTTGGGTGGTTTTTTCAACTTGAGACACACTTGACGCATCAAATTTTTCAAAATTTGCACTTGGTCGTCACTTTTATGATCAAGAGTTATAGTTGGAATGAAACCAACTCTGGGACGCAGAGCTTTGGTCGCTTCTCCATGCTTGGCTAACAATTTTCTCCCTTCTATTGACTGGGAGCAGCTCAATATTTCATCAAACTCATCAAGACTCTTTGTGCAATGTTTGAAAATTGACATTGGATGAATGTTGTTTTTGATCATGCACGCAACAGCTTCCAAACTTTTTCTTTGATCCTTTATTTTATCAATAACACAAGCATGAATGATGTTAGCTTCGCATTCTGTTTCACCGTGCTGACACTTGAATATGTAATCATCATTGGTAACAATTGTTTCGGCTTTGCCATATGGGGTTAGCTGTATTTTGACATTTTCTTCGAGTATGTTATAAGTTGGAACCAACTGGGTGATAATAAAACTTCTTGAGTCTGGACACAAAGCCTCATAATAAATACTCACAAGCACTTGCTGGGGTTTTTCTAATTTACCAATACTTTCTTTCAAGTCAGAGCTGTTGGATTTTACTGAAAAAACTTTCCTTAACTGCCAAAATATTAATACCAATATTGCAGTGCTTAGCAATAATTTTACTCTAGAGTTGATGGATCTCATCTTGAAAACTAAAGGCTGATTTCTGGATTGTTAAAACATAACTAACAGATTTAATATCAACAAAATATTCAACTAATCAGTAGTTTGTCTCAGCCAAAAATTTTTAGAAGACTAGCCAGCTGAACAATAGTTTAACTTTAAATTTTCAGGTAGTTACTGAAAAAAAATTATTTTAAAAAACATATGTTGTCTTAAAAACTTAAAAAAACCTTTTATTTACTTACTTATTTACCTGTAACAGGTACAATCAGTCGTGTGAGTGATTGAATGATTCGTCATCGTAATATTTTAACATTTTTATCCATATTGTTCAAAAACAAAAGAAAAATCATTTGACAAGTAGTTTTTCTATAATGTTCATATGTTTTAATATATTCTAACCTGCATTTCGTATCAAGCTACCGCCGCACCGAATAAGAGGCAACAAAATCAAACTAACCTGCAGACGACAGCCGGAGCCGGCAGACGTCAGCGGTAGCGGTATATAAGGCACAACATACATACATGGATTATGGATATATATGTGTACTTACTTGGCTCACTGTCACTGGCTACGTGCATCTTAAAATTCTTAATTTTTATCTATTATATCCACTAGACAATAATCTTTGTAAATTCAATACATAGATAGGAACACAAATTACAAAACTTGATTTTTTTTTCTGTCAGTGTTACAAATTTTTTTAAACTAATACATCGTAGGTAAATGAGTAAATTCGTCAAAAGATAATTATTGATTTATTTTAATGATTATTAAGATATAAACTAGAGCTTTTGATATCGATTATTATGATTCAATTGCTTATTTGTTTAAAATCAGTAATTAATTAGTTAGTTTTTTCACTTTTCTAATTATTTCAAATAAATCAGTCATTGCAATAAAAAATTTTTTATTCATAAAAATTAATTTAGTTGGATGGGAATGAAAAGAAAAGACAAGCTTAAAGTTACAAATGATTATTACTTTATATTACAAAATTAATCATAATTACAAGTCACATCACTCTATAGTTTCATTCAATATTCAATATTTTCATTATTCATACCTGTTTTTCAAATCATATAACGATCGTTAAAATAATAACTTTCGAGTATTTATACTTTTCAACTTTTTCGTTAAGAAACATTCTGTGTGTAAAAAAATGTTTAAACGTCAAAATATTTTTATTGTAAATATTTTTTTTTTTTTTTTTTTCATCAGTGACACAAAAGTGTCTTAAATTCGGTGAGTAAATCCTGAAAAATTCTTATTTGTAAATCTTTACAACTTTATAGTGCATTTACACTATTTACAATTACAGTTTTTTAATGCAAAAAAATAAAAAAATTATGTTTATTAGAAAAAAATTTGAAAATCTAATATTACTTCAATAAAAAATAAAGCAGTATAACATTTTAAAAGATTTCAGGTAAAATTTATATTACATTTATAAAGTAATCAATATTACTAAAATGTGTTTCATAAAAAATTACGTTTTTAAAAGCTTTTGATTATTGAATTGTTTTGATTAAAAAGATTTTTTTTAAACTAGACTTAAGAAAATTTTAAAAGCGTTTCGAGAATGCAATACAATACATATATAAAATTCAATATTGCTTAGGTAAATGCAGTTTCATAAAATAATACCCAAATAAATTTTTAATTATTGCACAAAATAAAGTTTCTCACTTACAAAATAATTTTTTTTTTTTTTTTTTTTTTTTAACTAGAAGTAATTATTATTATTATTTTTTTTATTGCAAGAAATATTGTTTATTTGTTTAATTTTTTTTTTTTTTTTTTTTTTTAGTGCAACCTAAAACTAGTATTTATTATTCCATTAATACGTTTACTTGTGTTTCCCATTACGTACCGCTAAGTTATCTAAGTATCAAACCCGACACCACCGTAAGAAAATCGAGTTCATAAAAATTAATTCTCATGCACACTTAATGACATTGACATAACACATTAAAAAATTCTCTTCTTTCAACAATGATAAAAAATTAGTATGACATATTAAGACACGAAGGAACATTGATGTAGACGATTCGTATTATATAAAAGTTTTTTCGCTGCTGACGGTTCAATTCAATAGAGAACACGAAAAAATTAAAAAACATTGAATAAATATGAATTTTTAAATATATATGAATATTTAAATATAGGCCTCTTAAATCAAGAATTTTAAGAGGCCAAATGATTATGAAAAATAAAAATAATCAAGTTTTTTACTTTGAATTCCCATCAGAACGCTCGACTAGTGACGTCAAATTTTCTGGCGTGAATTAAAAATTAAAAATTCAATGATTTTATTTTTGGTTTTTTAAACTTAAAAAATTCCAAAACATAAACTCAAGTCAACTGTTTTCCATGCATCATGAAATTTTTGATAATTCATCGTGCTCCCTATTACTGTAGTTATTGCAGGAAATTCAACACTTTTGACGATCAGTTATCAGAGTACTTAAACTTACTTATTAGTCCAGCTCGTCTTTAATTGTAAATATTACAAAAATACAATCGAACGCTTAACACAAAACCGATTTGAAGTCTTACGGTGGCGCGAGGAGGAAGGACAAGGGACGGTGCACTTCGAGGCTCGGTTTGGTTCGGACACAAAGCGTGTTATCTCTCACTCAGTACTATATAAAATATTATAATTACAATTTTCTGTTTGCGCATTGGCAATAGCAGAAAATTATTCTCGTTGTAGAAAACAATAAATTTTGGTATCAATACTGAGTGAAGGTTTTGCTTTATCAAGTAGGATTCGTTACGCGAATATAAAAATCATCAAATCAACAGTGAAACATCGGCATCGAAGAAAAATTAATATTTTCTCGATTCAGTTTTCAAATTTATCTTTTACGATTTAGTTGTAGATTAATTTTTTCAGTAATTGTTAATCATAAATCTACATCGGTTACAATAACTCATCATTTAAACATGTTTGGACGCTATATGAATTTATCGAGCTCAATTCTACTTTCCTAAAATAATAACAAACAAAATTTTAGGATCGTAAAACTACCTGGGAAAATTTGTTTTCCATATACCTTTACAATTGAACAAATTTATATATATATAAATATATTATGTAATTCATGCAGTCAAATATAATTAGTTTTTTCTATTTATTATAATTGCATAAAAATCGTGACAACTTATGCACAAACATTTTTCACTAAACTTGTTATTGTTATATTTTATCCCACAAAAAACCTTACAAAGGTAAACAAACGTGGGGAGATTTTTTTAATGAATTGATTTAACAAAAAATAGTGATATCATTAGATAGATTTTATAAGTTAGAATTTTTGATAACATGTCATATTAATAACAGAATTTAAAAATTAATTGCTGTAACAAATTTAAGAAAAAAAAAATAATTATTTCAAAAAGTGATAAAAAATTATTTTAATGAGTTGTGTATTTTAAATTTAAAAAATAAATTGAAATCAATATTCATAAAATCTGCCCACGAAGTTCATATTCAGAAGAAAATTTATTAACTTTATCTTAGTTGGCAGATTTTATGAATATTGACTTCAATTTATTTTTTAAATTTAAATACACAACTCATTAAAATAATTTTTTATTACTTTTTGAAATAATTATTTTTTTTTCTTAAATTTGTTACAGCAATTAATTTTTAAATTCTGTTATTAATATGACATGTTATCAAAAATTCTAACTTATAAAATCTATCTAATGATATCACTATTTTTTGTTAAATCAATTCATTAAAAAAATCTCCCCACGTTTGTTTACCTTTGTAAGGTTTTTTGTGGGATATCACTTTTTTTTGTTTGATAATTTTTTGATAATTATCTATTTGTTATTTTTCTAATTTTTTTTTTTTTTTTTCTAATATAAATATATAAACACCTTTAGCATTAGTTGGCCAAGGTTTTTTTATAATATTTTCGTCGCCTACTTCTATCCAACTCTTTTTTTGTCGTAAAATGCTCACGTAGTGCCCATTATTTAAATTATTTCCAACGTGTGCTATTGAACATGTTACTTTGTAAGAATGTTTACAACTACCCCTTTTAAAATACATATTTTCTTTTGCTCTCTGATTTTACTGCGACACTGATGATTGTTCTCTAACCAAGCCAGTTACCAGTGTCTTTTATCGTTCAAAGGTTAATTCTAATTTTTATTAATTATCATTTAATTTTTTTTTTTTCATTTTTTTATTTATGAAAACAAGTTTTCATAAACGTTAATTAATTTTATTTTTTTAAAAAATAAAAAAAATCATGATAGCGCCATCTGTTGAAAATGTTGGGAGGTGCCGATCCCCGATCGAACGTTGATGGATGGAAAGTCCAAAAAAAAGGCCGATTTCAAAAACGCGAATTAAAAAATAAGAAAATTAAAAAAATATAAGCTTCGAAAACAATCCTCATCTCTTCGGTAGTGAAAAGTAGGCGTGGTCTAGAGGTTTAATGATGCAGGTAACGTGTTTTAATTTTTAAATAATTGATTAATTGTGGTTAGTAGGGTTAAGGTAGCTCCAGTAGCTGTAAATAAAGCACGGCAGCCGGCTACTATTTTGGTGGGAAAAAAATCTCCCCAAGCCAGCTACCGCTGGCTTTGATTATAGCTGCATTTTATCGGGTTCAATTAAAACGAACAATAAAATTTAATAATGACTTACTTAAATTCTACGATAATAGTAACAAGTGATGTTAAATTATATAATCAGTATGCATAATTAAAAGTCTAAATTTAGCTGCCGTGAGAATCTCACAATTGTCATAAAAATCAATAAAATTAGTTTTAGTTAGTGATACAATTGTTTATAACAATAATATAGTCGAATGTTATAACGTAATACGTTAAAGAATTTAATCTTACTTTTACTGTTTTAATTTATTAGCTCGTGACTCTTTAAAAATTTACTGAGATACAAAAAAAGACTGAAAATCTGAGAAAAGTAATTGAAGAGTCTAAAACAGGTATTTAATTTTTAAAAATTATTCGTTCGACGCATCAAATACGCTTATAACAATGTGTAATTATTTAAACATTAACAACAAACCGTTGTTAAATTACAATATCATATATTATCATATTACCCTAATTTATACTTTTGAGCACGATTTGAACAAAGAAGACTGAAACGTTTAAAAAATATTACGACACACACATAAATTTTTTATAAATATTCTCTTTACAAATATCGCAGCATTGAAAAATTTTAATTTAAAAAATCAACCCATCTCCTGATACATTTGATTAATCAGCCAATCAAGTACAAAAAATCATCATTTATAAAAAAAAAAAAATACATAACGCGAATCCGCGTTTTCCTTCGCTAGCACTAAGATTAAAATGGACTTTTTTCGACTAATAAATAGTGGACAAGTATACGTGTAAAATCGTCACTTTCTTAACATTACTTAAATATTTTGAAGAAAAAAGTTCTTCCTTCGATCATCACCATCACACTATTAAAAAATTATTACCTTACTCTACCCGAATTCATTGCTACTAAACGTACTAAAAATTTATTCACTTATCGCTACAAGCATCGTTAAGCTTGATTCGTATCATTGTTTGACTCGTAACAAGAAGCAGGTCAAACTCGACGTGGAGCTCGTTTGTCGTTTGGCAGAATTACCGGGGATTGATTTTTTCGGGCTGTTTACATAGAAATTTAAAAACAAAACGTAGTAATATTGAAAAATACATGAAATTTTTCACTTTGTGGATTTGAATATGTAGGCTTAGTGCTAGAAAAGGTTATATATCAAAACTTTTCTGATAAACATAATGTTACAATTTGTTTTATTTTTTTAGAAAAGTAACACCTCAACACTAATTTCATTTATCGAAATTTTTTTTGACTATTAATCAATAATTTTTTCAACATTACATTTTTTTGTTACTAATACATATTTGTCATTAAAACTTGGAAAAACATAATTTTTATGCACTAAAAATTATATTTTTTCGAAACTTTTAACTAAAAATTTGTATTAGTATGTACCAAAATAATAATGCAAAAAAAGTTGTGGACAATAAAAATTCCCGAAAAACGAATTTAGTGCTGAGATTCACTTTTAAAAAAATAAAATTTGAAATTACGTTTTTAACAAAAAATTTTGATATGTCGTCACTTAGCACTAAGCCGACACAATGAAGATAAAAAACGGAACCACACAAATTTTTTTTTTGAAAGTGTATGGTTGATAGTAATAGTATAAACATTGTAATGATTGATAAAAAAAAAATTTCTTAAATTATTCATTTCCTTTAATTAAAAAAAATTAACTTTATTAATTAATTAAAAGAAAATTATTTTCTTGGTCATTGTAATCAAATTTTACTAAAAAAGTAATTTAAAAAAAACCACTAATGTACATATACGAACTATGTAAGAAAATTTGTGAAAAATGTTATTTTCAATGAAAAAAAAAAAAAAAAAAAAAACTATCGCGATGAGTCAAAATGCTTACCCAATGCGTCAACCATACACCACGAAAGTAATCGGCTATTAAAAACCACATTTAAAAGTAATCTTGGACCGGCCAAGTATTTCGCAACTCGTTTAATCCCGTCAGGTCGCGCCGTTATCTCGGAAAATCTTGCCCCACATCTTGGCCATCTTCTAGAAGAAGTCCCTGCCCTGGTTTGGACGGTTGTTCTGGTTCTGGGTCATCCTGGCCCTGCCCATCCCGGCGGTGCCGTTGCCCCCTCCGCCCCCGCTGTTAATTCCGGCGGGCTGCCTGCCCCTCGAGTTCCTGAGTTCCCGGTCGACCTCAAGTTCCTCGAGCTTCATCGTCAGCATGAGCTTCTGCTGCACCGCCAGTCGCAGGAGCTGGTTCAGGGTCTTGCGGTCATCCTCAGCGACCGCTAACTGCTGCTTAAGATCATCCACCCTGGTTGCGTTCTCCTCGCAGCGGGCTGCGAACATCGCCCTGAGACCTAAGGGACAGTTTTTGTTAGATGGGGGAGACTGTTGTTGTTGGTTTTGTTTTATTTTATTATTATTTTTTTTTTTTCAGCACAATAAATGGGAAACAAGCAAAGTGCATGCGAGAGTGCGCAGTAACTATGAAATGACGATTTGTATTGTTTATTCCAGGCCCAAAATAAAGGGTAAGTTTATGAATGAACCATGAGAAACACGATGTAGATACATATTTAAAAATTAACTGTCAAGCAAAACACAAATGACTTCATGAAAATAGTAAACACTATTAACATTGTTAATTTAATAAAAAAAAAAAAAAAAAAAAATCCTACCACTTAACAAGGCTTATGTGTATAACGTTAAATGGCCGTGTATGAATTTTTTTGACAAACTACGAGTCTAAGACCCAGATCTACAGTGAGACAACTGAATATCAACAAAATCATGTATACGATGTCTGTACCAAAAGCATTAGTTCAAGCAAGCACGTTAGTCGAAAAAAAAAGAAAAAAGAGAGAGAAAAAGAGGGGGAAAAAAACAAACAAATTATTAAACATGTCTGCAAAATAATTCAAAAATACTGTGTCGCAATAAAATAAAATAAAAAAACTTCAAAAGCTTGAAAAAAAAGTGCACTATAGCGTGATAAAAACAACATGGTAAAAACAACTACTAACTTGAAAACGTGGCGGCGTTTTCTTTCAGGGATCTGAGTTCGTTCCTGAGCTTGAGTATCGTGTCGTTTACGATAGTCTTCTCCTTCTCGTACTTGTCCTTGAGACTGTTCAGGGCACCCTCGGCGGTGTTTTTGTTTGACTTTAGGACGGTTCTCAGGGTCGCGACCTGCTCTCGTTTAGCGGACAGCAGGGACTTGAGTTTTATTACTTGTTCCTGGAACTCGGCAACTTCCAACTTGTTCTCACTGACTGAGGCTGAAAAGTTAAATGGTCATTTAGTTTACTTATTTTTGGACTATTAACACTTTTTTAAATTTGCATGGTAGAGAATTTTATTTTAATTTTTAATAAGATGAACCAAATTTGATTCATTCAAACAAAGTAAAAACTAATGAATAAAAAACAAAGGATTGATTTATTTATTTTAGAATTATTATGCTAAATTAAATATGTATGTACACTTGATGTGCCATGTGTATACAATGAACTTCCTTAATAATAATAAAAAAAATAAAAAAAATAAAAAATCATCGTATTAAAGTTAAAATTTGTATAGATGTACTATTATAATGACATACCATCGCACACTGCGCACATTCCAGTCTTGACGCCTTTGAGTTTGCTGAGCTCAATGGTGTGTTCGACCGCGCTCCTCAAGTACTTTATCTGATCCATGGCGGTCTCGATACTCTTGGTTATATCCTTGGCCTTGCTGAGGCTCTCGAGGTCCTTGACCTTGATGTCAGTCTTGAACAAGGTCCTGCACCACTCGATCTTACCGCTGTCCTCCTCGTTTTCGGGAACAATTTTTTCGTGGTCCAGAACAACCTGAAACCATCATTCAAACATTGGTAACAACCACCATACAATCGAAAAATTCATATTAAAAGTTGGTAACTTAAGCTCACCCTGGTCGGAGTTTCACCGTTGACCGTGCACACGTGATGGTAAAGCTGAGCGAGTTCGTCCGACATGTTTTGCATTTCGTTTTCGGCTTTTTCCAAGGAAGTGCCGGCCTCTGCTGCCAGCTTCGAAAGGGTGCCAACGTCCGACTCGAGCAGCATGCTCCGCTGCTCTGTGTCCAGCAACTGAAACAAGCGATTTATGAATTTTAGTAATTTATTTTTTCAGGGTACCAACTGGGAAAAGCAACGGTTTTCAATCGAACCCTTTGAACATTGAAAAAACAAAATATCATTTTAAGTTAGATACTGACAAGCACGGCTAAAAATTGCATACATTTTTAAATATTGCAAAGATACTTAAGTTATCTTTAGGTTTTTTACCAATGATCTTAAAACTTACGCTGTAGAATTATGGGTGACCCTTATATATCTAAAATATATGTTTTAAAATGATCAAAGGGTTTTAATTTTGCATGAATTATATCATGCGGTTAAGTATGACTGTCAGTAAGTCAAATTTTAACATTAACATGAGGCACTGCACTGTAAATTTTTCGAAGAAGTCATTTTTCTTGGACAATAAGGATCTTTCAATACAAGTGTTTTTTTTTTTCTCTCTCGTGCAATCAGGTATTTATTTTCATGCCACATTCGCAGAAGATGAGACAAGTAAGTCATTTTAAGCAGTTAAAATCATTTGCAGTAAAAGTATTAGACAAAGTAATCATATTTAAAAATTCAAAAAAATATAAATAAATTTACTGCAATGATTTAAATGTAGTTTTTAAAGCACATTCTTATTGATCAAATGATGCGATCGATCATTCGTTTTATTTAAGCATTGTAGCAGTGATACGCGAGGGTTTTATCTCATCGTCTGCAGTGCCAAGAATTGGTCAGTCAAAGCTGCTCAAAGAGTATTCTAAAATATACGCGAATCTTTTTTCTGAATATATATAACTATAACTCTAATAACTATAACTCAAATCGATAAATTAAGAATACCCTTTTTTTCTTTTACTTTTATAAAATATGGTTAGGACAATGACAAGCTTTACGAATTTATTAGAAGTGGCAAAACCATATGAACAAATAAGTAAATACGTCAAGAGGGTCACACTCCCCAACCTTTTCTTCAAGGCTCATCTCTGACACGGGTATCTGAAATATTCACAATTTCCATTCAAATTTAATAAATAAAATTTTTTTGAATCTTTAATCGTTGCTGCGACTTTTTTCAATAAATTAATTTGTTCTTAATAAAAATAGTAAATTAAAAAAGACCCAATTCGAACCTTATTTCTGATGTTTGTAAGTTCTGTTCTCAAATGCTGGGTCGAATCAGATATTGTCAGTCCCTTCTCGAGCTCGTTCAAATCCTTTTGCAATTGCTGGACTTCCTGAGCTGACATCACGCTCCACTGATGGTACTGTACGACGGCCTAAGACAAAAAATTCGTGTTAAATTACGTAAAAAATTAATAAAAAAAAAGTTTTAAAAATGAAAAAAGTTCTTACGAGGTTGAGTTTGTCGAGTGTCGTGTCTTCGTTGTGTTTTTCTGGCAATTTCGAATGTATGTGCTGCAAAGACTGCACGTGAGCGGCAAGTTGTACTATACGAGCGATAAAAGATTGCAATTCCGTTTGACTTTTTTCCACTGCCGACTGCGAGTCCTTCAAGTTTTGTGTAAGCGTAGCTTTTTCGGTCTCGGCCATTTCGAGCTGTTTTTCAAGCTTCTTGAGCTCGTTCAAGTGAATTTCAGAGAACAAGTCGACCTGAAACAGAAATAAATAGTTTTATTATTAAACTTTATCCTTTACCAAATCTTTCTTGTCCTATCTTACTGAGTGTTTTTATTTATAGTCGTGTACGTAAAAATTTCTTCAAAAAATAAACATTTTAAGAATAAAATATTCAGAATGACCAATGCAAGAAAAAAAATTGATCCTCAGCTAAATTTAAACTCTCTATTGCTTTTGAATTATAATCCACAATTTCATCGATATTTGGTCAAAATTTAAATTCTAACATTATTAAGGGTATATTCAGTATTAAGGAAACTGTTTTTTCAGACTAAGTTTATATTTTTTAAATGGCAACATAAAAAGAGTATTTTCCATATTTTTAATAAATCGAAGTCTTATAAGAAAAATGATTCCATAAGAATTCGAGGAATTGAATAAAATAATATAACGCACCTGTTTGTTGACAGTCGTGGAAGTTCCCGGCTCATGTACGGTCTTAAGGTCGTCCTCGATCCTCCTGAGCGCGGGTGATTCGTCCTCGCCGTCGCTGCATATGTTTTGGTCATCGGTGATTCCGCGGTGGATCGACAGGGCCAGGTTGCTCAGATTGTATATGGACTCGCTGTTGATCTTCTGGTCTAGTTCCTTCTTCAGGACGTACTTGGCTTCCCTCTCGGCCTGCAGGGACTCTAGGGCTTCCTCCATCTGCTTCTCGGCTATTTTCTTGAGGCTCGCGAGCTCCTCGACCTGGCTGTTCAGCAGCTCCACTTCTTCGGTAAGTCGACGAATCTCGTGTTTGGCACCTTCGAACTCTACCTGGCTCGACCGGAGGGTCGAAACCTGCTTCTGGAGCGATATGTTCTCGTCCTCGAGTTCGGTGTAGTCCTGGAGTAGACGGGACTCCCTGAAACGGCACTCCTTGAGCTCCGCTCGAAGACTACGGCGCTCCGACTCCGCAAACAGGTGGTCCTTGCCGACATCCTCGCGTTCCTGGAGCGCGTGATCACGCTCGGCTTGCGTGCGCTCGAGTTCGTGACGAAGCTGTAGAATTTATGTAATTTTAATAATCGTTCTTTACCAAAAAGCTTCTTATTTTAGTTATCTGAATTTTTATTCGACTTTTCTCATAGCTTACAGTTAAAAATTTATTTTTTATTGATCGTACTTTTCTGATTACTTTTTCATAAAATAGTTCATAATCATTTAATAATTCTTGTTTTAATTTGAATTTTTACAAATTGTAATGCATATTACAGTGAGCAGAAAAATTGTACTAAGATGAGACATGAGCTTTCAGTGAGTTATGCTTTGTATATAACTTAAAATTATTTATTACCTGTTTGTTTTCATTTTCCAAGTCAATAATTTGAGTTTGCAAGCTAGTTTCTCGTGCAGCAGTTTCATGCAAAAGACTTTCTTCTTGTTCTATGCCACTGCGTGTTGTCAATTTTGTATTTGTTTGAAATTTTGCTAAGGCCTGAAAGTAAAAAATATATATAAATATATTGACTTATATGTTGGATATTTGCACAAAATCATTCTTGATTACTATGAAATTTTTTAATAAAATTAAATGTAAGTTTGTGTTTGGTAAAACATAAATAATATAAATAATAATGATCATAAAATCAGTTTAGTCTTTCGAGTAAGATCATGCACACTAAGATATGCACATCATGGAGTTTAACTGAACTTATGGGGAGCAAAAATATATGAAGAGGCTTGTTCTATTTCTAGAGCCATAAGTGTACATATAGATTGTAGGCTTAGTCACTAGCATACTAGTGCATACTTTACTGTGAGGCTATTTCCAGTAATCTGAATAATTATTTTAAGAAAAAATTCCAAAATCTGATATTAATTGCTAAAAAGTAACTATTTTACATACTTTTTTTATTTTAATAAAATATAGAATGTCAAACATATAGTTTAATCTAAAAATTAATTCAACTAAACATTCAATTAAATTCAATCATTAAATCGAATTACAATTAATTACTTTTGTGTACTAAACCCAAAACAACTGAATAATAAAAATAATTAAAAATAAACATGCTCAGAGTGAGATCAAAAACCAAAGAAAGTTTGACAAAATGTACATAACAACAGTTTATCATTACTTAGCCACCCATCTATAAATATTAACTCCTCAACCGTGATCACTAAAACTGTGTTTAAATACCCAAGCCACAGCCCTTTAAAAAAAAAAAAAAAACACATGTTTTCTGGAGAACAGAGTTTACTCGGTTCTAACCTCTTGGGTGATGTCGAGCTCGTGCTTGGTGTTCTCGTAGAGACTCTCGAGCTCATTGCACCTCTGCTGCAAGGTAGATTTGTCTTCGAGTAGGGCCAGTCCGTACTGGGCCGACTGTATTTTCTCGGTGGAGGCGAGGTCGAGCTCCCGGGACAGCCTCTCGATCTCTGCCCTGAGGTCCGACACAAGTTCTCCGCCGTCCTGCATGTCTGCTCCTGTTGATGGCTTGGAACTGGAATCAAACTCGAAGCACAGCACGGTAATTCACGAGGTTACCGAGGAGATCTCGTGTCCCGCGTCATCTTGTCGGACTCTGCTGTGACCGGGAGAGTCCTACACCCACTGTATCTCCTATTTGGGAATGTTGCCGAGAGAAGAGAGAGAGAGAGAGAGAGAGAGAGAGAGAGAGAGAGAGAGAGAGAGAGAGTGGCGGCGGCGTCCCAGCAGGTGTGTACCTACGTGCGGGGGGTTTTCGATTGAGGTTATTTCTTTTCTAACATTTCTTCACGTCACGTCACACTTGTACTGCGTGTCCTCCAACCAGGTAGGTAGGTACTCCACCTCCACGGGCGTCCAGATTCCGACTGAAAGCACTGAACAGCGGAGTTTTTTTTTTTCTTTTTCTGTTCTTATTCTTGTTTGCACTGGGTGGGCATGCGCAATGCCAGTCTAGTTGCGGCCCACATCAGTGCTTTTTCGGGTTTTGAAATGTGTACTTAGAGTGATTAGACAGTACCTAATTAATTAGATTGTTGATTGTTTACCTATTAAAGGTTTAGTGACGTTTAAGACTCTGTGAGTCTAGAGCTGTGGAAACCTAAAATTTATTTTGTTTTAAAATTGTAATCTTTGTGGAGAAATAAATTTGTATTTTTTTTTTTACTAAGTTTATCGTTTTGAAACTGATGACGTTGAATTTTTTCCGGTAAATAATAAACTGCGCGTTAATATTTTGTTGTAAATATTTTGAAGCTGTAAAAACAATATTTTTTGTGGAAAAATCCTCCCAATCCAGCTGTTACCGCTGGGGATAGCTTTAAATGTATTGAATTGGTTTTTCTTAAAATTTTTTTATTGTAAAAATTTATACGGACAGAGCTTTTATATTCTTACAACCTTTTCTAAAATTAGAGATATTAATTCGAGTTTTGTGTTCTCAACTTTGCTCCAAACAATTTTTTTCGCTAGTTTCATTTAAAATTCTGTTTTATCTCTTCGTTTTTTAGAATCATGGCCTACAACACCATCCTATAAAGTATGAATATTACAACAGCCGTAATTAGAGAGTATAACTGCATTTATATTTTGTTGGCGAGCAAACAACTCAATGAAATTTTTATGAGTATTTTATTTTCTTTTTGCTTTTTTTTTGTTTTTATAGGGTGCTGGCTAAGTTATTTTTGTAATTTTCTTGAATGGGATACTGTTATATATATTATTTTGAGAGAGTTTGGCAATTTTACCCAAAAAATCGAGCAAAAAATTATTGGCTACAAAAAAAATTTTTTTTAATTACTAACATGTGAACTTAATCGATTAGATGTTATAGAGTATAGTAAGGTGTCGCTCAGGTGACCCATATTAAGTTATTTTTTATTTAATAAACTTTATTAATACCCTAGCTGTATCGGAATTTTTTTTTTTTTTTGGTAATGCTTTAAGTAATCGTCTCATTATCTGAAAATTTTTGAAACTATTTCAAGAATAAAATAATAAATTTTCTAAAAAAATTTCTTTCAGAAATAAATAAGAAATCATTAATCAATATAAAGTCAAAATGTTATAGGCCATGGAAACCGGGGCATCAAAAGATTATTGTTATTACAATTAAATTTTAATATTGAAATGTGCAAACTGTTTCCATTACATCACTTAAAGATTTCATTCGGAACAGCATAATTTTAAAACATTAATTTATTTTTTTCTATAAACTCTACAAACAAATAAATATTATAAATATTAATTTTTTATAGGCCTGGTACGAGATGTATGTACTATTTTAAAATTTTTTAAATTCATATCTTATTAGAATCTAAAAAAACTTTGTGTCTGCCTCAGGAAACGTTGAGGTTTTCAGATAGTTTTTATTAAAAAATATCTGCTTCGACCAAAGACAGAGTGTAATGAGTGAGGAATGAAAAATCAGGCGATGGTTTCTGAAACCAGGTAGGACAAAGCAGCAAAAACAGATATGCAGGCTCTCATAATCTGCGAAAAATATACGAATTTAAAAAAAAAGAAGTTTTTGTTCTTTTTTGTTACTGATAAATGTTAACATGCTGTGATATTTCAAACTCACTTTTCCAAACGTGTAAATAGAAAGTGTAAACATCTTTCCGGCTTTCAACTGGTGGGGTTTCAATGTACGACACATGATCATTATTACTAGTTTTTGCAATTTATGTGGCATCATGTACCAATTACTCGAGTACCTACATTAATAACAAAAATAAAATCAGCCAGTATTTTTGTAAATAGTACTTCATTTTGAAATAATACTTACACGCTGTCAAATACTTGTTCACTAGTATTTATAATTTTTTGTCCCACGAAATTTAAGAAAAACACTTGAATAATTATTCCTCCCATTGCCATCGTTACCTTTACTTTCATCAAAAGGTCATCTATCTTGAGAATCTGAATTTTTTTTTTTTTAATTTTTTTATCAAAATGATAATTTTGTTTTTTTTAAATGTGGAGAAAAAAATTTTTGAAGTTTTGTATGACGAATATATTATGAAGTAAGGTAATTGTACAATAAAAAATTTTTGGAAGTTTATTTATGTAAAAATCAAAGCCTATTAGTAAAAAAATTATTATGTCTTATATTTTATAGTTTATAACGAGAGTCTACTCATGAGGCCTTTAAAAAAAAAAAAAAAAATAGAAAAATTTATATTGGAATTGAGTTATCAAGTAAGTAACTTTCATCAACTTACAAGAATAGACGACGCAGCGATGCCTAAAGTGCTTAGAATGAGTATTATAAAGTTGCAGATGCTGAAAGAATCTTCCAATAATTTACAACACCTGTGTACATTAATTAAGAGCATAAAAATACAAATAGATAACATAATTAATATATTTTCCATGAAAATTCACCCTTAACTCAATCGAATTGTTGTACATCTCAACTGCTTTTCTCAAGTTCTCAACGTTTTTTATATTGTCGTCTGAATTAAACATATTTTTCAATCTGTGACTGCAAGGATAAAATAAATAAATATCCGTACTATCTCAAAATATTGACTTAAATTAGTGAGCTTTACTATTTTCACCGTGCTTTGAAATTGTATTTATAGATTAAAATAGCGCTGATTCAGAAGTTCCGATAATTAAAAGTTTCATTTGAATTAAATCATTCAAGACCCAATATTGTAAAAATTATACACAATTTTTGTATTCTCTAAAGAAACATCTTGCTTTAAAATCCCGAAAAATCTTTCATACATCGCTGAAAGATTCAAAAAATTCGTCAAGCGGAATTAGTGAATTTTTTTTTTCAAAAGTATGCGATTAGCGGAACAGTTTCAATACACCTCATTCAGATTGAAATTTTAAAAAACTTAAAAATAATTTTTAAATGACCTCATTTTTAATCTAATCATCATCATTAGTTAAAAAGTACTACAAAAATTATTCATAGCATAGACCCAAACCAAAACCTTTTTTTTAGGGCTTGGCGATTACATGAGACCAAAAAAAAAAAATAATAATAAAAAATAATTTTTTTTGAAAATGAATATGTCCGAAATTTTTGTAACATTGTAATTGAAAATATTTTTTGTACCAGACGATAGAAAATAATGCGGCTGTATGCTGGGCAGTACAAAACAATATAGTGTCGGTGGCGATGAGCAAACTGTCAAGCCAGATGAAAATGAAAAGAGCGTGGACGTTGAACGAAAAGTAATGTTCAAACTGTTCGAAGAACAAATATTTACACCAAATTGGTGCGAGTTGAGGGTACGAGCCGTTTTCGAGAGGAAAAAAGAACTCGAGGAACATCGATGTGAACGGAGGCGTCATGTAAACTACACAACTTCCGTAAACGTAAACTGAAATAAATAAATAAATATGCGTAAAATTGGTACTTTTTGAAAAAATTTGTTTCCAAAATAAAAATTTTGAATTTTATTTTATTAATAAAACTATTTTGAAAATTATTTTTTTTTTTTTTACTTACATGCATAAAATATAGTATAACACCAATCGACTTTGTTCAGCAAATTCTTTTAAAATTCTTACTTCCTCATAATCAGTGATTTGTTTCCAATCTTTTTTTATTTGAGTAAACAAAAGCTTGAACTAATTGAAAAATGAAGTTGATATTAATAAAAAGTATAATATTTAAGGTAGGTGTACCTAATATGGCCCTGTGCCTAATATGGCCCCCCCTGTTATTTTGAATATGCTCGATATGCGGCATCTCTACAAGGTAGGAAGAAGAACTGAATCAAAAACACTGAATTATCAAGTTTTTAGTTGTTTAGAACATTTGATAATTATTTTTGCGCACGCCTTATAGCTAAGACTCGTTTCGTATACCTTCGTTATTATTTTACGTTGTAATTAAATGGTCTGCCAAAATATTTAGACACACCTGACCAAAATTTTATAAAGTAGCTTCGATTCGTTATGAGTCAAAATTTCTGAAATCAGACAGAAAAACAGATAGCCTTTGTACACAAAAGTCAAGTGTTATGCTTTAAAAAAAAGCCAGTAAAGTTTTTTTTTTTTAATAATAATTTTTCTAAAAGTTATAAACAATTAAACTTTTGGGTGACTATTTTTTTAAATCGCCATTTCTAGAGAACTATTGAATAAAACTTTACAAAATTTTAACAACGACTTCACAAATAAGTAAAGTATTGAATGATAAATAAATTAAAAAAAAAAAATTTAATTTGTTTATAAAAAATTAATTTTTTAATAAGAAATTGAAAATTTAATAAACTTCTCATATGGGTAGGGCAAAATTTTTTCAACGATATTGTTCCTTAAAGTGTTACCTAGAAGTACGTGAAAAAAATTTTTGTAATATTCATAAGAACAAAAGTTGTGAATTTTTAAAGACCGCAAAACGAGCGCTGCGAGGTGACGGAGCCACGGCGCGCACTGAGGTAATTTTTCGGTATCTGCAGAAAAGTAATTATATTAAAAAGGGACGTGCTAGAAACATGCGGTTTGGTGGAAATTGAAGAAAAGGGATGAAACTATTTGGGAAAAGTCAAAAAATGCATGATATTTTCTTATTTCGTGGTTAAAATCAATTTTGAAAAAAAGGTTATGTTTGACAATAATGCTATCGGCTTGATAACTATCCTAGACACTTTTTATGAGTTTTTCCAGATTATTTTAACCACGAAATAAGAAAATATCATGCATTTTTTGACTTTTCCCAAATAGTTTCATCCCTTTTCTTCAATTTCCACCAAACCGCATGTTTCTAGCACGTCCCTTTTTTATATGATTACTTTTCTGCAGATACCGAAAAATTACCTCAGTGCGCGCCGTGGCTTCGTCATCTCGCCGCGCTCGTCGCAGCGCTCGTTTTGCGGTCTTTAAAAATTCACAACTTTTGTTCTTTCTTATGAATATTACCAAAATTTTTTTCACGTACTTCTAGGTAACACTTTAAGGAACAATATCGTTGAAAAAATTTTGCCCTACCCATATGAGAAGTTTATTAAATTTTCAATTTTTTATTAAAAAATTAATTTTTTATAAACAAATTAAATTTTTTTTTTTTAATTTATTTATCATTCAATACTTTACTTATTTGTGAAGTCGTTGTTAAAATTTTGTAAAGTTTTATTCAATAGTTCTCAAGAAATGGCGATTTAAAAAAATAGTCACCCAAAAGTTTAATTGTTTATAACTTTTAGAAAAATTATTATTTAAAAAAAAAACTTTACTGGCTTTTTTTTAAAGCATAACACTTGACTTTTGTGTACAAAGGCTATCGAATTTCGAAAGTTTTGTTTTTCTGTCCGATTTCAGAAATTTTGACTCTATTGTTTCAGCTTTAAAACGCGATTTTAGTTTTTGTTCAACTCGTTTTCTAACGGGTTTTATTCTTGAATAACTTTTTATTCTGCAGTGTACCTAATATGCCCCCCCCCCCCCCCGCGAATTAGTAGAAATACCGATATTTCAAAGTGTATTTCCAAAGAGTCTTTTTTAGAAAATCCTATCCTAATGTTATTTAAGAAAAATAAATTTAATTGTTTCAAAGCTTTTTTTATTTTATAACGAAAAAAAATTATTCTAGCTCAAAAAACAAACTTTGATAAAAATTTCAAGTTGTAATTTTTCTACTGGTTGCAAAGCTTTCAAAAACATTGTAAAAAAGGCTCAATTTTTAAACAAATCGCAATTGATAAATAACTTCAAGGGGGCCATATTAGGTACATACACAAATTTTAGGTGTCTTAAAAAAACGTGTTTTGGTAAATCCTCTGGCATTTCAAGCTCATTGATCAAAATCGAACGCCTAAGGTCTCATTTTAAAGCTTTTGAATTAACCTTTAAAATATTGATTTGATTCGCCACAACGTCGATTCTCCCTTAGGGGGGCCATATTAGGTACACCTACCTTATAATATAAAAATCAGCAATAAAATGTCTTGATCTGCGATCGAATAAATCGTAAGCTGTTATTTTTCGTTGAGATCATTTAATAGCAAACCTGCGAAGTACTTGCAAATGTAATTATATATTTCATTTGACTGACCATTAGTATTAATATTAAAATTATATTTTGAAGATAAATGTGTACATCGTACTCCTCTAAGATTAAGTGTAAGAACTGAAAAAATTTAAAAACTTTTATAGTTTATCAAAACAACTTATCGAAAATTATTAGCTACAATTTGAACGTGACAGTATTTTTAAAAACAAATATAATTTTTAAGATTCGTAACACAAAACCTGGTGTCTTTTTCTTAAAGTATTTAAATATGCAAAGCTTCATTATTTTAAAATAATTGCTTTGTTTTTTCGGCTTTTTATAAGTCAAAGTTTTAATAAACTTACCATTGGAATGGTTAAAGTAGACATTAAAAAGTTGTAAGAAAGTACGCCAATCAATCTACGAATTGGAGACTGATATGGCCACAAGCCAAGAGTTTCCAACAAAAATTTATTGGTTTTGTAGTATCGGCTTTTAAACACTTCCATTTTTCAACACTTTTGAATCAGAAAAAATTTTTCAATACTTTTTTTGTTTGTAGAAAATTAGGATGATTCTCACTGGAATAAAAATTAAGTTCGAGCGAAGTGTTCGTTAAATTTATATTTAAATGCGTAAAATATTTTGTGAATTTTTTTTTTTTTATAAAGCATTTGTTTATTTTTTTCTTTGAATATAAATTTAATTGCTCAAGGCAACACGCTCGTACTGACAGTAATTTTTTTCACAATTACTTGTGAAAATAGCAGTTTTTACCTTGACAAAAAACCTTAAAATAATAAAAAAATGAAAATTATTCTATAATTTTCGTTCATTTCTCAAATTTATTTTTTCAAATATTCTGATCATTTAAAAAAAATTCAAAACTTTCAATACGAAATCAATATAATTTTTTGTTTAAATTATTGTTTTTTTTTTAACGATTTAATTTTGATGGAGTTTTTAGAAAACTCAATAGCCATATCATATAAATTATTTAATTTCAGTGCGACTGAAAATTTCGAAAATAAAATGTTGATGTACTTAATTCTTCAATGATTTTGATTTATCACGATATTTCTGCAGATTACGTTATCTTGATTCTCGACGATAAATGTTTTCCCGCATGAACGTTCAAATAAAAATTTTTTATCCATCAAAACTTTCTATCGAATTTATTTTTTCATTTAAAAATTATCGAATAATTTTTCGAAAAAAAAAAAAGAATATGTTTTACAAAATATATGTAAACTATAAACTTATGATCGTGCCCAAGGTCAATGTGGAAAAAAAAACGCATCATTTTTACTAAAAAGTTTTTTTAATAAATCATTCTTAGCGTTTACAATAAATTATACATAGACAATTGAATCAGGTGTATAACAAAAAAAAATGTTAAATTATTTGTTCATCATAATAATAAATCTCTAAAAAAAGAAACCTGGAATCAAAATCTTATTAAATTACTTGAGGGTCTTCTGCAAGTACTCGTCGAACAGGAAAACAGCGAGGGGCGCGTCGCGGTTCATCATGCTCTTGAGGTCCGAGGCGTGACCCGCCAGGGTGCGTACAATTTCGGTCTGGGGTTCCATGAACTCTTCCTCGAGGTAGTGAGCTGCCGCGGGGTCTTGGTGGTGCTTGGCTTGGGAGTGCAGACGAAGCGCCTCCGACGCGAGCTGTTTCTGGGAATCCAAGGCTTTGCCAAGACTGTGAAGCTCGTTCACCTCGAAGATCCTTGCGTCTTTACCCTGAAACGAGAGAATTTAGAATTTTTAATGCCTGCACTTTTCCATTGGTTTTCATAAATGTATTATATTTTTCCTTAAAAAATTTTGATTATTTAAATAATTTTTTTTTTATTATCGAGAATCGAGACGTTAAAATTGTTAATTAAATGGTTAGTATATCTATACATGGGCCAAAAATCATTTGAGTCAGGTGATTCCGCTGTGAAAAAGGTAAAATTATATTATTATCTTATCAAAGCAAACATCTAAAACCTATTTTCTGAGGTCAAAAACTACCTGATAATGTATTTTCATTTACATATTAAGTTTTGTGGTAAGAATAAATGAAAAAAATTGAAAAATAACTGTTATGTAATTCCACAGATAAACGAGGACGATTTTTTGATTTTTGCCTATTAATGATCATTTTGGAAATTTTTAAAGTCTATAACCCTTCAATTTTCATTTTTTTTTTTTTCAATTGATCTTTCCTGTCTTGTAGATTCTTTTTGTGAATGAATAAAAAAACAAAATCAGAAAGAAAAATTAAAAAAATTATTCAGTTTGTTCTACTCTAATGGATTGCAGAACACATGTTTGTTTTAGAAAATATAGACTTTTGAAGATTAAGAAATTTTCATACATATAAAGATATTTATATTGATAACATGTATTGATGCTGATAATATAACAAGTACTAATATTAAAAAAATTATTGAATTTCTAAAGAAAAATATTTCTAAAAAGTTGTAATCTTCCCTATCACTTAAACACCAAAGACTTTTACAATGTATATCAATTTATGAAAAAATGATCAAGAGAATTTCTTTCTGATTACAAACTGATGTGGTATCATAGAACTTACACTCTTCCTGAAATGTGGCAACTGCTGGAAGTTCATTTTGCCACCTCGTTTTGAAATGTATTTGATAATATCAATGGCTTTTTCCCAAGCGTCATCGGAGTATTTACGGTAAAGACCCTTGAAACCATCTCGGTTTGCTTCATAGTTTCCAAAGTGAGTGGACATCAATAAGAACTCAAAGCTAACTTCGATGTGACCATTAGCATAAGCTTGTAGCTCAGTTTGCAAGGCATCAATGCCTCCAAACTTGGCATTACAGTTGGGTAGTGTTACTGTCTCTGTAAATTAGAATAAATTTATTAATAATTATTGATCAACAATACTTGTAGAATAAAAAAAAAATTTAATACCTTGTTGTATTTTTGAGTTACAGGCAGCTTCAACATCGTTGTAGCAAAACTCTGCAGATGCTGACACCAGCAGAGCGCATAAAACTGATAATAGAAACATTGTGAAGAGAAACAGTTGTTCCAATGTATTTTAATTCCTGATAAACAAAAAAAAAAATAAAATTATTTTTAATTTTTGATTCTTGAAATGAAAAATGACTTTGCTCAGTACACTTTGAATTCTAAAGATTATTTTCAAAAGTTGTAGTGACAATTGTGAACAAAATATTTATTGCGTAATATTTATGACTGACTCAATATGTAACTTGACCCAGAGTTAGTTAAAAATTAATAAATCGTTCAGCTAAAACTACAAGGTTTTTCTTTCATGATAATGCACAGTCATAAAAGTCAATATCTCATATCCAGTACCGAAGCAAACACGTAATTGAAAAATATCTCTCACTTCTGGACACGACAGATAAATTTTGCTTATCGTTTTAGCACACTTATATTTTTTTAATAATCTGAACAAGATATCAAATATATTTATCTATAAGAATTTCAGTTATAAATTTTCAGTTATCTATATAAGATATCAATAAGTCACAACCACATACAGAAGAAACTGTAATTGGAAGAAAGATAAAGAAAAACTTAAAGAATAAAGTGGCAATCACATGATCAAATGAAGTTCTTTCATAGTCAGTCTGTTGAAAAAATAAAACTCTTTGTTCTAACACTAACGTATCTACACACTCTCACTGATTGAAATAATAAAAATTAAATTGTTTCTGAAGTCAAAGTTCAGAAAATTGCGCAATAAACTTATGTGCATTGAGAACAAGTGTGTAATACAAATGATTTTTTCACACATTTAAGCCTTTCTTCAGAAAAAAAATCAACTAATTACAGAAAAAAAGATCTAATGTAGTGACTTACCTCGAAAAACAGATCGAAGTAGGGAAATTATGAAAATTATTCTGGGAATGAATCAGCGTGAATACTCTCGCTTCGACGCTGAGCCAAACAATGAAGAAGTCTGGAAAAACTTATCAGCTGGGTGTTGGAGGAGGAACTTCGTAAATCGTAGTTGCGCAGCGCACGGAGATTTCTAGATTTCACCTGCGCAGTTACATCGTCACTCGCGGGAAATTGAAAAAAACAGTATAAATATTTTTGTCAATCTTTTTTTATAAAAATTTAGTACGTGAGTTGATGTAAGCGAGTTGATAGCCATCAAATACTTAATAATTCCGAGGTTAAGTGATAATTTGTAAAAAAATTATTTTCAATTTAAACATCAATAAATTGATTAATATACACTTAGATATTTTTTATTCATTATAGTATATAACTCATATTTCAACTTGGAAAAAAAATTTTAATCGAGCAAGAGAAGCGTAAAAATTGATATAAATAATCAGATAATAGGATCGCGATTTGCGGCTCGTTCGGCACGCAAGTAATTTTCAATATATGTAAATTGTTGATAAGGCTAATTCTGACTTTACCAGCGACATCCAAATATTCACCGAAATAAAATAATTGCATATTTAAATTGTTTTATTTTTTTTTATCAGCCGCTGCAGCGACAGCAACAGGTTTGATTGTTGTTGTGTGTAGAGAGGGGATGAAGCCAACCAATCGGAATCCTCTGCTCGAGTGATATCCGCATATTAAAAGGCCTAAAAAAACATTATACCCACAACTCTCTCCGATCCGCTTATACCTATAGTGTTGCATAAAATTTAGCGAATTTTCTGCCAGTTCATCCTGCACAATCCTGCAAAAGTGCCGAGTGAACAATAGTTGCATGTATTTTGAGGTTATAGGACCGCCGACTGTTTTTTGTTGTTTTTTTATATTGTTGCATAGTTTTAAAAGCTGGTTCGAAAATGGTGTCCGGTGACTTGAGGTTCGATGGAAAAGTTGTTGTTGTCACTGGTGCTGGAGCAGGTACTTACTTATCAGTTTTTTAACTTGTCGATTTTTATCAATTTTTTTTTAAGTTTAATTTTTTTTAATTTTATAAGTTAACCTAATTTTATTATATTCAAAGCCTTTTTATAAACAAAGTGTGCACATTAGTTTTCATAATTGTTTGAAAATTAAATATTGAAACTATTAAAAAACGTTAAATTGACTGTTATGTCATTGCAGTCAAAATTATAATTTCACTCTGAAAAATTATTTTTAAAGTTTGATAATAATGTGATAAGATATAACAAAGTTCTCAATACATTTTTATTATCAATTTGCAAAAATTAATTTTTCTGTGTCCTTGCTACTGGCAGTTATTTTTACATTAAACTGTAGTATTGTGTTCTATAATCTTTTAAAATTATTCAATTTAAAAGGTCTGGGAAGAGCATATGCACTTTTGTTTGGATCAAAGGGAGCCAGTGTTGTAGTCAATGACTTGGGTGGCAGCAGACATGGAGGTGGTAGCAGCTCCAGAGTTGCAGACACAGTTGTGGATGAGATCCGCAGAAATGGTAAGGTTTTTTTCAACAACCAAATCTTTTAAATATTCATGAATTACATATTTATTTAGTTAAAAAATTTTCATAGGTGGAAAAGCTGTTGCCAATTACGATAATGTTTTGGATGGTGATAAGATAATAAAAACAGCTATTGATAATTTTGGAAGAGTTGATGTCGTTGTAAACAACGCTGGTATTCTTAGAGATAAATCTTTTATTAAAATGACGGATCAGGAATGGGGTAAGTCAACAAAACAATGATTGATTTCTCAATATTCCAATCCAAGTATAATTTAACTATGAATTTTGTAATTTTATTCCAGACATAATCCATGATATTCATTTGAAAGCTTCCATGCGGGTCACAAAAGCTGCCTGGCCATATTTCATGAAGCAACAGTATGGAAAAGTAATTTTAACTTCAAGCAACAGTGGACTTTATGGTAACTTTGGGCAAGCTAATTACAGTGCAGCCAAAATGGGCTTGGTGGGGCTTGCAAATACTTTGGCAATTGAAGGGCAAAAGAAAAACATTTTCACCAATGTAATTGTACCAACAGCAGGGTCCAGACTTACTGAAGATATTATACCACCTGGTCAGTACTCCACTATGAGTATTTTTATAATAACAAAAACAATTTTATTAATCATATAATAACATTTCATATATAGATTTCTTTGAGCAAATCAAGCCAGAACTAATTGCTCCAGTGGTAACTTGGCTGTGTCATGAAGATTGTCAAGAAAATGGTTCAATAATTGAGGCAGCACTTGGGTGGGCAGGAAAATGTAAGAAAAAATCTAAAAAGTTGTATGTTTGAATTATTAAAATCACTTTTGTTATCAGGCCGAATTGTGAGATCTAATGGCTGCATAATGCGCAAAAGTATTGATGACATGGTTACACCTGAAGCTGTCAGGGACAACTGGGCAGCTGTTACAAATATGACTGGTGCTAAATCTTACGACACCATAACTGTAATACTTTAATTTTGAAAATTTGGTTATTAAAATTGTATATTTAATTTAAATTCTTCCAATTTTTTTATAGGATGTTACTGGTGAATTAATGGAAACATTGGAAAAAATAAAATCTGGCAGCTCGTCCAGCAACGTAAGTTTTAAATCAAAACTTTTTAAATCCTTAACTTGAGAATTAAATTTTTTTTTTTTACTTTTATTAGGAATTTATTTATCATACAGACTACCAACATCGAGATTCTATTCTATACGCTCTCGGAGGTAATAAAATTTATTAAACAACAATTCATTAAACAGGATGAAACTGAATTTAATTTTTTATTCAGTTGGAGCTACCAGAATGGAACCCCGAG
Organism: Encarsia formosa; assembly: GCA_038277355.1. Classification (NCBI taxonomy): domain Eukaryota; kingdom Metazoa; phylum Arthropoda; class Insecta; order Hymenoptera; family Aphelinidae; genus Encarsia; species Encarsia formosa. The sequence continues at coordinate 129,517,423 of CM076184.1, forward strand.
ACATCAGATACTTGTACGAAAATCACGAAGATTTTTCGCTTATACCAACTTTTTATGTAACTTTTGGACCAATGGCATGCATGAGTTCTAGTTTCTTGCAAGACAACACCCCTGGATTATCTGTCGATCCTACAAGAGTATGAACAACTATTTTTATTTATTTATACATTTGAGTGTTTTTAGGCCTTTTATGTCAAGTAAAAAATGTACTTATTTTTTTATTCCAGATTCTTCATGGAGAACAGTACCTGGAAGTTTTCAAACCACTTCCCACTGAAGGAAAAGTCGAAAGCCACTTCAAGGTACAAGCGGTCATGGATAAGGGCTCGGGAGCTGTAGTTCTCGTCCAATGTACGTAAATAAACTCAAAATTTGTCAACGAAAAATAAATTTTCAAGAAATAAATCAAATTATTTCAAACAAGCTTCTGTATGTGCCACAAATAAAATTAAAAATTAAAAGGGATCTTCCATTTCTTATAGAATAATGCTCTCAAATCATAATCTTTATGATTTTGAAAAATTTTATTCGATATCTTGGCTCATAAAAGACCGTTTGAAATGATTTTCTTAATTTAAAAATTGAATTATTGCATTAAATTTTTTATAATTTTTTCGTTTAGACGACACGTTCGACAGTGCAACTGGTGACAAACTAGCGTCAAGTCAGATGTCAGTTTTCATTGTCGGGGCTGGGGGCTTCGGTGGTCCACGTAACTCTCCCCACGTAATTCCTTGCGTCGAACCCCCGAAGAGAAAACCTTGCGCCTCGGTGACCCAAAAAACCAGCCGCGATCAAGTTAGTAAATTCGATCGATTTAAATCTAAATTTTTCGTTTTATTAACTGATTATGTTTTCTATTAATATATTATTTTTATGATCTGTTCGATTTTTTTTAAGTCCCCCTTTTTAAACAGATTAATAATTAATTCATTTGGACAATTTTCAGGCTGCTTTGTACAGATTGAGCGGAGATTACAATCCACTCCACATGGACAACGACGTAGCGAGTATGGCTGGTTACAAAGAGCCGATTTTACACGGCTTATGCTCCCTTGGTTTCTCGGTGCGACATGTCTTGCACAGTTACGCCGATGGAGATGTTAATTTGTTGAAATCACTCAAGGTAAAACTCACTGATGTTGCAGATCATAATAAAATACATATTCATCTAAAGAAAAAGTAACGCGGGCTTCGAATCCAAGACCGCTAGATTACGAGTCACTCAACTTTGAGCTTTATTTAGTTAGCCATTGATTTGAAATTCCTCGTGCAAAATTTTACCACTTTATGTTTCAAATTTTACTTAAATATCAATTTTATAGTTTACTCAACATTTTTTTGTATCTATAAATTTTATTATTTTTACAATTGGTTCAATGTAAAAATATTTTCGAGAAAATATTCAATCGGAGAAAATACTTATAATAAATAAATAAGTTAAGTCAATGAAATACAACTTAAAGTACTCTCGCGCGGTTAAAATTAAATGTTTGAATTGTATGAGCAACGTGACCTTACAGTATGTTAATAATATTGTAAATATTTTTTTTTAAACTGCCGCAGCCGAGTGGGTACTTTACACACAAAATAGGTGCGCGCGCAATCAAGGTTGTGGAATGAGTAGGCGAATCGAATCGGCCGAAAGCTTCGCCGTTCGCGAGTGTTTTAACCTCATTTCCTTGTAAATCATACAGACTCCGGCTATTTACTTCCCGGCAGAAAAGCAGACGTCTTTATCGAATTAGGTGTTGTATTTTCGTACAAGTGGTTCATAGTCAAAACATTTTTGTTTTTTTTGTTTTTTTAATTTTTTTTTATCATTACCCATCAAACATGGACTTCATACAAATGTACAGTTTATTAGCTTCAATGAGTATGAGTATTATGTAAAGTGCTCAGAGTACACACAAGAGTTCATAAAAAATTAAAAGCTTGTTTAGAAAAATAATTTTAAAAAACTTGTTACTCATAGATAAATTAGATTTTTAATTTAGGTTATGTGCAGCTTATGAGTATACAAAAGAGTGTAAAAAATAATAAATTTAGAAGCTTGTCACTTGATAAAAATTCGACGATAAAATTAAATTTGTGATTTCAGGTACGGTTTGCTAAGCCTGTGACACCAGGACAAACACTTAGGACGGATATGTGGCGCAACGGAAACCGAATTCACTTCCAAACCACAGTCGTTGAAAATGAATCGAACGTGATAACAGGCGCCTACATGGATCTGAAGGAAGTCAAGACTCCGGCTGTTGTGCCAAACTACTGCTCGGCTGGAAAAAACCTGGAGAGCGATGCAGTTTTTGACCAAATGGGAGACTATGTCAAGTCAAATCCTGAGCAGGTTAAAAAAATCAATGGAGTTTTCCACTATATTGTTACCAAGAATGGGGAACCACAGGCTGATTGGAGTAAGTGTCACATACTAAAATTCATGTTTCTATACTCCTTTTTTTTTTTTTTTTTTTTATAATTTTAGTGAAAAATTTAAGATTAGTTCAAAAAGGAAAATACATGACATTTTTTTTACAGCTCTGGATTTAAAAAAAGGAGTTGTGTACAAAGGAAAGCCAGAAGGAAAAGTTGACACAACCCTGACTATTGATGATAAAGATATGATTCAACTGGTAAGAAGTTGATTTTTTTTCTGCTCTGATGATATTTTTCTTTTATTAAATTTGTTTGGTAATTTTCAGGCTCTGGGTAAATTGAACCCACAAATGGCATTCATGAGAGGTAAACTAAAGATCAAGGGAAACATCATGTTGACCCAAAAGTTGAAGCAGCTGCTTGATGCTAACAAACCAAAGCTATAAATATGACATTTTGAAAATTGGTCAAGAGCAAGGGATTATGCCATGACTTGTGAAGTTACTTGTACTTTTTATTTTATTATTTTAAGTTTGTTGATTTTGTTTTTTTATTTTTTTGTCACTTGTATCATTCCTATTTGTAGATATTAAATTATAATGGGGGTATAAAATAGAATCGGGATTTTTTAATGTTGTTGTAGGATTTTTTTATATTGAAAATAAAAAAAAATTTTGAGGTATTTAAATAATATTTGAATTTATTTATAACATCTCAACTCTTATTCTACAACCTGAATTATCTATAAAATTTAAAGGATGTTGATAAAACTTTGTCAGCACAGAAATTATAAAGAAAAAAAAAATTAATGTTTTGATAATTGATTTGGTTCGTTTTTTCAATGATATTATTTTAAAATACGATTTAAAATACTGAGTGGTCGCATCATTTTCAAGTCGTAAGGTTTTTCACGAATCTTATCGAGTTGAATCGTTCGGATGTCACTTTTTTTACAAAAGTTGTGACACAAATTGCACGTCTTGATATGGTAACCGTACTCGTGATGCGAATCTAAAAATAGAAAATAATATTTATTTTACAGTTATTAATGTATTATTTTGTTGAATTTCTGGTTTACCTTGATTAGACCAAAAAATTTTGTTTCCGTTTACAGCGAAGGGCTCTAACTTTTTCAAGCTTATGACATTTTGTCTGTTGTGACCTTCGTAATCGGCACTTACGATAACTTTTTTATCGGAATCGTCCCATAAAATCCGTTTATTTTCACGATCTATGTCGAAGTGAACCAAATCCTTGCTTGAGACAATGACTTTATTGAAGGTGCTGTCCATTTTAAATGAATAGATCTAACAAAAAATAAAATTATTTAATTTTATAACATTGTATAAACAAATAATAATTGGTGATCAAATTAGCAAAATATTAAAATTTAATTTAAAATCTATATTAATATTATTGTTTCAAATAAATTTAAGTTATTGAATCTCCCTGTTCAGTTTTCATGATATTATAATTATGAAGGGGTCAATAATAAAAAAATTTTTCTTCATTAATTATTAATTTTCTTGAATTATTAATATTTTTGAAGAGAGTTATATTAATATTTTTTAAAAATACTGTATATAATGAAGTAAAAAAGTCTTTTAAACCTAAAATTGATTTTACGTTTTTAACGTTGTTTATTTCCTGTCTGATCTCGGTGAGCACGAAGAAGAGTCCGGATCTGGCGTCGAGGGCGACTTTTTTGACTTTTTCGTCGTCGTCCATGCAATGATCCCGTCCGAGTTTCTCGAGCAGCAAGTCGCAGTCGAAAAAATCCGTCCGGTTTTTCGTTTTCGTGTCTATGGTCCATATTTTGCTGTGATTCCCTTCGTTAACGTAAAATCTGTCAGACGAGGAGTCGTAGGCGATCTTGGTGACGAGTAAAATTGGAGAAAACTTGTAGACGAATTCGTGATCCTTGGTGGCCGAGTCGTCGAGGGGACGGAAAAAAATTCGTCCTTGGTCGTCGATCCAACCGAGACGGTTATTGAGGTAGTCGAAGTCGTAGTCTATGACGTTTTGCGAGCCTATTACGAGCTCCTGATGAGTACTCGTGTCGTTAATTTCGAGTCTCCAGAGATTATCGTTGCTCAGGAAAAACAGTTTGGACGTATCATTTTCTGAAAATACCGGTCTGATGAGTTTTTTTTTTTTTTTTTTTTTTTATTCTTAGGCATTTTTAAACTCACGCAGTAGAATGTTGTTTAAAGATTGTATTATGAGACTATTTCCTCGAGATAATGGGTATTGCACTTAAATTAATATTTTTTTTTTCTTGATTTTTAAATAATTTTTTTATCAAGTTATAATTAAGAATAATTGTAACGTCATTCCAACTATTTAAATAAATAATGATAAATAAAATTATAAAATTTAATATTGATAATTACAATAATTTTTTTTTTTTTTTTCAAATAGTTCCAACATTGTATATAATATGAAATGTTTTTGTATTTAAAATTCAATTTAAAAATAAGAAAACAGTTAAAATTATACTTCCTGTTAAAAATGCCTTTTATACGCCCTTCTAAAGTAATAATCCTCCCTTCAACTCCTACCTTAAGTAAAAACAACCCTTTTTTATCCACATAACCCTTAAATATTTCAAAATAATCCATTTTTAAAAACGTCCCAGAAATAGTAACCTGATATATACATTTTCTGGGACGTCCCAGAATTAGTTGTTTAATATCCTTATATATTATATATATATATACACAAATATAGTATTTTCTGTATTTTTTGGGGGGAAAAAATTCTAATAAACTATTCATGAATATTTATAAATTTTATAATAATATAATCAAACACAACTTAACGTTGTAATAAATCTATGCAGGGACTGATAAATAATACTTATATACATATGAATTAGCTTTATTTCACCAAAAAAAAGATGAAATTTATGTTTTTGATAAATATATCAATGAAATTAATTAGTTACTTTAAATCATCTCAAACTACCCAACTTAATTAGTAAATTTATATTTAAAAAAAAATTCGAACACACTTAGTATTATTTATTTTTTTAAATAAAACCAGAGATTTCATAATGTTTCGACAAACATAAAAACTAAATTAAAAAATTTATAAATATTATATCGTTTAAACTCATTCAAAATTTAATTAAAGAATAATCTTCTGTTTGAAGCAAAAAAAAAGTCTTCATAGAGATAAAAAATAAAAATAAATCAATTAGCTGCTAGCATTTCAAACTCACGTGTACACTCTGCGTTGATAAAACCAAGCGCGACGCTCGCAAACACTTGAATTATCAGCAACATTATTTTTGAATCGAGAAAATTAAAAAAAAAAAAACCGGAGAAAGTTTGCGTAGTGTTTGTCTCGAGGCGACTATTTTGACACTGCGCGACGAACTCAGCTTCTTTTTTGTTTTTTTCTTCATCTTGCACCCACAGCTCTAGGCCCCTATGTTTTTTGGACACTTATTTCGTTGACTCAATTGAGTTGGGCTTAGCCGAGATTTGTCCTTCCCCCTTGTTTACTCGTAGCTTGTTTTTGAGTGTCGTCGCGTCCAAATTGTTTGGGATTAGATATAATCTTTTTTTTTTAATTATTTACTTTTTTTACTTTTTAGATGGAGAAACTTAAATTTAAATAAGGTTCAAACTTTAAAAACATTTTAATTTAAAAAACTTGCATGCAGTTTTTTTTAATTTTTACTATGAATTTTGTTTATTGATTTAAAATAATTTATAAATTATTATGAAAAATAAATTTTCGATGAGGAATTCCAAGTTTTTACAAATCTATTATAAAGTTTTGTACTTTATTTTATGAAAATAATATGAAAAAAAAAAATTTTAGTCAATTGTTGAAATTTATTAGAAAGTATAGTCACAGATTTTTTTGTCTTTTTTCATTATAAGGAATACTAATTTTTGGTATCTCATAAAGTTATGTTTTTGTAAATTCAATAATTCTTGGCTCAACTGATTTAAATTAAACAATAAAGGTCTAATTTGAAAGCTCTTGGATCAAGCTTAGGCACACCTACTTTACTTATTTGTTAGTGAAAATTTCAAGGAAAATTTAATGATTTATTATGAATTTTAGAGATTTTTAAGATTTTTTGCGAACTAAATAACTGAGAAATATTTTTTGAAGGTGTAATTGTTTTTAATTTATCACAATGGTTTAACAATTTTCGAAAAAGTTGTAAATTTTGCTGGATTTATTTTTTTTTTGAAAAAAAAGTGTCTTCCTCCTGCAGATCTTCATGTAGTTTTAGAGATCTTTTTCTTATACAAGCTGATTAATGAACCTACCAATCCTAGTTTCTCTCTCAATTCAATAATTTTACTGAATGGGTCTTTTTACCCGTATGCATGTAACTTTTCTGTAATTTTAGATTTTTTTTATGGTTTTTAAGCCTACTATTCTCAAAAATTCATAAAAAAACGAATAAAATATAAATTTTTAAAACTTTAAGGGTTCAATAAGCTTCGAGCACGAAGGAAAATAAAGCATTCCGAAGGAAAAATCAGTTAGTCTCAAAACCATTAGCAGTCAACACGAAAAAAATAAAAAAATCAAACATCTCAAAAGAAAAAAGGTCCATTAAATCGTCATCCAGTCACTACGAAAAAAAAAAAAAAAAAAAAAAAAAAAAAAAAAACCCATTACCAATATAAAAAAAGAAGGCAACAGCTAGCCGCGCATAAAGTCTAATCCGAGTCTTCAAAACGTCCTCAAAAGGCATTGAATGAACGAAAACAAACCGAGGTTGGGATCGTATCCCTCGGGTATATTTTTTTCATTCACTCGAAAAATCCTAGTTGCGAGGGTCCTGCATGCAAGTGGCTGATCCGCATTGTCCTGACGGATCTATTTCCCAGTGGGTTACGAATAAGAGTAGAGGAAGAAAAAAAATCTGAAATCGGCGCTAGCGAAGCTTCCTTTTTTTTTTTTTTTTTCTTTCCGCGGAGTCTCCGAGGACTCGCTGCGAGTTTTAATATCGGGGATAACCCAGTATTGTTCGTGTTTAGAAATTTGAATTACGCGGTTAACCATGCAGGTATAAAAAGTGTAAAATCAAAAACTCGTTTCTGGCAATTTATTAATAGGATTGAGCCTTTAAAATGTCCAGAATCACTAGTTTCTCGGTAAATCTGTAAGAGTGAGGTTAGCTCAAATCTACTCGAAGCCTAGTAAAAAGTGAGCCACTCTAAGCTAAGAGTGGCTCACTTTTAACTCGATTCGAGTGGATTTTCGTAATTATCACTCGAACAAATTTAGAAGGTTCATTTACCAGGAAAATTTCTCAAGATTGTGGATTCAGAGTTCATTTTTTTTTTTTTTTTTTTTGTTTAGATAAAAATACCGCACTTGAGTTTTATTTAGAATAACGATGCTCGAAATTCCTAAATTTCCCGCATTAAAAAATCATTTATCGCAAGCACGGTTAGTTGAGTTCAGCCGTATGTGCCCATTCGCTCCGTGCGAGTTCGTCCGCGACAACACTTACAGAAAAATCCGAGCTGTAAATTCGAGGTGGCGTAGCGCTGGTGACAACACTTACAGAAAAATCCGGCTGTAAATTCGAGGTGGCGCCACTTACCCGCAAATAATGTCTTGACAAGGCGTTGTAAGTTATATAAATAAATAAAAGTTAGTTAAGTATCACTTTTGGCTGAATATACATCTTTTTTTAAAACCGTATTGTTGTTAATTGATTATTTTTTAAATAAATTTAAATCAAATAAATAAAAGATAAAAGTACTTAGGTAAAAAGCACTTTTTTTCATATGTTTCGCAAAAATAAATTAATTGGTTCAACAAATAAATTCCAATGTTTCAAGCGATGATAAATTATAATGTAGAATCAACTTTGCATTGCCTAGTGGAGAATAATAATGTAGGGTGACTTTGTTTGGATGAATGATGATCCAGGCAGAATGAACAAGATGTTATTTGTTTGAATACATTTATTTAGAACCCGGGGCTCTAGCCTTAATCCGGTTCTGATGTATACACTGAGAAATTAGTGTCAGTCCGACTCTAAAATTCCTGTAACTGCCACAAACTTGTAGCAGAAACCAGACCTTATGGAAAACATTGTTTATAAGTTCCCCAATCTACAAAAAAAAATGATGTTTTTGAGAAAATTAAGTTTTTTGGTTTTTCGAAAAATGGCCGCCATTTTGTTAATTTTCAAAATTTTTCAAAAATTCAAACGGTTTTAAAGAAAACAAATTTACTATCAAAATAAAAAACAGCTATAAAAAATAATAATTTTTGACAAAATGGCGGTGGTTTGGAAAAAAAAGTTTCTTTTTTTCTATAAATTGATGATTTTACCCCAAAACTTTGATTTAATAATTTAATATTATTTAATAATTAAATAATTTTTAAATTTATTTAATTTAATAATAATAAATTTCATACTTCATTTTGAGACCCAAACTGCAAATTTTAGATAATTTGAGATGAAATCGGTCATTTATGGTTAAATGTAATAAAAACTATTTTTTCAATATTTTTGTTGGAATTTTCTTTAATTATGCGTGGTTGGTAAAAATAAGTGAAATAAATAAAATTTAGTTAAAATTAAATTTTATTACAATAAGCTACAAAAACTGGAAAATACGAGAAAATGCGTCTTTAACCTTCCCTCAACCTTCCTTCGCATCGCAGGGGTCGAAGTTAGGAGAGCCGCTTAATCCCTGGTTTGCACACTTTCACAATAATAATATCATCTGACCTGAAACTAATTCAAACTCCCAAAATCCAAACTCACAGTTAACAAAAATATTCACTTAATTTTCATACTTAAATATTACATTCAGCATTGAATAAATCCAACAATTTTGAATATTCATCATCATCAAAACAGTTGATTTAGTAATTAATTTAAAAAAAAGAGAGTCTTATAAATAATTAAAAATTTTCTATCGACACAGGATACGTTCCCGTTAGTTCACACTATATTACCATTAGATTTATTTAGATTTCTAGTCAGTCGGTAAGTTCATAATCGACCCAACGAATGTTAGATGGCGCTGGTATACTCGGTTTAACTAAACGCACCGATCGAAAAACGTATAAATAAAAATTAATATCAAATCAAAATAATTTTTTAATAAATAACAAACCTCACAGGCATAATTTCATATAGTTTTATTATTTATCAAAAATTATTTCTATAAGTTTCATTTAAGCCTCTACTTGGGTGAAGTCGATCAAACGTGTTAAATTTTTTGTCGTTATGTTTTCGTAAAGTTAAATAAATTTTTACTCTATACCGGCCGCTGACCAACAGTTTAATCACGGATGTTGATATAATAAAATTTTTTCATAGCATTTTTTGTGTTTCAAGAATAGGACCCCACACATAATTATATATAACTACCTCGGCATTATTTTTAAAACAAATAAATATACTTGACCCCCAGTCAGGCCGGCCCCCCGAAAAAAATTGTAACCCAGCCCCGAAATTCAAACAAGCGATTAACCCGAAAAAAAAAAAAATTAAACCCGCAAACTGCAAGCCCACGCGCGTACACAATAATTCCCACCCGGCAACTTGACTTCCAAAGCTCGGTGCACAACTCCCGCTATTACGTATCCCACATTGTTTCGAATAAACTCGCACGTTAATCAATAAAGAGCCCGTCGAGTCCTAATAATTGCGGGGGACGTTTGACGCTGCACCCGCGCTGCAATAGGTACAAGCAGCGCTACCTCGAGTCTTCCCCCCCACTCCCCGCTCACCCGTCTTGTATGACCTTAGGACCGACCAATGGGAGATCCCGGTGGGCGTACCCGAGCCCCGCCCTCCTCCCCACCTGGGTAGCACAGCGATCTTAAGTCTTCGCAGGCGCATTTTTCAATTCAGTCTGCTCCAACGTTTCCAACCGTTCGGAACTACCTAAACCTGTTTGAATTACCTCACAAAGTGCTTTGTGTTTTGTTGTGTTATAGAAAACAAAAGGAAAGATAGAGTAGATACCTAGACCAGTAGTCTAAAAGTGTCGATCGAGATGATGAGCTCGCACCTGGGTTTGTTTCCGGGTATGGAGTTGCACCACATGGATCACATGAGCCACCATCATTTGTCGGCTCACGGTCAGCAGCACCCTCACCACCAGGGTATGCCGGGTTCCCACCAGGTGCCATCCGGTCCGGTATCGGCAATGACACCCCAGGAAACCCACATAAAGCGTCCCATGAACGCCTTCATGGTGTGGTCGCGCATACAGCGAAAGAAAATCGCCCAGGAAAACCCGAAGATGCACAACAGCGAGATTTCAAAGCAGCTTGGCCAGAAGTGGAAGCTCCTCACCGAGAAGGACAAGCAACCCTTCATAGACGAAGCCAAGCGACTGAGGACCCAGCACGCCCAGGATCATCCGGACTACAAGTACCGGCCAAGGAGGAAGCCCAAGGTACCGGTCTCCTCGGTACCCAAGACCCCGACGGCGAACTTCTCGAGTTTTCCGATGCCCTCGTACTTCCCCCAGCATCCTATGGACTACCCGCCCATCCCCAACTACTTCGGCTCGGCCTTCGACGCCTTCAAGCTCACCGGGTCCAGGGTCCAGGGCAGTCCTACCGGGGTCCCGACCAGTACCGCCGATGTTGCCAATAACAACAACACCGGGTCCTTTATAAGCAACTTCTACTCGGCACTGTACCCGAGTGGTTCGACAGGGCCTCCAAAAATGCCCTCGCCCTACGGTGTGTACCCAGGTGCGTCGAGTCTGATGTTCCCAGGATCCCAGCACCAGCAGATGGGAGGCGCCAGCAGTGTCAGCCCCAGCAGCAGTCCAGGGTCGACCCCGGCCTCGTCGGCCTCGCCCTCCGGGGTCGCCCTCGATGCCCTCGATCAGCTGAGGCGGCCGGTGCCAGTGTCCGTGCTCTACTAGAGGATCGCGAAGTGAGAAGATAATTAAATAAATAAAAAGACAGTTTTTTTTTCTTTCAATAATTTTTCTTTTGTTTTTTTATAAATATAAATATTTTTGTAAATTATAATTCAGAATAACGCCCGTTGTAACTGTGATTGCGTTAAATTAAGGCAGACGGGAATGGTAACTAGACAATGTGTTAGGTTTATTTATACGATGCAGTTGTTGTTGTGTAACAGAACCAGACTGAAATCGACTAGCATTCTTGTGTTTTATGTGATTAACAGTGATCGATAAATTGTTCTGAACAGTGCATCACTTGTATTTTAAATGAACGTTACCTAAAAAAAAAAAAAATCTGTATTATGTATCTGCTCGTGAACGAGGTTTTCAGTGTGTGTGTGCTGGAGAAAAAAGTTTCACTCAAATACAAATAAAATCTCACTCGTTTTTTTTTATTTTATTTTTTTTATGCGCTTACGCACCTGAATCGATACTGTAGTGGTTATACAGTATAATTTATTATTGACGTATGCAGATGCGTGGATTTATTAATTTTTTTTAGTTTACCTGGACTCGTATTTATTATAAAAAAATAAGTCACGATTTTGTGCGAATGTACTTCGATACTAGGAATGACCATATTGTACAGTATAAAAATAAGTAAATTAATAATTGTATTTATTAGCGTAATCGTCGTGTTAGTTGAATTGACAGGTATAAGATTAATTAGTAGTTTTTAAGAGTGCTGCAGGTTTCGTGCAGTACACTCGAGCTCTGTAAATTGTAGAAAGTTATTAATAAATTGTTATAATTGTAATGATCCCATAAAAATATGATCTTCTCACTTGTCTCTGCACCCATGCACCCACGAATATTCAAAATTAGTTAGTAATTTTTTTTTTCTTGCTTAGCAGTAAATTTTAAATACAAAATATTAATTTTCATTGACACTCATTATTGTCATATTTTTTTTTTTTTTTTTTATTAGTTTAATGTGTTTAATAAAATTAAATCTTTTTATTTAGGAAAAAAAAGTTTTTCAACCTAAATGTCATTTTAACAATCATTATTTCTATTATTTATTTGATATTTTATCCAGCATAAAATTATACTTACTATGAACAATTCTGTATACAAAAAGACATCGATGTCGGTTATTTCCGTCAATAAAAAAAATTTTTATTTTAAATAAATAAAATTTAATCTTTTCTAATTTTTAGGAAAAGTGACTTTGTATTGATGACCCAGGCACGAATAATAACAAGATGTAATTTGTTATAAATTTTTTATTGCAAAACGTTTCAAGGGCATTGCCCTCTTCTTCAGGTGTCCAAACAAAACTATAATATTTTAATAAAAATTAATAATATATAATAAGAATGTTCTTGAAAGTAAAATTTACAAATTATAACATTGCATACAATTAGATAAACATCAAAATAAGATAAAATTAAATATATATATAAGAGTAGAGGTGTGAATACAGAAGTATGAGTAGCGGTTAAATGTTGTTATTATTTAAGCCCGGATCATCAATACAGTAACTTTTCCTATTAATTCACTTCTAGGCAATGCAAAGTTGATCTACAATATTTTCTTATTCTAATGAAGCATATTATTAAGTTAAGTTCAATGAATTTTTGAAAAAAAATATCATATTCTCTTGTATTTAAATTAATTTTTGCTTCAAAACTGAGAAAAAAAAAAAAAAAAGTTAAAATATTCATACGGCTTTGAAAGTGTCTTTTAATAATTCAAGCTGCACTCGAATACCCCCATAAAAAAAAGGATCTCGAGCCCCCAAATGAAATTATCCTTTACAGGGATGTACCGTAGAGAAAAAACAATAAATCAAGTAACTATTAGCGTAGAAATAAACCATCCGCGTTCATTCATCACTCGGTGCGCAGGAAGAAGGAACAAAAAAATGAGAGAAAGGAAGGACCGAGAGATTACATTAGTACAAGCGCGTCGAGAAGTTGACGCAATAATTCACTCTTCGAGCTTCGTCCAACCCCTTCCCAGCCACAATGATCCCAAACTTCTTTCGGGGGTCGCAGGGAAAAAAATAAAATAAAATAAAAAAGGAATATAAATGCCGAAGCGCCACGGGGGGATGACCGGAATTCCTGTGGGCCAAGTGCGATTCTATTCTGAATAATAATAATATAAGTTTTGGGGTTTGGGCTGATTGTTCAGAGTGAGAATCAATTTATTTTATAAACTAATTCTCAAAATTATCAACAGTGTGATGAATTAGTTAAATAATAGTAATCATATTTTAATTAAACAGAATAATTTGATGATAATAATAATTTATAATGATAATAATTATTGTTTAAAATTATTTAGTATTTTTTTTTTTAATTCAAGCAAAGCTAAATATTTACTCTTTTTTGGCAAAACAATTCCTTTTTATTGCAACGTGGAAATCACTTTTATTTATTAGATTCTTTTTAAACAAATCAGAGTTTATTATTTAATAAACTACTAGCTTTGATTTTTATTTTTATGATCTAATGTATATGTTGCTCCAAAAAAAAAAATTTGCACTGTTTAATATTTATTTTATTAAATCAAATTTTATAAAAAATGTTTTATCACAAATCGAAAAATTAGATAATATTTTCGATCAAAGTATTCTTCCATTGAAATAAAGGAAAACTTTCAGCTGCACAATAACACAATAGTATACAAAAGTATAATAGCCTAAGCCCCCAATAAATAACTGGATTTGGATACAATTCTACAATTCTACAATTCTACGTCGATTAGTACAGATATTGTTTAATCACCTGTCCGACCCTAAATCATAGCTTGCTCAGGTACACGAAAGTGAAAGAGTTTTACACCCTCTTCTAAGTTCTAGATTTGACAAAATTCTCTATGTCACTTTCGAGAGCATCAGGTACACCGAAATTTATTCCCCGTAGAGGGCGCCCCTCTATCGGAGACACGTGGCGGTTCTTAAACTGCACCGTTGGCCGACGCAGTCTTCATCCAAAATTTTAGGTTAGAAACTGCTAATTTTTTTTCTTCAAAGATTGACTATCCTAATTTCAGTTTAAAAATTTCTGGATCGTTTTATTGACAGCAGAAAGAGTTCAAAAATATGGTGCTAAAATTTTAAGAAAAAATATTCGGTGGTCTCGTAGTTATTGCGGGTTAACGCGAAACTCAAATTTTGTTCACTTATGTATACTTTTAACCTGCAATAACTCCAAGAACACCGAATACTTTTTCTTAAAATTTTAGCAGCATATTTTTTAACTCTTTCCGCTGTCAATAAAACAATTCAGAAATTTTTAAAATGTTTTGGGTAATCAATCTTTGAAAAAAAAAATTAGCAGTTTCTAACCTTAATTAACCTAAAGCGCCCTCTATGGGGAAGGAATTTCTGTGTACTTGACAGTGCTCTCGAAAGTGACAGAATTTTCCATGTGAAATCCAGAAGAGGACGTAAAATTCTGTCACTTTCGGGCCGACACGCGTGCAGTTCAAGAACCGTCACAGTCTGTGTCTCTGATTGAGGAGCATAGCTGGCGCCCTCGTGCGGCATAAATTTTTCAGTGTATCAGCCTGAATTCATCGATACTCAAAGAATAAAAAAAAATCACTGCATCCACCTGCCCCCGTAAGAATAATAATTTCACACAGGGCGCCCCCAGAGGTGGTTACAAAGGACCCCCCCCCCCCCCCCCGAAAAAAAAATTAGTAGTTACCGCGTTTTTCACACGGGCATTTTCAGACACCCATCAAACGTCACAGTCGTCAAAACTAGGAGGTTTCGTACATTCTCTCGCTCACCCTTTCTCTCGTGGGTACGACCCCTCGATAAGTCACAGTTCGGTGTTGAATTTTTTTGGTGATAGTGTATATATGCGCTCGCAGGGTTTTCTTGACTTACGGCTTTGTTCAGGTAGCTCGAAGAGAGGGGTTTGAAATTATCTAAATTTTATCCCGATTGATCGTTAAACGATTAATAAAAAAAATTTCATTTCAAATAAACTCATTTAAGATAATTTATTTATTAACGTGCAAAGATTTGAAAAAATCAGTTATTTATTTATTTATTTTAGTATGATAATTTTTAATCGTTTCTCAAATAGTGTTACATTTTATTTAAATATTAAAAAATGGAAAGTGGTTTTATTAATTTAATGTAACAAATAATAAATAATCATAACGTGTACTTATTAAATAATTTTAGCTTATTTCATCAGAACTTTTCTTTAAAATTATTCATTACAAATTTTGCAACAGTAGTTAAATTATTATACATTGTTTGATATTTTTTAAATTATTTTATTATTATTTATTTACTCAACTATTCACCAATTCAAATTTAGTAATCTATAAAATTTTTTTTATTAACTTTGTGACCATTATTACATTGATCAAACAATGATTTTTTTCCCTAAATCTGAACTTCTCAAAAGCCCAATTATGAAAATGAAAAAAATAAGAGCTTTATCGAACTTCGAGCACATTGAAAGACAAAGTTGATCGAGCCGCAGTTACAAAATCACTCGGGAATAATCGTCACGCTTGACAATTTATCGAGAATGGCGAGAAGCAGTACAACGGTGTCGGACAAAAAACAAGCCTTTTCCATTTCCATTTCCAAGCCTAATTGTTGTAACGCGAGGTTCGCGGTGGCTCCTCGTCAAAGGGGTTTAATGGGCTTCGTCGCTTGTGAATAGCGAAGCCTAAAAAGGAAGTCTTATATATCAATGCGCCCGTTTCGCGTCCGCCACTTCGATCCATTATAACAGCGCGTACCCATACAACCCTTAACTGTGAAAAACTTTTCGTAAATTAATTTCTTGTAAAACTGATGAATTATCAAGTTTTGTTTTAAATTATTAAGTTTGAAAAATTATCTTTTAAAAGGGGATGCTAATTGTCAAATACCGCGACAAAACAATGCGTTGTGACGAAACCCTTTTACTCGCGGTATCGATCTGTGGCGCTTTCATAGTACTCGACACGTAACTTATCTTTTGTGCTCGTGATTTAACGATTGGTATTGATTTTCTTTGTATTGATAACTGTTTCTCCGCGTACGAATTTTCATAATTATTTCAACGACAATTTACTTAAAATTTATAATATTTACCTCGAATAATTTCTAATTATTGTAACATTTGTGCGAAATGTTTTGTCAAAAAAATACTTTAGGTATTGTTTTATTCTATTAAAATGAACCACAGTTTTACATTCATTGATGAATCTCTGAGTAAATAAATAAACTACAAATTTAGAGATTTTTTTATTATACATAGGTATATATGTAAGGGTCGGTTTTTTATGTCGTTTTTTACAGATTCACTCCTCATATAAAAAGCTTCGCTTCAAAAATATTGTATTTTTCAATATTTAATTGTCAAACTAAATAATTAATAAACACCATACACGTTTTATTCGATTGGCAAAGGTATCACTAATTAATGCTAATTGGAACGAATAATTAGTTACCCCGGTATACTTTATTAAAAATGTCTGTTTAACATATACGAGCTGCTGGAAATTTCAAATGCGTTTCACTCAGCGAAGCTCAATTAACGATTATAGAAGCTTTGAACAAGCCAAAATCAATTTTACTCTTTTTTTTTCTTTTTTCTTTTTCCGCAGCCGATTTTAATGACTAATTGGAAACATTAATGAACGCGTAATGCCTCGGTTACTTTGCCATTTATATTTTAATTGATCAAACACTTTGAAACGACTTCGTAATTTTGCAGCTCGATATAATTAAAATCAAAGGTACAAAAGCGCGAAACGATCAGACCTCACTCGGTTAAATACTCTGCAATAAGTGTTTAATCAATTTTTCTTTAATTAATTTATTTTATTTTATTTTATTTTATTTAAATATACGGGTACAAGACCCATTACAAAATTTCTCTCTGGGAGAATAATAGTAACAGTAGGTATCTATAAAATAAATATTTAATGTTAATTATAATAAACTTAAATTAAACGATAAAATATAATTGTATAACAGTAGTATGAACAGTGTAAACTTAAATTACTAATTTTACAGTACTGCAAGTACCTATATGACAATAATAATTTGGTTAATTTAAATTGAATACAAATTTGTTTTAAGTAGAGTAATAAATATTCCTGATTCTATTTATGAAAATATTGGTATCTTGAATTTGTCTATGACTATCATCAAGATGGTTCCACTTGTCTTTGATTCTAAACGATGAGCTGTGTTTTATTGTGTTTGACTTGGTGATTGAGTTTTCTAGGATGTAATTTGATCTTAGAGTATAATTACATGGTTTTAGAGTAAATACTGATGATTGAGAGAATTCTAGTATATTATTATGGATGTTGTTGTGAGCAAAGAGTAAGTCCTGGTAGTCATGCAGTGCCTTAATTTTTGGAAGGTTAAATTTCTTAGCAATATGTGAATAATCATGTGAATACGGATGCATCGGGGTTTTTGCTTTATAAGCGATGAATCTAAGAATTTTGTGTTGGACAGACTCAAGCCTATTAATTGCATTTGAATAAGTGGGCGACCAAATAACAGAGGCATAAAGTAAGAGTGGCAATACTAATGTTTTATATAGATGTACAATATTCCAAGGGTTTTTGAAGGATTTAGTGGCAAACTTTATGAACCCTAGTTTTCTTGATGCTTTAGTGATTGTTTGATCAATATGGTCTTCAAAGGTAAATTTATTATTGTAAATAACACCAAGATCTCTTACTATTGTCTGTCTTGCAATCGGATCATTTGTGATAGTATAATCAAAGTGGATATAAGTGTTAGATAAATTGAAAGATATAACGTTACATTTTGATAAGTTAAAGGGAAGGTGGTTTTCAATAGACCAGGTGTAAAGAGCGTTAATGTCAGATTGGAGTAGTGAGCAATCGTATGGACTATTTATGGATCTGTATATTTTTAGATCATCTGCAAATAGGAGAATGTATGAGTGTTTTAATACTGTGGTTATATCGTTGATATAAATAATAAATAAGATGGGACCTAGGTGGCTACCTTGTGGGACACCTGATGTTGCAATGTACGGTTCAGATAGTGTATGATTTATTCTCACTCTATATTGTCTGTTAGTAATGTATGATTGTATCCAATTAATTAAATTTGAATTTAATGATAATTTTCTTAATTTGTCTATGAGAATGGAGTGATCAATGCTGTCGAATGCCTTAGAAAAATCTATATAGGCTGCATCTACTTGGTTGGATGAATTTTGATTGAGAGTAGATGATATGAAATCGTTGAAAATAATAAGGTTTGTTAGAATAGATCTTTTTGGCATAAATCCGTGTTGTTCTTTGACAATATTGTGTATGATTAGATTACTGATTTTTTGAGACATAATGTCATCAAAGATTTTGGAAATAGGTGGAATGAGAGATATAGGACGATAATTTGAAATGTTGTTTTTAGAACCTTGTTTATGAATAGGTAAAACATTCGATATTTTCCATGAATCCGGAAAGATCCCTGTAGATAGAGATTGATTAAACAGTGATGTTAGAAAGTTAGTGAGACATGAGCAGCTTTTTACAAGAACTGCAGGTACACCATCTATACCGTCATCGAAGTTTGATTTTAGATCCTTAATTGCTGTTTGAACTTCTATAGTCGTGATTTCTGGTAGTGTTGAGTTATGATCGTTGATGGATTCAATGGGGTTATGTTCGTGGATTTGGTATACTGATTTAAAAAATGAGGCAAAAAGGTTAGTGGTTTCGTCCAGATTTTCAGCTGTGTGATCGTTAAAATACATATTATTTGGTAATGTTTGAGGTTTGGTGAGGGAGCTTAGATAGTTCCAAAATACCTTGGAGTTCTGTTTAACATGCTTCTCAACCGACTCATTGAATTCATCTTTGCACAATTTGGATAATCTCACACAGCAAGCACGTAATCTTTTAAATTCAATATAGTGATTATGGTCTCTTGTTATTTTCCATTTTTTGTGCATTGTCTTCTTTTTAACTATAAGAAATTTTAATTCGTGTGTGAACCAACGGGGAAAATTACTATGGTATAATGGAATCTTTTGTACGTTTTTGCTAACTATATCATGAAGGGTGGTATATAAAAATTTACTATTGTCGTTGATGTCAAAATTGTTGATATTTCTTGAGGATAAGGCTGCATTTAATTTATTATTTATAGTGGTAAAATCTGCTTGTTTGAAGTTGTAGTAATATTGAGTAATTGCAGGGGTGATGTCCGAGTCAAGGTTGAGTCCAAAGAAACATGGTGGATGTGGTGGGTCGATGTTTACTAGATAGTCAGGAGTGCTAATAACTTCAAAGCTCATTGACGTGAAGAATAGATCAAGCGTGTAATTAGTATGAGGGTTTATAGGATAGACTTGAGATAGACCAAATTGTGAAAATGATTCTTTTAAAATTTTGGCAGATTGAGTTAGTGTACTGTTGAGATAACCAATTTTTGTAAAATCCAGAGTATGCTTCTTGAACCAGTTGATGTTGGGGAGGTTATAATCACCAAATAGGCATAGATTATAGTCTGGGTATTGAGTGTTAATATCTTCAACGATGCTTGTGTGCTCAAGATAAATTTTGCAATCAGTTTGAACATGCTGAGGAATATAGATTGTGCCAAAGATGAGTTTTTGATGGTTATAGTTTAACTTTATGAAAATATGTTCGCATGATGATTCTTGTGTGTTACAGATACTGGCTTTAAGGTAGGATTTGGTAGCTATCAGAACTCCACCAGCTCTTGATTTATTGCTGTTATGTGGACCTCTATCATTTCTAAACAGTATGTAGCCAGGGAGGGAGAGCATGGAGTCTGAGAGGTTAGGTTGAAGCCAAGTTTCTGTAATAACTATTACATCTGGTGAGGGTGACGCTGTATAGATATTGTTTTGAAATTGTTCAATCTTGTTAACCAAACTGCGAGCATTTTGGTAGTACACAACTAGCTGGTGCTTTGATTTGACTTCCCGGTAGGATCTTGGTTTTTTGAAGCTTTAACTATCTTAGGAATGGAGTTCATGTAGGTGATACGCCATTGAAAATCTAGGTTACCATTTTTGAGGTTAAGGTCATTACATTTGACTTTTAAGTTTCTAAGATAAGTTCTCTGTGAGCTTGTAAGATCAGATGTAATTTTCACCTGACTAAATTCCTCGTTAGACTTTATATTTTTTATAGATTTGAATATTTTCCTTACCTCATCAGAGTCTTTTAGTGAGATCAGTAGTGGACGTGATTTGTTTACTTCAAATTTTCCAAGTCTTTTAGAGTACAAACCATTAGAAGAGATAGTAGGATCCAGTGAGTTAAGCAACTTGGTGATAATGTTGGTATTATAAACTGTGAGCTCTCTGAAAAATGTCTTTTTATCAGTATCATTCTTAGGTGTGTCCTTATTTAATTCTGGCAGGTTGTAGATTATAATATTTCTTGCCCTTCTTTGTCTTTCAAGCTGTTCAGAGATAATTAAATTAGTGTTTTGTGAAAGTTCTTTGTTATATGACATATTTTTTAGTGTATTTTCAATGTTGGAAACTCTACCTTTTAGGTTATGTATGTCAACCTTATTGTTTTCAATTCTCTTGTTAAAATCAATTAAATGTTGGTTTAGTTTATCTATCTTACCTCCGAGAATTTTATATAATTCAAAATTTGATAAGTCACCCTCTGTGTTGTTATTTAGTGTTGTGTTTGTGTATTCCATGTTGTTATTATTGTTGTGGTGCTGTAGGTCTTCAAGGTGGCTTTGATGGAGAACGTCGTCACATGTTGTAAAGTGCTGGACCTGGGGGTTCGGAGATCCACAGCACAGCTGGAAAGTTCCATCGTCGTTGGGGTGACTTCTTGAGACGCACCCTGGGTGGTAAGCAGCTCCACATCCAGTGCAGTAAGAAGCGCGCGATAACGTTTGTTGCGTCATAGGGGGACGATCAGGTGGACAGCGATTGCAATATATTTGTGTGGATGATGGCTGGGACGTCTCAAAATAATCAGGATTATTACCTTGAGAGGTCCTGGACCATCTTCTGTTTTGTGTAATCCGTTGTGTTGAGTTGCCACCACCACGACTCCCTCCTCGTGGCATTTTGTAGGTTATGTGGACGTTATGTACGATGAATAAGTGATTAGTGTGTTTATTGTTGTGTTTTTATGAATTTAATAATTTTGAGGTGTTATTGTTATGATAGAACCCTATTACTCTATTTAAAAAATAATTCAACTTGTTGTAATAAGCTTAGATTTATGAGCGAGTTGAAAACACTGTTCACTGCGCTATGGCGCCAAATTTATGATGTATTTTTTTTTAGTTTCGTAAAAAAATTTCAGATATTTTTATTGAGTCATAATACAAATGTATATCTTAATTATAACTAGTTTTTGATCAATAAAATGGTCAATTTTCAAAATTTTAATAAATTTGGTGTTTTGACCTTCTGGCATATTTTCTGGATTTGGGTGAAGACGAAGATTCTTCTCTATAGCTCTTGTTTTTTGAAATATTTAAAGTTTCTCATATTAGTAACTTTTCCACTGTCATAGGGATGTCGATCAGGTAACGGTTTTCCTTTTGAGTACACAGTGCTCCAAGTGTTACGTGGAACAACATCTTTACGTAATCGTATAATTGGAAATAAATCTCGATGTTTCGCAATGAATTCTTTAATGTTGTCTTCAGTTTGTTGCGACAATTCTAAACGTGTAATAGATAGTAACGTTTTGCCAATAACTGTTTCTGGCCGACGCAGCGCAAGGTATATAATGTCAACTGCAAGGATAGTCCCACCAACATGGACTTATTTTCTTGCGAAGATTCCTGAAACAATAACATAAATAAATTAAAAAAAATTGTTAAATATTAGTTTTTTTTTTTTTTTTTCAAAAACATTAAAAATCTTACCTAAATATGTCAAAACTCAAAATAAACTTTAGTTTGTTTTCTGTGGTAACTATTACACCTGTATCGACGGACAAGATTTTGAGAATGTGTTTGGAATAGTTTGCTATCATGTCAACTGTGTTTTTTTTTAAATTTATATCATCAAGCGAGAACTCCTCGTTTTTTCCTGAGCTCCCAGCTCCAATTAAACTTTTTTTGTAATTTTCTCTTTCCTCATTATACTCACTTTCTTCTCTGACTTTACCTTCATCGTGTTCTAGCAAATAAACGTCAGGATCCTTTCATGTATTAGTGTTCATACATAATTTTATTAAAGACGTAAAATAAAATAAAATCTTAAGTTGTATGGAGGAAGAGAAATTATTTTAATAATTATTTTTATTATTTATCGAATAAGAATTTATTTTAATTTATCGAAGAAATTAGAAATAAATAAAATATATCTGTTTGTATTACTCATAAATAAGGTAATTGTCGTAAATTTTTCATTTAGGAAAATTGGTGGTTGTTTTAATATTATTTTTACTTTTATTTGTATATTAGTAAAATTTTTAAATATTAAAGTAATATCCCAAACTATGTCAGGCCTACCACCCTTCAAATAAAAAACAACCAAAAATAAATAAACGATTTTTAATTAAAAAACAACGTGAGTGGTAAAAAGTCACAAGAGCAAACAAACCATGTCCCTGCAGCGAAATTTTTTAGGCCAGGTAACGAGGTACTAATAAGCCAAATATTCCTCATTCCCTAGGCGTTGACGGACTGTCACGGGTGAAACATTTCTCGGTCAATGTTTGCCCCGAAACTATTCACCGGGGTCAGCTTCCGGAACCGGAATTTTATGTTTTTTTTTTTTTTTCGTCTTCTAAATTCATGGCCGGGGATCTTTTACAAAAAAAAAAGGTCCCTGTTTGCACTGGTGGAGCAGCGAGTGTTTACCCGCGACTTTTTGCGCTACCGTTCAGACTTTCGTGGAACTTTTTTTTATTTAGCCCGAAACGAGTAATTAGACTCGAATGGGGGCCCGGTACTGGTTTTTATTTGCTCGCATTTATTAGATGCTCGTTAAAGAATCGTTTATGACGGATTCTAATCACTGGAGTTTCGAGTTGATCCTGACAGTGGTAATATGCTTGTCTAAAAGATTAAGCCGTGCGTGTCTCGGTGAAACCACGAATGGTTCATCAAATTAGTCACGGTTCGAAGGATTTCACTTACTTGGATAGTTCTAGTACTGTTCAAATTTACGGAAATGTGATCTACATTAGAAAACTTATACTCTATTATGATCTGTAAAAACTGAAATTTTTATAGTTTATATTTATGTAGGTATACCTAATATGGCCACTCCTGATATTTTGATTATGCTTTCTTGGGAACCTACCATAATGGTAAAAAAAGGTCTACAAAGTGCAATAATGAAGTTTTAAAATATTTTAGGTTGCCCTATCCAAAAGTGGTTTTTAATGCCTCTGTTCTTATATTTGTTAATGAAATCTAAAGCTCCCATAAAAAAAAATAATTGATCGACTCGATTCCCCATCTAATTCAGGTTCTAAAATAGTTTTTACATTTTTGCCAATTCATTTTCTATCAAATAGAAATTTCTACCTTTTATTAACACTAGTGTGATGAATTCTATCTGTAAGCTTGGCTACATAATGATCAAACTTACTTAGAATTAAAAAATTAGGCTTTGAAGTGCAATTTAATCTTTCTCAGAAAAATTTAATATAAAAATCAATTTTAGAACATTTTTTTAGTCTAGAATCTAGTCTTGAATTCTCTTTATTTTATTTGATACAGTTGAATTCAGAATCAAAACATATTTGAAATCGACTGTGGTGCTTGGTGTCTAAAAAAACTATTTTTTGGTAAATCTATAAATATGCAGTGCATTAATCTATCGTAAACAGCCACATTATAAGCTTTAGCTTTCAGAGTTTTATTTCGGTATAACTTTTACTTCAGTCCGATGAGCTGCAATACAAACTGTTTTATCAGCTCACGAAAAATCGAAATCTCATTTTATTACAAAAAAAAACCTTAGCCCAAAATCTGCCTTGAATAGAGTCACAATAGACAGACATTCCCGCGAATTTTGAAATCTTTAAATCAAACAAGCTTGCTTGGGCTGTGTAAAAAAATTCCTAGGTGCAGGTATTTCTTCGAAAAAAAAGTATCCCCCCCCCTTTTAAAGTTTTCACCGTGGCTATGGGTTTTGTGGTCCGCAATTAACGGGTTGACAAATTCAACGTCCTAAGAATTATCACGCGGTTTTAGCGCAAACACTGTCGCTCACAGGACAAACACATTGGTTATTATAACCGCGAGTTTTTCGTCACTTAACCCCTGAATTGAAAGAGGCTAACGTGTTTGCAGATGATAATGATAAGTTTGTGGATGTTTTCGCGCGGATTGTTTGGTCGCTAAATTAACGAACGACTCCCGTCTTGCGTCTCGCTAACTTCCGTTCGTTTGCGCGGGATTTTTAAATAATGTATATTTTATGTTCGAGCCAAGATGTTTTTGTCAAATTTTGAAAGAAGACACACATTTATGAAAAAAAAGAGCTTCGATGGTAAAATTAACTGAAACTTCAAAATCATGTAGTTTAGGGCAAACCCTTTTACAAATAATTTTTCTAAACAAATGGGTTTTTACGCTTAGATCTAAATTATCTAAATTTGCATAACAATGTCAATAAAAAAGTGATTAAACGGTGATTAAACTCGATCTCATAGTGACTGTACACTTTTGGGATACACTTCAAACAAAAATTTTAACTTTTTTCAAACTCATAATCCAACCACTTAGTAAACAAAGTCCAACAAAGGTCTTTGAAAACGAGAGAGAGAGAGAAAGAGAGAAAAAAAGTCAGATAAAGTACCCGAGATTCGTCGAAACGGAGAACAACGAATTTTTTGTCGCGGGAGCGCGTGCGCGTAAGGACGTAAATTATGGGGCGTGCATGAATCGTGTTTCCTTTTGACAATACAACCAGTACAAGCCAAGCCGGATTAGCGCCTCTTTTTTTTTTTTTCTCTCTCTTTTTACGGTCCATTTTGTTTATGTACATTTAACACGGCTCCTTTCGGCCGTCTATTTTTGTAGTGATTGTGCTTAAAAGCCTAATGTGTAAAGAATGAGTTTGACGACCGAGCAGGGCCTGTATAGAGGTTTGGAAGCTATTTTGGCAAGTCAAAGTTGACATACCTCGGCCGACTAATTTACGATCATTTTTTTTATGACCGTGTTCGGGTTCGACGAGTTTTTATTTTGACTTGTTTATTCGAATGCAAAGTTTTTTGCTTGCATGTTGTTCTAAGAATTTGACTACATCACTTTTTTCTGTATCTTATGTATACGTACTTCATGTTGCGTATACTTACTCTAATAATTTTAAAAAGTTTAAATTTTGGGGAAAAAATAGTGATATCAGTATGTTTTTATACAACTAAAAAAAAAATGTTCGTTTTAAAAAGCATTATATCGATGGTCCCAGCGAAGAAAAACCTTAGCTCAAAATCTGCCACGAATAAAGTTACAGTGAGGCGACTTTTGATTACTAAAATATATCTCAAAAACTTTATTTATTATTTTAGCCTGCAGAAAAAAAATGTTAAAATGACCTTTGCTACCAATCCTTTGATATAATATAATGAAAAAAAAAATTTCAGCATACCAGCCACGAATAAAATGACTCCTTGCGGTACTTTATAAGCTGAAAACTTAGAGTCATTTTATTCGTGGCTAGTGCGTCGAAAATTTTTTTTTACAATGATATATCATCGGTATGGTAGCAAGGATCATTTTAACATTTTTTGCAGCAATCTGATATAATAAATAAAGTGATTTAGAGATGATTTTAATCGTCAAAAGTACATCCATTGTAACGTTATTCGTGTCAGACTTTGGACCAAGGTTTTTCTTCGCTGGGATCATTGATATTGTCACAAGTCTTATATAATCTTTTCAAATAGAATTAAGTTTTCAGTTAACTAAAAAACTAATCAAAAAAATTATTAACCTTTCAAACTTCAAAACTGATGTGTTCAAAATTTATTCACACCGTTTATCTAGTAGCACAGCCCCTGAAAAACAGAAAAAAAATCAAACTCCACACACTCGAAAACGAAAGAAAGACCCTAATTTAATCAGGCACTCGATCAAAAGGGCTCCCACAAATGTAAACTGTCACCCCATAGCAATAATTACGGTACACTCGTGACAATGCCCGGTCGGTTAATGCCATTAGGCTTGAAACCCCGGGTATCATCATCATCATCGTCGTCGTCGTCAACCCCCGTAAAGAGAGATCTAGGTGTTTGTCGATCGTTCGAGCGCACCTTAATCCCCCGATTGAGAATTCTGGTAAGGATGACACAATGCGGCGGTTTCGACAGACCGGATTATACCCGAAGAGCAGATGCACTGTTTTTTTTTTTTTTATTCATTCGGCATTCAAAGCCCTGTTGTTGGAAGAATAGTGTCGGTAACAATCGGAAGCCTCTTGATTGCAGCTTACAGCCTCGGTGTTTGCTCTGTACGGGAGACCCGGGGATCGATTAAAACTCATTTGGATCTTTTTTTTAACGCATCGTGAAGGTTTTGACTCAAAATGTAAATCGCGATTGATGAGTTACGAAAAGATACTTAACAATGTTTAATTTTTCTAGTAAGTCTCAAAGAAAATCTTAATTTTTTTCATTTTTTTAATGAATACTATGGATAGTGATTTAAATCTTTTTTTGAGGTTAGGTCAATTAATAAAAATAATTTTATAACTTTGAATTTATTAATGTATAATCTACAAATGATAATAATAAAATTACTTTTAATCAAAAACATATACCTATATATTTTCAGAACTAGTCAAATGTGAAGCTGAAATCGCGACTTGACTCGCGTAGTCAAAGATAAACCATCATAAGTTTTGGCAGACTCAAAGACAGGTCACAAAATTTCAACACTTAAATTAATCTCAAGTTTAAAATTTAAATTGTATAAAATGAAGTTTCCACGTGATCTTCCAGAGATTCTTATGCACTATACCCACGAAAACTCCAATTTCGAAAGTAAGGACCTAATCGAATCTTGATTAGCGTTGTAGTTGCAAGAGTAATCAAGTTGTCTTAAGAAAAAAAATTCTCGTATCCAATGTGCACTTGATTCAATTGATATTCCTGTAGAAAGTGAAACAGCTGAGAATTTTAAAATCCCAGATCTTGAAAGAATTTAATTCTCAAATTATCTGTGACAACCTCACATCAGTTTCTTTTCTAAAATTACTATTACGACAACTTCTGGGGTTAAAACATTTCAGCAGTGTATTCTGAAAAAACAATCCATATTTTAGAGTCTTATCGAGTATTTATTTATTTCTTTGACCATACCTTAAAAGCTTCTCGAAATTTCGTCGACATCATGTTGTAGATTATTGGGTTTATTACCGAAGATAAGTAATAAAAGAACTCTTGTATATTGTACGGGTGAATACCAAATTTTTCAATCATTTTTTCAAGCGGAGAGGATTTTTTGAAAAACTTCAATACTCGTAGAACCAAAGTGGGCATCCAGCAAACTATGAACGCTCCAACCAAAACCACTGGAATAAAAAATAATAAACATTTGTCAACATCA
Source organism: Encarsia formosa (assembly GCA_038277355.1). Taxonomy (NCBI): domain Eukaryota; kingdom Metazoa; phylum Arthropoda; class Insecta; order Hymenoptera; family Aphelinidae; genus Encarsia; species Encarsia formosa. The sequence goes on from CM076184.1 coordinate 129,545,227, forward strand.
ATTTCATTACATAATGAAAACAATGTTTTAGTCCAAACGTAAGTCCTTACTCAGCATTTTCGGGGCTCGTCGACTCGACCGTCTAGCACCGCAGCTCCTGACTTTTTCCCCAGACCTTTTCAGTTTTATTCCTGTCAACGCGTACATTACCGATATGACGATCATGGGAACAAGAAAGAACGTCAGCGATACCATTGTGACGATATTTCGGCCCGAATCGGTTACGATGAAGCAGTTGGTCAAGCTGGGATCTACGAAGCTGTGAACCACGCCGAGTTGAAAACTCACGGGCGCGCTGCAGACGATCCCGAGCCCCCAGATCACGATTATCGCCAAGTTGGCCCGAAATTTTCCTGACGACTTGTACTTGAAGGCCACCAGTGGGTGACATATCCCCACGTATCTTTCGATGCTCAGAACGCTCACCGTCATCGTCATCACGCTTATCGGTATCTTGGTCATCAGAAATCTGAAGATTACGTTTGGTAAGAAAAGACACAAAATTGAAAACAAATAATTAATTTTACATATTACCGCCAAAATGCTTTGTAAAGTCACGTGGCACAGAAATCTACCACCAAAGATGCTGATTTAAATTAATGTAAGAAAAAAAAGCTTAGTTTCATCAAAATTATTTGTTCATATCTGAGCCAATCTGACGTCAAAAGTTGATATATTTTGGCGGGAATTCAAAATTAATTACTGAGTACAGTACACTCAGTCTTGCTCACTGTCTACACGAGTAAAAAATAAATGAATAAATAAATAAGTAAACGTACATTATTTGGCACATCAGGTCGGTGTCGAACTGTAAAAACTGGTAATAAATTGGACAACCGAACAGTAGAATCATCAAATCCGACGAGGCTAAATTGAGCAGGTATCGATTGGTGGCTGTATTCATGCATTCGTGGCTAAGTATCACGATGCAAGAAACAATGTTACCGATAACTCCGATTGTTTGCATGAATATGTAGATCACAACCATGGGTAACGAGTAGTGATGATAATCAGCATCGAAATTTCTTAAACGCAATATTGAGATGTTAACCATTTTGATACTTTTTATTATTATTTTTACAATTAAAAACTGTAACAAAAACACGTGCTGGTACCGAAAGCTACCAAACGACTGTCAACTAAGTATGAGAAGTCTTTTGTGGTCCTACAATCAAAGACTGTAATCGTTTGGATAAATTTTTGGATCATTAAAAATGCTCAAGAGACCGGAACTTCAATAATTATTCTTCATTGTCATTGAAATGATTATGGGAAACTATGCTTTTGTGTTAAAATAATACTTCCTTTTTGGTTTTAAACTCAAAAAAAAATGATGATTCTTTGTAGAGCCGTGGGTAAACACAAAAACTTTCTTATAAAGCACTTTGATAAATTTTTCAAAAATTAATAAAAAAACTATCAACTACAAAGAATTGAGAAAAAAAATAAAATAAAATAAAAAAACAGTCAATCAGGCTTGAATTTAAGCCGGCTCGTCCAAAAAATTTATACTCAAACTAAAAAAAAAAAAAAAAAAAAACTGTCACCACTCGAAATAATTTAATTCTTCAAAATTTCGCATGACTACCCGAAAACAAGGAGGCTCGGGGTAATAAAAAAGGAAGGTAAGTATCATCCCTTCCGCGCGATAAAGGCGCCAATCGGTCGAACGGAGGAGGATCAAAGGGGGGGGGGGTGCATTGTCGGGTAATGTCATCCCGGGCATTGTAAGGGACGAGCCTGGGCACAATGGGCTGGAGCTATTAACCCATACGGGAACAACGAGCCGACGGTTTGTTCGGATCTCATTGTCCTCGTAAACTCGCGCGCGCGCTCGATTATTTAACCCTGCCAAAGGCTATTTTGATCTAGGCACGTTGACGCTTATTAGTACGGACGTGTCCGACGCTTGTGTGGACCGCTTTGTTTTTACCTGGGTTCTGATTGCTTTATTGTTTCGAGTATTCGAGTACAAGGTGTAAAGTTCATTTTTATCATACAATTCGGTAATTAAATTTTGTTTACAGTTTATATTTTTATTGAATTGACTGAATTAATTAGAATTATGTAAAAAAAATGTGTAATTGTTTATATAGTTTCAGCGGTATTTTTCGTCAAGTCTCTAGCGACATTCATAGAAATTGACTTTTTTTTCTACCCCTGCTGTTGAAAGTAAACTTAATTTGTTAAAATTCTTATCAAAAAACACTTTTTTATCGTTTAAAGTATAAATAGAAATAGCCAAAAATTTGTATGTATTGAAGCGGATAATTACATTGTTCAACCAGGTAGTATCAAACTTAATAAGACCTATAATTTGTTGTATCGATGCGAAATTGAACTTGCTTCAAAATAAAATTCAATATGCATTATTATAACTATAATGCCCGTATGACAATTTTTCATCAATACTACAGTAGTCAGTTTAATATTAGTATTTTCTTTAAAAATTAAAATAACTTAACCTAAAAAATTATGCACTTTACTCGTAAAACTGGTAAATTTAAAATTTTTATTTACGTTAGATCACAATATCTATAAATGCATTGTTTCGAATAGTCAACTGGAGGAAAGACTTTTTTGCAAAACCAAATTGTAAATAATTTATTGTAAAAAATAAAAACCTAACCTCAAAATTGACTCTTCGATTCTCAAAATCACCAAACGATCCACTTCAATTTAGATAAATGCACGCACTCGTACCAACTGCAAGCTCAAATTGGCTGTACTGAGGTAAAAAAGCTAAGCAGCTTATTTTCGACAGAAAAAGAGAGAAGGTTTTTAAATTTGAATCCGGCACTCGTGTGTTAATGAAATAAACTTCCGAGGGCGTTAATCGCATTAATAAACACGAGTGAATGCCGAGGGTGGGTACACCTCTGGAGTGGCTCGCGCACACTAATTAAGGAGCTGCTGCCCCGGACTCGAAATAATTCACGAGGGGGATGACCAGCCCCCGTCGACGCTTTTCTCTCTCTTCGCTTTGAGGAATTATCTTACGATGGTTAATTTAAATCCACTTCATCGTTTTGGATGGAAGAGGTCATCTTGATTAATTACCGGGCGTTTACTGTTCTACCTAATTGGAAAAATTAAACTTTTTTTTCTTAATAATTACTCAGACCAGTAGTAAGGTCAGTGTAGGTGCTGACCAGTGGTTTTGAGGTCAAATTAGGGGTTAAGTACCAATTAGAGCGGCAAAGTAGGAGATACAGCTGATAATAAGGCTTTTTCATAAGCAGACGACATCTTTCAGTTTGGCGTAGACCAAACGATATTTTACAGTTTTATTTAATTTTCCAAACTTTTTAAATGTTTTTAGTTACTATTTTCAAATCTTGTCACTTTTTCTATATATCTCTGACAACTTGAAGAAAAATTTATTTTTTAACACTCAAAAGACATTTTCAAAATCTTTGTTTTACCTAGAGCTTTTGACCCAGAGCTAAAAATATTAAGTGCATTAAAATGACTTTTCTAATTTTTGTATCTATTTTTTTTAGGCCTTTATGAATTTTAAAATTGAATGAAACAAAAAGTTTAAACCAGATTCGTGATTAAGCCGATAAAATAAACAGTTTTTTTTTAACGGCTTACAAAAGGTTAGAAAGTCGTCTGCTTGTGAAAAAGCCTTATCGTATTTTCAATTTTACCAGTGTATTCAAATGTCAGGAGGGTTTAAATTACTTTAAAAACTTTGAATCCTCAAACTTTAAATCGCACTTTATATAGATTGAATGTTTTTGGAAAACCTTAAAAATTATAATTCAACAGGTTATTGAAAAAGCATTGTATTTCTAAAAATCAACAAAAGTGAATTTTTAAAACAGCCAACAGAATTTCTGAAAAATAAAATAAAATCCCATCAGTTTTACGTCGCCCAGTTATCGAGCAGCACATCCCTAAATATAATAAGCACGGTCCCGTCCCGGGAACTCGTAGTTCTTTTTTTTTTTGAAATAAAAATCTGACGAGTGACGCGTCAGGAAATGAAGGCACCAGATTTTAAATTGGAAAAATAACGCTTGGGAGGGGGGGCGGGGGTCGTTTTAAAAAAGAAGATAAGTTAGAGCGATATCGGTCACTTTTTCGATCGAATCGGACTTCTCTACCCTTTGGAAAAATTTTTAACGTTAATATTGAAATTTCATGTCGATATGTGGGGAAAAAAATGATACGTTCGCGGGGTGTGGGAAAAATCATTCGAGTCATTTTTTTCGAAGGACAGCCGATGGAACAAATTTTTTTTCATTAGCAGCCGGAACACGAGTTATTTGTACGGGGTGTCTTTATTTTTCAATAAAAGTGTTGATTCTCTTTACTATTTAAATTATTAAATTTTTTTAAGCCTGCTAAAACCTTTTTTACTCTATACAGAATAATTATCTAAATAATGATAAACAGTTTTTACAGAAACAATTTTACCTTGGCCGAAAATTTGCCACGAAAAAAGTTACAGTTGATAGGTACTTTTGGCCAATAAGATATCTTTAAAAAGCTTGTTTATTTTTAGCCTGCGACCAAAAATGTTAAAATGACATTTTCTATCAAGCCAAGAGAAATACTATAATAATAAAAAAAAATTTTGACGTATTAGCATAAAATGACAATGAGGTTTCAGTTTACAATAGAAAAAAAATTTTCATTATAATTTCTTCAATGGAAAAACCAATCATGAAAAAACCAACATTATTTTTGGTTTTCGATGTACTTAAAAATGTTTGACGTTATTTCGAAGACAAAGGCAAGTCTCTACCTCTGTGTAAAATCGGAAAGAAAACCCCTTGAAAAAACAAACAAGTACGGTCGGGTCGGCAAGTATCATCCGTAGTAATTAGCGGTCTAAATCGAAATCCCTCGGACAAAACCAACGAGCGATGCCGTTAATCGAGGACTTTTTTTTTTTTTTTTTTTAAAGATAATACGAATCGAAGGGAGATAAGAACGAAAGGAGATTTCTTCCTAATCACTTTTCGTGTTTGTACACTCCGCAGATGAGAATCTTCCTCAATCGAAAATTGTCTTTATTCTTCTTTTTCGAGTGCCACAACGGAAACTCGCTGACGACGGGACTGTCGTCCTTTAGAATCTTTACTTTTTTTTACCCTGGTGTGTGTGCTTTGGTCTCGACCTTTTATTAAAACCTTTTTTTTAAAGAAGGGCTCGTTTGGAGACGGGAGAAATTGAGAATTATAAAGATAAATTGTATTTTACGGGGAAAAAGTCCTTTTTTTTCGTTGAGAGTGGAAAAGTGAAAAAATTAGAAAGATTTTCAAAAAAAAAAATGGAAAAAAATACGAAATCAGATGATGAAAAACAATAATACTTTTCAATCATATTGTTTTGATTGTTTATTCATATGTTAATCGCAAGTTTTTGGCTTGAAAAGGGTGTTAATTAGGGTTTTACAATAGTGCAATAATAGTATTGACATTGTATTGCACTGTATTGGCGGTTGATATCAATGCAATATTAAATTCAACCAGGGGTGGAACAACCCTTCGAAGCAAAGGGGTGTCCTGAGGTCAAGCCTTCCCATCTCCTAGCAAAAAAAGTTTTAATTTCTAAAAAAAAAAAAGACTAGTTAACGAACCGGCTATGGCACCGATGATGAAGACGGTAACCGAAAATGCTGAGACGGGGTGGGTTCTTGGACGGCGTATGCTCAATGTATAAATTACAAATCATGGCATAGTTTAATGTATAATAAGTGTTTATTAATTCACGTGACATATTATAGTTTAATTAATAAGTCGACTTTCTAACATCGTTCTGCGTAACCACGTAACCCAGGGTTATGTGGCTTTAAGGTTAGGGGATGATTCAACGTGGATTATTTGGGTTATAATAGGGTAATAATAGGGGTTGTCAACCTTTATGCTGATATGGTTATTATGGTTTTTTTTTTTTGATACTGTAATCAAATAAGCAACCAAAATTTGTAAATTTGAAATAGTTGACAACCCTATTCTACTCGACACCTAGGGTTATGTGGGTTATTGGTTAATAAATCAACTCATTTTGGAAGTTCTACGCTAGGGGCGGACATGACACCCACTGAAAAGTTTAGGGGGTGTCATGTCCGCCCCCGTTGTTACACGCCTGAAGACAACTATTGAACTTCAGTATAAATTTTAAAGCACCAATAGTATTGACTTCAATACTTACAATTGAAGACAATTCTATTGGTCGAACTAGGAAATTAGAAATACAATAATGTACACCTTGCACCAAACGACTCGAAAACAAATAAACGTCAAGCTAATTGCCAGATCACAGCCTTATTATAAATTACACAAAAATCCAAAGACAAGAGACCACGTCGAGAGAAATCGAATGGAAGAAAATAATTTTTCAACATCGAAATTTTGTTAACTTGGTTTTAACTTTTAACTTTATTGTTAAAGATGTATTGTGTATTTTATACTTAGTTTCTTATATTGTTGCCTATTACGTCAAAGTATTATATTTTAGTGAGTTGTAAAAATGTAAATCTCATACGAGTATAATAGGGTTACATTCCTTTACTCGGAAAATAAATACTTTGAATTTAGCCGATAAAGTTTTCAGATTTCGGTATACCAGCCAATACTCTGAATAATATTTTGAATAAAAAAGAGAAATATTTAGCTGCTGTCAATGAAGGAGATTTTCAGCCTAAAAGAAAGGGTATGAAATGCTCAAAAGAGCCGTAGTTCAGTTCACAACAGATTTAAGTTCTTCCCAGCCTGAATTTCCCATTTCTGGTGAAGTACTTCAAGAAAAAACCCGGTCTTATGCAGTTGAATTAGGATATGAAAACTTTATCGCCAGCTCTGGTTGGCTTAAAAATTTCAAAAAAAAGAAATGGCTTGATGGTTGCAGCGAATATGTCAGGAACTGAAAAATTACCTTTGCTCGTCATTGGCAAATCAAAAAATCTTCATTATTTTGGTAAAAGAGGAGTCAGGTCACTTCTGATTACTTATACCAACAATAAGAGAGCTTGGATGAGCAGCGAATAGTACGAAATAAAATCGAATCGATCAATTTTATAGCCAAAAAATAAAAATACTTTTATTGGTTGACAACTACCCTCCTCACCCTAAACTGTTAAAACGTAAACTTTGAGCTGTAACAGTAACTCATTTTCCACTGTATGTAATAAAAAAAGATTTACTCTAACATTTTTTGTTTTTTCAATCAATAACAAAATGCTGAAAGTAGCGATTTTTCATAACTAGGATCTTCAACCTTACTTGAATTTGCTAATGACGTCTCAAAATTTTCCACTAAAATTGACCGATTTTTTTACTTTTACCCAGATACCAATATCAATATAGGCAATACAATAGTAAGATTTTTCACATTTTTAAACATATAAGCAATTTCAAGTCAAACTATTGTATTTCATTGGCATTGGGAAACGCCACCAATTTAAATCAATAAACTTACAGCGCAAAATCCTATAAACTTCCAAATATAAAAATCAAATAAACCTCTCTAAAAAAAGTAAATTTTTTTTCTAACCGAGGGAAACAAAAGCTTCTACCGTCCCTGTCTCCCGATAACGAAAGCTCGGTAATTCCCGCCGTTCCGAAAAGTAGTCCCGGTTAAACGCGGATTGTCGTAATCCCACACATACTTCCGTAATAAACAAGTAGTTCTTGGTCCGACAATAGTCGGACGGTAGTATAAACTCGTCTCATTCTCCCCGATGTTTCGGCTCAATTTGGCAGTGACTACTTTTCAATCGGTCGGCAAGAGCTTCCCTGTTTTTAATGAACGTGCTCTTTGTTTACTTTGGAGAGAGGCCAAATGAGTTCTTAGGTGCGTGCACTGCGCCCCCTTTTTGGCAAGGAGATAATGAATAACGACGGTTTTTCGGGACTGTATTTTCTGGTTGGCTGAAAGTGCCCCCCTTTTTTCGGCAGCGCGGCTATTGGTCCGAAGCTTTTTTTTTTGGGGATACTCGGGCGCAGGGAGTTTTATACGCGATAACAAAGATGGGCTTTTTCGGAGGTCTATACGTCTGATTTCCTACAAAGAGTAAAATTGTAAAAAAAAATAAAAATTTATTTTTAATTTGTTGTTGCTGGCTAAAAGTGCAGGATTTTAAATTATGAGTATCCCTGATTAGTGAGTTTTTTTAAAATAAAAGTAACCCTTCCAGACCGGATATTTCACCAGATCAGTGCTTATTTTGAAGGTATCCAAAGTGTAAAAAAATAGTTACAAGATAAAAAAAAAAAAAAATTTAAACAGAATTTAATATGAAAATCGATTAAGTAAAAAAAGGTTTAACTTCATTAATTTATCATTGAAAATGTAAATAGTCAAAGTAATTAAGAAGTATACTGTCTCCGTATTAGAACCTGACAAATTTAAGTCTCAGTCTTGAATATGTAGAACAAGCTTTAAACATTCGTTAGTTTTAAAAATTTTAAACAATGATAATAATTGTATTAAGTGTAAATTTAATGCAGCGGACACCATTTTACAAAAATACTTACAAAAAGTTTTTTTTCAGTTTACCTGTAAACTAGAATTTGAGAAAAAAAATTTATTTTTTATTGAAATAAATGAGTTTACTTATTTATTTATTATTATTTTTTATTTTAAGAAAAAAATTAATTGGTGTCTATTAAAATTAATTTCTCTTTTAAAAATAAATTTGCGCTCTCAATTAACCTGTGATTAATAATAATAATAACACTTAATTCATCACATGAAGTGTGCAACCTGCAACTAAATTCACTTTGATATTTTTGTGGCTATAGATTAAAAAAAGATTCTCATTTTATTTTTTAGCATTGCAAACAGAAATTTTTTCTATTTATTTAAACAAAGTATTCAATTATTCAAAAAAAAATACTGCAAAAAAAATTTTAACTACAAAGTACATTTTAACCGAGATTTTAAGATTAGCACAATTCAAATTTTAAATCAAAGCTGGTTCTCGACCAATCACATAAGTTATAAATATCATTGTTCATCATTATACAGAGGGATTATCAAAAAACAAATCATTTGTTTTCGTATGAATATTACAATACAAGGTGAAAATCTACACGTTACAATATATAATATTATTATAAATTTTGTGTACTTTGAGAGTTTGAAATGCTCAAACTTGTAGCTGGTTTACTCAAACAGTCACAACAATCATAAACCAAAATCCAGGCATTTTGAAAAACAAGAGGGAGAAAAGTGATTGTTTGGACGTTCAGCCCGGTCCGAACAAAAAGACCACTTTCTTAAAAAAAAAAAAAAAAAAAAAAAAAAAGTAAACATCGCTACCAGACTATAGCCATAAAGAAAAATTTTCTCCCTGCATAAAATAAAACAATCGACGCGGCCATAATCGTCCTTCTAAGTTCACTTTCGCCCAGGGCGCAATAAACAAATAAAATAGACGAATTTTCACTTTACAACAATAGGTACGATACGGCAATAGGATACAATAGGTTTTCAAATACGGCCCACTGTCAAACTTGACATCGCAAATCAACTGGCCGCACGCGTGTTTAATTGTTAGTCTTTCAAACGTTAGTCTTACTACCTGCGCAAAAGCATTTAAGAGCCAGTCTTAAGTTCATCTTCCCCACGGTCTCGTGTGCCGGGAGGACGTTACTCTTTCGGATTTTGGGATTAATTCATATGCTAGACAAGGCGTGACTTTACCGAACAATGGATTTATTTGTCTATTGTTCCCGGAACGTATTTCTGGATCAGGTACAGGTTAACCACTTGATAAATCAATCACTCGCCTCGCTGATTTTACCTGCCCACCGTTCATTCCTGCAGCTGCAAGGGAGGAGATTTTGTTGAGCTTAGGTTTGTACCTGTGCGTGCAAAACTCAGCATAGGTATGATACAAATAGGTAGGATACAAACAGATCTCAAAGCAATTCAGTTAATGAAGTAAGTTTTGATTTTAACTTTGAGGGATTGTAGGTGACTTTTACCCATAATTTTTTCCCAAGACCCGATTTTCCCAATGAAAGTACTATTTTCAAATTAAAAAAAAAGAGCACCTCGATCAGCGATCTCGAGGTAAAACTCGACAAGACGCTGCTTCACACCGTGCTTTTTTACTGAATTTTTGAAATTGTTTGTTTACTTTTTTAACGGTTCGGTTTTGACTTTGGTGTAATAATCAAGAATAGAAAATAAATTTGAAATTTTTTTTTTTTTTTAATAATGGGATTACATGAAATTTTATCTTTTTCTCGTAGAGACTTGCGAAATTAGGGGGAGGGTGGGGGCATCAAGTGCCGACTTAGTAATGTGCAGACGACTCGGATTAGGATCTTCTTAAAACTACTTTCGATAATATTTATCATGAATTTTTCAAATTCGATAAATAAAATACTACAGTATGGTATTTACTATTCAGTAATAATTATTCTATTAAAGGGTTGTCTGCACATCATCGAGTCTATTGACACTGAAGGCTATGAATACTATCTAAAATCATACGTATAGGTATACTCAAAATGTTTTTTCTCTAATGGGTACACTAGCACCCCTGGTGGAGGAATCAACCTCATTAAAAAATTTTTTTAGCTTCTCGAATTTTTTTATGTAACCAAAGCAATTTCGTTATTGTAATCATGACAAATGCTCAGACTGTTATAAAAATTAATAAAGAGAATGATAATAACTAAACAAAATTTTTTCAAGCTTCTTAAATCACTTTAATTGTGTTTTGACTGGAATATTATTTAAATTGTCTAATAGAACATCGAAAAAAGGCTTTATTTATGAAAAAAAATCTTTATTCTTCTTTCTACAGTGATGTGGAAAGTTATAATAATCACAATAAAAAAAAAAAGGAAAGATTTGCAAAAAAAAAAAGAGACTGAAAAAAGTCTCACGCTTCGTCAAATATACCAGGATTAAACGCTCAATTCTCAGCGGTCTCTAAATAATTCCCAATTTGGCTTACACACTCTCGAATGAAAAAAAGTGTCAGCTCCAAAGCAAAGCGCAGCGCCATTTAATTAAAAATTCGGGCTCACTCATCCGGCAACGAAAAATCAACTCGAAACTCGACCGCATTGTAACGTTTAATTAGTCATAACGAGACTCGAGATCAAAGCCCGGGGCGATAAATCAAAGACTACCGCGGCTCTCTACTAATTAAGTTTTAAAAAGGCGTCATCCGTACACACGTACGTGCGTACAAAAAAATAAAAATAAAAATACTAAAATAAAAGAGTGGAAAACGCTTCGCGCCCACCCTCGGCAACTTCTCCTTCGGCTCCTCGTTTTAATTAAATACGAGCTGTCGCGTGCGGAAGTTTAACCGGTTTTTTTTTATTTTTTGCTTTTTACTCGCACCCCGCGTATTTTTCGGAGCGAAAAGCGATGAGTTTTTGCACTCTTTCGAGACTAGATAAAAATGCCGAGGCGTCAGCACGTGAGCTCTGGAGGGTCTTTTGGAATTTTGAGTTTTTAATTACGCGAGGGCTTGCTAGTTGGGTCTTTTGTTTTAATGTAAGATTTTATGTTGAGGAATTTAAGTATGTGCGTTATCATTAATAATTAATTAATATATTTTTTTCACAATTTTTAGAATTTTTTTTCAATTTAGGAGTTTGAACAATATTTTTGTTCTGTTTTGTTTTACATTCAAAATTAATTTTAATTCACAAAAAAAACATTCCTTGAGCCATAAATACTATTTAATGAAATTTTTTTTTTCATTAAACGCAAAAGTAATAGCAGTAATTTATTGTAATTCATAAAAGAACGTGCATTAATTATTATTAATAATTAATTATTATATCCTTTTCACAATTTTTAGAATTTTAATTTTGAAATAAAAATTAGTACTAATTTATTTATATAATGTTATTATTTCATATTTATTTTTTTTCAATTAAGAAGTTTGAACAATATTTTTGTTTTGTTTTGTTTTTCATTTAAAATTAACTTTAATTTCACAAAAAAACATCCCTCGAGCAATAAAAATAAGATTTTTCTCTTCATTAAATGTAAAAATAATAGCAGTAATTAATTTTTGAGCTTCACAACCCTATTGGGTGATTGTATTCTGTACAGTTATTGTATTAAATAAATAAATAAATAAATAATAAATAAATTAAATTTTTTGTATTTATTATTACATAACATCGAGATAAATGAAAAATGACCTGTCATAAATGATTTTGTCATGGCATAAAATTCAATCAAATTTTTTTTTTAATTTTTGGATTCATAAAAGTAATAAAAAAAAAAAGGTTCTCTATGACAACGGTCAAATTTTTTCAATCGGTCATGAATGTCACGTTTTTTGTGACATTGTCACTTTGCATCACTGACCGGCACCCTCAGAATAAGGTCTGAAACCCATTTAACTGAACTCACACAACACTCAAATGAAAGAGCTTTGACAATGGTTTATACAACACTCTTCTAACTGATTTCTAATAAGCGGGGTAAGCAAGTTCAGTAATTACCAAAGGTGGGTGGAGACTTTTTCACCTTGACCAATGTATCCTTCGGGACCGAAATATTTTTTCCGTGAAGATAATAAGACAATTTTCCATCTTGTAGGAGGTATTTTACATATTTAACCTACAAAAGTTTTTTTTCAAGTAACAAGAAATTTCGTATTTTATACATCGATAATTAATTTATGATAAAATTTATTTACAGTGAACAATTTTTCTTAATTTTCTGCGATTAAGTAAAAAAGTCTTAAGAAAACCTTACATGTTTTTACTTAAAAATATCAGCACACTTTATTAATCATATAATTGTTGAATATTGCGCCAGTTATTGACATAGTAAAATAGACTTCAAAGATACCTAATAAATTTTTCTAACAAATATCAAACTCAATCCGAACACATTCAAAAAACAATCATTCTTAGACATCGTGCACACAACAAGAACGTCAATTAGCATTCTAAAACGAGCAACAAAAAGCCGCACTCGCAACAAACTCTCCAGCTTATTTCTGCTCTCAATTCCTTCAAAAAAGAAGAAAAAAAAACCTCTCCCAAAGAAACTGATTTTCTCTCTCTCATATAAAACTCTAATTATCCACTCACAGGCCGCGAGTTTTTCTCGGGGCCTAATTGCAGCGTTCAATTTTAATTAAAGAAGGGAAAAATATATGCACGACCTTTAAAGCGTCCAAATCGAGAAATGGTAATTTAATCGTCGGTAAGTTTATTCAACACCCGCAAAAGCTCCAGACTTCAAACGCTTCCCTCCTCAAGCTTCTACCCGCCGACGCCAATTACATTCTGGGTACTCGAATGCGCGCCCCGAGCCAGCCTTGATTTACAATTCCCCCCCGATTTTAACTGTGCTGTGTGCGCGCGCGGATTGAATTAAATGTTTAACGCCACTTTGCCCGCCACCAACGCCCATTTCGCACTCGCCGACCACTTAACGCGCAGTCTGACGGTATAGTTATTTTATTGATTAGCGATATATTTTGTTTTTTATTTTCGTAAGAAAAATATTACCTGGACAAAATAAATGAGATACTTTGTGGTGTATGTTTAAACAAACACCGTTGTTTAAAAAAGCTAATAAGGACATTGTTTAATTCCCCTGCGGGCGTTTGGATGCGTTTAAATCCCTGTGAATATTATATACAGTTGATATATTATAATTTAAAAAAATTTCTCGACACACCAGCCACGAATAAAATGACCCTTGCGACGATATCATAAGCTGAAAACTTAGTCATTTTATTCCTGGTGGGTTGAAATTTTTTTATTTATTTTTTTTTATTATAATATATCAACTGTATAGTATCAACGGTCATTTTAAAATTTTTTCGTCAGCTTAAATTAATTAATTGTTGAATATTTATATGCTGTTAAATAATAAACAAAATTTCAAAGCTGTAAAACAAATTTATTGAGAAAAAAAATTAGTCGTATTACCCCTAGTGCTTCAAAATTGTCGATAATTTTCCGACTGTGTTTTGTTGTACAGCAACGAGGGGGGCAAGTTTGGCAGTTTAAAAATTACGAGCGCGAGTGATTTTTTGTCAAACTTGCCCCGCCAGTTGCTGTGCAAAAAAACTGGAGGAAAATTATCTAAAATTTTGAAGCACGAGGGGTATTCGGCTGGATTGTTTTCCCCAGCTGAATTTCAACTTATAGAAATGCTGTATTTTACATTTTTGCGGTTATAGTTCTATTACCATTTATATACTATGAATATAATAATGAATACTCATATAGGTATACACCGCAGTGACTTGGGTCTAACCCAAAAGCTGAATCGAGTAAGTCTAACAATTCGAGTTGCTATGCGACTTGAAACGTTAGAATTGGAAATAACCGAAAAATTATCGAAATAATTTTACCCACACCCCTCCGCCAAATGTCAAATGCGGCGTTCCTATTGGTTGAAATTCAGCTCGGGAAAATAATCATTACAATTGAGAAATAACTGAGCGCCGAGTTGCAGCAGCTCAAGTAAGATTGACGCCAGCCCAAACTTTAGTACACACCGGGGGGTGGGACTGAAGGCTCAACCCCTTGCTTTAGACCAAAATTTAGATGAAAATTTTATAATCAATGAATTTTTTTTCACGAAATAAAATACATTGAAACCAAGAAAGTCATAGCTAGGACTTCTCCTATAGAGTAAGGCTTTTTAATAAAGATGATTTTTGATAGCCTATAATTTTCTTGTAATAAAACTGACTTTTGCCAGTTTTATTGAAAAAATGGTTTAAAATTTTTTCTGTAGTGAATAAAAAAATCAGAAAAATCTAAACGATCTCAGGAAAACTAATTTCAAAATTTAAAATTTAATTAAATTTTAGTTTCAATTTCTTAATTTTAAAATTTTAAACAATCGACACCATTTTTTGGGTATCCAGACAAAATATCCGAAGAAAAAATATCCGAAAGAAAAAATATCCGGCGACGAAATATCCAAAATTAAAAAAACCATTTAAAATCAAAAATAAAAATCACTAAGTGTTATTTTTTAAAACAATGCGCGCCGTGGGGCCCGGAGTTTTACATGTTTTACACGAGTGCGAGAGAGACGAAGAGCTCTGTGACGCGCTCTGTCTAACTCGCACAACTATAGCGTTCTCTTTCGCACCGTACCTACAACCTTAATTAGTTCTATACTGTATACTTAATAAGGCGGAAATTTAAATATGTGAATATTCACTTATTTAGAGTTAAACTTCACTTGTTGAGATTTGGAGTTGTCGCTGGCAGAAAAAGTAGTAGGCTTTTAAAAATTGCCTACAATTAATTGAATTCACTGATAAAGTTAAAGATATTTTTTAAACATTGGAACCCAGTAAAAAAAGAAACATATGACTTTGGATGACACATGTAAAAAGGATTTTTGAAAATTTATATTGTAAAAACAATTATTTTTGTCTATTATAATAATATGTTACTAAATAAATAAATTATTTAATGTAATTTCTTTTAATATTAAATAATAAATAAAATAAACAAAATAATGTATTTTTTATTAAAAACTATTTGGCTCATTTTTCTTCAACACGGAAAGTTGTCTTTTCCTGGTCCCTTGGCTTTCTGAATTAGACGACTTTTACTGTACTGGTTAATAGGACTAGTTTTTGAATAAAAAAATAAATAAATAAATAATAAACTCTAAAATTGGCTAACGTAACCTCAATTTTACACACTCAACTCGCAGTCCAACGTCAAGTTGATGCGTGTTTATCTACTTAAATTTACGTAGTAAATACAATTTTTAGCTATTCTCACAACTTTTAAAATTAAAAAATTTACGGTGCCACCCTTGAAAAAATTAAAAAAAAAAAAAAGAAACACGTTAAACCAATTACTCCACCCATACAACACCCCGCGTCGAATAAACAAAGTCACACCAAAAGGCTCTCGTAAGCTCGTTCGGTTTGATGCCCCCGCGGGTATCAAAGTTCACACCACCGAGTTGCGCCGTTTGATCTTCGGACTTGCTCGATTCGTCGGACCGAGAGAAGCTAATTGCAGAAACAAGGGAGGGATTTTTTTAAAGATCGGCACGCGACCGCCGCGGTCCCTTTGATTTTAACCATTTCGCCAATCCGCAGGCGTGATGCGGGATAAACGTCTTTTAATCGGGTTAGCCGAGCGTTAAACGATTTTAAAATGGACTGCAGGATTTCTTTATTCGTACTTCATTACTAATTTGCAGTGGAGTTTTCGAAAGGGTGTTGGATGAAATGAAAAGTTTTTAGAATAAATACCTGAAAGAAGTTTTTTTTTTTTTTAATTAGGTTGGCTGCACTTTAAAGCTCTGTAAAATCAACGTGGAGTGGCTTTAAAACCTGGGAACCTTTGCCTCTAGATTTTGGGATAAGTTGCCTTTGAATATATTCATAAAGTTACCGAAAATTATTTACAATACCGATATCGTCGATCCATCATATAAATATTTTTGAATAGTTTTATTTTACGACAAATATAACCAATTTTTAAAAGTAACACCTTTTTTTGCTTTTTCTGAAATCATAAAGTTCTCTGACCCCTGCAAAGTTGGTCACAGTTGTTAAGAAAATTGAAGCTGCACCTTGGTAAATCCTAATCGATCAACACTTAACCAAGTAAACCATGTATTGGTATCATGGAATTAATAATTTTTAAAATCGTATTTATTTATTTAAGAGATTATAAGCGGACGCAATTGCATATGAATAATATTATTCATAACAATAAAATAGAGATATAAATAAAATTTAAGAATAATAATTAAGTAACTGCAAAGTCAATTGTAAGTAACAAAGAAATTCTTGTAATCAACTTTAAAGTAGCAATACTATTGCTGTTTCGAAGTTTCTTCTAAGTCAATTAACATCAAAACCACTAAAAAATTCATTTGTAACATTACTTTCAACAAATTTTTTAGGATTTCTGAGATTAAACCAGAAACTTCTCTAAAATCCAAATAATTTATCAAAATTTTCTAGATAAAATTAAGACAGATAAAAATTAATCGATCCAGCTCCCGAAACAACGAATAAAGAATAAGTAGGTGCGGTAAACATTACTAGATCCAGGATGATAATACTTAGTTTAACAGAAGAGCCCGCAGTCAGTCCCCTTTTTAATCTAGTCATTGTTATGCTAATGCACTCACGGAGACCGCACGGAACACAATGGACCGATGTAAATACGCGTCGTGCACCGAGCCGCGTGCACACACTGGATTAATCGCTAAACTTGCGCCTGGATACGTACACGTCAAACTGCGGGGACAACTTCGACAGTTTTGAGTTGGGTTCATTCCGATACTCTCGCTTGAAATATGAGTCTGAAATTTATGAACATAAGTACCTGAAAAGTGGTTTTAGAAGATTTGAAAATTGGTTTTTCGGATACTAACAGTTGAAAAAAATTTGTTCTTTACAAGAGCCAGTAAAGTCATTGAAACAGCTAACGGTAGCAAATTTCCGATTTATCACTGCAGTGATAAAACTAGATTCTAGCCAAAAAATGTTGAATAGATATTAAATAGACTAGTACAAGTTAAATAGTTAAATTGTTAAATAGATTAAATAGACTAAGTAAAATATTTGAAAGCTTAGTTCATGAAAAAAAAAAATTTTTTTTTTATTAAGTTTATCAACGTTGAAAACTGCAAAATTCACCTTTTTCAAAACTTTAACGATTTTTAACTAAAAAACTATGCATTTTATAGAAAAACTTCAAAGAACATTTTTTGTTAAACATCACTCAAAAAACAAGATTGTATTTTGTTTACAGTGAAAATTTAATTTTTTTAATTGTTTATAAAAAAATTTTAATAAAAAATTATCTGACAACTTTTGAGATATAAAATAAATACGATAAAAATTATTATTTCCGTGATGCCAATACTTTGTTAAGTGTAAATCAATTAGGATTTGACAAGGTGCAGCTTAGCAGTGGATTTGAATTATCTACTTTTAAAATTCTATTTAGAAAAAAAGAACTTTATGATTTTAGGAAAAGCAAAAAATCATTTTTTACGTACTCCGTATAAAAATAACATATAGTAAAATATTTATATGATAGATCAACAACAGCGGTATTGTAAATAATTTTCAGTAACTTTATGAATATATTCAAAAGCAACTTATCCCAAAATCTAGAGGCAAAGGTCCCCAGGATTTAAAACCACTCCACATTGATTTTACAGAGCTTTAAAGTGCAGCCAACCTAATTAAAAAAAAAAAACTTCTTTCAGGTATTTATTCTAAAAACCTTTCATTTCACCCAACACCCTTTCGAAAACTCCACTGCAAATTAGTAATGAAGTACGAATAAAGGAATCCTGCAGTCCATTTTAAAATCGTTTAACGCTCGGCTAACCCGATCAAAAGACGTTTATCCCGCATCACGCCTCCGGATTGGCGAAATGGTTAAAATATCAAAGGGACCGCGGCGGTCGCGTGCCGATCTTTAAAAAAATCCCTCCCTTGTTTCTGCAATTAGCTTCTCTCGGTCCGACGAATCGAGCAAGTCCGAAGATCAAACGGCGCAACTCGGTGGTGTGAACTTTGATACCCGCGGGGGCATCAAACCGAACGAGCTTACGAGAGCCTTTTGGTGTGACTTTGTTTATTCGACGCGGGGGTTTTGTGTGGGTGGAGTAATTGGTTTAACGTGTTTCTTTTTTTTTTTTTGAATTTTTTCAAGGGTGGCACCGTAAATTTTTCAATTTTAAAAGTTGTGAGAATAGCTAAAAATTGAAAAATTTTATTTACTACGTAAATTTAAGTAGATAAACATGCATTTATAACTTGACTTTGGACTGCGAGTTGAGTGTGTAAAATTGAGGTTACGTTAGCCAATTTTAGAGTTTATTATTTATTTATTTATTTTTTTATTCAAAAACTAGTCCTATTAACCAGTACAGTAAAAGTCGTCTAAAGCAGAAAGCCAAGGGACCAGGAAAAGACAACTTTCCGTGTTGAAGAAAAATGAGCCAAATAGTTTTTAATAAAAAATACATTATTTTATATTAAAAGAAATTAAATTAAATAATTTATTTATTTAGTAACATATTATTATAATAGACAAAAATAATTGTTTTTACAATATAAATTTTCAAAATCATTTTTACAATATGTTAAAATTTTAAAATTAAGAAATTGAAACTATTTAATTAAACTAGGACCCTTCAGCGCGCTGCAAGCGCGCATAGAAAAAAAACAACAATTGTAACCTTAAATTGCACTTTTCGAATATTTTAAAAAACCTTCTCCACCAATCAGCTCACGAATAAAAAGTTTACGCAATATGGCGCTAGCTCTTATTTAATAGTGGATTTTAAATTTTGAAATTAGTTTTCCTGAGATCGTTTAGATTTTTCTGATTTTTTTATTCACTAAAGAAAAAATTTTAAACAATTTTTTCAATAAAACTGACAAAAGTCAGTTTTATTACAAGAAAATCAAAGGCTATCAAACATCATCATTATTAAAAAGCCTTACTCTATAGGAGAAGTCCTACACGGAGAGTAAAAATACAGAAATTTACTGTGTTAAGCTAACACGTAAATTTTCTGCGAGCGCCACACATAAAAATCGTGTGTTAGCTTTACGCAGAAAAAATCTTAAGCGGCACTGTAGCGGAACCAATCAGGTGCAACCGGAGTGATTTTGATTGGCTCCAATACAGTGCGCTTAAGATTTTTTCTGCGTAAAGCTAACACACGATTTTTATGTGTGGCGCTCGCAGAAAATTTACGTGCTTTAGCAGCACACAAGTTTCTCGTGTCCTCCACAGTAAATTTCTGTATTTTTTCTCTCCGTGTAGCTATGACTTTCTTGGTTTCAATGTATTTTATTTCATGAAAAAAAAAAATTCATTGATTATAAAATTTTTACACTTATAGACTTCTAAGCAGTAAAAAATATTATTAATGTTACCACTATCTTTTTTTTTACAAAATTGAGGCAGTGAAAACTGTTCTTTTTTATCACCAGCAAACGGATTCTGAATTTATTAAGTATTACTTTACCAGTTTTGACTTCAACTTTTGATGCAACCGTCAATTTTTTTTGAAAAATAATAATATTAAGGATTTTCAAAGATCATTGCAAAACGCTGATTTTGACGAAATCTTAGGAATCATTTTCTGGGTCCAAATAATGCACCTAACCATAAATATGTCTTGCTAATAGGCCTATTACCAAAAAAATAGTCTGCTCTGTATTGTCCCTCCCTATCCGCGCGCGCATAGCCGGCTTGTTTGCCGGAGAGATTTTAAAAGCCAGAATCGAAGCCCGTTGTCAGCTCGCTGCCATGCCGGTGCAGCCCCTTCGAATCTCTCTCTCTGTCTTGCTGGTTTAACTTTTCATTCTGCTGGTTAAATTGCAGCTTCTCTCCTATCTACGCTTCTACCAGAGCTAGTCAAGCTCAAGACTGAAAAAAAATTATTACACCAAAATGCTAAAAATTGGTTATTAAAATTTATTTTTTAACTTTTTATGGTTTCTGAAACTATTTTCTACCAAAAAAAACTTGACAATCACTACAAAACATTTTTTTTTACTTTTGACCTCACCTTTGAATATCGCAGTTTTGGAGCTGTTATTCACGTGAAAATTATTTTTGTTAAACTATTGTAAAATTCCTAGAAGATCAATTTTTTGCAGTTTCAAGAAATGGATTCTTCGATAGTGAAACTATAAGTATGTGGTTTTTGATATGTTAATCGTAATTTGTAATCAGTAATCAGTATCATCGGGTAAAATTACATGGAAATCATTTGAAATATTGTCAGGGGCTCAAAAGCCTACGAGATAATATCTAGCTCCCGGACAACTACTTAAAACTAAAAATTCAATATATTTTTGAGAAAAAAGCAGCAGCGGAGAGGGTTGAGTCACTTTTAATTAGAGTCTAAAAATGAAAGGAAGTTTTTAAGGATGAGTTGTTTCAACTTGAAGATAAGATTCTTAAAAATGACAAGAGTAGTAATAAATAACTCTCTGGGTTTTCCAAGTAAAAAAAATTAAATATTTATTTAATCATATAATTGCGACGTTTCAGAGTCTAGTTTGGCTTCCTTTTCAAGCTAAAAAATTGTAAAATTTGTTTAAAATTATTAAAAAAAAATATAATTCTCACAGATTTTAACCAGAATAAAAATTCTGGTTCAGTTCATTAGTTATATTTTTATTGTATTGGTGGTCAATATCAATACAATATCAAAGATAATCATTGAGTTTCAATATCAATAGTAGAATCTCAATATTATTGATTTCAATACGTACTATTGACTTTTTTTACCTTTTCTTCAAAGATTAAAAAAAAATAATTGCAACTTATTAACATAACAATATACAATTTATAACATCATTCGATAGAACAATCTAATGAAATGAATGAGATATTTAATTCAAAATCGGTGCCGCACATTTGAGCTCGAAGATCGCTGAACAACATCCAATTTTCTTTTCTTCTTAATTTAAGTGTAAACACGTCTTACGATTGGGAAAGTTGCAATATTATTGTTTTTGTTTACGTTATGGTAACATGATTGCATGAGTCTATGCTTCAGTTTTAAATTTGAGTTTTATAAGTCAATATTATTGAGTCAATATCAGTACCAATACAATAGTTTAATTTTTTCAATATCAATACATACAATATTGAGTCAAATTATTCCATTGTATTGGTATTGTGAAACCCTAAATAGACCTGATGGTATTTTCACGAGTGTAAAGGTCTGCTCGAAAAATTGTATAACTAAATAAATTGCATGTGAAAACAAATAAAAGTTTGCATCATAAGATTCTTTCAGATTCACAAGTTTTTGATCGGTTCCCCTCTGTATATTATCAAGCTGCTCTCAAAGAAAAAAAAAACACAATAGCATAATTTTCTTCAACTAAAATACCTAGAGACAATTAACTTTTACCACCGGTATAACAATAAAACGACAGTCTCAGTAGAAAAAAAACTTAGCTTTTCCAAGGACCTCCGCACACGCCTCGCAGTTCCATTAAATTATTTACGAACCCAGATTCCAGTGTAAATCTCATCTCTCGAGCTCGTTGACTTTTAGCCAAGTCATCTGCTGTTCCTAAAGATGAGGGTACTTTTATTGTAAATTGCGTTTGTAAACCGAAAAATTTATTGTTTCGCGAGTGGTTATTGGGGTAGGATCGTAAATAATCCTCGATTCTCAGGTTCACGGAAATTGGTACTTGGCTTGAAATACAGACTCAATAGACTTGTACTTTCTTTTCAATATTTGTAGGCATACCTGTAAACTATAGTTTCCTTCCTTTCTTCCTTTCTTCCTTTATTTTACTGACTAGAGGAGCGTGGAGTCAAAGTCCACGGTGAAAATCTTCAAATCCGTCACCAAAATGTTCATGATATTTCATTGAAGTGAATTTTTGATTCTTGTCAGCTTGTTTATTTTCTAAAATAAAAGAGAAGAACTATTAATTTTGGCTAATTGCTACAATAAAAATATTTGGTTAAAAACGTAGATTTAATGATATATTAAGATAGCCAAAAAATGGTTCGAATGGGATTATCGAGGACCTTAAAGTCACTGATAATTAGTTTCAATTCAATATAATTGTCATGCAAACCTATTTTTTACCCAGTAACTCATGCACGAAGCATTTGAAGAGAAAATTAATTTTTAACTAATAAAGGTTCAACCGAGTTTAATATTGTCAAGTTAAACAGGTCCCCTAGAAATATCGAAATTTACAACAATATTTTTGCTTGAATAAATTTATACGCTACCTTTTATAAAAAATTTTAACATTAAAGGTTTAAACATTAATTTATTTCTTATTTATTATTTTTTGCAAGAATAACGCCTAGTTAAAATTTTAAATTTATCCGGTAATCCGAACTAAATTTATTTTAGTGCAAAAAGACAACCGTAAACTGGGGTGACTTTGGACACTTTCTGAAAGTTTTGCCGAATGAACTAAAGTTAAAAATTTTTAATTCTGTAAATTAAGACTGAAAATTTTTTGATTTTTTTTTTTCAGATTCTTCTTACAAAATTGAATTTTATTAATAAGGCGTTCATTTGTCAAAAAGTGTTACAAGTCACCCCACTTAACTAAAAACTTGATGAATTTCGAACGCGCGAATTTCATAATTCATTAAACCTAGTACTCGCACGCAAACTAGATATTGCAATTCTGGTGCCGGTGACCAAACGAAACCGCACTCGAGGAAAAAAAAAGCGCACGATCAATTAACGTAAAAAGCAACCCCTCGGGGTAGTGATCCATCTAGATCGATCAAAAAAAGGGTGGATGGATACACACATAATAAACCCTTCTGGTGACTTCGAGCCACTTGCATCTGCCCTGGAGGTGCAACGAGCGGGGTAATTGAATTTCACGGGACGCTGAACGCCGGGGATCGATGCGGTTTTTTTTTTTATTGCGGGTCGTTCGATCTACGTACGGGGCATGATGTTTGATGATCCGGCGTCAGTTTTTTGAGAGCTTTGAATTTTTCATGAGATGAGAGATGAAAAAAAGTCTTTTTTTGCTGCGAGGATTAGAAGTGTTTTTATTGGTTGTGAACTGGATGATTCGATAGACCTGTCTGAAAAAATCTAAGTCGCTTTTGAATTTTATTTTTTAAATTAAGAAGATTTTCTGTTACGCTGGGTATTTAATACGTTGGGTCCTGAGTTTATTCTTCATTTTTTATTTTATTTACTGTTTAGTGTAAAAAAAAGTAAAGATTAATTTAAAAAAATTAAAAATTAATGATTTTTAATAACATTAAAGTAAATATTTGAGGTTAGGTTTTATAATTGTCCATCATCAGTAATATATAATGAAACTCTAGCCATTCACAGTAATAATAATAATGATTATCCTACATATAATTTGTGGTCCGAAGATTTATTGAACGATTTTAGAAATAGTTTAATCAACCCTGCTGTAAATGATATATAATTACAACCTGAAAACAATGATTTTAGAATAGAATCTGAAACTGTAAGTGATAATCCTCCAACACTATCAGAAGATTACGGACAAAATTGCGATCAATGTGAAGCTAACGACCCTGAGTATAGTGGTCATTTCAATTATAGATTCCCTACGATTAAAAACTGCTGCTATATAAAACATGACAAACTTTATTTATATCTAAATTTATAATTAATAATTAATTGTCGTTACAAAACTTCAAAAATTGTAATATGTCATATATTTTTAATAAAAAAACTTCCAAGCAATGACGATTTTTATTTCTTCAAATCTATCCACCTGTTTTTAATATTTTATCAAAAGTCAGAACACAAACTTAAAAAAAAAAAAAGAAATTAAGTGCATGGAAAAATATTATTCTTCAGCATCACTCGAACCATCCCAGACAATCTTAAGCCAGTACTCGAGCGCATTAGACTCCACTCGTTCCTCGTCAACCCTTCTCCCGTAAGTTTTCCCGCACCATCATCCAGGCTCGCAAAAAAGGGGGTTTCTTCAAAAAAAAAAAAAAAAGGGTTTAATAAATCAGGGGCGTGAAAGAGTTCAACACCGGTGCAAACAAGCACTAAAAATATACGTTGGCCCCGTTCTCTCGTAAACCATACGCGGAGCCGCAACGAATCCCACGTAAGATAATACGAGCGCGATTTTTTTTTTTTCCCGTAAAGCGGACCCTTTTCCCAATGGGGCTGGATTTATGCGCGACGAATTCCGAGAGAGAGGAAGAAAAAAAATGATGGAAATTACAAGGGCTGTGTTTACAGCCGCGAGTCATGAATAAGCTGCGCGTGTTAATCGAGGGCATATGCGAAACCCATTAGGAAGAGAAGCCGCCGCGTCTTTTATGGCTACCTGGGGGATGAGTGCTGGTTCACGCCCCTCTAGTTTTCACTGTGTACCCGGGTAATTAGCATCTGAGAAAAACACTTCGCGTGAATTTCAGTGATTTTGTTTTGATCTGCTGTTGTGTATTACCCAAGTTGTCATAAGCGCTGGTACTGTTGGTCAGAGACAATGATTTACATTTGATTTGAGAAAAATTTTTACTTTTCATGGGCAGTTTTTGGCCATTTATTGGTTTGAAGAAGTATGAAGAGCGCAGTCGTTTTTAGTTATTCTGATAAAAAAGTGAAGTGTGACTGGATTATGGATGCAGTTGTTTACATCACGAAATGGTCAATAAATGGTCACTTTATGATGTAAATGATATTAAACCTGTGAAGGTCCGGAAATTATTAGGTTGGAGAATCCATCAAAATTTAAAACTGCTTCAAATATATGAGAATTAATTGAAATATCATTTCCCCATACGTAATACCATAGAGTGAATTTTTGAGGTTATGTCATACCTTGAGTTTTGAGCGTTATTGACTAAACTGTAGCCAACGAATGGCCAGTTTCTGTTCTTTTTCCAATGCAATTGAAATTTTTAAAATATGCCAACAAAATATTATTCACGTTATTTATATGAATTCAATCAGAATAGTATATTATGCAACGGGTTGCAGTATCGTCGCCAGGGCGGTTTTAAAGGTACCGAGTGCGAAGCGAAGCGTAGCACGAGTAACTTTAAGAAGCCCTGGTGACGTGCTGCAACCGTTGCATATACTATTTTATACCACTGGTGCGTAGGGCGAGTTTTTAAATTTCGAAGCGTGCGTAAAATCGAGCACCTACGCACTAGTGGTATAAAAGAATTTCAATAATAAACATAAAAATGATACTTATAACTGCTTTAATTTTATCTTTTTTTTTTTTTAATTTATTTATAGTTGCTACATTTGTACTCTATTCAATGGCTCAGCTAATAAAAAAAATTTTTTTTGCTACCACATGTTCTTAAATGAAAACAGTACATATTTTAATTGAAACATTTAATAAGGAATAAATAACACAAAAAATAAATCACGAAGGAATGCTTAATTAGTCAGCTGAATTTGTAAAAGGGTTTCCAATAATCCTGCAGTTTAGAAGAAAAACTTGCATTCAAAACCCATGATTACAATCTCTTAGTGCTAAGAAAAAAAAGATATAAAAATGTTGTTTGCACACCACGAAGTTAACTTTCGGAATAAAAACGCTCGAAAAGAAGAGACTCGAGGTAAGAAAGAATAATAATAGGAAGGAGAAGAAGAAGGCAATGGTCGGCACAAAAGAAGCCTT
Organism: Encarsia formosa; assembly: GCA_038277355.1. Taxonomy (NCBI): domain Eukaryota; kingdom Metazoa; phylum Arthropoda; class Insecta; order Hymenoptera; family Aphelinidae; genus Encarsia; species Encarsia formosa. The sequence goes on from CM076184.1 coordinate 129,571,319, forward strand.
CGCAACACCAAAAAGGCTTGCAGTCGCCAGTTTGTCTGGCTGGCGCGCGTTCGTAGTTACGTCAGCACTAAACCTCTCACACTTTTCTTCCTCCTTCTTCTTCTTCACGCCTCTCTCTGGCTCTTTTTTTTACATTCTTTGGCTTATTCTAAGCGGTCGTTACCTTTTGTTGTGCCTTTTTTCGCCTTTTTTTTTACTTGTATGTTCTCGACCAACAAAACGGCCGGGGTTCTCGGGGTGAATTTATTGTAATTATTTTTGTACGCCGCGACGAGTTATGTCATTAAAACGCGAGATGACTGAAATTACATGAATGCGAGAGAGGGTTGCCCACTATTCTAAGGTCGTTTAAGAAAAAATTTACTATTTTAATGTTTTTTTTTTTTATGCAAAATTTGTAGTGTTTAAGATGAGGAAAACTGCATAATTTGTAATTTTGTAAAAAATAATTAAGTTTTTTATTTTTAATAAATGTCTCAGGTCACTTTTTCGGATTTAAAAAAAATGTTTTAAAAATCTGCGCTCATGCTTTTAGAGAGTACCGAATACTCTAATTTTCTTCCTTTTATTATAAATTTTAAAGCAAAAATATTTTTTTTATTTTGGATTTTTACATTGTAAATTTTTTTTTCTAAGACTAAAGAAGGTAAAAAATTGCTATTAGATATCTAAATCTTACTTGGTTCAATTTTTCAAAATGAGATTTAAAAATGTTTTTTCGTGGAAATTTCATGGATCCGAGGTTCCAGAACTTTGAAGAAACACGAATCAAAAAACTCTTTTATTAATAAATAATAACTCTTTAAAATTTATTTCGATTGCCCGCGTGAAGAAAAACCTTGGCCCAAAATCTGCCACGAATAAAGTTACAATTGAAGTACTTTTGGCCAATAAAACATCTTCAAAAGACTTAGTTTATTAATTTAGCTTTTGCAGATTGGTAGAAAATGAGCTTCGCTACCATACCGTTGATATATTAAAAAAAGAAAAAATTTTTCAACATACCAGCCACGAATAAGATGACTCAAAGCTTTTAGCTTGTGTCAAAAATTTTTTTTATTATACAATTTTTATGTAATATATCAATGGATTGGTAGCAAAGGCCATTTGAACATTTTCTTCTTCAACAAGCTAAAATAATAAATACACATGTAAAGACTTTTAGAAACCTTTGTTGTTACTTTATTCGTGGCAAATTTTGGACTAAGGTTTTTCTTTGCAGAAAGGCAATCGATTTGTCAAAAACCATAAAATCCAAAAAGTCCTCAAAAATCGAGTTGAAAATTCAAGGATTTAAGCAGGCATCGAAACAGTCCTTAATTTATCAACGCAGCCTCGATGTAATCTCGGCTCGGGGCATATCAAAACATTTTCCCGAAAAAAAAGAAAGACCCGGAGTTCGAACAATGGTCCCGAGGTGCGAGGAGAAGAGAAAAGAAAGGACAAATTTGAGCTCACCGCGGGTAGGCTACCCCGACGGGTGGCTAACTCGACGATCTGTATCTGCGGTGTTGCCCAGTGGGCGTTACGATATAATAGAAACATAAGGTCGTAACTTACGAGCCGGAGTATTTTTCATCGTGGGAATCGTACTGTTTCAAGCTTACCTTTTTCTTAATTTTTCATTGGGGGTGGCTGAATTTCGAGTGGGAGGAGTTTTTCTCTTAAAAATTTTGGGGTGTTGTGATTTGAATCTGGTTTTTTATGGTGTATTGGAATTATAATTTTTTGATTCTGAACCTTGATTGCAGTCCCGAGAAATGTCCAAGCTACAGGTCTTTGACCCAGTTTGAGCTGAAAAATTTGGATGGTCTTGTGTATTGAAAAATACCATACTTCTCTGCTTTTGAGTATGCTCCTACATGGAATAGTTTAAATAGCTTAAAAATTCAACACACTAAAAATCAAAATGAGCTTGAGATCGAATATCAATTTGCAGGTGCTAAAATTAAGTTTTATAAACAAGACTACAAATATTGAAATGATAATTTTATTTAAAAAATTTAAACTAGTTCAAATTGTACAATGATTTTTAGCATTATTGCAATAATGAAGACTCTACAATTTTTGAAAAATCCCTTAAAGAAGGGTTTATGAAGGTCTGTTCTCATGTATCTAAATTTTATATAAAGCATTCAAATCAAAATACCAAATTGACATTAAAAATTATTATCTAGTATACTATACAATTTATGAACCTGTAGCCAGATCTTATTTCGCATATTTGCGAATTAAGTCCCATTTCGGCTAAAGCTATATGAGAAAAAATAGAAACATTAATTTATTTGCAAAGAAGATAATTTATTGATGATTATATATTTTTATAATTATCAGAAATAAAAATAATTTATTTTAACAAGATTTGCAGTTGCACTTTGAATTACATAAAACTCTCGAAGACTTACACTTACATCTATTATTACAGCATCCTTGTTTACAGTTGCAACGAGAATAATCTTGGTCACCTAAAATTGATTTCTCTCTAGCAAGTTGTCGCAAACTTTTTTCTTCGGAATATATTTTATTTAATTGAACAAGGTCTGCATTACACGGGGTAAACTGATTTCGCAAAAACTTTTGTTTAGCGGTTCCATTTTCGTTTCCAAGCTTGTATAAGTCGTTATCAACTTCAAGGACATAGATTACATAAGACAAAGCCCTCTAGCCGGCTAAAGTCGACTTTACCCGGCACGTATAAAAATAAAAAAAAAAGGTGGCTATTAAGTAGCGGATGGGCTGAATAACTTGAAAAATATGCATTTTCTCTATAGTATATGCAACTTAAGAGTTACTTCTTATAAAATTTAGGATCAGATGGGCCAGACAGAATAGGGATAACATTCTTACATTGTACACAAAAAAACTTATCGTATTATTCATATGATTTAGATATATCTTTAAAACTCTCAGAACTCATCAAAGGTTCGTTCGCTTATACTCTAACCTAAATTATATCAAAATACCAACTTTGCATTAAAAACTCTTATCTGTATACTAAACTTTATATTTGATGAATTGTAGCAGGTTCATTTCCAATGCTTACAAACAACTGTTCGCAGTACTCTAACGTGAAGTCAATACTGGAATTTAGTAAAGGTCCGTACGCCCAAGTCCCACACCGAAAGAATTCAATCAATTTTCGGTCGCTCCCCCCCCCCCCCGCTACCTTTTTTCCTTCCTCTCTCAAGCCCACCGGTTTTGAATTTTTAAACGACCGAAGAAAAAAAAAATCTTCCGACGTTCCTGTGACAACTGACGTATTTATCGGTTTGGAAATTACTTTGGCGGGCAAGCCTTACGTCTTGTTTCGAGGATTCCTCCCCCCTCATTGTCCGGTAATGACCCCGCCGCGGACCGTAAATAAGCGACGTCTGGCCGCGAAAAATAATATCTCAGGGGAGCTTCCTCGCATACATTACCAAGTTTTTTTATTCCGCGTATCAGCGTCCAAGGCAGGAGGCGCGATAAAACGAAAACACGGCTGTTTTTACAAGTCGCGCTGGTCTAATGTAAGCCAGATACTGAGAAAACAGCAGCTATTTTTTGAAACTTTTCTTCCCGCGGCGTGAGTCGACGATATCCGAGCAATAATACATCTCGAGTGCGTGCGAGAGACGTTTTGGGGCGTTACTTTTTTCGATTAGTCACTTTGATAGTTTTTTAGCGCGATAAGAAAGGGACGAGTGGATCCTTGTATTCCTTCGGCTCATTTATCAACGCCGGGGTGGTGTTATTCTTGTTCGGGAGAGGTGTGGAATGGAATGCTGAGACCCCGGCTATTAGCTTTTGTACGCGTCTGTGTCAGGTACGATTATGTAAACAATTATTTTGATTTTTCGACCGAGTTGGCTTTGTTTGTTCTCGGATACAGCTTTTTTTTTTATGTTCGAGCTGTTTTTATTAAAAAATCTCTTTGATGAATGTTGCCTCACAATACAGGGTAATCGGGTTATTGATTGTCCGGTGCGGGTTGGTTTTTTTTTTTTTTAAATGATATCTTTTAACCGGTTCGATTGTTGTATCTGATAATGGTTATGTGCGATATGGGTTTAACGAGGTAAGGGTCTTTGGTTCAAGTTCCACATGACCACTTTAACACTTTTTTGTCATTTAATTGATTATTGAAAAAAAAATTATATCTCATACATGGACTTGGACAGGTTGTGTACATAATGTTACAGTTTTAGTTAAACAAATGGAAATTTTTTTTCAAGCAATAAAAGTGTAATGGTAAATTTAAAGTCTTCCCATGCTACCTGACGTCTTCTAAGCAAGGGAAACACATCAACCTTTTATTTGTGGAGAACAGATACTACGAATAAGACGAATATGCTTAGAATTTATTTGATACAAATGATAGTACAAAATTTATACAGAAGCAACGCAAGATTTTTCTTATGGAAAAACTGCCTGGGTGTCGAATTTTAAGCTATCCAATCAATCAGCTGATCAGTACGAGTAAAGTTGGTATTTTGCTATTTTAATTAGATTATTTACAAAGTAATATTAATGTAGAGTGAATTTGTTTTTATGATCCAGGCAGAATGAACAAGATGTTACTTGTTTGAATATATTTATTGTACTACGTTTCGAGGGTATAAACCTTCCTCATAACTCTAACCTATATTTCGGGCTACCTGAATTATAGGTTAGAGGGCCCAAAAGCGACAGAATTTTATGCACTCTTCTGGATTTCTGTCACTTTCGAGAGCCTGTATAAATATTATCCACAGGTATACAAACTGCTGCTGCGTAAGTGCGTCGACGCAAAGTTTCCTTTATCGCCAAGCACGTAAAATCAAGGTTAGAACGTTCCGGTGCTACAGGTTACTTCAGGGCGCATGAGCTGGAGGGATATCTTTAAAACAGCTACCGGTACTCAACTCTTCCATAATCACGCTCGTCAAAAAACAATCGCAGATATTGGAAAAGTTATTTCTCCGGTAGCTAAGATCACAATGGAAAGTCAAATGGGCGGATCCCCGGAAAAATTCCCCAAGGACGCGACAGGTGAGGCCAGCCCGGGTGCGTTCAGCGAACGCTGCATCACTACAATGGCCGCCCCCAAAACGTGAGAAAAGTTCGATCTCGGGTATAACGGAAAAGTCAAAATGCGTCTTGGCTCCTCCTCAAAGCGACCACTGTCAGCGTATTTTACCGTCGCAGGCTTTAATTGGTTTAAGATCTTTTCTTCCACTTGTTTATGTAGATTCTTAACCTAAAAATATCTTGTTTTGAGGTTAGAACTTATGATTCTAGTACTTCAATTTCATACAATCAATGCAAGAAAAAACTATGGAAGATAACCTATAAATTGAAAAAGCAGGTGAAAAAGTCGGATCGATCGATCGATAGATCCAGGGTAACCGGGTCGTTACGATCGAGTGACCATAATCAAGCGCGTGTCGGTCGCATTGTCGATGACACAGAATCCACGGAATGCGCTCCGGAAGGGGTGTGGATCCCTCCCGAGGTCGCTCCTCTCTTTTATGTTTTACTTCGCTTTAGTTTCTTTTTTTTTTCCTGTTTTGTTCTCCGCCTCTTTTTCTCTCTTCTGGCAGGCGCGCATTCATCCTAGGAAACAGACAAAACGGCAGAGTGAGAAGAGACAAAAATACACCGGATAGAGGCTTGCATTGTGGGCATCGGGGTCTATTCTGAATCCCGGCGATTTATGGCGCGCGAGCAGAAGCCATCAATGACTCGTGATGCCGCCGCCCTCGCGTTTGGACGTTTAGCACCTTTCTTTACCGAGATATTCGGTTACACTTATTGACACTGCCCTTGGTACCTTCGATATCTTCAAATTGGATCATTTTTTTTTCAAGCTTGCGGTAGCTTAGTTTATGCAAGTAACGATAGGTTTGTTTGATACCAAAAACAGGTTTTTTTTTCCTTTTTTCAGGTTACGTTACGAATTTTTTTTTATCGTTTTTTTTTTTTTTTTTTTTTTAATATAACACTATCATCAACTTTAAATTTTGGAACTCTCAAATTAGACCGAATTTACATTTTTAATGTCAGGTTTTTCCAAATTTTCTTTTGCGGCGACTTCATCCTGCCTTTTACGTTTTCGACTGTCACTTGGTACTTCTTCTGCTGGTTCTGCAGGTCAACTACTGGTATAAGTCCGATTTTTTACTGTTAATACAATTTTAGCCAAAAACAGAGGCTTAAGTTAGCTTTAGTCGAAACATATATAACAAATGACTACTACCTGACGACTTAAACATTAATATACAGAATGAAAAATATTTTTTATCCAACTTTTTATCGAATAATTTGCACTATATAAAAACGAATAAATCCGACCTGAAACAACCATTATGTTTATCAATTTCCATCAAGTAGAGGCAAAATATATTGATAACCTAACGTTACAGGTTTTTAAACAAGATTTTAAGATTTTCAACCAATTTGAACTTTAGACAATGACCGGTACTTGATTTAATGTCAAGCGTCGAATAAATTATGATAAAAAATTGAAAATCCATCCCGAGAAAGCTCGAAAATAAATTAAAAACTCTGGAATTTGAAAAATGCCTCGGTACCAAAACAGAGAGGAGCAGCTCGGCCGCCGTGAAGTCTGGACGGCGTTCAGGGAACCCGCGGAGTTATTCGGGGGAATCCCCGCGTGGTGGAGGCCCGCGAGCATTTATAACTTATGCACAACACACACAATAAAGAAAGAATAAGAATAAGAATAAGAATAAGAAGAAAAACCCCCCCGCGGCTTGTCCATTCATTCGGGCTTTATGCCCGTCCATTCTTTCTTCGCACCTCTTCCCCCTTTATTCCCTTTGTTGCACGACCTTCCGAAAAATGGCCCGTGGCTGGTGGCGCGGCTGTGTGTTTCTTTCACCGGGGTGCCTCAACCTGCCCGAAGCATCTATTTTCGGAGAAAATTCGGAAGACCCGCGTCGAGGCGGGCCTGTCAAACCTTCTTTCAGTACCAAGATACCGGGGGGTATACCGGTGGTACCCATTGTTCCCTTTGTCTTTGAGGTGCGAGGGAGGAGGATGTTTCTCCTTGTAGCCGACGTGGAAGTGCGCGCGATTTTGAAAATTCTCAATGTCCCTTTTTTCCGCTTTTACCTTTTGGTAATTTGAGTGTTTGCCGCCCGCGGGAGGGGTGCTTGGTACCCCCTGTGTTTCTTCCTTTTCTGTATCTGAGAGTCGATCTTTTTTTTTTTTTTTCTTCCGCAAATTCATAATGCGCGTGCTTGAGAAACCTTGAAGTAGAAGAAAAGGCCCAGTTTTTCATTTTAAATATATTAGATATTTAATTGTGAGGTCGTAGAGTTTTATAGAATTTTTAAAATGTATTTTTTTTTTCTAAAATTTTATACAGAAAATTAAAACTTTAACAGAAAAAGAGCGGTTTCTGAAAACTTTTTGAATGCTGCAGATGACATGTAGATGAATATTATATGTAAATGCAGGTAAATCGATCCATCCTCAAAAACCATTATTTAAATTTTATGTTCTAGTATCTCTAAACAGATATTCTATCGAAAGAAATAACCGCTTGGCTTAGTTTTTACAAATGTTGAAGTAGATTTGTACAGATGAAGACTCAGACCCGACGTTAAATTTTATATTATAGTACGAGTAACCGAAAACACGAATCAAAGATATGATTTTGCGGTTAGAGTGACCATGACTAGTATAAAATATCATTTGTATAGGTGATTGTTTAAAAATTCTAACAGAAACAGAAATTTTGTGAAAATAAACGCTTTTAAGCCCTGTCATTTGGCTAGCTTTAGTATACGTAAAAAATATAATATAAAACTTACAATGTAACCTAACCTCTAAAAGCTTAATCCTTCATAATGAATCAGTTAAGCCCGAATTAAAATATTATTCATAATAATCGGAATTATTTAATCAATGTCTGTGTTTCTGTTTACATCTGCATGAATATTATTACAATTTTCTTTCAACTGGGTTGCACCTCTTCTCAATCTTTCAACAGTATTAACATATGTTTATATCCTGATGAGAAAAAAGATAAAAAAATATGTATAACACAGGGCGCACACAGTAGAAAAAAACAAATAAAAAGTCTCATTGGTTATTCAAATTTCCAGTTTCTCATCGTGAAAGACGACGCACGTACACTCAAACTGATTGCAAAGTCAAATCATTCCTTGTTACCAACCGAATGAATTGATGGAAAACGATGAATGTCGGATGATCGTTCATTCATGGGCAACAAACAGACTCGGTTGTAAAGACCTGCAGTTCGCTGGGACGTTCATTATTCATCCTCTAGGATCGATGCTTATAATAGATAATTAACAAGAAACTCGCGTGTCAAAGTAGCCAACCTGACTTTGATTGATAAAGTTGGCTGCAACGAGAGAAAAAAAAACAAGTTGATTCGGCGAAAAATTCATCACAGTGAAGAAGGAGGAGGAGAAGCGCCAAAGACCAGACTGCGTGGCACCGGACGGACCGAGTTTAAAAAAGGCACCTTCTTTCGTTCCTTCTCGACTCTTTCTTCTTCTTTTTTGGGCGTTTTGAATTGACGCTTTTTTGTGAGGAGGCGAAATGGATACGAGGCAATCTTATGCTGGATGTTTATTTTGTTACGGTGTCGGGATTATTTTTCTGGATGACTGTTAATTTGTAATTTTTCATGATTTTTGATATTTTGGAATTATTTATGATTATTCAAATTATTATAAGTAAAATTTGTTGAAAATAAGTATGCGGCAATCAATAAAGTAGGTAATTTCAAGTTTTAATATTCCCAGTATATGATTTATTTTTGTTAAATATATGTATATATGTTTGAATAAGTTGTGAAGTTAAGTTAAGAAAAAATCATTTTATAGTTAAATTAATAATAGTTTTGAAAAAAATTTTCTTTTTTTTTAGACAAAACGTGAATTATGTCAATCCAAAGGTTACGAAATGTAGCATGTTTAGTTCAGTGACGCATACTAATTGTTACATTTCTTCTTCTGAAAGTGGAAAAAAAGTATTATCATATTTCCATAAAGCATGATTATATGTCGTAAAGAGAAAAATTAAAATTATTTAAATTATTCATGTATTGTGTGCTTATTGAAATAAAAATTATAGTTTATTTACTAAAACTAGCTCTTCTGAGCGCGCTTCAAGCGCGCATAGGAAAAAACAATAAGAGTAACCTCAAAATGTACTTTTCGAATATTTTAAAAACTTCTTCACCAATCAGCTCACGAATAAAAATCTTACGCAAGATGGCGATAGCTCTCTTTTATAAAGGGATTAGATCCTTAATTTTTTGTTTTCTTCATAAAATTTGTTTTTCAAAGAGAAAGGTAGTTTTATCAAGATTTTTTATTTTAGGTTTAACGATTCGAACTAGTTATCAAAATCCATACATTTAAAAAATACTCAACCTATAAATCACCTCAAACGTTTCACAATTTATCTCTTCATTTTTTTTTTTCAGTTCACACTACAAGTGCATATCTCTCTATTTTTCAAGCTCAAGTTTGAACATTCTCGAAGAAAAAGGCACACAATCGATAAAAAAGGGGACTGAATGGAGGACTTAAGAGTTTCGAACAAACCTAAAACCTGTCGTTATAATAAGCCTTTGAAAAGAAAGAGCTCCGCTGTAGGATATTTTTTTCCTCCCGCTCTTCGGGACAAAAGGCGAAGGGACAAGCAAATTTGATTTGTTCGATAATCCCATTCCCGGAGTTTGACCGATAAATAACAACAACCCGACTGTTTCTCACAAAGGGGGAAGCGAAAAAAAAAGTCAAGGGAAACGCGAGAAAAGAAACGCATTATAAATCGACCGATTCGCGAGTGCTATCGGTTGCGCATGCGTCGTAAAGTGTATGCATGCGCACGTGCAGCTTCTTCGTGGAACTAAGTCTTTGGGTAGTTATTTACGATAGGGACTGCTGCGGGACCCGAGAGAAATTATTCCCTTGCGTCTTTTTTTTTTTATTTTTTATTGCTATTTTTTTGGGCCCCTTTGAGAGAGAAGAGTTTTGCGATCGTTTTCGGGACAAATGGGATCTGGAGCCACAAAATTTTTTTTTTTTTTTTTTCAAGCGTGGAATCTTGGACCAACAGTTGGGAATGCTGAGAAAAAATCTTGATGACTCAGACAATATAGTTTTTAAATAATATACAATATTCGGATTTTAATCTAAAAAAAATGTTGAGAATCAACTATTTGTCGTGGAATAATAAAAACAATTCTTATTAGTATTTTAAACCTTCAGAAAAAAAAAAAAAAAAAAAAATTATCATTATAAACATGTATGTACACCTATATACATTAATATATATAGCGCGAGCAACATAAACCTTACCTTAATTTTTTATACAGTGTGTGTGCCACGTATATAAAAATTTTACAACTGCTTTGTTTGATTATATTCTAAATTTATTATAAAATATTTTTGTTTAAACAATTATCAAGAAACAACTATTTCAAATTTTCATTTTATAAAACTGTTTTTTCCCAAAATCATTCACCGTTTTCCCTATAATAAAAGCATTGGCTTTCTGGCGATATTCTGGCAAGAAACCCAGCTAAATTTCTGTCCAAATTAATTAAATCTGGCCAGTTTCTGTCCATTGTCTTTCTGGCGATATTCTGGCAAGAAAGCCAGCAAAATTTCTGTCCAAATTAATTAAATCTGGCCAGTTTCTGTCCATTGTCTTTCTGGCCATATTCTGGCAAGAAACCATGCTAAATTTCTTCAAATCTGGCCAGTCTCAGGCCATAATCTACTGAAAATTTCTCACAGGGAGCTGTTAGGGGTCAGATCGATCCGGTCGGTGCCCCCCTCGAAGTGTCTGCGGCTTATAAAACGAGATTGTTATCGACTTTTGACGGGGGAGACCGGCGCAGTCATTGTGCGGACTTAAATAAGTCCTCCTCCACTTTCGACCCCACCCGGGTGGTAAATTGAAAGCCCGGTGCTCCTGGACGATAATAAATGCTAGTGCGATTTTTTTTTTTCGAGCCCGAATACGCATTAGTGGCCCTTTGTTTATTTCTCGCGAGGGCGCGATACCTCGAGATAACCGAGTTTACTTGTTGCTGAGCTGCCAGGGGTTGCTTTTGTACTCGAATCGCGCGCTCGTCTGTTTTATTCTTTTTTTTTTTTTCAGAAATCTTAATTTTGAATAGTCTTAATTATAAGATTTATTTATAATTTCAGAACTCTTTATGTCGATCGGTGGAGGGCAAATAATTGTTGTTCAAATGTTGCTTTTTTGAATTTGACGTGAGAGTTTCTTTCTCAGAGACGATTTATATTTGATTTACTCTCGAGCATGATTGTTATTACTTTTTATTTTTTAAATCTAATATTATATCCCTGAAGTGGCTAGCAAACCATGACTAGTGAAATATCGGAAAAAACTATTTGAACAACAATTATTTGCCCTCCACTAATCTACAGAAAGAGTTCTGAAATTATAAACTATTAGACTAATTGAGGGTGGCATAAAATTGTTTATTTACTTATTTAAGATTCATTATTTTTTTTATTTTTATTTTATTTAAATATACGGGCAAATAGCCCATTACAATTATTATTTTTATTTTAATTCATTAAAAACACAATGAAAATGAGAGGTCCCAGAGTTCTAAAATAGCAATTTTTCGAGAGTACGCAAAAAAAGTTATCCTAAAAACAGATTACCTTTTTTTTGTTAGCGATTTTTTTCAATAATCGAGTATCTTCAAAAATATTGTTGTTCGTTAAATTATTAAATTAAAATAACGTTTTTTAACGTAAAAAAAAATTTTAATATTTTCTGATATCTGTATTAGAATGTTTTCAATTTTATAAAACATTTAAAAGAACGTATTTGCATTTTTTGGAAATTCATGCATACTGAATCCCATAAAAAGCGAGCCGTGGTATGAAAAATTTATTTTTACAGCGATCAATGCAGTGTCAACTCAGCCACAAATCCACTCACTTATCCAAAAGCACTTAATAAAAATCGCGATACTCCATAACCGTTTAAAGAAAAAAAAAAAAAAAAAATCTCACGAGAGAGAAAAGAACCCCATAAACAAAGGAAGCCCTCTGGTAAGTTATCTCACGAAATCGGTCTCTTAATATGTACAAAAAAAAAAAATCTACCCCCAGCGAAGAACAAAGAGTCAAGACGCTAGCAGCTGTAACACTCGAGACTTTGTACGCTGCGGAGTTATATTAAGTGGTGTTTTGCGCGGTAAAGAAAATTTAACCACCCCGGCTAAAGAGTTTTTATTAAAAGAGCAAGCCGACAAACAATGGAACAGGTTGATGGGCCACTCGATCGTCCCGGGCTTTGATTAAGGGCCTATGGGAATTTCGGTTACTCATTGTTTACGGGATGGACCATTGACTCGGTAAACTTTAATTTTTCAAAACTGCTTCTTTTTTTTTTTTGATCGAGTGGAAAGTCTCAAACGTGGGAAATTCGATTTAATTGTAAATGTTTCTATTGTCTTTGATGCACTTTGGCCGATACTGTAACTATATCGAAATTTGGAGGTATTTTAGTCTTCGAACTGAAAAAAAAAATTTTTATATTTTTGGGAATTTTTGTTAAAAAATATTAACAGCTAGGCCTTAATGGAGAATTCTTGTTCGGTAAAATTTATTCCACGAAGTTAATTTTATAACGTTTTTTTTTTACTTTATTTTACTGAAAAATTTTTTTTATTAGTTGTGACAAGTATTGAGAAAGTATTTAGTCAAAAAATTCTTTCTTTTTTTCATTAATTTTCAGAAAAAATTGTTCCAGGTCCTGAATTGAACCAAAAGATCAAAATAAAATCCATAGCGTTTCAAAAAACTAAGTTTTAGTAAATAAACTGTTTATCATAATTAGACATTTAAGATCTTGGACCAAGCTTTAAAATGAGACCCTACTTGTCAAAAAATATTGATTTAGACACAGCTCCTTTAATATTTTTTATCATTTTATGTAATTTCAGAAGTATTCGAATATTTTATAGGAAAGATTTGAGTACACTTTTCCTTAAATTCGAATGTCTTCGTTTTATAATTGACTTGATAGGTTGAGAACGTTAAATTCAAAATTTGAATTGCGTTTAAGTTGAATAATTGAATTACTTTGTTTCAATATATGGACTAAATTTCTTTGTAGAATTCTATAAAATAAAATAAGAATCTTTATTATTTTAAAAACAACTTTTTAAAGCTATAGCCACAAAAATATCGAACTGAACTTAGTTGCAGGTTGCAAACGATACGTGATGAATTTAGTGTTAAAAATTTTTTTTAACTTCATCTTTTTGAAAATAAAAGTAAAAATTATCATAAATTTACTTTCAAGATTAAAAATTGAGATTGAGACTAGTTCGACAAAAATCTGCGATGAATAGTTAAAAAAGTGTCTAAGAGTAATAATGTTGTATTGCATACTCTAATAATGTTTTATTTCATACTTAAAACCACAATTAAATAAAAAAAAAAACAAGGGTCGTATAAATAACCAATAAATCAAAAACCAAAGTATCTCGCTCCCTAAAACCGGTTGATCGAATAATAAGTCCACGAATCCTGACCATATTGGCGGCTCACCCCAGCTCCGTCCACTTGATTCGGACAATCGGTCCAGCTCGATTTAATTACGATTTTAAATCCAGTGGGCAGGGGGGGGGGGGACTCACAGAAGAGCGACTTTGAATTCACGATGCGGCGGGCGTGAATAATAATTCTCAAAGTGTGCTGTGTACCCGATGTCGTGCGAATAATCGAGGCGCACTTAAATGATCACAATTAACTTTCAGCTTTTGAGTGATTGATGTCAAGTGGCAAGTCAGCTCGTTGGACCATATTGATTTACTATTAAATGGGGGTCGTTGGTAACTCTTAACGTTCGATTTTTTGAGTGTATATGCTATGGAAATTAACGGTTTTAAATTCGTAATGATTTTGGAAGGATGCAAGGACAGTATGGAATTTAGTCGCGAGAATCTCTGATGTCAATACTTCGTTTACCTTACTTTTATAAAAAATGATTCTAGATAATTTTTAGAAACTCTTGAAATAATTGATTACAGTGTCTATCGAGTCGTAACTTGGAATTAGTAAGCACAAGGAACAGAAAAAACTGTTTTAATACAGCAGACACTTTCTGTTGCAAGTCAAGAACAGGTTTGCTTTTTTTGTTTTTTGATTAAATTAAATTTTTTAAATCTTGAAATTTTTAATTACGACAAATTTTATATTTATAGGTTGTATTTAATTTTTCATCTTATCGAGCTCAAATTAAATTTTTTCAATTTGAGCTCCCAGCGTATCAATTTTCCGAAAAGTGAGTAAAAGACCAAAACAGAAAATATTTTCCCCGTCAAAGAATAAAAGATATCCGGGCAAGTGACACGAAACGATATTTAGAATAAAAAGGGGCGGGGCTTTGGAAGAAGGAGAAGAAGAAGAAGAAGAAATAATCAAGATAGCCGCAGCGGGGCGCCTGGAATTCAACTCTCCTACGCTTTGGTAGACGGACTGGCACCAGCGCAGCTCGGACCCTTTCTTTTTTCGGACCTTTGACTGACGCGCGCGAAATTTCAACTCGCGGCGCGGCTTACTTTTTCTTATCTGCGAGGGCGATTTTTACGAGTGACCGAAGACTACTGCTGTGCACGGTGTCTTTTAAGAGGGAGCTGTTTTTAATATTTACAAAAATTTTGTTTATTAATCAGTTTGTACTGAACACCTTACAAATACTGAGCTTTGATTTTTAATTAAATTGGTTTTTTTAGAAATTTTTACTAGAAAAATATTCAAGATACCGTCCTGAAATTAAGTATAGCATAGCTAACTGATAGTTTTTTTTACAATACGTCAAAGCCAGTTTTTCGAATTCTAATTTTTTATTTGACAATTCTTTGACATCAAGGGATTTGGCTTTAAAATTTTGCGAAGAAATTTTCATAATTTATGTAAGAATGCTAAAAGATTTTCTATCAATACGTCGATGGTCCCAGCAAAGAAAAATCTATCGATTCAAAATTACCAATGAGAGGCTAAGATGAATAAAAAAAATTAGATTTATTGAGTTCTAGTTTACTAAGATTCTTGATTTTTTATATTCATTTTAGCTTTTTATGGTTAATTTTAAATCGGTAGATTTTCTTCGACTTGTGAACATTTATTTTATTTCTCAAAGCAAATCTCAAAAATGTTATTATTGAATTAAGAGTCAAAATTATGCCTTTAAAAAAGTATTATTCAATTTTTTGATTTTGAATTCCCGCCAAATTGTTGTGTAACCACTGACTCTGTTATTTTGTTAAAACTGTAACTGATAACAAAATAACAAAAGCATGAAAAACGAATCCTAAAATAATCCTATTACTGAATCTTCGAAATAAATTAAGTTTTTAAGCAACTCGGTCACGTGACATATTCAAACTTACGTCACAAGTTTTGGCGGTAATTCAAAATAAAAAATTCCTGTACTCTCAATCCCAGTTTATTCACTTGTAAGCATCCAATCAAGATAAAACTGTCTCTTATCTGCGGGCACGCGTGGGCTCAAAGTACGTTACACCGACACCAAAACCAGCTCCCGTACCTACACGTACAAAAGGTAAAAAAGGTGGCGTCCGATCGGTAGTAATTAAAATCACAATGGCTGGTCAGCTCGGTCAGCCAACACCGCAAATGACTCGTGTCGGCTTTTAGCACAAAAGTGTGCCGCCGGACTTCGGCAATATAAGAGTCCGGCGGCGCTCCTATCAGTCCCCCATTGTGGCCCTTGTTCCATCGTGGCCCACCACACGGGTATAATAAAACCAACAATAACCGCGATGATCATAAAAGAGAAGCCAAACCGGCGCAACCCGTTCGTCACAATGACCACCGATGACGCTAATGCGACCCTGTTCTTGCATATATGTATATACATTATACACTGCGTATATTACTTTATTACATTGTGTTGAGACTCTGCTGGGGGTAAATACACCCTGGTGAGAAAGTTCTTCTTCTTGGAGATGCTTTTTATGACCTTATTCAAAGTTTCATTGTCATTCATGGAGTTATTGTAACATCCTATCCCGGAGTTAACCTGATTTTTTTACGGTGTTGCGGAGAGTGAAAAATAATAACGGGCCGTGAAGCTTTGTTGAAGTAGTCGCTTTTTATAACCAAATTCTAAGAGATAAAAGACTGGATTTATACGCGCAGTCTGAGAGTTCTTTGGATATTTAACGGCGGTGGTCGAGAAACTGACGTTGTTGTGATTAATTTTCAATGGTGCAGTGCGATTAATAGGGTTGGCAACATTTTATAATTAGTAATATTTTATTGCTTGGTTGGTAAGATCATCAGAAAATAGTCCAAAAACTCAAGGAACTGCAAACATTTAAAATTTTTTAAATTTCAATATATACAGATATACTCTTAATGTAATTCCGGTCCGATGACGTCATTGAATCGTAGTTTCAAAAAATTTCTTTGATTTTTTTCTTGATAAATTTTGATTTCAAAATTTAAAAAAAAATCGTAAAATTCATTAAAAATCGTGTACTTTTAAAAAAAATATTTTCAAAATATCGGTTGCGAACCACATTGTTTTTAGAGGAATCGGAAAATCATTTGAAGAAACCGTGCTTCAAAGACCAAATTTTGTGAATCCAACTTCACCGAAAAAAGGAAGATCCATTTATTCTTCGTGTTTTGACTTCGAGGGAGAAAATAAAAACCACAAAGGCCGTTTTTCACTATTCGTAAAAAGCTACGTTTCCGGGATTTTCAGAAGAAACTGCAAAAAAAACTGACCCAAATTCGAGATTTACGAGGTCTAAATAAAGTGTGGACCACTCGAAGAATTTCCTCGGACCACCCAGGGTTACCAAAAATTTTCGACGATTTATCGAAAAAAAAAAAAAAAAAAGAATCCTTTTCCTCCCGCATCGAACGACGGTCAGCCATGCGTGTCAAGTTTTTATTTTTATTTAGAAACGCCCATAGAGGGACAATGAACGTACGAGTTTTCATCTGTTATGCGCCCTTCTTTTATTTTACCTTTTTTTTTTATATCGTATATTTTTATTTTCACCCATTGTGACGTTTGTTTATGGTCGAATTGATTTTACCATCTTCCTTCATTGTCCTTTGAAGTCTCGTGTTTGAGGGTTTTTCTCTTCCGGGAAAGATTTAATGATCTGAACCCTTGGTACTTACATAAAATTCTTTTTTTTTATACGTTTATGAATCGTAAATAATTTATTTTCACGGGTCATTTAATGTTTTCTTAAATTTACCTTTCAAAGATTTTTCTAACTTCTTAGCTTATACAGTTTCAGGGTGAATTGACAGATTTTTTAAGTATATTAAAATTAATTACAATAAAATTTGCAATGAACATAAATCACAGTTCATATAAAAAAATTATTTTATAATAATTCACATTTTATAGTTTTTATTTTTTCATCAAAATATATTTATTTTTATGTACTGCATAATAATGTTTGTGTATATATCCATACTTGCAGGACGTTTAAGTTGATATTGAAACATCTAGATCCGCGAAATTATTTATAAATTTAATTATTTTTTAACAATTAAATTTTACTCTATGAATTATACTGATTTTCAAAAAAATTTTTTTGCATTTCAAACTAAATAAATTTTAATAAGGCCCAAACTAAAAAATCATGCACTTCGTTTTGACTTTTAAACTCGTGTATTTATTGATTTTTATCAAAAATATTTAGATTACTATTATTATTTTTAAGATTAACTAAATAAATTAAATATAACCATTTTCTTGATAAAACTGACAAAAACCGAAATAAAATTTTATAGAATCTCCTCTGCTTATCAAAAAGCCTTTTATTTTCAAAAATTATTGAAATAATGAAAAAAAATTTTGTAACTAAAAATTTAAATGTATATAAATGAGATTGTGATGCAGTGTGAGTACACATTAAGTGCTTAAAAAATGAAAATTTGATTAATAATTTTTTAAAGTAAAAATAAAATAATCGGTACTCTGGCGCAAATAATCATCGGGCGATAAACAATAAGCGTCCCGCGGCGAGGTAAGGGCGCACTTAAGTGCTGCTATTCACGCCCTTCCCTTCGATATATTTTATTCCAGCGTTTTTTTTTTCAGAGCTGCCTCGAAAAGGGCTAGTTTAAAGCAGGAGCGCCCCGGGACGTCCCCCTGGTGGGACGACGCTGACCGGACGCTTTTATCGCGAGTTTGCGGTTCGATTAGCCCTTGCTGCAGACTCGTCCTTCGAGTGTTTTCGTACTTCTGACACCACGGGGGATGCTTTTTTTTTTTTATAGAGTCCTGGACAATTTGACGTAAGATTTTTTTCTGGCAGTTTACCAGCGATGTGGAATCTAAACTTAAAGTGGTCGATTTTTTGTTAGTTAATTGGTATTTGAAAATACCAAAAAAAGTAAAAAAAAAAAAAAAAAAAACTAATATATTAGCTTGGAAATAGTTAAAATTTTCATGAATATAAAATATTTCAAGTTTTAAATAAGACTATTAATGATGAAAATGCGTCATTTTATAACCATACAGTAAAGACTTGGGTCTGTTGATAATAAATAAAAGTAAAAAAAAAAAAAAAAAAAAACAAATACTCAAATTTAAATAAATTTTACAAATATAAATAATCAGCCACCGGATCAGGCAAGAAAAAATAATATAGAAACAAAAATAAAAAAATAAAATTATTTGAAAATCAATAAATACAAAATTAAATAAAAAATAAAAAATAAAATACAATTTTATAATAATTATTATTATAAACAGTTAAAAAACTTTTATTTTCGGTAACTATATGATATTCGGTTTTAAAATTAATCATAAAATTGAACCCCAAAATTGAAAAAAAAAAAAAAATCCAATAACGAATTAACACCCTTTGAGGGAGCTCAGCGAGAGTCTTAATTCGTTGCAGTCGAGTACCTCGCAACACTCGCGGCTTTCAATTTTAATAAAGCGTGCGTTTGATATTAAGCGTCATGGCCCACGCGTGGTCTTTGACTCGGACTCAATAACGCTCCTGCGGCAATTCTGTGGCTTCTTTGTGGATTTTCTAATAACTGGCTTGCGGGGGACGTTTGAATACATGCTAAAGAATATGTATTAAACTTTCTTTTTTTTTATTCGAGTGTTCGTTAATTGTAGGGTAGTAAACATTAAAATTTTTTTTTGAGTCTTCTCAAAAAAAAGTTTTTTAACCTACAATTTTTGAAAATTCTTTATTCAAACTTTTTTTGCTATAAATTGTATAATAATGGTAAATTTTGAGATTATTTTATCTCATTCGTTCATAGTTCCAATAGATAATTTGAAGCAACTAAAAGTAACTAATGATATCGATTAATTTTTCTCTGTAATTTCTGCACTCCTATTGATAGTTTTATATGATGTTTGATAAAATATAATTTGACCAGGAATATTAAAAATTTATTTCTAAACTCTAAAATCTTGCGGCTCTAAACAGTTTTCAAAAAAAAATTTTTTAAACTCTGAGAAATTTATTTTATATTTTACTCAATTGATTCATTCCCAATAGAATTGAAACAATTATTTATTTGTTCCTCCATATACCTAACCAACAGCGTTCACTTCGGAGCTTTGATCGTGTCGTCACTCCAAGCCAATCAGAGCCAGAATAAAAAAAGT
The DNA here is from genome assembly GCA_038277355.1 of Encarsia formosa. Lineage (NCBI taxonomy): Eukaryota > Metazoa > Arthropoda > Insecta > Hymenoptera > Aphelinidae > Encarsia > Encarsia formosa. The sequence goes on from CM076184.1 coordinate 129,590,978, forward strand.
CTTAATCTTCAATGAGAATGGTTAGAAAAAAAATTCCGTTAGAGGCGCCACTGGGAAAGGCTCCCTCCTTGGAATGTGTGCGTGTGTCGGTGTGAGCTTCGCTGAGCAGCTGATTACAGCAACAGTCGATCACAGCCCACACCGACACAAGCACACATTCCAAGGAGGGAGCCTTTCCCAGTGGCGCCTCTAACGGAATTTTTTTCTAACCATTCTCATTCGACAATTTTTCGTGCTCGAAACTCGATACTCGAACTCTCCTTTTTTGTAAGTAGGAAGGATTTCAAGGAGACACTCTTTTCTTATTCTTTCAGGTAGTTTATGCTTAGTTTACGACCTCGATGGACATAATCCCGAGGTGCTAGCGGAGATTACAACCAAAACACCTCGGCAGTTCAAAGATCTTTTACACAAATAAAAATCATCGTAAAAGTATTAGAGAAAAGAACTATGAAATCGGCCATTCGACCCCCATCGAAGAGCAGCTGTGAAAATAAACTTGCAGTGCAGAGTGAAAATTCTCGTTTTTCTTTTTTTTACTTTAAATATTTTTACACTCGGATAAATTAGATTCAACTGAATCAATTAAATTTATATTGTTCCCGTTTTTTAATTTTTTATTGACTTAGGTACTATTTTTTTTAGTTCATAAATTAGATGATTCATGAGAAAAACACTTAATTATGAATGTTAAGTAAATTAACTTTGGTAAGCAAGAAAGATTGACCATTTTTTTGAAGGGTTTTTACAATATTCTTTGACCCAAATTATGTCGATGCAAATTACGAATTCTGCTTTTGTGTTCGCGTAGTTGTTTTCGAAGACAGCAACGCTCGTAAACTTCACACTTCAGCTTTTCAATTTAAACAATAAAAATCATGATTTATTTCGCAAAGTGTATAAGCAACCGTTAGCTTAGCTTTTTTAAAATTATCATAACATGTAAGGTTTCTCATATTATTACATATAATTTATTTATATTTTCTTCAGTCTGAAATATTTGAGAAAAAGTACTAATACTTGATATTTTATAATCTGAAAAAAAAAATAATAATAATAAATGAAACAAAAGGGTAAGGCGCTTCATAGCACATCTTTTGTCGTCTTACTTTTCTGTTTAAATATTTTAATTATTTTTTTACAAATAAAAAAAAAGGTTTTTCATTTTAATATGAATAAAAAGTTGATTCATAAAAAAAATAAAAAAAATCGTCCCTTTATGTAAACACCTCCTTCATTAAAAAAAAACCTTCAAATTTCTCGACAATCTTGTTCAGTGAGTGAGCGCGGAACAATAATCTCGCGGGTTTACGACGCGTGCGCGAGATGATTTATTCCCTTTCGCACGTGCAAATATCCGAGACTTGAGCCCGTGTGTGGCCCTCGGACCGGAAGTGGTATGATAACCCTTAAAATGAAATTTACGATCTCAGCAAAAAAAAAGGATTTTCCTAAAATTTGAAGTTAATTTTTTTTTCAATTCGTGTACCTAACTATGCCAGTTTTCACGTTAAACAGCCCTTTTTTCGATTTTTATTTTATTTTCCAATTTTTAAATGTAAACAAAAGTGACTAATTCGAGGGATGTTTGGATTGAATTTAAATAATAATTAGACAAAAAATGAAAGAAATAGCTCTTAAGCGTTGAAACTGACATCAAAAGCGAGGCGAGGGGCTATGCACTCCAGAGTCAGTCAAAAAATCACCAAAAAATCAAAAAATCACTAAAAAATCAAAAAGTCACAAAAAAATCAAAAAATCACTAAAAAATCAAAAAGTCACAAAAAAATCAAAAAATCATCAAAAAATCAAAAAATCACCAAAAAATCTCTGAAATGGAGTTGAGTCCGACAATCATTCAGAAAACAAATTTTTTTTTTGATACTTTATTTATCTTCAAATTTCAATTTTTATAATAAAATATGAAATTTTTAATTTAACGAGCGCTACTGTACAGGACCTTAGGTCACCGATGTCGCTCGTCAGCAATCGGCTACTTTAGTGTACTTTAGTTTGTTTTAAAATTTGAATAATCAACAGATCAAAAAAGTAAATTACAAGTAATAGGAAAAATATTTATTGAAAAAATAAATGAAACTCTTTAATTTTATTATTATTATTATTATTATTATTATTATTAATTAAAATATTTGAACTAATAAGTGATAACAATAGAGCAAGATTTGTCACGAGAGAAAATTGTATCTCTTAATAAAAATAACTGAGATAAAAAACAAACCAACAAAAGAATAAATAAATAATAAGGTACCTGTACCTAGTATGGCCCCCCTAAGCGAGAATCGACGTTGTGGCGAATCAAATCAATATTTTTTGACGTGTTAGGTCTTATTTTAAAGGTTAGTTCAAGAGCTTTAAAGTGGGACCTTACGCGTTCAATTTTGATCAATGAGCTTGAAATGCCATAGGATTTACCAAACCGCGTTTTTTTAAGACACCAAAAATTTGTGTACCTAATATGACCCCCTTGAAGTTATTTATTAATTGCAGTTTGTTCCTATTTTTTAAATCAATCAGATATAAGATTAAAAAAACTTCAAAATTTTCATTATTCTAAAAATTATTTATTTAAAAATCGAGCCTTTTTTACAATTTCTTTCAAAGCTTTGCAACCAGTAGAAAAATTACAACTTTAAATTTTTATCAAAATTTGTTTTTTGAGCTAGAATGTTTTTTTAGTTTAAAATGAAAAAAAGCTTTGAAATAGTTAAATTTATTTTTCTTAAAAAACATTAGGATTTTCTAAAAAGTAAATATGAAACTAAGGACTCTTAATATCGGTATTTCTACTAATTCGCGGGGGGCCATATTAGGTACACTGCAGTATAAAAAGTTATTTAAGAATAAAACCCGTTAAAAATTGAGTTGAACAAAAACTAAAATCGCATTTTAAAGCTGAAGCAATAACGAATCGAAGCTACTTATGAAAATTTTGGTCAGGTGTGTCTAAATATTTTGGCAGACCATTTAATCACAACGTAAAATAATAACGAAGGTATACGAAACGAGTTTTAGCTATAAGGCGTGCGCAAAAATAATTTTCAAATGTTCTAAACAACTCGAAACTTCATAATTCAGTGTTTTTGACTTCTTCCTACCTTGTAGAGACGTCGCATATCGAGCATACTCAAAATAACAGGGGGGGGGGGGGCATATTAGGCACAGGGCCGTATCAGGTACACCTACCTTAAGTAAATTAGCGTTAGCGGTATCTAAAAAACAAGATTTTTTTTTTTTAAGTGTTTGAATAGAAGACGTGTTTACTTGTAAGTATTCTTACATTTAAATTGGCTATCCGCACGCTGTGTGGGAATAATTTTTTTTTTTTTTTTTTTATTTAAACTTCATAGTAAGTTAAAAACTCAATCATTCATTACATAGTTTCTCTCTAAATCTGGAAGAGTGAAAAGCCACTCTTATGGAGTCATTTTTCCTCGCATTTTTCACCCTTTTATCTAGAAAAAAGTGAGTCAGTACTTGAGTGAAAAATGACTTTTTCTCAAAGAGTGATTTCTGTCACCCTAATAAGAGTGATCTTTCACTTTTCGAAGAGAGATTAAGAATAGGCAAAATTAATGTTTATTTTAATAATTTTTTAAAATTTTCTTAATTTTTATTACAGCAAGTGTTGATTTTAACTGTAATACTAATGAAAAAAGAATAAAAAAAATAAAAATAAAAAATAAAGATTGTGGCCAGGATTTGAGTCTTGGTCCTAAGGTTGCCTGAAATTTTTAATGTCTATATAACGCCTCACTATAACTACTTAGCTACCGTTTTCTGTTGTAAATACTTAGTGTGTTTGAGCGCGTATAAAAATTGAAAACCTCGTTGTAATCCTTAGCTGCCGGAAACATCTCAGAGTGCTCTTTGTTGAGGTTATGTTCGACAATCTTTGCATCAGCGTTCGGCACCGTCGCAGAGATTGATAAATTAATATTTATTTGCTACTTATCTAAGCCGAAATAACACTGGGTATCAAGATTTATAAATAAATATTTTATTGTTTTTTATGGTTAAAGGTAAATTTGAATTACAATGGTGATTACTTCTTCAGATTGGGTGGAGCTGATGGAAATAATGAAACTTATCCAACTTGTTAAAATTTATATTCTATAAATGCGCAAAACGCGAAGCACTGACATCAATAAATAATTTTATTGTCACTTGAGCCTTAAAATCGATAATTTTGGGTTCCGAGATTAATAAATACATGATTTTTTTATTCCCAAAGGATTTAATTAATCCAACTTGGTGTTTAGGTTTTTGTGGCTATGATCTTTTAAGCGTCAAGGGTTTTGTGGATCTATCAGTTTTGTGATATGTAAATTTATTATTTATTGATCTTGGTACCTATATGGGTTTTGCTGGTTTATTCAATAAATTTTTTAGCAACTTCAATAAGCTTTATCATTTACATCAACTCCACCCAATCCGAAAAGGTCGTAACCAACAGCCTAGTCTAAATTAACTTTGGACGCTAGAAAACAAAAAATATTCACTAATTAGTCTTGATGCCCAGGGTTTTGTAGGTTTGAAGCTTAGAAAATATGCGAATTTTTAATTAATTTATCAATCTTTACGTCGGTGCTGATACTGCCGCAGGGAACATAAAACATAACTTCACTGAAGAGCTTCACACAGAGACGGATTCGGCATCTCCATATGCAAAATATAAATAAAAACTAGCGCACCCTCTGGCCCTTTCGCTACTTTCAAGAGGCCAGATGACTTGCCTGGCTACGGTGTTTTTGCCGAAATTTTTTTTAAAGTCTCAGGTCTTGCGCCATTTGTACCCATGTAGTCCAATTATACTCAAAATGGAACTATGGGACACAAAAACAAACATTTTCCCGTTCACCCCGTTTAATTTTGTCCATAAGGTCGCGAGAAATCCTGTGCACAATTTTTTAATTAATAGCTATAGAATCGAGTAAAATGTGACTGTATAAAGTGTTGGTATGCGCCATTTGTACCCATGTGGTCCGATCATACTCAAAATGAAACTGGAACTATGGGACACCAAAACGAACATTTTCCCGTTTACCTCGTTCAATTTTATCCATTAGGTCGCGAGAAATCCTGTGCACAATTTTTTACCCCTTCGGGATCGGTCATGCCTAATAAATCGAAAAAATCATTAAAAAATTAAAAAATCACTAAAAAATCAAAAAGTCACGAAAAAATCAAAAAGTCACGAAAAAATCAAAAAATCACTAAAAAATCAAAAAGTCACAAAAAAATCAAAAAATCACCAAAAAATCAAAAAATCAAAAAAAAATCATTCGTGACTCTGGAGTGCATAGCCCCTCGAAGCGAGGTGCTGTAGTATATCCGCTGTACACTTCAAAATCGCTGTAATCAATCAAATATCGACTTCATTTCGAGTGAAAAACTTTAAAAAAACATTATTTTTAGCGATGTTTTAACTAAAATTGATCTTGTGGCTCTAAAAATTTTAAATTTTAATTTTAAATCCGTAATAGTTAGAAAGAATTATCGGCGATTCTGGAGTACATAGCCCTTCGATCAAAAGCCGCTATTAAAAAAAAAACAAAAAAAAACAAAAAATTTTATAAAAACCTCAAATTTTAGGAAAAAAATTTTCAGCTCATGAAAGTAAAAGTTTTGTTTTTCCGCTGCAGAAGGACGCGACTAATGGCTTTATTGCAGGCCCCCGGTGAAACCTTCGGTGTTTGCGGGGGGGAAAGAAGAAGAATACGAGAAAAGAGAAAATTATTTGTTTTGATGGACCGAGCCTTGAGAATAACGTTGTTTGTGCGAGGGATTACGCGGGGATAAGAGTAATCCGGCTGTTTTAAAATCGGACGATTTTTCTGGAGATACTATTGGTTTTGAAAGTTATAAGTGCCGACGAGCCGTGAAAAATCACCAGTTTTGAAAATTATTGCTTTCATAGAGTTTTACTTAAACTCTCTAGTTTATTTTTATTTTACTCAAATTGTCATAATATATCGATTTCCCGCGAAAAAAAAACCTTAGACCAAAATCTGCCACGAATAAAGTTACAATGAGGCGACTTTCTGTCACTATGATTTTAACTTTTTTAGATTGGTAAAAAATGAGTCACTTGCTACCATACCGTTTACATATTATAATTTTAAAAAGTTTTCAACACACTATTACCGCGAATAAAAAGACCCTTGCGATTTTTATAAGCTGAAAACTTAGAGTCATTTTATTCGTGGCTGGTGCGTCGAAAAAAATTGTTTTTACCCCCGTGTATCAACTGACTAATACCAAAAATTCATTTTCTTCCAATTTAAAAAAGTTAAAGTCAAGAATAAAATGATTCAGAGATACTTTAGTGACCGAAAGTTACTTTATTCGTGGCAGATTTTGGTCCAAGCTGATTTTCTTCGCACGGGCCTTAGATATTATCGGCAGCTTTTTCTCTATAGTAGACAATTAGAAGTTTCATAAATATTCATGTATATAGATGTACTTTCAATGTAAAATGGTACTTACTAAAAAAAAGTTATCAACAATGAAACTAATTAAAAAATCGAGTAATTTTAAACTTGCACTCCGGCCCGTATTTCCCAGCTGTTCCGAAAAATCAAAGGAAAAAAAAAGATTGCGTGCTCCAAGCGAGCGATTAAAAAAAATCTTCCGATACACAATGCAGGCTCGCTCGAATCAATCAAAGAAACAAGATTTCCTCCCCTAGAAAAGAGACAGACAGCCAGAAGAAGAGAAAAAAAAAAAAAAAAAAAAAATCATCCTTCAAAGAAATAAAGGGACGGAAAAAAGGGCCTCATTGTTCGTCCCGGGTAGGTAAACAAAGGGAACGCGACAGTGTCCCTTTTGTGACGAATCACGTAAATTCGTCGATTGTTTTGGGGTGATTATATACACGGGCGGATCCGAACTTTCACACGTATCGATTATTTTTCGATAAATTTATATATGTATACCTATGGGGGACGGTCACTACCTTTGTAGTAGACTTTTTTTTTCTTTTCTGGGAGGTGCAGGATTCTATTCTTTCACGGTCGAGTGATGAATTCGAGAAACGGGGAACGCGAACGAAATCTATGAGGGTGCACGGGTATTTTAGAATTTTTTATTTTGAATTGCTAGTTTGACGACTTATACTAATTTTTGACGTACTCCGTACAGTGTACTTTACATTGGTAATTTATTGTTTACCTTTTTATGTGACCTGTCGCTCTGTTTTCTGGCGGGAATTCAAAATAATTGATTGTAAATTTTTTTTCTAAATCATATTAACTTATAAGAAGTCTTAATTTTCATACTACAGTTCCATTCAAAGCTTTTACATCTTGAATGAAAAAATTTTTTTTTTTTATATCTTCTATTGAGAATTAAATATTAGAAACACTTACATTTCGATAGTCCTAGCGAAGAAAAATCTTACCTAAAAAACTACAAATTTAAAATTACCAGTAAGAGGCTAAAATACTCGCTAAAACAAGTAAAAAATCAGGAAAAATCGTGAACCTTAATAAGTCAATACCTAATTAATTCAATTTTTGTATTATTTTTTATTTTTTATTTCATTTCAGCAACTCATTGATAATTTTAAATTTGCAGATTTTGAGTTAAAGTTTTTCTTCGCAGGAATCGTCGATTTAATACACTGAGAGAAGGATTTGGTTCACGCAACCAAATTTTCTTGTATGAACCAAGATTTGGTTATTTTTGGTTTCTCCCAAGCTTTGGTTCATGCGACCAATGATTTGGTTACAGGAACCAAATGTATAGATCATAGTCATGTGACATGTCAAACAGTTCGCTGTTATAACCTCAAAAAATTTTTTGCGGTAATTCAGAAAATTGCGAACTCACGAAAAATTTATTAAAATGATCGGTGCTATATTAGATTGAAAACGATTAGTAATTTGATTTAACTTCGTAGAGAAAAATAATTTTGTTGTCAAGAGAAAACTCATATTTAAATAAACTTAATTAATTCTTCGAAATTTATTGCTGCAATTTGAAATTAAAATATATTCTTATACATTTAACAAGAATAAAGGTAACTGATTTAAGCAAATTATTACAACAATAAATGATAAAATAATAAATAATAAATAAAATTTTTTTTTTAAATAAAAAATAAAAGCTCGATTTTTACGTGTGGAGTGTGGACCAAACATTTGGTTCCCACAACCAAATTATCCGATTTCTTTTCAACCAAATATATTTGGTTCCTTGAACCAAATTCTTCTTTGAATGATCTTTTGATAAATCATTAAATTGTTTTTTTTCCTTCTTAACTTAGAATTTTGACTTAAAAATTTGTTTAGGAGTCAATAAATAATTTTTTTTTCTTGAATCGTGCAATGAAGTGATGTTTTTTCTAAAAATAAAAAAATCAAAAATTTTAATTAAACGTTTTTCTATTCGACCTAGGACTTATGTTCCGAGTGACAGTTGAATTTAATTAGATTTTTCTAGTGTACTCCGTACGTTAATTATACGAAAAAATTTTTCATTAAAACGTCTCGGTGCACGTAGCATCAACATTTGATGACGTCTCGTTTGAATTATCAGTCGACCCAAAAAGCCCGTCGCACATAATTAATCCGCGAATAAAAAAAATCGCTACGAAACTTTTCCCGTTCAAAAGATAAAAATTCTTTCACCCGAAAATCGCTTTCCCGGGCATACGCGGTGGTTTTAAAATTTTTATATTTACCCGCGCTGTCTCATTACCGAGTACGCTTTTGATCGAGTTTTTATTTCTTCTTCCTCTCTCTCGGCACAAACGTTTCTTTCTCGTTAGTTAGATTCCCGCGATTTTTCATGTACATTCGACGTCATCCCACCCTGTGATAAAAGCGCGCGCGGCTTTTTGAATTTTATTCACTCTGCGGTAAAACTCTCGGCAAACCCGGAATGTTTATTTATTTTTTTTTTTTTATTTTGAAATTTTCAGATTAATGCTTTGAGGTGAATAATTTAGCGGGAGTTTAACACCTTTGGTGAGCTTTGAGGCGACCTTGTTTTACAGAAAATGAATCTCTACCTCCCTTTCAGGCGAAAAAAATGCATTCGCGCGTAAGATAAAATTTTTAAGACTGACTTGAAAGAGATGAAATGGATTTTTTTTTGTTTCAAGTGAAAAGCGAGCTTTTTGTTCTTGTGGGGGATTCAATCGGTAAAGAGATACGATAAAGGTTTTTTTTTACGCTTTTTTGAATGATAAATTTTTATCGCGGGAAGTTTAATTAATAAAAATAAATTACTTTGATGTTTCATTCGATTCAGGTTATTTTAGTTATTGTCAGAGATGAAAAATGTGTTTTAAATGAGACTGATGTATGAAAATAAAATGGCGCACTGATTTAGAATGTTTTTGAATTTAGTAAGTTTTTCTGTTGGCTGTTTTTTTCTTTTATTAATATTTCGATATTTATATTTATGTTTAGAAGAAAATAAACGATCTTTTGACTAGCTTAGTAAACCCTTGCCTATTTTCTCATAAATCAATCAATTAAATTCAGTTAGGTCAATACAATTTATTCTGATTTATTTTCATAAATAGATTTTTAGTATCAACGGTACCTGATTAGGATTTGCATTTTCGGTTACTTGTACTATAAAATAGTTCATCAATCATCATGATGAAAACAGTCTTCTCAATCAAGACAAAAAGCAACATTAGTTAGAGTTTTAAAAGTTTATAGCAAAGTACAACGTAAAAAGTGTGTTTTCAAAACAGCTGTTTTTTTTTTCCCTGCTAGTACCTTATATTTACAACAAGAGGAGGCCTCGTTACGGGCCTCGGGAGGCATAAATCACTTCGCAGCGATATTTTAATGCACTCGCGAGGCTCGGCACATAATCGCGCGAGTCGCCGAAGATGAATTGCCTCCTCCCAACGATAATAAAGAACTGATTGAATCGACGATTGATTTCCTCGAGACGAGCCAATAGCTAAGCGTTTAATGTTTACCAGGGCCTTTTTTTATGATTTCGGGGGATTTGAAAGTTTGGGCTGATGGATTAGGTTTGACTTCTTTTATTTTTTATGCGAATTAATTGCGACGGTATTTTCTGATCACGTCAGTACGAGTCAAGGAAGAATCAGGATTACACATCTTGAGTTTTTGAGAAGAATCGTTAAAAACCACAGTATAATTTTGAATTTAGTTTGAACTGTATAAATCAACTTTTTATAAACGACCCTAGATACTAGATAATGGTTAAAATAATCTGACGACAGAAATGATTATCTAAGGTAATTTCTTGCTAAACAAATTTAAAATTAGATACTGAGATGTCACGACTTTGAGGTTAATATACATGGCGCAAGTAGTATGCAATATCCATACGCCACCAGGGGTAATTGAACAATGTATTTATTAGCTTTTAAACGCACCGTTTAACTGGTTGAGGGGGGTGAAATCATGAATTTTTTCATCGTTTTCGATTGGTTACCTTAGAAGGTAATACCGTTTGCTTGTTCATCTTTGTTTATATGATTCCTTAGATCTTGACCCCATGTTTTTTAAAAATATTCCAAGATATTAAATATAGGAATCCCACGTCTCTCGCTAAACCTATAAGAGTGAGGTTAGCTCAAATCCACTCGAATTCTAGTAAAAAGTGAGCCAATCTAAGCTAAGAGTGGCTCATTTTTGAATTTCGAATCAAGCAGTTTTCGCACTTGCTACCCGAACAACTTTAGAAGGAAGTTGTTAAAACTTTATTACCTTCCGATCACCGAGCTCCTATCTCAAATACATCTCGTACTTATTCCTCGCATCATCTCACGGTCGCACTTCCTACAAGAAAAAAAAAAAAAAAAGGTACCGTATGTCTAATTACCATGTAATCCGTTAAAAAAGGTCCACTCGAGTGGTGACCAAGGCTCTTCGAAGCGAGAGATAAGCCCCTAATCGCAAACAACAAACACGAGCTCTCTTCCGGGTCCCTTCTCACGTCCCTCGATCGAGATAAACCAAAAAAAAATCACGTGTACCTGGCCCTAAAAACGAGTTTAATTTTTCAGTAAAAAAAAAAAGAGGATCCGCATTATGCCCAGATCACCGGCCGAGATCTAATTTATTTAACAATGCCGAAGAAGATGTTTTTTAGCAGGGGGGGATACGCGATACTTTGTATCTGGGAGGGATGATGATTATTAAGGGCTGAGAAGATCTCGGTTGGACGTTTTTTTTTTTTTTGGCTTTAGGTGGTACCACTTGACTGTAATGGATTTAAGCCGAAGGGTGTAACTCAATACCCCGGTGTATGGTACTTGACCGGTGGGCTATGAGCGTGACGGATTATTATCGTTTGTTGTAATCTGAGGGATGAGAGAAATATGCGCGGGTACCCTGAGAGGGTTAGATTAATTTTAAGGGTGGTTTAATTGTTCCTTTGGGGATGATTGAACCGTTTTTTGATTGTTCGGATGCGTCCAGTTTGCAGAAAAAATATAATTTTTCATAAGTATGAATGATTTTAAATTTCTTACTAGTTTTAGGTCTACATTGCATAAACGCAATTTTTAAATGATAATTATAGATTTTATTATGGTTTACACATATTTTTAGTCTTTGTTGTCGCTCCTCAATTGGAAAAATTAAGGTGCATGACACAAAATTAATTTTCTTCTTGCAAGTTCATTTATGAAAACCAATGTCGCTGACATTTTTGAATAGGCCCATTTTTTTGGTTCCATAGAAAATGACATGTAAATCAAATAGTTCTTTTTTTCAAGCCGTCAATTTTAATTTTAAACAGTTTGAATTTGCTTTGAACTGGTTATTTAGTTAGTTTCATTAACATTATACTTCGTAATAACTTGAAGAAAAATCTAGAACTATTTGCGACAGATCATTAAAGAAATAAAAAATTTAGAGCGTAGTATTTGGTCTGAAAAAAGAGTGGGAAGAACTATGAAAAATATTGCTAAGCTTACTAAGCGTATAGGTGAACCTAGAAAATGTATAAAAATTTACTTTAAAATTAATCATTTTTTTTTTTTTTTTTTATTTAAAAAAAAGAAGTTTTATCGGAGAGAAATAATTTAAGACTAGCTCTAAATACTGTCACGAAGATCTTTCCAAATTAGTATCAGAAACATCGCAAAATTTGATAAGTACAGATTTAAGAGAAAAGTATGTTTGAAATTTTATTTGAATCAGACTATTAACTGTTTTCCCCAAAGAAAACTCAAAAGCCATTAAACTGTCGAAAGTAACCTGCTCTTCAAGCTGCTATACCTTTACTCAATAAAAACTTTACAGAATAATCAAGCTTCAAATATTAGTAAGCACTATAGTCTATCCGAAAAAACAAGACGGTAATTATGATTTTTCCCGGGAACGATTCTCGTCGGAACTCGTTTAGCTCAAAGAGGTACGCGTGCCCGAGTTACGTAATCCTCGGGGGCCAGCCCTGCAGATTGAGATCTCAAAGACCGCGGCCCGAACAAGAATGCAGCCCGAGGGAGCGAGCCGCGTCCGTCCGTCTCTATCAATTTCCTCCTAACCTGACGCGTCGGACGATTTTTTTTTTTTCTAAGTTCAATTTAGTTGTTCATTAAGGACGTTCGTCTAAAAAAATTAATCATGATGAAAAAATTATATTTTTATTAAAGTATTATGTCAAAATTTGGAAGTTATTAGGAGTATAATAATGAAGACATTATTGTTTTGGTATTTTAATATGGTGTCTTACGGGAATCGGAACTTTTTTTCAAATTCTCAATAATGGACTGTTTTTTTGAGTTATTAGAAGAAAACTTTAGGATCATGATTGGAGATTATTTATACTAGAAAACAATTAATGAAGACAAAAAATAGTGCTTTTGGGAGTTAGGTTGGACTTCAGCAACCAATCAGCGTACTTCTGTATAGGATTTGACTCAAGTAGTTAAACTTGAACGTCCTTAAGCACTCTGTTGGATAATAAAAGATCAAAAATTTAAAAATACAAAGCCGAGAGCAATTCTGGAGTTTAAAAAATTTTTTTAAAAAGGTTTTTAACACCTTTGTTCTTATGTTTAAGTTAAAACTCTTAATGTATAAATTTCGGTTCAAAGAAGTCACCAGTTTGCAGCTTCAAAAATTTTTCTTTTGTTACGTATATAAAAATTCATAAAAAAACCAGTACTCTTGGAAAAATAATATTTCGAAGGCAGTTCTTACCGACCCCATTGTCAATTTAAATCCCACATACTTTTAAAAACACACACACCCATCGGAGTAATCCCAGCCGAATTACAAATTCAAATCGCTACTCGCGTATTATCCAAAGCGATCTACTCATCAATGCAAAAGCCCGTGGATCCTGGAGCCAACCAAGGATGAATAAAAAAGTCCCCCACTACGTCTCGTAGGCAGGAAGGAACGAATTTCGCGCGTATCGAGTACCTTTTATTAAATCTAAACCTATTTCCAAACATCCCAATATCTCGCGCTCGGACGGGCAGGCTCAATGTACCGGATATCATGCGCGTACTTTTTTTTTTCTTTGGGTCTGCTTCCTGCCGGGGTGTCGAATTTACCGCGCGATAGTTGACGCCAATTTATTTGGGTTGGCTAAACTGGGCCTCGTGCGGAACTCCAGGGAGATTGATTTTACGTTACCCGAGTTTTCATGGCTCCTTGCGTCTTGAGAGTACTGGAATTATTGTACGGTGTACTCAGCACTGGAGTAAATAGTATTAAGAGTTAAGTAAGCGACAGAATACGTTGAATATCAAGTTTTTTTAGCAAAAAATGTCTATTATTAATGGTGGTTTTTTTATTTACATAATTTTATGTATCCTTATATATAAAGATGAACGAACATCGAATGTCATTGCTTCAAAATACAAAATTTCCATTTTAATGCTAATAATTTTGATATTTTAACTGAACAATATGATATTTGTTGCAAATGAAGTATAATAATTTTAAATAAAATATTATCTTACATTTTACAAAAATAAGAAAAAAACGTGTAAATCACTCCGACTTAGATACGAATGAATTGTCAAAATTTTAATATTTATAGGTAAATAACAGTTAAATCGAATGACAATTTTTCGCAAATTTTAAAATTACAACAATCACTTGAATTTTTTTATGAAAATTTTGACATTATTTTATAAATTATAATTAATAAATAAATAAATAGGCGCTGAAAGATACAAGTTTAATACTTTTGTGTACTAAGCCATTTCTAATCAAATTTAGCCTGATTAAGATTATTTATTAATATCGCTATAGTAGAAAAAAGTATCATCGGCACCCTGAACACACTTTAAAAAAACCCTCAAAATCCATTGCTCGGCACCGAAATATCTAATTTCGTCATTTAACGCCTCTTTCTCGCAACACCTCATTTTTATATTTTACTCCGCTTTGCAAGTAAGGAAGGGCTCGACAAATGTTTGCCTATACCGACCTAAACGCCTCTTTTCATTCATTCTTTTTTTTTTCATCCTCTCCATTGTCGAGTCTCCCGCGAGATTTCACGCTCTCTTCTTTCTTCCCAAATTGCTTTTCTTTTAATCTTTCTGACGCCCCGGCCCTCATATAATCTTTCACGAAATCAAGGAGTGAGATGCTGAACTAGATATGAGAAACTTTGGCTTTCAGAAATACTGCTAAACCGTACGAAAGATCGTTAATCTGCTTTATTCGTGCTGACGGATCGCCTTGATACTTGTTTATTTGAATAACTGTAATTTAGTGATTCTTTTTTTTTTTTTTTTTTTTTTAAGTTTTGTACAGTTTACAAAGTCTTGTCGGTTTTTAGACCCTTATTTTTGGAGCTTGTCTTGTAATTCTAAAAAAAAAAAAGAAAAATTTTAATAAAGTTTGTTCATTTAGAAGCATCTATTTTTAAAAGTCCTTACCTCTTCAGCGACTTTCGTCAGATATTCGCACATTTTATCACCTGTCGACTGCACCATGGACGAAAAGTAGCTATTTTTTTTCCGCAGCAAATTGTACGGACGATCGTACTCCACGGCTTTGCCACTGTCCATCACAACGATCTTGTCACTGTCCATTATAGTGTTAAGTTTATGGGCGATTGTCAATACCGTGCAGTCTTTGAATTTATCTCTAATGACCTTTTGAATGAAGCCATCTGTGGCATCGTCAATGTTAGCCGTAGCTTCGTCGAAAATGACAATTTTGTTCTCGTTTAAGATTGCTCGAGCGAGACAAAACAACTGGCGTTGGCCAATACTCATGTTGTTGTGGTTCAAATTCTTGTCCAGGGTATCGAAGACATTTTTCATCTCCATATCCGCCAAAACGGACCATATGAAGTCGTCACTGTACCTTTGATACGGATCAAGATTATTTCTGAGAGAAATGGAAAACAACGTCGGCTCTTGGGGTATGATTGAGATTTTTTTTCGTAAATCCGAGAGGTTGACCTTCTGAGTGTCCATTTCATCGATTATCAGAGAACCTTCAAGACGAGCTAATCTAAACAAGGCGGCTACCAACGATGATTTTCCCGCCCCGGTTCGTCCAACAATTCCAACCTAAAGTGTATTTTAAACGTACCGTTATTATTATTTTTTTTTTGTAAAGTCAGAATATGGTTTACCTTACTCCTTGGTTCAATTAAAAGTTCCAGTTCCTTCAATACAGGCTCCTCCCTGTCGGAGTATCTTAAACTTAATTTTTCAAAACTTATTCCTCCACGATCTGGCCAATCATTCGGAGGTTTTTGACCAACGGTACCGGTGTAAGAAGCTTCCGGTTCCAGTTCGGTGTACTGGAATAGCCTCTCAACTGCAACCATTTGGCAGGAAATTTCAGCAAAAATTCGCAGCGTCTTCTGCAACTGGCCGCAAACACTCAAAATCTGAACGATAGCTAGACCAATGATCGCACCTGGGGTACCAGAACTGTCCCAAATGATAAAACTGAAACTAACAGCTGCCAAATACACAGTTGTCAACAGATCGCCGAATAAACTGTAAGACATCAGAGCGTCATCGGTCATCGTGTATGCAGATGTGTGATTGTCTTGGCGTTCGTCAAACTGTTGACAGATCATGTTTTCAGCTTGGCACGCTCGTATGGGGATTACTCCGTCGAGTGATGATTTTGCGTGCGCAAGAACTGGACTTTTAGCTGGAATTTTTGAAAGATACGTTTTAAACTAGAAATCGTTTTTTATAAAAGCGTGAACGCGTTTCAGATAAAATATTTAATTGTTACACTCGTACCATTTCCTTCGATTCTTCTCAGATCTTGCACAGTTGATAGAGCAATGGTTTTTATTTTTTGAATTAAAAGGGCCAACAAAATTGTTGGGAACAGAAACTTCCAGTCAATAATGATCACTTGAACTAAGACTCCGAGAATGATGAATACAGTGTCGTAAGCTTCAAAAAGAAATTCTGGGAAAATTTCATCTATTACTCCTAAGTCTTTTGAAAAACGGTTCAGTATTCGACCTACAACAATCATATGCAGTTTAAAAGAACAAAATGTTCGATCATTTTGACAAAGTTAAAAACTTGACTTATGAACCGAATTAATTACCAGCGTTATTAGTGTCAAAGAAATGCACCTCAGCTCTCAGGAGACATGAAACCATATTATTATGAATACTCTTGCTCGAATTTACGCACATCATACTGAATGATACGAATCTTACTACTGATGCACAAATTATGCTTATGATTAACACTCCTAATATGCCTAGACCCACTAGATAATCGACACGTGCAGAAGTATCCAGTAGTTTCTGATCTTCCGTAGTTTTTACCCTGAAATACGCACAGACACCTTGATTTTAATTGACTGAAAAAGTATTGCTTTTAGACAATAAAATATGATTTACCAATAGGCTAGCCAGTAATCACTGCCAGTACATAATATTTGAGTCGCAATGAATAATGCGAGAGTTGTTGCGATAAAGAAATTTGAATTACCAGCCTTAAAGTATTTAATGTATAAACTGTAGGGAATACTTTTAGAAGCTTTGTGTTCTTCGATTTCCATCAAATCTTCCAATGATTTAAGTACTTCAGTTTCTTTATCTTTCATCATTAGTTTTGACGTTTCGTTATATTCCATTACATTTTCTGATTCCGGAAGTAACGATAATATTTGTCCTTTGTCATTGTTCCCCAAAGTGTCACTCCTGTCTTGAGCAAGTATAGACTCTAATACTTTTTCTTTGTCTCCAATACTTGAATAAGTACCTTGAAACTCGACACGTCCCTAAAACCATTCAGTGGTCAGAAACATTTACGTTAAACCTAATATTTCCATTGAAGTTTATCTTTACATTATTCATCAAAATGATCTCGTCAGCCTCTTTTAAATGCTGAACTTGATGTGTGACTAGAAGACAAGTTTTATCCTTCAATAAATCCTTTATGCACATCTCGTAGATGCGCTTGGAAACTTTAGTATCCACAGCTGACAGCGGATTGTCCAATAGGTAAGCATCCGAATCTCTGTACACAGCTCTGCAAGAAACTATTTTAAACTAAACAGTTAATTTTTTCAAGGAACTAGAATTGTACCTCGCCAAATTAACTCTTGCGCGTTGGCCACCACTCAAATTAGCTCCATTGTCACCAACTAGCGTCTTGTCGCCACCCGGAAGAAGCGCGAAATCTTCGGAAAGTGCGCATGCTCTGGTCACTTTGTTGTACCTTTGGGGATCGTATGGTGCACCGAACAGAATGTTGTTTCTGATGGAACCAGGAAAAAGCCACGGCTCTTGACTAGCAAAGGACAATGTTCCCATAACTTTCACTTCACCTTTTAGAGGTCTTAATTCTCTTAGGATTAGATTCAAAACAGAGCTCTAAAAATATGTAAATATTTTAAGATATTTCCACATGCATTGTCATTAAAGTTCTTACTTTTCCTGATCCCACTGCACCGGTTACAGCGTACAGTTTGCCACACTCCACAGATATACTAACTTTGCTCAAACAAAGAACAGTCTGGTCTTCCAGCCAGGATGCATTCACTTCTTTTATTGAGATAATTTTTTTACTCTCAATTGGATCGTTAAAAGATAAAGGTTCAGGTGAGATTTCATCAAAAAGTAGAAAATCCTGTGAAAATTTAATATTTTTCAAAGAGTTAACATACGTAGTTAACATAAGCGTTTCTTACTTGAATCCTCTTGATTGATGCTAGAGTGACTGAATTGAAGCTAATGGCTCGTAAGAAAAAAACGTTCAAACTGAGATGCAGAACATTAAAGTACTGCACCAAAGTGAATATCAAGGCTGCGGATAAATCATAGTTTTGATAGATGCAAACCAGTACGGAGACCAGTAGGGATGACCTTTGTCCGAACGCGTTCAAAGATTGAAGTATGCTTTTGACGTACAGAGCCTTGGCAACAGCGCTCAACTCGTAACTAAACAAACAAATTCATTTGGTTCTTATCGAATTTATTGAATAAAAATTTTCGTTACCTTCTCAATCTAGATACAAATTTTTCAAATGGACCTTCCCAGGTGAACATCTTGATTACTCGAATCCCATTGATGACTTCGCCCATCAAAAAAATCCTCTCGTCAGCCCAGCCAGCAGTTTTTCTGCGTAAGAAGATTATTGCCTTGCCACACATTACTGAAATCAACATAAACTTTTCATACTATCATCTTGAACAATAAGTGAAAATTGATCACCTTGCAATGGAACCGACAAAAGTGCCAAAGTGGTTACTCCAGCGAAACTTGCAATACCAATGCGACACCACATGATGTAGCTGACAATGACCATTTGAACCGGTACAAGCCACAAGTAGTGAAGGTAAGTCAGAGTTTGTTCGAATTTGGTTACGTCGTTCGACAGCAGGTTGATTATTTTTCCTCCTCGTATTTGTTGCGTCGACGAGCAAGGCAACCTCAAAGACTGAAATTCGTCGTTTAATCCTTCAACGCATGAATGACAATTGGAGAAATTTATTGTCTTACCTTTCTGTAAATCAAAGAAGAACATGCTATTCTGATGCACATTCCCATGTTTCGCAAGCCTCTGTGAAATAGATTTTGTAACAACAAGTACGAAAAAGTACAAAAAACTATCCCAAAAACGTAGCCGTAGGCTTCTGTCTTCGACACGACCGAGTCTTTTTCGAAATAGTCTATTAGTTTCTCCACGAGCAGTGGCTGCACGATCCTTAAAACATGATAGAGTTAAACTTCTGTGGCGAATTTAATTTTTTAAGAAACATTGTTCAAACCTTCCAACAAGATCTGCCAACGCGACAAGTATCGCGTACATGGCAAAGGAAGGACCGTACTTCTTTACGATCGCTTTCAACAAACTCGGTTTCTGCTTGTTTTTTCGTGCATCGGTCACTTCGTCGTTCCAAAATCTGTAGATGAGATAATTTTTTAATTCGACGAAACTGAGTTGAGTGGTATTGATAAAAACAGAGGTTCGTTTTTTACTTCTCTAGTGAATTCGTAAGCCTTTCACTGCGACATTCGGGAGCAACGTCGTAGAGATCTGAAGATTGAATGTCATTTTTTTTTCCGTAGAAGAAAAAAGGCACGAGCCAACTGAAAAAAATTAGATATTTTTAAAAATTAAATTTCATTCTTTGAAACGGAAGAAGGCTTACCAATAAAAGACTTTACTGAAAAAGCCTGATGTAGTTTTGGGATTTGGAAGTTTTAAATTATCAGTCTTTTTCATTGTGGTTACGGTGATGTTGGAAAACTTAACTTGAAAATTACTGTTTCTTTTACAAAACCAAAATTTTTTGTATAGCACTTAAAATTAAAAATTTTACGAACTAAGAAAAAAATAAGTGAATTCTTCATCCTCTTTACCAAATAAAAAATTCTCGAAAATTTTTTAATCTTTTGAAAAAAATTATAAGTTCTTATCACAGGTGTTACGTGTTTATTTTGGCGTCTCGGTTAGATAAAAGTTATCTGTATGCATAATTTATTTTATTATGATGATTTATTTAATTTTGATCTCTTGAAAGACTTATAATTCTTACTAATAAATCTTAAAACTTGAAAAAAGATTAAAAATCTTATACATTGACTTTTTTTTTTATTTTCATGAAAATTTATAAAGTTTTTTTACTAAAATCAGAGAAATAAATTTTCTTGTTATTCATTTTATACATTAACATAGATATATTAAATATACATTCATTCACTCGTTTTAGATTTCCAGCACATTTATTTAGTTTTTTAATTTTTTTTACAATTTGCTTCTATAGATTTGATTAACATAAAATTGGAAAAAAAAAAACTACTGATCATAATCATCTAAAAAAAAAAAAAAAAAAAAAAAACATTATGAAAGTACGCCTTAGACAATTAATAAAAAATTATAGAGGCGACGAACCGCTTAAAACGAAAAATAAAAAAAAGCCAAATCGCTTACAAAAGACAGTTTTGTTACATAATTGTAATTAATGTTTAACCTTTTCGAATTACATAAATTCATAAGTAAAAAAAAAAAAATTAAGAAACTAAGAATATAAACTAAGACAAAATTATTGAATTCTCATCTCTTCTCTAAACACTACTTTTTCTCGATTAAAAAACACTCGTCACAAGCTGCAAATTAAAAAAAAAAAGGTCAACCCTGTCTTGTTAAAAAAAGAGACCAGAATCAACCATCTAATTTCGAGTTTAAAAAAAAAAAAAAAAAAAAAAAAAGTCCTACAAATGGTACCGGTATTATAAAAAAGCCAAACGCCGAAAATTCCGATGCCAATCATCCCGGCCGATGAGAAAGAAAGGAAGGGTCAAGTCGTAGTGGAACAGGTTTTTTCGGCCCGCGAGCATTCCAGACTGCGTGGTGCCGTCGTTCCAAAGAAAACACAACACGTTTGTAAGTGGGTTAACCCACCGAGTCATGCGCGTTAGCACAACATTGTCGGGCATCAATCTCGAAGCTCATTGTACCCGCGAATCAATCGTTACAACCGAGTATGTACGTCAAAGGCCCCACGAAACTTATTAATTTTCGTTACGAGCGGTGCGCTTATCGAACAAAACGCGCGTGTGGTCCATTGTACCCCGGCTTATTAATCTCCGATCGTAATCGAGACCTTTTTCAGTGTGGGTAATTGCTGTCGCATGGACACTTTTTCAATGCTTTTTTTTTTTTTAATGTCCGAGAGGTCTTGGAAGCGATCAATTTATTTACTTTTCTCAATCGTTTATGAAATTTTTTTATCAGTTGAGTTTTGAATTTTTTTTCATAACCTGGAATGCTAAAAAGTTTTTGAATCGGATTTTCAACCAGCTGGAAGTTTTTATATTGATTAAAAAAAATTCTAAACTATAACTATATTTATGGTACCAACGAAAAAAAAAACTTAGCCCAAAATCTACCACGAATAAAGTTACAACACGGCTATGAATATAAAAATAACTCTAAGTTTTTAGTTTATAAAAATTCGTGACTAGTGTGTCGAAAAAATTTTTTTTGCTCTCGTGTATCAACGGACTGTTAGCAAAGGTCTTTCTTCTAATCTACAAAAGTTATAAAATCATGAATAAAGTGGTTTAGAGACATTTTAATCATCGAAAGTCGCCTCATTGTAACTTTAATGGTGGAATATTTAGAGTTAAGGTTTTTCTTCGCTGGGACAGTCGATTTATGTATATATATAACTTTTTTTTAACTAGATTTAAGTGAATTGATAAAATTAGTAAAAAAATTTTTTTGCCTAATTTTGTTTAATGTTAAAGAACATGTCTTTTTCTAAGCTATGCTTTAACAACGCCCAAAAAATTTAAATTTTTCTAAAAATTGCCATTCAATTAACCTATAAATATTAAAACATCGACGATTCATTCTTATTTTGTTATAAAATGTAAAATAATGTTTGCTTAAAAGCTAATTGTACAACAATCACTTCATTTTAAATCTACGACATTCGATCTTGGTTCATATTTACATACAGGTATTACTAGATTTTTCAAGTTTAATTAAAAATCTATCACTGCTCTAGAAGAACTTTTTTTCCGTATATGGAAGTTTATCCAATCATCAAAGCCATTCTGAATCCCGTAAGAGAAACAAAACTAAATTTAAAGCGAAGCTTATTACAAAAACATCTCTAATAGTTTTTTCACTCCACTCCAGTGTAGCCTCGGCTCCGAAGAGTGAAACAAAGAGCTTTTCACATAAAAAGTTGGTGGGTTTAAGTCGGGCGATCGATCTTGGCAAAACTCCTAAAGCCACTCGCTCTTCGTCGGTTCATTGTTTTCCCTGCACTTGGATTTCTTGCCCTGCGAGAGAAAAATAATGGATGGAAGAGAGACCCAACGAAAGGGTTGCCTTTATGAACTGCAAAACTTTATTGTCCTCCGAACAAAGTTTGCTGGGGGTTGGTTCGCTTGCGATCTTGATTCCCTTTATGTGCCCTCGTTTTTTTATTTCTCTTCTTCGTCTTCGTTTTGGATTTCGAGTTTTGTCCTCTGAAAAATGAAGAAAAAAAAAAAAAAAAAAATGAAAAGGCTGACTGATTGGGATCGGTTTGGGAAAATAACGGACGGAATTTTTTTTCGAGTGCCACTCGTTGTCGGGGTTTTATTACCGGAAGAATTGATTACCCGCGCAATTTCGCCTGTTTTTATTTTCCTCGGAGTGTAGAAACTTTGATTTTCGACGTTGAGTTATGATCGACAATGTTTCGTTGTACTTTACATTGAAAACTGGGAAATTTTTAAGTTAGAATCGTACCTCTACAAGTCTAAAAATTGTTGTAAAATTGTCATATTTTGTAAAATACTGTAACTGGATTTTTAATTCTGACCTAATCGAAACTGTTTTAGGTTAGAATCGTACCTCTAAAAATTGTTGTAAAATTGTCATATATTGTAAAATACTGTAACTGGATTTTTAATTCTGACCTCATCAAAACTGTTTTAGGTTAGAATCGTACCTCCAAAAATTGCTGTAAAATTGTCATATTCAATTTGATATTTTGTAAATACTGAAAATATTTTTCATTCTGACCTAATCAAAACTGTTTTAGGTTAGAATCGTACCTCTAACAATTGTTGTAAAATTGTCATATTCAATTTGATATTTTGTAAATACTAAAAATATTTTTCATTCTGACCTAATCAAAACTGAAGATTGAGTTTATGTTTATTTTAAGTCAAATTTAAATATAGATCATAACCAGAATTGTAAAGTTTTTAATATTCCATCTGACAAATAAATCTGAAAAATTAACTACATAAGTACATGTAGATTTTAATAAAAGTACAGAAATAATATTAAATGGTTTGTATTTCTTATCAATTAAAACTAGTTTTTACAACTATTACTAGTAAAATTCGAGTTTTCTTAGTCAGTAAGACCGACATTTGTCCAAAAAATCGCACTAAAATTCACAAAAGCACGACCCGAAAGAACAAATTTAAATAACACGTTACGTTTGAATTTCGAAGCTGAAAATAAAGAAATAAAAGCTGAAACATTAGCTCATCAACAAAACACACCCGCTCGTTTTATCATTCCGGATTAAGATCGGTCCCCAACAATGGCTCGTTTGGTCTATCTCACCGCGGGCATCGCCAACATTTGTCTTATACCTAGCCTCGCTCCGGCACAATTTCATTATTTCCTACTCGCAATAATTAGCTTTTTTTTATTCCCCCTGAATTTTTGGACAAAAAAAAAAATTCTTTCGATTTACGAGCTGTAGCGGAAAAAAAAAATATCTGGTATAACAACTTTTCAAAACATTTTTTTCAACTCTCGGGTGTCGTGTAGATCATAAGATTTGTGAGGCTCTTTTGATAAATCTATTTGGTAATCGACTCTGACTTCAATATTAATGCCTTTCCTTTTTTTAAATACTTCTGAAGTGTGACTTTATCGACGCCGAGATCAGTTTAGTACCGATTGAAGCCTTTGATTAAGAACAACTCTCGTAAAGCGAGCTTGCATTAATTAAATATCGAATGAATTTTTTCACACTAAAATATTCAAACAGGAAATAATTTATTTATTTAGTTTACTTTCTATATTATTATAATTTAATTTCAATAACTAAGTAATTTCCTTTTAATGAACAGTAAATGATAAAGTAGATTTAATTTAATTATGAATGTTTTCATTTTATTGTATTTGAATATTAATCAAATACGTTTAATATACATTTTCAAAGTGTCAATAACTCCTTCTTTACTGTTCAACACCTCTATGAAAATTTTATCATTAACCTGTTCAGCCAAGTTATGATAACATTTCAAACTGACGAAGTTCTTCATATGACATTCGTAAATATAACCTAAAATATAAAGTTATAAAATCAATCATATATTTTTGAAAAATGGCACTCAGATATTATTCTAACCTTAAAAAAGCTCCTACGAAACCTCATTTTTATCCGAGTAAAATCTCTGAATCTAAATATAACATAATTATTGTTAATTTATCACATAAAAAACTTTGTAAACCTAACCTAAAATATACAATATTGATTAAACCAGCCATATTCTTTCAAAATGACCTTTTCAATGCAATATGTCCTAGCCTCAAACTAAAAGTTGTAAAATCTTTGTACCCTAACCTCAAAAAAAAGCTTCAACGAGACCTTGACACCTGAGCAACTAAATATCTCAACTAAAAAACATCATGAAAATAAAATAAATTCGTACTCGAGCCGGTGCAGCCAATACACCCTTCAAAAAAGGCAAGCGCACTCGTCTTAAATGATATTTAATATTCATCCAGCCGTCATGCGTCGTCCAGTCGTTCTTCTTCTTCGTTTGATTATTCTTCGTCAACGAGAAAGGCCCACACCCATAAAGAATATGATAATTAGGCTGTTCGTTCGTTCCTTCGGTCGAAAAATCCAAGTCAAATCCGCTTTAAATTCCGTCCCGTGGATGAAAATTTCTCCACCGAAGTAACGTTAGCGCACGCGCGCACCGGAAATCAAGTGTCCCCACAGCGGGACTTTAAATTAAAATAAAAACCTCTTCCTTCCTTACTTTTGTACTATTTTTTTTTCTAACCAAGTCAGGTTTATCCTCCGGTTCGTCGCGCGCCGTGCAAAAAACGCATCGCGCCGCGGCCCGATTCAAATGCAAATTATTTTAAGTAAGGTACGCGGGTCAGCCGAATCGAAATAACATTAATCTACAGTGGCAGCCCTGAGAGGGGAGGACAAGCGTTAGGCGATGATTCTCACAGGACGATGATGGGAATGGACGTTTATTGTTTTTCAAAAGAATTCGAAGGAATGAAATTGGGGCAGAAGAGGATGTTTGTTTCTACAAGAGGAGAGGTGACACTTTGAGTGATGGGACCCTTTATGGCCTTTCCGCGGGCGATTTTTTTTTTTGACCCGCCGGGTTGGTTGTACATGGAAAAGCTTATTAAAAGTACTGACCGAGAGAATTTTTTTAAAGTTCATTGAGAAACTAAGAAAATTCCGCTTTTTTGTTGTAATTTGAGCGAATTTGATTCGATCAAAATATAACAAGAATATATGCTTGAAATAATATATTATGCAACGGGTTGCAGTATCGTCGCCAGGGCGGTTTTGAAGGTAACCAGTGCGAAGCGAAGCGTATAGCACGAGTAACTTTAAGAAGCCCCGATGACGTGCTGCAACTGTTGCATATACTATTTTATACCACTGGTGCGTAGGGCGAGTTTTTAAATTTCGGAGCGTGCGTTAAATCTAGTGGTATAAAAATATTTTATATTTTGAATTCAAAGTTTGCTTTTTTTTTTAAGGGTTTCTTGTATTTTTGACTAATGAACCCTCTGAATAGAATATACATAAGTAATTAATTGTATATATGTATATATTTTTATTTATTATATTATATTATATTTTAAAATCTGTGCTCGAATGCACTTGCAGGATTCTAAAACCTCGCTTTTTAGTTCCCATATGAATTATAAGAAAAAGTTCACTTTTATCACATTTTTATAAGAGTGTATAGATTTAGTTACGATTTGTCAGTCATTATTGTTGTTCCTTAGATCCATAAAATGTATAAAAAGTATTAAAAAAAAAAAACTTTGTGTATGTAATCAATAAACAAACAAGTTAAAACGGTTTTTTTTTGTTGTGTCAAACAGCCATCCATTCGTTAAGAAACGTAACCAAACCCTTCACCGTAAACCTAAAACACAGATTTTCGTAACGAAAACAGCTCAGTTTGATAAATGCGCGTAAGCCGATGCCCGGTATCAATATCCCAGCTTTTCAATTTTATTTCCAAAAAAGTCGCAAACACACCAAAACAATTCCGTTGTACGAAATGCGAAAGGGTTGATTTACCCAAAAAAACGGGGCAAGCTTTCGCACGGTTACCGGGTTCCAAGACATCGTTCATAAAAATTTCACTTTTTTTTTTTTTTGCTCTCTTCTCGAGTGACCGTTTACAATCGGAGTCTGCACCCTTTTCTCCGCGAGGGGATGGAAGCTACTTACATAATGAGAGCCGTAACTTTATAGCCGGGAGTCCGGGACGGACGCCGGATTTATTGCGGGGATGGTCTTCCGGGTGTTTGCGAACGATTTGAACCGAGATGAAAATTTTGGTTTTCGGGGGGGCAGGAAGTAGAGATATTTTGAGATTAGGAGTTTTATTTATGCTTTGTTGGCGGAAAGGATTAGAGGGAAATTACGGCTTAGTGGAACGACGAGATTTTCATGGCTATGGAGTTCGAAGGAGAAAGCGGAGGAAAAACTTGGATTTTTTGTGAGACTGAGTTTTTATTGGTTTTTATAGAACTGCATTTTTGGGATTTAAGTTTTTGGGTTATGTATAATCACATTAAGTGTTAAGAAACACAGTTATCTAGATTTAGTCAGACGTAAGATATCGATTTTTTAACATTTTATTTAAAAATTTATTAATCTTTACACAGTTGTACAAACTAATTTTTAATCATTCTTTCATATTGATCATCTATGAATAAATTAATCATTATTACTACGATAATTAGCTTATTTTAATTCGTTAAATTACGTTACAACTAGCAGTTTAATGTTTTTTTTTTTTTTTTTTTTTTTTTTTTTTATTTATTATTAGTAGTTACCATTTTGTCGTAATTCTGTAAAAATTAATTTTTCTTTTATTCACATAAGTCACTTTTATTTTACATGGCTTAGAATAAAAAAACTCGGATGTACAAAACCCACACATATTTTTGAAATCATTTATCAAAAAAATTTTTGTTTTATGAAGTTAAGTAATATAAATAATGGTATTTTTATAATCATATTTGATTTTATTAAAAGAATAAACTAACAAACAAAAAAATTGTCGAATAATTACGCAGAGTAAATAAACCTAACATTATGTTTTCTTAAAAAATAAATTTAAGTAAAAAAGTAATCATGAGAGTTCTTGGCCCACAATATTACGCAAAAATAATTTTTGAGTTTTGAGGTTATGTTCAGAGAAGATTCATCTTCAATTAACAGTATACATTGTCCCGAAAAAAAAAAAAGAATATTTTAACTTACACAATGGACGAAGTCAAAATATTTTACCGTTGTGACCTTCTTAGGAAGAAGAACCACTGCCAATAACGACGCGACATTTATGGTTTTATTGTATTTCTCCGAAATATTAGTTTTTATGGTTGTTATAAAACTCGGGACCAAACAGATGTTTTTGGCGTCTTTATCATAAATTTCTCAAAACGTTTAAGGACACGCGTCGCACCTTTACAACACCAAACTCATTGTCTTCCAGACCCGTCCTTTAATTACTCCGCCTAAAACCAAAATTCTTTTTCAAAAAACTAGGAAGCATCTCACCCGTGAATAATGAGCTGAAAAAAAAAATGAGTTATCTCATCGTGGACGGGCTAAAAGCATCGCGGAATCCATTAGGACTCGATATCCATTACACACGGCCCGCGTTTCTGACCTATCAATCTTCCCATTGGTTAAAAGGAAGGTGTAAAGTGTGGATTTTTGAGTATTCATCGCCTTTTTTATTCTCACTCTCTCTCTGATGATGCGATAATGGACAATAGTCATGCTTACTCGGGAATAAATGCTTCGTATTGATCCTTGATAATTCTATTTCCCGGAACAACCATCTGACCGAACTAATTTGAATATTAGTTAATTGACGATCGGTCGATAAAACAGATTCCTTCCCAGGCTTACCCCGGCCCTTGATCACTATTAGCTGATGACTTTTAGCTTTAAGAATGCGATATTATAAGCTTGAACCAATAATTAATCGAATAGCTGACGGTAAAATAGTTTCATTTCTAGGGTTCTCAAGGCCCTTGAACTTTTTTTTCACGGTGGCAATGTTCTGATTTAGATTTTCAAGTAACTTTTGACTTTAAAGTAACTGTAGTGTATGCAGTATGAAGTATGGAATGTGCAGACGCGGTATAATATGTAAGCGGCCTACCGAGGAGCCATCAGTTGTATCTCAGCGGTCTAATAAACCGTACACATATAATATTTCTCCTGTGTCAATACTTATTCTCCTTGCTCTTGGTATACACTCACGTGCCACGAAGTACATACATAGCGGTAACTTTACATTTTTTGTAGGGTTTCTGCGGCCTTTAATTGCTAATGAGACAGATAAATTTTTTTCAAAATTCAATAAGGCACTCAATTAAAATTATTAACTTTCAATCAGTCGTCAAATCGGTAAAACAGATATCTGCCATGGCCCTTAACAGAAACAGCTCGATTGTTCCAACGATTCCCAGCGTCAAAAAAAAAGTGTCGGACAATTCTCCACGCAACGCTGCTCGTTTACGAGTGCATTTCAAGCTCAATTAATAATCCGCGGTACCTCGGGAACCGTAAATCACCTCGGGCGCGGTTCGACACATCACTCAAAGGCTCACTCCCGACGACTGTGAATTTCTTATTACCCCGGTAGATGCGACCCCGCGTGGTTTATTTATTTTTTGTTTTTTACTCACGGGTGGGTGGGTAATAAATATCGATTAGAATAAATCAGCCTCTGCTTAAGGAGCGGATAAATCCGAAAAGGTCACGTAACAACGCGGCACCTGCATGGGCAGACCACAAGCAATCCTTTCTCGGGCCGTAAATCAAACGCTCAGACTTTCCGCGAACGGAGCCGTTATTTATAGCCCGCGCGCTTCGTTAGGGGCAGTATTTTTCAATTGGCGGACCGGCCGGCCGCGACCGATCGGGAGGAGGGACTTTCTAGTGCCCCTGCGGATTCCAATCGAGAGGTCCTGGGGATCCTAATGAACCCCGGGGAAAGGAGGAGGAAGGGGTTGATTGATTTCACTTGGAGGGCTGAGTTTATTTGGAAGTTTTAATGTTTCGAGGTTTTAATTGAGAATGGCGGAATGGATACTTAGTCTCGTTACCAGGTCTTGTGTTTCAAA
Source organism: Encarsia formosa (assembly GCA_038277355.1). Lineage (NCBI taxonomy): Eukaryota > Metazoa > Arthropoda > Insecta > Hymenoptera > Aphelinidae > Encarsia > Encarsia formosa. The sequence goes on from CM076184.1 coordinate 129,620,299, forward strand.
AATAACTTATGACCAGAAAATTATGATAATTTGAAAATCATATTCTTGTGCGAAAATTTGAAAACGCCAAAGATAATTGTGTTGAATTGACGAGTATATTCATGCAATTTTAATGTCATTTTCAGGTTTATTAGCTAAGTTTTAATTTTGTGCTCGAAGAACTTACAAAATTTTGAGGCTTTTTAATTTTCTTTGATTGTCAGTTGAATTCAGACGCTTAAATGTAGGAATTGTAGGAGCTAATAATTCAAGACTAGGATTCTTAAAAACTAAAAAGATGACCCACAGGGTCGTCTAAAAAGATAAGTTACAAAAAAGACTTTTTCAAGGATTTTGAAGAAGCATAAATTTTTATTTAAAAAATTATTTCTTGTACTTTGATGTATACTTATTTTCATTACATGTCTACCAAAATATTAATTTTACTAGTTCGAAAAAAGATGATCCAAAAAATATTGTTATATTTCAATAGTGCTTGCCTCTCAAACAATTGACATTGACATCACAATAAAATCATTCAAAATCAGAGCAACTCTTTCATAGAATATCAACCGCATTCATCTGAAATAATTATAATTATTAAAATTTAAAAAAATCTCAACAACCCCCATTCGTTTTTTTTAATTACACCCACGACAAAAAGAAAAAAAGGCCTCAGTTAATTAGATCATCTCCCATAGTCAGGGAGTGTGGGGTCAAGTCTGTAAATCCTAATTACAAAGAAGCACGCGTGGCGTCGTCTAATTACGAATTTTTTTCGCCCTTCTTTTCGACGCAGAAAGAATTTACGCGGGGAAATAAAATATAAAAAAAAAAAAAGCGTATAGCTACGCGAGCTCTTTTTAATACGATTTTATGCACGGCCGAGGAGAACATTCGCGGGTACAGATATATTTATTTCAAAGCATCGTATTCTTCTGTTCTCATTCTTTTTGTACGGATTTTCAACGCCAGGCGTCTGCGAGTTATTCGTGTAAAATCCAAAGCCCGACACTACGTGAATATCGTAATTACGGGAGATGAGACGCCGCGGGCTGGAATTATTATTACTTTTTTTTTTTTTTTTTTTTTTTTGTCCCGGGGAGTTTCAATGTATGTGTCAATGCGTCTTTCATCAATTTCTCTCGCCTTTTCTTTTTTATTTTCCATTCGAAAAATTTTTGTTTTGAAAAATTTTATTATTTTTTTTTTCTAGGTTTTCGAAGAGGCTTTGTGGACGGGCTCAATGGGATTTAATTAATTTATTCTGACAGTGTGAGACGGATTTTTTTTTTAATTTACAATGGATCTCGCGATGGAGACAGTACCTGAATCTAAAGAATCGTTTGGAATGATTTTGAGATTCTCAATTTTTTGTAATTAACGAAACTGTTTTACTATGCTTAGTCGTTACACTTATAACAAAATTATCAATTAATATAATTTATTAAAAAGATTCATTTTTTTTTTTCATCGTTTCTCTATTATTCGACTTTTTTAATAAACTTATTCTCTAAGGCATATTTAATGCAAAATTATCTTCTAAATTTTTGTATTTGATCATTTTTTGTCCTAATTTACTTTTTTGATAATATTAGCTTGTAAATTTTTGTTGACCGCATACTCTAGTCTTTTTAGAAGTAAAACAAACAGATTTCAGTACATTACTTAAAAATCTATCTATAAAAGAGAGATATCGCCATTTTGGTGAGATTTTCAATGTAAGATTTTATTCGTGAGCTGATTGGTGGAGCAGTTTTTAAAATATTCGAAAAGTGCCTTTTGAGGTTATAATCATTGTTTTTTTCCTATGCGCGCTGAGTGGTACTAGTGATTCAAAAGCTTTTTTGAGTCGAAAAATAAGTTTTGTAGTAAATCAACTAGGACATCGAATTAAAAATAGGGCTCGTAACGTAAGCATTGAAAAATATAGTTTTGGTAATCCACAGTACCAACTTTAAAAAAACTAAAGCACGAATAAAAAAATTACTCGATGTAAAACTCGTCTCTTGTTTTTGGCAGGACGATCCTCGCTGAATAAAAGAAAAGAAAAAAAAAAGAAGGAAGGAAGAAGGGTGCAGTGCAGGAATCGTACGAACAATGATCAAAAAGCGCGGCGCATCAGCTATTCGGAGGAGGATCGGATCGTTTTGATAGGCGTGACGCGAGTGCGTCAGATACGAACGTCGAGATAAAAATGTATTTTAAAAAAAATGGCGGCGAAGAAGAAGAAGAAGCAGAACGGGACGATCCACGAATATCACCTGTGGAGCAGATAATGCGAGATTATCGGACCCCGTGACGAGTGCATTTGGATGTGAGTGACAATCATTATTGTTTTATGACTATTTTTTTTCTTATTTGAGTGGATCAAAGCTTTAAAAAAGTTGGCAGTTTTTTTTTTTTTTGCAATTGGTCAGGTAGCGATGAAATTTAGATAAATTTAGAAAAACTGGGATAAAACTATTTTATATCTTTATAAAATGTTGATTCTACCTATAATGAATTATTGCTCTCAAATATGGACTCCTTACCAAGAATTTAGCATAAATAAGTTAGAGTCAGTACAACATAAACTTCTTAGATATTTGGCTTTTAAAAATCACAAACCCATGCATCCTTTTGATCATAACTACATTCCAGTGGCAGTTGAATTTGGAATTACTTCCATAAAATTTTTCCATGATTATCAAGATGTACTACTTGTATGGAAAATACTAAATGATAAATTTAATTGTGATAAATTGAAGGAACTCTTTCCAGCTAGATTAATAAATTCAACTTAGAAAAGCTAGAACAATGGTAGAAAATAATTCTAAAGTAAATTATGATTTTTATTCATTATTAAATAGACTAAGAAGAAACTATGATGCCTTGCCAGAAGAAATTACCAATTCATTTGAACAGAAATTATTTAAAACTAATTTATTTAAAAACTTTGTAAGATACTGTTAATAATTTAAATAATTGTGAAAATATTTATACTACTGATATGTAAATTTTTATAAAGGACTTATGTCCGTTGATAGATGTAAAATAAATGAAAAAAAAAAAAAAAAAAAAAAAATTTATTTATATAACTACCTGAATTTATTTCAAAAGTATCTCTGTTTAGCTCAGTTTCTGGATAAGGGTGACGGTAGTTTTTTGGTTTTTATCGTAAAAATCGAACTTTTGTAAGTTATAACTTCTAATCGCGAAAAAATGTCATAATACTTAAGTTATTCCTACAAACTGTCACCACTGACTTTTTTCGTAGTAGGTATAGAACAATTCAAAACTTGTCCCATTCGAAAGTTGAAATCTATTAAGTAACAAACACATTGGTACATCAAACTAACAACAATATTTTTAATCTCTAGCGATCGCCCAGCTCAAAATTGAAAAAATTTCCAATTGGTGCCAAACAAAGATCGGCATTGTGAGCGAAAAAAAGAAAAAAAAAAAAAGAGGAAATCATTCCCCTTTACTTTCACGACGATTGGATTTTTTCATTATTTCTCGGCAGGGGGCGTAACGCGTCGGGTTGAATTAAGCTCTCAGTGACAGTCGCGCAATAAAGAAAGTAGGCGTGCGTGCAAGTTTACTCGGGTCATTCTCCATTTGTGGGAGGTTCTTCTAATGTTGTCTAAGGTGTTGACGGTGGGAATTAGGTGAGCCTAAGTATGAGAAAAATTATTTTAATCGTTTCGGTTCGATCAGCTGATTCGTTGGTAAATAAAACGATTCTAGAGTCGGCATTGAGATAAAATATGAGTCTGGAAGAATTTGTTAAGTAACTTTTTGTTTTTGAAGCAGTAGAAGCTGAGAATGTGCAAAATAGGTTAGAAAAATTGTAAAGCTAACCTAAAAATTGATCACGTGACAAAATTAAAGTACCTAACCTAAAATTTTATAAAAAAATCGCAACCGTTTCTTACGATTTTGAAATATTTAAGGTTAGGATTCCCATCGAATTATCTCTATTCGATGAATAGTTTTTAAACAATCGATCGAATAGATCTTCCCTGCCAATAAAACGGTCATAGATCATGGAAAAATAAACCTGCTCGACAATTAATGCAACCAAAACAATAATCGCACCGGCTCCCTTTTTACCTCATACAATTTTTCCCCCGAAGTCGAACGATTTATCCTTTGTCGTCATTTCACACCTCGTCCGACTAATCCCGTCGGATCGAATGGCCCGCCGACAATGAACCAAGGACCCCGGAATCCTTCTTCTCTCTTCTTTTTTTTTTTTTTTTTTTTTTTTTCTTATACGAATGGCCTTTTGACTATGTCTCAAAATCTCTCTATTCATTCCGCAAGGATATTCCTCGCTACCTTTTTTTTTGTGAATTCGGGGGATTATAGGAGGGCTCCCTTTTTCTCTCTTTTTTTTTTTTTCGAATCGGGGTGATGAATGCGAGCTGAGTCTCTTTTTTTTTCTGTACGGAATGGTAATTCGCTGTTTACGATTGTTACCGGGTGCAGCCAGAGTACGAAGCGATTTTATGGATATAATAATAAGGTGCAGGAGCATTGTGAGGTTATTAGGTGCACCTTTTTACCGGAGTTATTCATATTTAGATTCGAATATTATAATCATATTTATAGTAAGGATTGAAATTTTTCAGTCTCGGCCGGCCTGTGATTAATCTTGGATCGATCACACTGTGTTTATAGACTCTTTCATCGGTGAATTATTTTTTTCTTGGATGCAAATAAATTTAATTTTATGCACCTCGCACCAAATACCCAGTTATTTGCATTTAGCATAAAAAACAGTAATGAATTTTAAAAAAAGTTGCAGTAAGACTCTTTTATTCATCATTTTGTCATTTTTTCAATCGAATCTTTAGTCTGCTTTCATTGTTTGTTAATTAAAATTTAGTAGCGACATCTTAATCAAAAAATTATTTTACGCAACGAGTGCATAAAAATTATTTTTTATCCCTAGTCACATAATATTGTAAATATGAATTTAATTTTCAATTTAAAAAATTTTTAAACTATCAAAGCAAAAATTTACTATTTAAAATATAATTGTACACCATACTAGGGCTTAAAATATAGTTTTGCGAAAAACAACAGCACACTTGAGAAAATAAAATTCGTAAGTGCACGATAAAACTTCATAGAGTCCGACAATACTCGCGTACCCTTCGCGTAAAAAAACTTACCCGCAAAAATCAAATCCCCCGGGTCTGAAAGCGAGCCCATTCAGAAGCCACAATCGTCCAATCTTTTTTTTACCCCGAACAATTTGAATTTAGAACAAAAATCGCGGGTATCGCATGCAAAGCCGATTTTTCTCTCCCTCCCTCCCTGCCTGCCTCCTTTTTTTTTTTATCTGGCATCGAGTCAACTGCCAGCGCGATTATTCCTCAAGACTTAGCCACTTGGCTTTTTCCATTTTAAAATCTTTGTGCCCCGATCTTAATGCGACCGTACAATCAATTATGCGGTTTTATTTGAGGAGGTTTTCATGACGAATAATAATAAAAAAAAAATTACAAAAGTCTTTTTTACGTCATTCCTGTGCACGTGCAGTGGTAAAAAGGGTGCGGAGTGTTTGAGATTTTAGATTGATTTGTGCTGGCTTTATAATTTTTTCAATGCGAGTCTAATAGTTTATTATGATCTTTGTATCGATCACGTTTCGTTTGTTATAGCTGTCAATTTTGTTTTATAAAATTGTTTTTTATGCACTAGTTACACTAGCTAGTAAAACAACTTTTATTCACTACTAAATCAACTCGAAATTTTATTTTATTGTACTAGTGCATAAAGTGCAGTTATATGCACTAGTAAAATAACAAGGGAAGTCTTTGTCTGTAAGTAACAATTTTTTTCGTTGGATTAAAAAAAAAAACTAATCGAATAATCGATACCATGAAAGTATTAAATTTCCAATCCAGTTCCTCCGTCCAAAAAAAGGTAGCTACGCCGTTTGTAATTTGAATAATAAAACCCGGGCTCGCAGAGAATTATTATAATCATGATTATTTTCGTATTTCCCAACAAGTATTTATTATTGGCGCGCATAACCACCCCTCGAGAATAATAATCGGTGGCATCCGCGCGATAGATTCTGTATTTTATCGCATTGAACGTGCGTCGTCTTTGACTTTGGGAGCGTGTGGATTACCACCAGGAGGAATTCGGCACAATGCTAATTAAAAAAAGGCGCGCGGGTATGAAAATTTGTAGCACGCGCCGCGGCCCGACAATGGAAGCGTTTATACTGACAGGGGGGCCCCGGCATTCACGCTGGGTTCGCCGCGTGCGCCCCGGCTCCCCTTGATTGGTTATCGACTGCTGCTGGGTACTTTTGAATTATTTTTTTAGCGAGAAATGGCTTACTCTTGCTGTTTAAAATTCCACTTGCAAGCTCAACTTTGAGTATGATGTTTTAAAACAAAAAAATTCTGTCAGCGAAAATGGTTTTTAATTCAACGTAAGGTAATTTTACCATGCCGTCGATATATTATACTAAAAAATTAAAAATTCGATATACTAGCCACGAATAAAAAGACTTGCGATTTTTATAAGCTGAAAACTCAAGTCATTTTATTCGTGGCTAATATGTCTAAAATTTTTTTTTTATTATAATATAGCATCGGCATGGTAGCAAAGCTGATTTCAACATTTTTTTCCGCATAGTAACCGAAAGTCGACTAATTGTAATTTTATTCGTGTCAGATTTTTTTTCGCTGAGAGCATCGATTTTTCAATGCTTGATATCTCATTTTGAAGCTGGGAAGATGCACATCTTCTAATTATAGTTTTTTCCGATTTTTAATAAATTTTAAGATTTTTTGATAATTTTTCTATTAATTTTACCGGAGAAATAGTTTTTTGAAAATCGGTACTCGTACGTCATCAAAGCCACTTAACACCTGTAACGGCTCTGGACTTATACCAACAAATTGTTGAATAACTTTTTACTGTGTAGAGTGACATTCAAATTCTGAATATTATTTTTAAAAAGTTGTAATATAATAATCCCTCAATATGACTATACTTTTTCTTGACTCGCCGAAAAGTTTAACTGAATCCACCGCGGTTATTTTTCCGTGCAAACAAGCAGTCCGGACAAAACGGGTGAAATTTTCACGTCGGATACGTCCGCAAAGTCAAAACCACCGGGGGTGAAAAGTAGCGGGAACTACTACGTATGTCAAACGCCTCTTTTTTATTTTCCTCGCCGGTGATAAACATTGTGTTATTGGCTGCGCGATACGTGTTTCTGACACTTCACTCCGAGAATAAGAAGAAAAAGTCCGTGTGGGTCTTGCTTTCTCATCAGCATACCCGAAATATTCCCACCGTAGGTGCAGCTGTCGATCGATTAATTCAATAATAATATTTTTTCGATAATTGCGAGGAGCCGGAAGTGCGCGAGTTTGAACTCTTTACGACCTGATCGAGGAACCAATTGGGCGTGAGGGATTTTTTTGCTTCTTCTTTTATTGCTACTGATATCGCCTGGACGGATGCGCACCCTCGAGGAGGAAGCTTCTTCTTTCCCATGCGAGGGTTACAAGGAAGTGCGCTCAAAGTTTATTGTTTCCTGGGTCTGAACTTCTTTTTTTACTCTTCGAGTTTTAAGGACTACGAGAGTCAAGGCGGAACTGGAGTCCGACCTAACCTCAAAAACTAAAAAAAATAATAATTTTATGGCACTTTTTTGCGCGGGGCTATGCACTCCAGAATAACTGATGATTCTTTTGATTCTTATTGATTTTTTTGTGATTCTTTTTGCAAATTTAAAATGTTAAGAGCTTTGAAATCGATTTCAATTGATACTTCGTTAAAAATAATATTCTTCGATGATTTTTACTTGAAATGAAATTAATATTTTATTGATTGTATTAATTTTTACGTGTGATTCTTTTAGTGATTCTGAAGTGCATAGTCCCTCGCTTTTTTGTCTTAAATTCATTGTAAAACTACCTTGAGAAATTACTCTATTTTTTTCATTGTGTATAATAAACAATAATTCATAACAAAACGTTTTTATATTTTCTTAAATTTGGCCTTTTCAATTGACTTTGCTGTTTAAGTTTCAAATTTATCGCAACTGTTCACTTATATTCATCATTGAATAATTTACCTAAATAATTCGAAACAGGAGGTGAAGGTCCAATTTTGAGGTTAGAATGCGGTAAATCAATTTTTCATCTCTATTAGACACCTAGTTAAAGGTGACCTTCATTAACTGAACTTGTTAGCTGAAACCAGCGTTATGAAAAGCATGTCACCATTAGCTGTATTTTCATTGAAGGCTTAGCTTATTCTCAGCTTATTTTCAATGAAGTTCCATCGTATTTTTGGACAAAGATACAATTTTGGACGAAATAAGATTTATCTACTTTAAAGTTTAAACTCCGAATTCATTCCCATTTACTCTAAAACAAACTTAGCCTGAAAAAAGTAAAACCCCATCAACTATTTTTAATTCCGAATCCGTCTAATGACGCAGCCGTCCGATCTGTTCGATTAAGGGGATCGAGCAAACAAGCTGCTGATTCAAATTATCCGCGCAAACTGTCGTATAATTATACGTTTTTTAGCCTCGATCTATCTCGATTACACTCGAAGACGATTGATTAAGACGTACCCCCGAGATTATTTCCTCGTGATCGAGAGGTTTTATTCTATCGAGTGTACCGTCGAAAATTGATTGAATATTTATCGAGACCCGAGATTGAGTGGGCTGGAGGGAGGAGAAGTAGAAGAAGAAGAAGGAAAAAAACAAAATTAAACTCGATTTGACTGCGAGTTACGCGGACTCGGCGGTGACGTTTTTTTAAACGAATATCTTAACGTTATTTTTTACCTTGGTTTTCAAATGGAACTGTTTATTAGTATTAGGAGGCTGAATAAAAAATTAATTTACACGTTAAAAATAATGTAAAACAATAAAATTAAATTTTACGTATGATAAAATTAAAAAGTATAATTGAAATCAATTTAACAAGTGTTTTGTTTGATTATACTCTAAATTTGTTATAAAATATTTTTGTTTAAACAATTATTAAGAATTTTATAAAACTGCTTTTCACAAAATCATTTGCCATTTCTCCTATACTAGAAGCATTGGCTTTTTGGCGATATTCTGGCGAGAAATTCTGCTGATTTTCCAGCCAAATTGGTTAAATCTGGCCAGTTTCAACGATTGCTCGATAAAAAAAATTCCAATAATCGAAAATAACCGAGTGATCTACATAATATCGATTGTGATGATAAAATTAATCCGTCAGGACTAAAGCAGCTATCGGGATAAAACAAGATCAGGCGGAGGAGTGTCGCCGACACGACAAAAGGGGGGGGGGGAAGACAACGAGCTTCCTTGTCGGTCGTGTACGTCGATTAGATATCGCCGCCCCGGCTACGGGACAGCGACGTTTAAGTGACAAGGCCTGTGTTCGATTTGACGGATCGTGACAGTTTTTAATATCGACGGCTTATTTGTTAAAACATAAGTTCTGTATGTTTTGCTTTAAAGTTTCTATGGACCATGCAAAAAGTCTCAGAAGATGTGGGTCAGAATGATTAAATTAGGGTTATCTACCTTACAATCGGGAATCAGTTTGTGATGAAAAAATTTTGCGCTTTTAATTTGAAAAATAAATTTCGCACCTCCGGCTTACTACACTCGTAAATCACGGCTACAAACTCCGGGTAGAAAAGTAGCGTTTTTCGCCCTTGGTACGAAACATACTTTAACATCAATGTTCTCAAAGAAAAAAAAGTCATTGCAAAATTACCAGTACTAGGCAGAAATCATTTGAAAATAAATAATCTGATTAAATAAGATTATTGATATTTATTAAATCGTCGTATTTTCTTCACACACAAATGTCGAAATTTCCTCGCATCATATTTATTCACTCGGACCTCACAAGTCCCACGAAGATCTCTGATTTGACATTTGTTTACGATAAGCTTTCCTTAGAGCCTCGCAATGTGCTTGCTCATCTCGATCACACACGCGCGCGACCGTGAATTTCGGTTTCTTTATTTCTTCCTTTCAGTCCGCCGTGTTTTCATTGACACCCCGACGTCCATTAGCCCCCCTGGACTTTTTCATTAGAGGCTCTCTCTCCTCTCTTCTTCTTTTTATTTCTTTCATTCTTGTTTTTTTTTTTTTTTTTTCATCTCGTCAATGCGCATGTCAGCGAGTTCTGAAAGAGAACGGAATGCGCGCGAGATTTATGCAAGAGAAGCGTACATTGTTAGCCCGATAAATGGCCGTAGATTATTATTGTTATTATTATTTTTTAAACAAGCTCTTTTTGGGAGGTGGGCTTCTATCGGTTGGTCATTGGGTTTTACGCAAGCTGATTCAACAACCGTGATTTGTCACCGCTGGGGAACTTTGGGGAATAGTTTTTTTTTTTTTGTTTCTACGGTGGGTAAAAAAAACATCTCGAGCTTATCGATAAATCAAAATAAGGTATGAAAATCAAGAAAGGATACAAAGATGAACCAAGATCTAATGTCATCGATTTAGGATGATGGTGATTGGTTGAAAAAATAAAAGTTTAATTTCGATATTTGTTACTAATGGATTTTATAATTTGTTATTAAATAAATGTCACTCTGTATCTTACAAAAATTAAGAATTTAATGTTGAAACCGTTAAGTAACTATCATTACTTTCCTAAACTGAACATAGTAGAAGTTTTAACGTTTATAGGTTGAATTATCATGACAGCTTTTGGCGGCAAGATTTAAAATTATAATGTTTTAAAGAAAAATTTGTCATTATTTTATAATAATTATATATTATTATGAAAAATAAACATTAGTGAAAAAAAAAAAAAAGGTAATATCGAGTGTAGCTTTATATACGATCTCACCTGGTTTTAGTCAAAGCAGGAAGTTTGCGCAAACGCACGATTCTCGACACCCGGGGTGAGAGAGGAAGCGTTTTACAAAAACGAGCCAGATCCTCCCTCGTTATTCCGGGGCAGGTCTTCTTTGAGCCTTCGTAGAATGTCACCTCCGGGGGTGCAGCCGCGGCTCTATCTTCTTCCCATTCTTTGCATTATACCTTTTTTCTTTATAACGCTGCCATTGTTCGAGGCGTCGCTGCGGTGTAGGAACTTTGCGATTTTTTCGGACACCGAGTTTAGGGAATTTATTTTAGTTGGGTATGGATTCTATTGGGTCGAGAGGTAAGTGGGACACAACTGGTGGAACTTCAATGTTTCAAATAATTCGATGGCTCTAGCAAAAAAAAACCTTAGCCCAAAATCTGCCGCGAATAAAGTTACAACGAAGATATTTTTGCCCAATAAAATGTCTCTAAAACACTTTATTTATTAATTTTAGCTTTTTCAGATTGGTAAAAGTGGCCTTTGCTACCTATGCGTTGATAAATTATAACAAAAAAAAATCTCAACACACCAGCCACGACTCTAAGTTTTTAGTTTATAAAAACCGCAAGTCTTTTTATTCGCGGCTGATATGTTGAGATTTTTTTTTTTTTTATTATATACATCAATGGATTGATAGCAAAGGCCATTATTTTTTTTTCTGCAGGCTAAAATAATAAATAAAGTCTTTTAGAAACAATTTATAGTCTAAAAGTATCTCTGTTGTCACTTTATTCGTGGAAAATTTTGGGCTAAGGTTTTTCTTCGCTGGGACCATCGATATATGGATTTAAAAAAAAACTAGATGAATCTGCTTACAAAATGTAAAACAAATCTGGGTCGATGTAGGTATTTTGCATTGCATTTGAAGTTGGATTATCGACCAAATGCATTTTTTAAAGAAATAATTATAAGCCAGCATTTAGGGAAGAATCACGGTCAAAAACATGATTATCTGCTGATGTAAAAAAAAAAAAAAAAAAAAAAAGATAAATAACTTCCATGATAATAAGGTTTTCAGCTCGAAATTATCTACAATTCAAGCTCAATGCTCCAACACAGTACACTCGAGGGTCCACTGATTTTTCCAAACAAATTTTTCATTCACCGACTTGTGAAAAGTTTACCATTCCCTCGACCATAAACTCGCCTCACGGTTCTCAATGCCAGACAGATAATAAAAGTGCATTCAGCCAAAATAAAGCACTCAAAATTTTCCTCAACTCACGTCAAATTAGTCCCCATTACAATCCCGCGACTCGAAAATGAATAATCTCGTGCGCATCTCCACGACACCTATTTTTTTTCGGGGGAAAAACTGTCCCTGGATTTTTCCTTTCATACCTTAACTTCTCTTCTTTATTGTTCCTCCCCCCAGTTTTTCCTGTCCATAATGACGCTTCTGTTTGCTTTCGTCCCTCTCAATTCTAATCTGTATTTCTCGGGTTTGAACTTTTTTTTTCTTTTTTCATTCTTCTTTTTTTTCTTTCCTCTTCCTACTTTTTTTTTTTTTATTCTTCTTTCGAGTTTTATTCTCCCTGTTTGGAGAACGTATTTAGTGACAATCGTAGAAAAGCTTGTACCCGGCTTCCTTTATTCTTTGCCCGCTTGATCGATGGTGTTTACCGATTTGAGTTACGAGCTGGAATCGGTAATGCTCGAGAAATGTTGTAAATAAACAGCTTTTTACATATTATTTTTAATTAGTTTTAATTATGTACGATGGGTAGATAAATTGAAATTGAAGTATCGGAATTTAGTAACTGGGAATAATTTTTTGAAGATTTTAATCCTAAACTATGTCTTGTTACAATTATTATTATTATTTTAGGAGAAATTAAAAAAAATAACAAATATTTTAAATAAAAAATTTCAAAACTATTCGTCATTTTTTCTGTAAAATAAAAATATTAGTATACTAAAAAGAAACCTAAAAGAATAAATTACTGAGACAAAAAATTTAATAATTACTATATCTTTATCGATTTTGATAATTAATAATAACAATTATATGAGTAAATCAAAATCAAAAGTTTTTAAATCTGTAAACCAAGAATAAAATTTTTTTATATTATATGTATATTACATTAATTGAATTTTATTAATTCAAAAAAGTGTCCAAAATCCCCAGTTCACGGTACGAAAAAGTACTTTAAAAAAAAAATTATTTATGATAAATTTATTTTTATTTTTATTTTTTTACTTTATTATTATTATTATTATTATTATTATCATAACTTATAATTCGACTAGCAGCCTCTAATTCAGACGGCAGACGAAACTCAAACGTAAAATTTCTCAGAGTCGTAAATATGTAATTCCATCAGAGAGACTGGATTCGGTACCCAACGACCCGAAAAATTCATCTCATTATCCAAACAGAAAAAAAAGAAAAAGGCGTAAGAAAGTATAAAATAATATTGTGATTTACCGTGCGAGTCTCACGCCTCAGCCGAGTGTCCGATCCGCGCCTATAGCCATAAAAATTCATCGACAGTCGTGTTTTATCAAAGGCGATACAATAAATTAACATCCCGGTAATAATGAAAGCCAGCTGTGCTTCGGTACTCCAGATACGATATTCAATATCAATTTCGTCGACGGTAGCTTCGATTTGAATATGAATTTATCTTACTTTCAAGACCCACAATGAAAATCAGTTTCGCACGCGGGCTCGCTTGCAACCGCCGAAATCAATCGGGCAGGGGGCACGAAGGGAGGTGGAATATAAAAATCAATCAATTAGAGAACGAAAGTTTAACTCCGCCCAGGCCTCGATAAAGGATAAATTTATGTTTGGGGTTGCGTGACGCCTTGATTATGAATTTTTCATGCCGGTGTCGTCTTGGATCAGAGTGAAGCACAGCTGGGTTAGGATAGTTTTTAAATTCAGCTCATTCAGCTAATATCGAGGCGTGATCTCGAGAAAGAATCAAATTAAAAATTTACTAATGTTTTTTTGGTAGCCTAAGTTGGTATCATGCAAAAACGCAGTTTAGTATCAAAATCCAAGGTCATAATTAACCACTAAAAACATTTTATGTATCAAAATAAATTGTTTAAATAAACTAAAGAAACGATTTGGGGTAAGGCCCTTTTTGCGAAAATGGATAATTCAAAGAAAGCAGGAAAATATAAGCTATTTTTATCATTTTTTAACTAAATTTCAAACAATTCAGGTTCAAAGCCTATTGCAGTTACACAAACATGGAGGACCTCGAACTTTTTTGTCTTTTTATGTACTTTGAGGAAAAAATATTTTTGAATCTCCACTCTAAAAATTTAAAAGTGAATAATTTATATTACTGGGAGTATTTTTTAGTATTTTCTGAATTTTGAAACATAAATTATTCACGGTCAAATTATTTTTCCCCTATAAAGTTTAAAAAGAGCCAAAAAAAAAAAAAAAATTCAAAATAGGCTTCTAACACGAATTTTTTGAAAATTACCTAAAGAAAAAAAAAAAAGACCCAAATGTCGGTCAATCAAAGAGCCATTGACACTATAAACCCACTAACTACATAAACAGGTCATTAGTGAATCAAACAAGCAAGTATTTTTCCGTGTTCCTCGAAACACACCATTAACCGCGCTCAAACTACCATAAATTCTCAACAACAAAAAACGTCCGCAAATCTCAACCCCAAGACGTCCAGCCCCTTTAAACGTCACTGGGTCAGCTAAAAAAATCTGATTGACGTGAAAAAACAGGTTACAGTCGTTTCCGGAAAAAAGGGGTCGGTCGTCAACGGACCCATTTTTTTTTTTTTTTTTTTTTTTTTTTCGATAGTACAAAAGCAAACAAATATAACGGAAAAAGTCGAGTTGTCGAAAAGAAGAAACAGGAAGCAACAAGTTGAGATTGAACATTATAAACCGGAAAATTAAGGGGTGCCTTAGTGTATTTATTGCTCGTTTAAAATCAGTAAGGGCAGGTAGGGCCGCGGGTACTTTTCGAGCTTGTCGCTTATTTTTATGATTATTATGCCGGGGGGCAGGAACCCGACTGCACGCGCGCTGGATTAACCGATCGCTTAAATTTGCGTGCGCGCGCGCGACCGATTTTTATTGCCGAAGAGAGGGGAGGGAGCGGAAGGGCTTTTTTTTTAAGATTGACGGGGGCATTGTCTAAGGGGAGGACGTGATTTATCTTGGTAGAAAAAAAATTCGGTACCGGGAAATTGGTGAACGTAATGTGATTTTTAAACGACATTTTCATTATTTTAGGCATTTATATTCAACACTGTAATTATTAACTGCTTTTAAAGAAAAATTTTTATAGAGTAAGGCTGAAAATAGTTTTTCGAAAGTAATCAAAAGTTTTGGTTTCTGTATATTTAGAACAATCTTTGCATTATAGTATTGTTTAATTTTTTTTACAAACAACAATATAAGTATAGAACTAAAATAAATTGAGTATTGTTTTAAAACTTGAACATTAAACAATATTATTGATGATGCAGAAATACTTGCACTAGATATGTAAAAAATAAAACTTTCTGCAAAATTTCATGAAAAATACTATTATTACTTTCAGAAAAGTGAAAATCATTGTTAGCCGTATTTTATCAACATTCATGCTTAATACAGTATTCAATAAAAATGTCTTTACTTAATATCATTATGTTTATTAAACAAATGCTAGAAAATTTTCTGGTACCAAATTTTTATAATTTTATGTATTAATTTCATCGCCAAGAAATAATTTATTTTTGTAAATAAACTAATATTCAAAAGCATATTGCTCAAACATTGATGAAAAAATTGATAAAAATTAACATCCGAGACATACAAGCAAGGGCTATTCGGGCATTTTAATTTTTTTAGTTAAAATTCATTCAAAAGACTCTTTTTTTAATCACAAAGTATGCTTAAGAATTTAAGTCATACATTTCGTAAGATTAGTTCATACAACTCTTCGTCAGCGGGGATGCTTAAACAGATAAGATAATTCGGGGAGGCTACATTAAAAAACTTGTGATTTTAATGTAGCCTCCCCGATAAAGCTCATTACCACTATTTCGTTTTTTTTTCATAAAAAAACCCCAACCATAAAAAAGTCACGAGGCCTCATCTTACGCACTAAAACTTCCCGCGCGTACTTTGGACTTTTTAAAACTCCTCTCTCTCGTAAAACGTAAACAAACCGGCTCGTTTGCGTTATCTCGCAAATTCGGTGATGCAACGCCTTGAAAAACACTAAAAATCCCCGCCGCGGCTCCATAATACGCACTTCAATCTATCAAAGTTCGTCCAACTCCGGAAGCGTGACTCACGCAATTGAACGAGGAAAATTAAGAATAAATTAACAAATAAATAAAAAAAATCTTCTATCGAGAGCTGACGAAACCAGTTACGTTTCCCAGAACCACACGAGGAAACGAAAATATAAAAACCAACTCCATGGCACCCGAAAAGTGACGAAACAAACAGTCCCCCACCCGGGTGTCCACACTCCGGGGTATAAATAAGTCGAT
The DNA here is from genome assembly GCA_038277355.1 of Encarsia formosa. Lineage (NCBI taxonomy): Eukaryota > Metazoa > Arthropoda > Insecta > Hymenoptera > Aphelinidae > Encarsia > Encarsia formosa. Next base: position 129,636,626 of record CM076184.1, read on the forward strand.
AAGACCGAGTCGGGGCTTTAGTATCGGCAAGCATGACTTCGCGAGTGGTCGGCTTGGTGTTGGCGACGTTCCTGGTTTGTGCCGCGGGTGGCTGGACCGTGGTCCAGCACCACTGCAAGGACGAGGGGCTCCGGGAGGCGATGGACTTCGTCTGCAGGGACTGCGGGGGCGTTGGACAGTACATAGTCAACGCCTCCGAGCACCCCTGCTGCTCGGACGGATGTTCGGTCAAGTATCTCATGGAGCACTGCAAAGAGCCCCATACCTGTTGGAAAAAACTCCAGAGCTAGTGCGCGAAGTTTCGAGATATCATCTACGTTTCTCGCCAGAATTTGGCCATAAGTTTCTGGTGAACGCTTACAGTTAAGGTGTATACCTGTATACATGAGTACCTAACCTTAATTTTTTATACAGTGTGTGCCACGTATATAAAATTTTAAAAGTACAGCTGAAACCAATTTTACAAGTGCTTCGTTCGATTATACTCTAAATTTGTTATAAAATATTTTTGTTTAAACAGTTTTTCCCAAATTCATTCGCCAATTCTCTTATACTAAAAGCATTGGCTTTCTGGCGATATTCTAGCGAGAAAACCTACTAAATTGGTTCAATCTGGTCAGTTTCTGCCCATGATCAACTGAGTGAATTTGTGAACCAAGGATTTAAAAAATCCAATGTGAAGACAGTTACGTGAAATTTCATCTTCGGATGAGCGTATTTTTATTCGCTCTGTGTGCGTAAGAAGCTCAAGCTTACACAAGTTTTGTTAACGAAAAGTTATGTACAATGTCGTCTTTTGATGAATACTTGAAATTCATTTAAAAATCTATTGAATTTTTATCTTCTATGTGAATGTTATTTATTGTAATGTTAATAATTTATTAAATTATTTATTGCACTATAATGTATTATTATATTTAGGCTACTAAATCATAATTGAGAAGTATCTCATATTTAATTATATCTTTCTAACCTAAATCAATGTTACAAAAAAATTCAAAATGCAAAACAAAAAAGTTTTAAATACGGCTTTGATTGGAAAAAAAAAATTATTATAGATTTATTATAATATTATTATTATGTACAATGTAATTATTAATCCATACTATGTATGTTTTAAAATATGTGTAATCCATATTTATACGATTTATGTTCAATGAATGATTCAGAAACATACGGTACAAGTTTTAATAAATGTAAATACCATAGATTATATTTATTGTAAAATAAAAAAAAATAAAAATTTATATTTAATAAAAAATAAAGTTAACACGTAAATTAAAATCCATATCGTAATAATTGTTTTTTTAATTATTTCATTTCCTGTCGATATACTTTTTTTTTTTTATCTCACTGAGAGAGTACACATTATTAATCGGAAGAAAAAGAGGAGAAAAACAAAAACAGAGAATAAATCTTGAACTTGATTGCTTATTCATTCATAAAATACGTAGTATTCGGAATTCATTATAAATCAAAATAAAAAAAAGCTTTTAAACGGATGCTCTCATGTTATTTACTCTGGAAATTTAAAATAATAGCATTTTAAATAGGAAAACTCGCAATGTTGCATGGAAAAATAGTTGTTAAAATTAAACACTTTTCAATTTTACAGTTGATATATAGACATTCTTACTCGAATGAAAGAAGACTAGAAAAACATAAACACGGATTAAATCTGAAATTTTAATTGCTTATTTATTCATAAAATGCGGAATGCCGGGAATTCATTATGAATGAAAATAATAAAACTTCGACGAAGTATATGAATGACTATGAAAACACCATAATTAACTGAACGAGAAAGAAAACAATTTTTTTAAACTGGTTTTTCGACACATTGGAACTTTGGAACCTTTTTTTTATTGTTATTATTTTGAGTTATTTTTGTTGATGAGAAGTATTAGTTTACTTTAAATTTTTTATTTACGTGTTAAATAGACTAGTTTTTTTTTATGAGGAGACAAAATTCAAAGTAAAATTTATTATTGATATTAAATAAATGAATTTAAATTAAATTTATTTATTTATTTAGTATGAAAGGTTTTTGCCTTTTTTCAGACAGTCAGTCAGCTAATAAATTTTAATAAAATATTTGTTTATCAAATGAAAATTTTTTTTTTTTTAAATGCACTATTTATACTATAGATTTTTCTGATGATATTTATAACGTAATTTTACTCATCAAATTATCATTATTATTATTATTATTATTATTTCCAAGTTTACCTAATGATAAAATATTTCGGTATTGATAAACGTAATGAAAAAATTTTTTTTTGGATTTTTAATTTCATAATTTTCACAAAATCCCTCTGTCTAAATACTAAGGTCCTTGATTTAAAATCATTGAGATTGGTTCAGAACAAATATTCAAAATTTATTATGTATATGTATTTAAATGTTTACTTATATTGTATTTAAAATTCAAGTATCGGAATCTAAAAAAATCATCATAATATTTGAACTGAAGCTAGATAAAAATGATGAATCAAGGTTTTTATTTGTCAGGTTCTAACTTAATAAAATTATGAAATTCTAGTGCGCATGCGTTCTGATAGGAACTAGCGTCTAGCACTCATTCAAAAAAATCTCAGTTTCATTCAATTTATTCACAGCAGAACAGTGCAACAAGTGAATCCTGCACAAACAATAACCTCGAAACTCAACGATTCTCACATTTAGCAGCGTCGTTCGAAATTAGACTTTCTCACATTGTGCAGGGAAAGAAAAGTCGCCATTATTCCCCGCGCACAAAAAAAAAAAAAAAGAGAAAGATGATTTTTCTTTCTTTTTTATTATTCAAAATTGTAAACTGCCCAATTCACGGGAGGGACATAATGCTAAGAGTCAGCGTGCGTGCGTGCCTCTGTGTTACGCCGCATAAAAAGCCAGTGATTTATACTCGAGACGAAGAATAACACGAGATCGAATGAAAGGAATTCATCAAACAGAAGCTGCTGGAATTGGAAAAATCCCATGAGGGCGGCGAGGAGGAAAGGAGAAGAATAATGTAGACGACTTTTCTTCTTCTTTTTTTTTTATTTTTCTTATTATGGCTTCCGAGAATGCACGCGAGCCGATTTAATACCTGTATCCGGTAAAATATTTTGATGATCCCTTCTCTTTGGGAGAAAAATACGTTGTGAATGGGAAATCATCGATGAATGAAAAAGTTTATAACGCAAACAAGTGATACTCGAATTCGGTTTACTCGACTTAACAATGAAAAATTTCTTCGGAATTGTACTTTATTCATTTATTTTATAGTACTCCTGGTCACTCTAACCTCAAAGTCGGATCTTTGGTTACTCGTACTATAAAATAGTTTATTGCACTAATGCGTGGAAAATCGATTTTTGTACGTAAAATCGAGCTCCACGTTATAGTAAGATAAAATACAGTATTGTACATGTGAGCAAAAGTGATTTTTACGCCCTTGTAAAATAATATACTAATAAGGACTCTTACAGCATCTCGTGCATCGCAAAATGCTTTGTTTAAAATAAAATAAAGAAACTCTCGCAGTACTCGAAAATATTTATAGTAAATCAATAATTATAATTAAAATCTGTACGTTTGAGATTTTTAAAATCACTTTATAGCTCTTTCTTAGGTTTAATAAAGTTACATGGTAAAACTTAAAAAATTTACTGAACTTTGAGTTATTTTTACCTGAATATTCATAAAAAAAAAAAAAAAAAAACGCAAGGTGGCTTATACGAAAACAAAGTCCAAAGTTCCTTCAAGCAGACAAGTTGTGACCTGTCCAACTTATGAGTGACAGTTAATGAATATTAAAAAAAAAAAGAAAAATCACCAATTCATAGTCAGTAAACATATTAGAAAATTGAAGAAGTTATAGACTTTGGAACTTAATGCGAAATAATCATATACATATACTTCAAATGTAAAATGGTACTGGTAACGTGACGAGTACCAACTTCAAAAATTCATTAAAAATCTATAACTTTAAGGAAAAAACTACAATTAAAAAGTGTGTAATTCACAAATACCTTAACAAAAAGCAAAAAAAAGCCATGCATACCTCGACATTAAAGACGACACTCAAGGACCGCAGTTATTAACAACCTCTTTCAATTTTAAAAATCCTCGCAACAGGAAGAAAATCCCCGGGTTGATCATTCATGACCGGTGTTGCGAAACGGGCCGGTCCGTTTGAAGAATAACGAAAGACGGAGCGCGCCGGGCGGCCCGGTTAATCGCATATATTTTGGTGGTCGCTTTGTCCGAATATTTTCTCAAAAATCATCGATGTATAAATTAGTTTTTCTCTCTGGTCTGCACCAGCGTCGCTTTAATCCGGTTTTTCATCCGAGGTTTATTCGGTATAATGGCCGTAATCCCCGCATTAGAGATCGATAGGCGGACAGCCACAATGCCGAAGCACAATGTCGGGTGCGGCCCGGGACAACGGTGTGCGTGTGCGTGTGTATCAACCGCGATTTTCCAAGGTACTCGTTTTGTGCTACCAAGTGGCGTCGCGACGAAAAATACCAGAGGACCGAGAATTACAGTTTTGTGCGAAATTAACATATCAAATGTCATCGATTTAAAATCATTGCGATTGGTTGAGAACACAAAACTATATTTGGAATTTTCAAAATTGATAATCAATCAGTAATAAATACTTATTTACCGAGGATGGCAATATTCCCAAAACAAAGTTAAAAAGTTGATCTAGAATTAAATCGATTGTCCCAGCGAAAAAAAACCTTAGCTCAAAATCTGTCACGAATAAAGCTACAATGAGCTGCGACTTTCGATAACTAAAATGTCTCTACACCACTTCATTCGTGATTTTAACTTTTGTGGATTGGAAAAAAAATGAGCCTTGCTATCAGTTTGGGCAAAAAATTTTTTGTCAACACACCAGCCGCGAATAAAAAGACTCTTGCAATTTTTATAAACTGAAAACTTAGAGACTTTTTAATCGTGGCAGAAATTTTTTAAATAAACTGGTACGAATTTTTTTATTATAAGAAAAAAAATATTTAAGTAAAAAAAAAAAAAACAAGTTTGATTGTATCGAAAATTAATTTTTTTGGGTGTAGCTAAAAATGTAACTAAGATCATAAATAAAAAAAAAAAAAAAAAAAAAATTTATTAAAACAGAGTTACAGTCTCGAAGTAGCTTATATGTTATTGTAAAATAAGGGAATTAAAGTAAATTTTCAGCTTTTTGTTTTAATTTATTTTTGGTCACGTATACAAGAGTTATTGTTCAATCATTGTTTATTTTACGTTGAGGGTTGATCCTTTAGCCTTCGTCAAAATAATATTGTTAATATAAGTATATATTTTTTTCATTTTTTAAATCATCTTTTTGAGCGCATCTAATAATTAACAAAAACAAATATTCAAATTTGTTGTGAAATAAATATTACGAACTATAAACTGTAATTGTTTGAATTGTTCTACAATAGGCTAAATATTTACAAAAAATTCAAACATACTAATTCAAAAAATTCTTCTAGATCTACTTACAATACTCAATCACAATTATAAAATTTACCGTAAATTACAATATCTAACAGTTTACAAATATTTCATTTCAATTCACTTCACTGAGCACTTCAAAGTCTTAGGACACCTTCAGAGATCTTTCTTTCTTCTTACCGATGTTAGGGTTGGGAATTTCCACCTTTATTACCTTATTGAGCATACTTACATGCTTGCATCTTGCAATTTCAGGCTAACTCACCAAAAAAACCACCCACTCAATTTTGATTTTCTCTCACTTTGCTTCTTAAGCGTAAAAAATCGACAACCCAGCTCCTCTCTTTAAATCCCGAATCATTTCCGTCCCAGAGCCCGAAAATTTTTGACTTTTGTTGCTGGGGCGGGGCAATTATAAACAAAAAAAAAAAAAAGAGCCGAGGAAGAAAGGGCATTGTCGTTCGAGACGTGCGATTCAATCTTAACACGGCTGGCATTATTCCTCCAGGCTTCCCATTTTACCCCGCCAGCGTTGAGCTTTTCTTCTACTGGCTGACTAACACCTGCGTATTCATACCTGGGAAAACACACGGATCGATCGGATTTTCGTCCAGACTGGTTGTTGTGGATTCTTTCAAAAACATGAGATTTTAGTTTGTCGAGTTGAGTTTTGAGCTATCTGACTGATAAGTACCTTCAACTTTTGAATGATTTTTTTGTGCTACATTGTGGAACTTCATTGTCAAGTCCATTTTTCCATTGATTTTTCTAGTATTTAGTTCTTTTTTGATCTCATTTATAAATTTTCTTTGCTTATATCTTTCAATTTTATTGCGTTATTGTAATAATGAAATTTTTATAAATGGCTTAGTTGAGTGTAAAACCCCTAGGTTAGATTTTCAGGGTTTTCGAATGCCGTAATTTTTAACAAAAAATTAAAACATGTAAAAGAGACTACCAACCATGTATTAAACTACAGATTTTCACGAAGACAATATTGATTATAAAAATCTTCGAAACACGTTGACACCTTTTTATTGGCATTCAAATACCAACCATCCAAGTCCACATAAAAAAAAATCAGTAAAATTTGGTCTCGACTCACGGCTCAAGTTTAAATCTCATCCTCGGTAACGGTAAATAATATTCAATAAAAAACGATCGTCTCGCGAATCTCCGCAGCGTTTGTAATGTTTAACGAGTGACAAAAGGTCCCTCTCTTAAATCACTCTTTTTTTTTTTTTTTTTTTTTTAATTTTATTAAATATAATTTACCGCGTTGCGGCCTTGTCCAAGGCACCCAAAAAGGCAGTATTTTTTAATTTAACCCGGGTGTAGCTCGTAAATCTCGAATCCATGCCGCGCGCGTCCCTACGTCCATTCATAAATTAATGGCCCTTAATAAAAAAAAAAAGAAGAATAAAGAAGAGAGAAATATCTGAAAGAGATCATTTCTCAGCGTTTAGGGACACCCTCGAATTCCAGACTGCGCGGCGTCTTCCGAGTCATTCTCACGCAGGTAGCTTCTTCTTTTTCTTGTTTCTTTCATTGTGTTTTTCCTTCTTTCAGGAGCGTTTAGGAACGGAAATTGCTATGCACACACGGGTCAAGGGTCTTTGTCAGCTGGTGAGGTAAGGGCACTTCTTCTTCTTTTCCCTTTGACGATTGTGTTGTTGGGAGAGCCTAATTTTTCCGAGAGAATCGCGATTGTGCAATGGTACCGGGTTTGTATTGTACGAGCTCTTCTCCAACTGCGGATTGTCGAGGGTGAGGCCTTTGAGAGGAAAATTTGGAGGTCAAGCATGCGGAAGTTATTTGAATGCTTGGACAACCATCCGCACGCTGGTTTAATTTTTCCTTTTTTTTTTTTTGTGTTTCTGTATGGAAATCTTTAATATTGTTATGAATGTGTTCGAATTTGGAAAGTATCTAAACGTCGCATCGTTGTCATGTATACATTCGAATGTTTATGTTGTATGGTTAGAGATTCAGTTTCGATTTATTGTTTTATTGTTGTAGAGAGCTGGTCATTTTATGTCCTTAAGACCACATCTAACTGTTTCTGAAAGTATTAAAGACTCGATAACAATGTTTTTTTGTATTCTTTAACAAACCACGTCCGCATGGATATAAATTTTAAGGTCTATATAAGGGGCCTTTATTCGGTAAGTATCAATCGTGGGAGCTTAGAGGACTCTAATTTTCTGCTGAAACAAACAATTCATACTAAAATTATAAAATTTTTTTGTAAACATCATTCAAACACCATGATAGAGATCTCTAATTCGGTCCCTCTTACCCTTATCTTTCGAGATTTTGGCTTCAAAGCACCCCATTTATGGACAGTGCAAATCCTATGCATACGGCTTTGCAAGGTACGTAATTGGGGTACTTTGAAGCCAAAATCTCGAAAGATAAGGGTAAGAGGGACCGAATTAGGATCCTCTTCCTTATTTTGTATCAAGAACTCTGTCGCAGAGTTTATAATTTTTTTTTTCTCCAATTTTAGTCCGGCAGTCTTAATCATTATCTGGATCAAGTCATACTTTGAGTAATTGATATCATATTTACTCTATAAGTAGTACTTATCGAGTAAGGCCTATGATATCAATTACTGCAGGCGTTATTTCATTTCTAAACTAAGCAATTGCGTAGATTTTTTGGTAAATCAGCACTCCAATGTATATAAAGTAATTTTAATATCGCAACAAGGTAGCTGTAAAAATTCCTTGAAATGATCAAATAATTAACGAAAACAATGAAACCCTAAAAAATTTTCAGACATGTTGCGCCATCTAGATCGTGTCACCTAAAAAGTTGACTCGAACAACATTGCGGGCAAACACACTGCAAAGACAAGTAAATTTTTCGTCAAACACGGTGCACGCATACAGGAAACACAACGGAAAAAAATTTCCCCGAAAAAAAGGGGGGCTCACAGAAACAATGTTACCCGGAAAAAGGCACCGCGCGAAGCAAAAAAAAACCCACACTTCCGAGAACAATAAAGCGACGCGCGTTAATGAAAATTTTCGCGCGAGCGACCCGAAACTTGAGTTTTTCATTCACGGAAGGGCACGCATAAAGGAACGAAGAAGAAGAAGAAAAATCATTCTCACGTGAACAGCTCCTCGAATATATTTTTTTTTTCTCTTCTTCATCTTCCCTCCCGCGTTTCCGTCCCAGCAGTGTTTTGTTCGAACAATGGTGAAAAGCTGGGCACGAACAATAAGACAAGAGGGACCGAAGCCAGAAGAGAAAATTCCGGGAATCCACGAGTGGGGCACCAGAAAAGTGCATTACAAATTGGAGGCGCGGTTCTTCTTGTTCTTTCACGCCTGCGGGCACTAAGTAGCCGGGGAGACTGCTGGTGCAAAGATCCTTATCTAGGCCGCACTTGAGCGTTGACAGGCCGAGGCCCTACAACAATGGCGTCGACGGGGCTCGTTTTACTCGAATGAAGGTGTATTTAGGAGATCCTGGTTGCTGTTTGGCTGAGTTGTGAGGGAATTTAGACCGCCTAATTGATGGTTCCGAGTTTCACCTATTTTTCTTCAAACAGCTGGTTACTAGTGTTTTGACACCAGGATCGTTTAAATAACGCTGTGGAAATGTGATCATAGGTTAGGTTAACTAAGTTTAACACTAATTAAAATTGTCTGAAGGTGGTAAAGTAATTAGAGGTTAGGTAACTTGAATTAAAACACTGTTGTTACTTTATTCCTGACATTGTAGATTTGACACCAAGATACTATGTATGTAATTTGGGGATCATATTGGTTAAAGTTTGTTCTCCAATGTAGGAGCTAAACAAACTTACTGTATAATAGTAAACATAAGTTAGATAACCCAAGTTTAACTCTAGTTTTTGTCTATTTCAGACCTCACTAATGTAATTTTGATACCAAGATTATTAATGGATTCAGTGAAATTTTGTAATTGCATGTAAGAATTCTACAACTTACCAGACATGTAATCAGAGGTGAGGTAGCCTAAGTTCAATACTAGTCATTACATTATTTACACCTATTATTTACAGTCTTGATTTCGAGGTAATTGATAAATTTACTTCGTAAATTTTGTTCTTTAATTCAGGAAGTAAACAATCTTACTGTAAAAGTATGAATGTAAATTAGGTATCCTTCATTTAAATAGTATAATCATTGGATCTTGAAAAAATTTTTATTGAATAAAAGAAATAAACAAATACTTACTACGAGCATGTGATTAGAGGTTGGGTAATCTAACTTTGACACTAAACTGTTTTTACCTGATTGAACACTTAAAGAAATCAGACGTTTTCTGAAATGTTTGGGTAGATAACATGTTTGATCAACTGAATAAATAACACCTGCTTAATATTAAATTGGAATTGAATTCATGAAATTTATTTTCTTAGAACTATTATAATTTTAAATATTTTAATAATCCATAAACTATTTGTTACGATTAATTGATTTTATTAACACGATACTATGCATGTATGAGATTTCCTAATGTAAGTATATCAGAACATTTTCTTTTGTTACCATTATTTTATAAAAAATGATTTTTTATTGTTTATTTTCCGTATTATACAAAAAAAATTGGGCTATTCAGAGAATAGTGCCTTTTGAACATTTTTGATTTATTTACTTTAAATTACAATTCTTGCTAAAAAAATCTGGCAATACTATTTTCATCTGAACTTTTAATACTAACTTTGAAATACGAACTTCAAATCATTTAAATCTATATTCATCAAAATTTTATTAATTAGATATAAATCATCTCGATTTTGAACATTCTCTTCGTATAAAATTTAACTAAAACTTCCTTTCAATAAAATTAAAAATCCTTCTCAATCAGGAAATTTTCTCCATAGCTCCACAGCATTCATTCGAGCACCCCTTGGTAACAACGCAGCAAAAGACTTTCCGTAAACGCACATTTCATCAAGTCGAAGACAGTACACACTGCAACTGTTACCGCTGCTGTCTGTCAATCCTCTGAAAACGAAGAGGAGGGAAGAGAAAGCAATCTTCCTAATCTGCGAGATGGACCCGATAGCGTCAGTCAATTGGCGGCCGATCGACTCCTCGTCTCATCCTGCACCAGGCTCGGTCCCCCCTTCTAAACGACCCTCTGCCTATCGATATTCTTTGTGGGAAAATGTACCAAACAATCGCGCATTGTCCCTAAATAATATACGTCTGCTCGAGCAAACTTTCGGTATCTGAGCTGGGGTGTGTGTTTTCACCCAAAGGACATACGCATTACAACTATACCTGCGAGCCTTTTTTCTCTAATTTTCTCGAAGATTTTATGAATTTCGTACGGATGATTACCCACCATTGTTAGGAGATTTATTTATGGATTATAAGTCCTGTTGTCACGTTAATGTGAAATAGTTATACACGGATATTTTTTTTTTTCTGAGAATGAGAAATATTCACTTTTAGATTTTTATTTTTCATGCTATTGGTTGAATGTGTCGTCTTCTATCGAATTATTCATCGTGATTTTTGACCAAAAATATAAGCTGTAATTTTATATTGAATTCTGGTTTAAAAAAAAAATTAATGAAATAATTCATTTTTATTCATTAATATTATTATTAATTATTGACGATGGTAAAAAAAAAAAGTTAGTTTCTATCATTTTTTAGAATTTTTTTCTAAAATATTGAAATTACATTTTATTGTGATTTCAGAAAACATCCCTCACTTACAATTTAACGTAATTAAATATATATCACGTGGTTAGTATTACAAATTTTAAAGATTTATTTATTCATTTTTATCATGTTATTTATTTCGATTTGTTCAAAAATAAATAAATTAATCTTGTGTAATCACGAGTATAATAATAAGAAATAAATAAAAACTCATTCATAAAATTTATTGTGATATTTAATAAAAAAATTTTATCATTTAATTCTTCAGTATAAATTTTAAATTTATTCAAGTATTTACTTCTTGTAGTTACTTTTATTTTTATTTATCTAATAAATGCAAATTTTTTTTACGCTGTAGAGTCGCACGAACTCAGTAAGTCACACCCTGAGAAAAAAAAATTAAATTATTAACACTCAATTAAATTGGAATTAAAGTCTCAAGATCTCGGCTTTTTTTTTTTAAATTTAAAAAAACACCATCAAGATTAAACGCATGCCTGCCACCACCAAAGAGTAGGTACTTGACGTTTTTTTTTTTTTTTTTTTTTTTTGTCAATGGAATCCGTACTTTTGAGGCAAGATACACTTATGGAGCTAAGCCACCAAGCAGTCGATAAAATCAAAATCCGATTTTTTTTTCTTCATTCTGTCGTTTACCTTTCTTTTTTTTCGCATGCTTCAGTGTACTCGAGTGGTCGTGCGATCACTTGAATAGAAAGCTTTGTTGGATCTGAATGCCCTTGTACAAGTTCAATTTTGAGGGAGCTGCGATAAAATAGCTGTGGTAAAGGTTTTCTAACCTCAAAAAAAACCATTTAATCTCACGATTTTCTCATTTGTAAGTTACACAACGCAGGAGTTAAATAGCTCGATTATGTTTTTGTGTTTATAATTGATCGTAGCGTTGATTATACTGATCGGAATTCCAATATTTTGCATTGATCTTGACTAATAAAATTTTTCAACACGATTAGAAGCTAGTGAATGCAAGTCACCCGACTTAAATCCTATTGAAAATGAATAAGTTTATAAATTTTGTTTTATTAAAACGTGTTAGCAATGAATTTTTAGTGCCTAAGTTAAAATCTGAAGATTAAAAATGATTGAAGAAAAAATATTTTATTTAGAATTCCCGCGAAAAATTTTTACGTGTAACATTAATGACCGATTGTGATAAAAATTTACAATGAAAACACGAAAAAATTAATTGATTAACTTACATTTTATAAAATAGTTTGGTTATATAAGTTTCATTTTACATTTGCTCGTCTATTTAAAGTAATATCTACTCGCACTATTTACAAACATCAGCGTCAGGTGACTTCGTGAATGTGACGTCACTCATTAAACGTTTTGGCGGGAATTCAAAATCTTGCCATACATAATCAGAAAAAATCCTCGTAAGATACAGAAAAACATAAACTTTTAATCCTCTAAAGGAGCCCGATAAGAAAGAAATCATGAAAACCGCGACATGAAAATTCAACAAAGGCTGGCTTTTGACGTGCGCACGGGGAAGTAAAAAAAGTACAGAGAGAGAGAGAGAGAAATTCGTTCCCCGCGCAAGGGGGTTCTTTCAAACGTCCAAAGCATTTCTCTCGCGCCTCATATTCTGATAAAATTATATTTTGCGGTGGTCCGCGCCTGAGCTTTCAGAACTACAATGCCACGGACCGGGGAGTACACGGCCGACTGATTTTTTATTCCCGAGCTTTTTCTCTACTCGGCTCCCCTCTTTTGTCGCCAAGGGCTTTTTCCTCAAAGCGCGATGTTTGTGGATTTTTTGAGGTTACACGGGAGTTTGAGGATTTTGCGTATTGGGTTTTTTAAATTTCTTTTGATTATTTAGCCCAATCAAGGTTTTGCTGAATTTGTAAAGAATTTTTTTCTGTACAGTATTTTCATCGTTATTTAATTACAGCCAATATTTCTAATTTTGTGTATTAATGCCACATGTTTCAAATTGTTGTAGAAAGGTAGTAACTGGATATAAGTAAGCACAGAACAATAAAATATTTCAGTAATACAATGTTTTATTAATTTCGACGTTTCGATGATTCAGGATATAGATATAATCTTAGAATATATATTTGACTAGAATTGTCATTGGGTTTAATTGCAATTATCTGCTAGCTTCAGCAGTCAAATAAATACTGTTTCAAATTGTGGTAACTTCAGAACATAAATTTAAAAATTTTAATATTTCCGATTAAACTTAAGGAACATAGACCTTGAAAATTATCTCAGACTCAAAGGTTTTGTTAAAAAAAGTGCTTTGTGAAATTTTTAAAAGATTATAAGTATTTAATATGACTATAATTTTCGTCGACTCTGGAGTCTCTAATATTCACAACAATCAATCAAACAATAATGAAAAAATAATAGTTCCGTCGCTCAAACTAACATCCACCCGTAAAAGAAAATACATTCTTAAAAGCAAAATTCGGTGGAAAAAAATAAAGGAACTGACTCCCTGTGCAAATATTCGGTAAATTTCAAAGGCCCCATAGAGCTTGGCGAAATCCCTCAAATTAATAGTCCATCGGTTTGAGAACCAGATAAAGAAAAGAATTGGTTAGAAAAGGAATCATCCTCCCTTTGGCCCCGGTTTTTCCGGTCTTTTGATCCTTTCCGGCCCGGCGCAAAGCGAGGCGCGGAAGGAACCACTTCGTTGGCTCATTAGACCCGGGACGTCCCTGCATTGTTTGGATGTTCGGGGCTTATTATTTTAACCTGCGTCGCTTGATTACACCTGTAGAGAGGAGAGATGAGACCAAAAGAGGTTCTTACGGTCCCGGTCCATTGTGCCGGATTTTGAGGATGGTTTTGTACACTTTTATGTTTGCTGGTGTTAGGGAGTTTCAATTGTTATTTTTTTACTTTAAGTGGTAATTTTTTTAGTACACTGTAGATATTTTGGATGGACTAATGCACAATATCGATACTTTAAAAACGAGAATTATTTATCCAGTAACCGATTGCGACTCTTCAGACTGGAGTAAAATTCTAAACTAACTGAAAAACTCTAAAAGCAGAAGTTTGCAAAGTCAATGAGACTTTTATTTCAAAATTAAAACAAAGAAGTATATTAAAAATTTAAAATAATTAAATTGAACTTACATCAATAATTACAGAACTCGAAGAATTTACTTCTTTGTTTTAATAAACAATTAAGGATTGAGAAAATGATACCTAGTTTTGTTTTGAGTACTCGCGAGTTCAAAAATTGAGTCTTTAAATTTCAAGTCTTCTGAGCTAAGAGACTCATGAAGTACAAAAATTAAATCTTAAGACGCAAACTAAAATAATTTTAGGAATGTTTGGACTCAGACAGACTCTTAGCTATTTGTCTGAATAAAATAATGCAGGACTTTCGTTGAAAATTCTATTGTACGAAAAAATTAAGCAACAATGACCATTAAAGAGAGGAATAGTTGAAAAAATATTAAGCCAGCCAGAGTTTAACTAAATCAGATTCGAAGATTGTGAGTAAGAAGAATTTAAGCGCATGCGACTAATTATAAATTCTGCTGATTCATAAGTAAAAATCCACGACTGCATAGTAAAAAAGAATTTTTATCAGCTGCGTAAATTTTAAAGAATTTTGTAGCTGAAAAATCTTTAGAAACTATTAAATAATTGTCTTTTTGTCTCCAAAAAATCAAATTTCCAGTGTAAAAGTCAATATTACATCACACCAAATTTCATTAATTGATGTATATGTATTTCTTCCAAAGAAACAAAGAATCGAAACTGATGATGTGTACAAGACGCAATCACATAAGTCGGGGATTCCCCGGCTCACGACAAGGAAGTTTGACCTTGTCGTAAGTAAAACAAATTTTTCAACTGTTTTATTTAATTTATCAAAGTTTGAATAATTTGCACGAATGTAAACCCATGTTTATCGGTAATGAGCGTACGTGTTGAAATGTTTCTTCAAAATACATCAACTCAACGCCCTTGTTTACTTAAAGTTCGTTTTGAGATTTGAATAAAAAATGTGCGGTCAACAATTGCACTGCGAGTAGGTGCGACTGAAGTATATTTTACATTACTTCAGTCTTTGTGCAGCTACCTGCTACCTTGGCGAGCGGTTGCGCGAGGTAATAAAATACTCGCAGATCTCTTTGTTTCACACTACGTTTTACGCCGACTTAGGTAAGTTTTTTTTTCAATTATTTTGGCTAGAAAAAAACTTGCGTTTACTTTCATGTAATTGTAACAGGCCCGAGATAATAAAATACCTAAAACTCGAGGAATACATTTAAATGAGTTAGAAATGATTGCGTATACTGTGTAATAAATATAGACATTGATTCTAAAAAAGCAACAAAATTTTTCTCGGAAGTGCGTGGAATGTGTTATCAGTATTTGAATAAAAAATGTTATATCTATTAAATTGAAAAATAAGTTCGTTTGTTTTTTGAGAAGATTTAGGAAAAGATTCATACTGGTATTTTTTAAAACTTTTATTTATGATTATTCAAATTTTGTCTTTTCTTGACATTTTTTTTTGTAGATAATAAAAATAATAAAAAACTCGTTGATTTTTTTCAATATTTTTTTTAAATTAAAATATACAGCTATAATATACCAATTACAATAAAATTCATACGTATTTACAATATATGTATATGTAAATATTTATTCCTCTCTTAATTTTAATTAAATTGAATTTAAAATTATTAAAAGTTCTTTAATATAGTAAAATAATAGTAGATCACCTATATTAATATACTTCACTAACATAGTTTAATAACCCTATATTCGATTAATAAATAATAATAATAATAGTTTAATTAATTATCTTTTATCGGGTATTTTGAGAATGAATTGGTGTTCTAAGCGAGGTTCTAAGTTATTCTATGATCATCTTCCTAGTTGTTTAAATTTAAATTTTGTAATATTTGCAAACTGAATAAACTTCAGAATATCAATCAATCAATTGATTATTAACCAAGTCGATTTTGTTGTAAAATTACAGATTTTGAAGAAAGATATTTAAATCTTCAACAACCATGCTGGGTGGAACGATGGAATCTGAAAAGAAGGTGTTGATAAATGCCTTCGCTTCGGTCTACAGAAGGTACTCAACAAGCGCGCCTTCCACAAGATCTCCAAAAGATCCTGTCTTATCCGAAGCCTCAAGGTTGGAAGGAAACAGACTATTCAAGCAAAAAAACCACGACTCGAAGATTCATGAAATAATTCACTGCTCGTACACTCGAAGTATCGCACTGGCTCCAGCATCATCGGAAGAACTGGCACTGGGTTACGGTAACAGATCGGCGCTGCTTTTGCACTTGTCGAAGTACACCGAGTGCATCGAAGACATCGACAGGGCACTTTCCATAACCAGATCCAACGTTCTGAAAACAAAACTACTTTGTCGGAAAGCCAGATGTCTGGCGGCTTCCGGTTCAACGGAGGACGCAAGAATAATCCTGCAGAAAGCCAGGCACTTCTGTAACAACAGCGATGAAGGTCAGAGAAATTCACTGCTGATGCTCATCCAGCAAACCGAATGTCTTTCCAACAACGCATGTAGAATCGAAGAAGTCAGTGGTCCACCTCTGAAGTTGGACAAGAAACCAGATGACTTCAGCTCGGTTTCAATAGCCCACAATGATAAGTACGGGAACCACTTGGTTGCCACCAAAGATATCGAGGCGGGCGAGGTACTTTTCATCGAAAAACCCTACGCGTTCAGTGTGGATATAGATAAGAGCCTAACTCACTGCGACTACTGCTTTGGGGTTTCCTGGACAACTTTACCTTGCAATTCTTGTGCGAGCTGTATGTACTGTTCCGAAGATTGCAGAAGAGAGGCTTTGAACAAGTATCACAAAATCGAGTGCGCCGCGATTAGGAATTGCGAAATATCTCGTAAGCCGCTACCGGGAAAAGTTGCGATGGTTGTTCTTCGTGCCCTGATGTCGGGAAAAAAAGAAGCTGGTGGAATTGAAAAACTCAGGTGTAATCTGGAAAAGTTGGACGAAAAGAGAGGTTTGATTTGATGTATTAAAGGGTCTTAGATTTTTTATATTTTCAGCTCTTATTTGAATTTTATCAAATCCGTACGTAAAGAGAACAATCTTGCACTAAATCCGTAGGCAAACTGTTTGCCGCAAACATGATAATCTTGAAAGGCTTAAAAAAAAAAACGTTTTGTAAAGTATTTAAATGACTTTAAGTATTTCATAAGGCATCTTTTTTGGTGTCTCTGGAATGTACAATTATAAAATCAAAGTTTATTTTGGTGCTTATATCGTATTCTGTAAAAAGAAACGAAAGCTTAATTTTCATTAACAATAGGAAGTTAAATATTTGTCAATCATAAATTTTCTTTCTTCCATCCACATTGTTTATCATTTTACACTTGTGACAACGTTTTGATTTTAATAAAAATTTTTTTTTTCAGAAACATATTTGAAAAAATCTTTTAAAGAGGGTAAGCTTCACGACGATGGTTTCAAAAGTGTGTACTATTTACACTCATTTAACGGTAGTAAAATTAACGAGAATTCCATGTCGGTTCCTCAAGCTGTGAGCCTTTTAATTTCTTTGGCTACTTCAACTAAATTTTTCGGAAAAAAAATAAGTTTGGAAGACTGTAAGTACTTGATGCATAATGAGAACAATCTGTTTATCGGAGCTTTGATTTTGAAAATCATAAAAACAGTGTACAGCGCAGCTAAGGTAAACTATTGATTTTTTCTAAATTTTTCTAATCAATAACTATCGTAATTTTTAATTTAAAAAATTAAATTTTAGCATTCTGATGTACATGACGATAACATTGTGGAACTTATGGAACTTCCTTTACCAATAATGGCACGATTCAATATTTCTGTTTTATTCAGTTTGATAAACCACAGCTGTTATCCCAATGTTAGTGAATGTTACACGGAAAATCAAAAAATTGTTGTTTATGCTGTACAACCTATTAAGAAAAATGCACAAGTAAGTTGGTTAATCATTTAAACCTATTTGAGTAAAAATTTATAATTAATTATATATTATTATTGGTAATATACATGAAACAACAGTTATTCATCAGTTATGATTCATCAATATGGTCAAATAGTAATAATTTTCTCAGAAAATTCAAATTTTTGCAAGTACATGGTTTTCTTTGTGATTGTACAGCATGTGAAAATAATTTACCCCCAGTATTAACGGTAAATAAATTTTGCAAATTTCTTTTTTATTAATTTTTATTAATTGTATGTACATATCAACTTAAAAAATTATTCATGGATTTTTTTTAGATTAATCCACAACTTTTGGCTGACATTGGAAAGTTTATCCATAGCTCTGTTGAATTCGAAATATTCAAGAAATTTCAGTTGACCATAACTACCGCTTACTCCAACGATTTTTCAAAATTTAATAATAAAATGATTGCAGATTTAGCTAAAGGAATCCATTTGGCTAATAAAAATTTGCCGCACCCAACATTTATAATCTATTTGTTGGTTCAAGCGCTTGTTCAAGTTTTTGATAAGTTGCATGAAACTAATCTTGAAGTTCCTGCTAAATGCATTCAACTACAACCCTAGTTTTAATATGATTTTACAAAATAACTGTAAAATAAACTCAAAGTTTTATCATGAAAAGAATATGTTGTTTGTTCTTTTGAAGAAATGATCTAACTTTTTTTTCCTCCTGCATGTTACGATCTGTACAAAATATCTCGAGGTCTTGATTTTTAATGTGAGATCAAATAATTCAAACTTTTTTCGATTGAAAAATACGTGATTTTTTACAATTTTTTCAAAATATTTTTAAAACTTATATCTAATGAAACCAGAGATTTTTTAGTATGCTGTGTGAAATTTTAAGGTAGTCTTAAATGCCGTGGGATCGGTTGAGTGCTTAAATTTACGGAATAAAATTTAAAAGGGTACATGGATTATTTCAATGTGACAAGAATTAATTTTATGCTAAAAAATGGATTTTCAAGACCTTTATAATGTATTTTTGTTAAAGATAAGTAATTTGAGGAAAAAAAAATCATGTTTTGACTTGTGCAGTTTGAGGTTATAATGGCATTTTTCCAGTGTTTTCGGTGTTTATCGATTGAATTCTTTTTCAAATGATCGGCGACTCACAGTTTTTATTCCAGGTATTGAAAATTAAAATTCCAAGGATCATTTTGAACCCTAGTTTGTACGGGTAGACTTTTCGGAAAGTAACTGAAATTCTTTGTTAAAGAGCAAAAAATTCTTAACCTTCATTATCGACCATGAAAAAATTGAAAAATTTCAAATTGTTTTTCCTCGATGAAATTCTCTATTTTTTATTGCACGAATGTATTCAGGAGAGTTTTATTTACTTAAAAAAACTTATTTGAAACATCAAACTTTAATTTGAACTTAATCATTGGAGGGTTTAGGACCTCCTTAAAAATGTTTCATTCATTAGGGCCAGAAAACTGATGATTTTAAAAATAAACGAAAGTACCAATCACTCTTAAGGGGAAGTCAGGCGAGTTTCCCACTGTATACAATAAACGCGTAGAGCAGGCAATTTTCGAGCGTAGAACACGCAGCGCTTGAAAGCGTGGCCTACGCTCAGCGCGAGAGCGTGCTCTACGCCTGACCGAGTGCGTAAAACGCGCAAGGGCTCTAGCCGTAGAATCAGAGAATATCACCGTCTGCTCCGTCGACTTATGCGGTTGCGAGATGAAATAAATAAGTATCATGAATAACGAAAATGATTTTTTCATTTTGCTATATCTGTGAGAAGTCGAAATAATATTTTGAAACAAGTAATTAATTATAAAATTTTTAATTAGAAAAGGGGAAACTTAAGACCATTTATTGATTATTTTGAGGTTAAAAAAAACGTCAAAATTAAAGTTTTTTCGTCCCTCTAACCTAAAAATCGGAACTTCGCTCCTTGTTTTTGGTTAGAAGGACGAAAAATAGTATATTTCCCTTAGGCTCGAGGGTTCGATTTAGCCTCCTCGTTGCAACCCTCGCCTTCGGCTCGGGTCGCACACCTCTCGGAGGCCAAATCGAACCATCTCGCCTGCGGGAATAATATACTATTTTGTTATATGATAGTTTTAGTAATATGTGTTTGTTATTTGTCTTGAGATAAAATGTAAAGGCGGGGTTAGTAATTTACTACAATTTTTTAACGTATACTAATTGATTTTTTAAAATAAATTTTTGTTTGTCTAACTATCTTTTTTACGTGATTTTTTTAAACGAATTATTTTTTTTCTTTTTATAAACAGTTTTTATATTAAAGAAAAGTTACTTTGGACAGAAATATTACAAACAAAAATAGTTTTAACAAAAAAAATGTAAATTAACAAATTCAGAACAAAACATCCCGCGGTGTCAAAACAAACGCTCATGCACTTTAAACCGCCAACAGCAGCGGGCAGCAGGCGGAAGGTCTACGGCTGAAGCTCTTGCGCGTTTTACGCACTCGGCCAGCCGTAGACTTCGCTCTCAAGCGCTCCGTGTTCTACGCTCGAAAATGAGTGCGTGCCCTACGCGTTTATTTTTTTCGGTGTACTTAATCAAAATTGAAGAAAAAAAAAAAAATTGAGGAGGTAAATTAAAAAAAGGGCTCTGTAGCACCCTAGCGACACTCAAAATGTATCTTTTAAAAAAAAACCCAGCCAATTCTCAACCAATTTTGATAATTTTTTTTTTTTTAAAGATACATTTCGAGTGTCGCTAGGGTGCTACAGAGCCCTTTTTTTAATTTACCTCCTCAATTTTTTTTTTTTCAATTTTGATTAAGAACAGTGGGAAACTCGTCTGACTTCCCCTGAATTAAATCTAGCCGTTCACATTTACTATGAAATACATTTTTAGATTTGAAAGGCATGCAAAGAATTATCAACAATTCTACAGTGGATGCAGTAAGAGAGTATATTTTCGCTTCAGTCTTTGTGCAGCTTTCTTGGCGAGCAGTGGTGATAAAATACTCGTGAATTATTCTTACTCTTCTGCATTTTTTTAGAGAGGTAATTTTTTTTTTTAATTTTTTTTATTATTCACGAATGTGTATTAATCATAATTAATTTACTATTGGTTGAAAAAATTTGAAAAATAAATTTTTATCATAGGTTTTTAAGAATTGTTCAACGAAATGTATATTTATCTGACAAAATTTTTTACTGCAGTCGTAGAACTAATAATGAAAAAAATGTTTTGAAAAATTAAACTTTTTATTTTCATGCAATATTTGTTTGTTTGATAAACTAAGTGTTTTCGGGGTGATTTTTCAATCACGATGAAAGAAAATTTGTTTATGAACTAATATTTTGTTTTTTGTAAATTACCTATAGACATTTTCATTTTAGTTATTAGTTTTGTTGAATTTGAATTACTTCCGGTGCTTATCTCACCAGCCTCTCTTTAATCATCATAACTTTTCTGCTTGCACATTCGTAATATGACTCCTGAGCGAATTGTTGTGACGGAAACTCGTACGATCCTCGTTTTTCTATTTTTTTTTTTTTTTTTCTTTTATTACAAAATATTATTACATTTTTCGTTTTGAGTAATATTGAGTGCAAGACACGTACAATTCATAACTAAAAAAAAAAAAAAAAAAGAAATGTTTTTAAAATTTTTATGTACAGTATTGTATATGAGAATACTGAAGCATTTTTTTTTTTTTTTACTCTTCATCTTATTTAAAACTTAATATATAAATTGTGAAAATAAAAATATGTAAAAAAAAAAAATTAACGAATTGATTACCATAAACATATTCGAGTAACTGACGTTCATAGCATGCGCGTGATAAAAAAAAAACTTAAAATAACCATGTTTTATTTATGTTATTTTCAGATTTCAAACAACTAATAAATTTCCATCATGTTGGGTGGAATCATGGAAATTGAAAAAGAATTATTAATTATTGTATTCAACACGGCTTACAAGAAGTATTTACAAAAGGAGTTCGCTGATACTTCCAAATTCCCCAAACTATCAAAAACAGCAAGATAAGAAGGAAACGAACTATTCAGAAAAAAAAATCACGATTCAAAGGCTCACAAGAGGATTCATTACAAATACACGTTGAGTATCATTGCGGCTTCAGCAGACTCGGAAGAACTGGCGCTTGGTTACGCTAACAGATCGGCTCTGTTCCTGCACTTGTCTAAGTACACCGAGTGCATCGAAGATATCGACAGGGCACTTTCCATAACCAGATCCAACGTTCTGAAAACCAAGCTGCTGCGTAGGAAAGTCAAATGTCTGGCGGCTAATGAAGATAAAAGCCAGAAAGAATCCCTGCTTAATCTGATCAAGGAATCCGGAAGTTGCTCTGAAGTTGACAAAAAAACCTGCGACCTGCAGACTGTACCGACATTGGATAAAAAGTCAAATGACTTAAGTTCTGTTTCGATAGCCCACAATGATCAATTTGGAATCCACTTGTTTGCCACCAAAGACATCGAGGCTGGCGAGGTGATTTTCATAGAAAAAGATTACGTCTCTACGCTGGATTACAACGAAACCTTCACAAAGTGCGACTACTGCTTGAAAGCATCCTGGACGACGTTGCCTTGCGACTCGTGTGCGAAGTGCATGTACTGTTCCGAAGATTGCAAAGCGAAAGCTCGAAGCGAGTACCATGGTGTAGAGTGCGCTGCTATCTGGATCAGCGAGTTTTTACCCTCGGGACTGTGTCCCGAACAAATAACCATGACTGTTTTACGCGCGATTATCTTTGGGGTAAGAGATGCTGGCGGCATAGAATAACTCAAGAACAGTTTGATGAAATTGGAAAAAAACAGAGGTTAGGTTTGTGAAACAATACGTGTTAAATGCGATTAATGATTACCTCGATTATGACCAAAATACATTTTTTAAGTAACGTTTTTTTCAAAAATTTTATCCACGGTCATAATAGGTCAAATTTGAAAATCTTCTTCCCTGTAAGAAATGTGAATTAGGTTATCCATTTAATCGCCATTTACTGGCGATTCCATCGACACAATCTTATATTTTTCTAGTAGCTAGCCGTTTAATGGCTATTAAATGGATAACCTAATTCACATTTCTTACAGGGTTACGTCCATGAAATTTCTAAATAAATTTTTTTGATTAAACGATAAATTTACTAAATTTATGATTAGTTATTTATCCCTGTAAGAAATGAGAATTATTCAAATGAGATTGTCTATCAATGGCTGGTTGGTTACTAGAAAAATACTAGATAGAGTCTATAAAATGTCCAGTAACCCAATTGACAACAGGGTAGTTTTAATTTTTTTGATAAATACACGACGAAAAAAATGTTCATGTTTGATGGTTTGAAAAGAAAAATTTTATGCTATTTTTATTCTTTTGCGACATATATCAGAAATTTTCTGTTGATCCCAGGGTAGTCCATCTGACCCAAGGCCTGATTTTTATTTACTTAATTTTTTTTTTTTTTTCAGTAACATACTTTAAGAAATCTTTAGAAGAAGGTAATCTTCACAGCAACGGGTTCAAAAGTTTGTACAATTTACGCAGCGATTCCGAGAAGCCCGAAGAACTCGCGTTCGCTACACTAGCTGCGAGCATTTCGATATCTCTAGCCAGTCGCACTGAATTTTTCGGAAAAAAATTCAGTTTGGATGACTGCGAGTACCTGCTTTACAATGAAAACAACCTGTTCCTTGCAGCCTTGATTTTTAAAATGCTAGCAACTACGGCACTGTACGCAGTCAAGGTAATAATCGATCTTATAATTATTCAATCGATTACGAATTAACTTGAGTTTGATAGTGTAAACATTAATTTGCAGTTTTACGATACACCTGACAACAGATTTCCTGAAGAAGAATCTCTTGCTGCCAAGTTCAACGTTTCAATTTTATACAATTTGATCAGCCACAGTTGCTTTCCCAACGCCAGTGAATGCCACTCGGATAATCGCGAAACCATCGTTTACGCAGTTCAACCAATTAAGAAAAATTCCCAAGTAAGTTAATTAATTCATAAATATCGATTTTTTATTTACCAAATTTTTATTTGATCAGCTGTTACTGAGAGAAATAACCGGCAAAAATGTTTTTAAAGTTTTTTTTTTTTAATTTATTTATTCAAACCATAATACATGCATCGTACAGCAGCCTATAGAGATACAATGTATCTGTACATAGGTAATGGTTACAAAAATTAAAATTAATTATATATAACATGCAAAAATGAACTATATAACATAATAATAAAAAAAAATGGATCAAAAAACGAATTAAAAATAGAACTAATTAATCTATATAGATCCATTTTTTTAGTTTTCTTTTAATTAAGGGGTTTGTACTGTCAATTATTTCAACTTTAAAAATTAGTTTTGGAACAATAAGTCAAAGGAGCAAAGAAAATGTGTAAGCTAAATAAAAATTTTCTCTCACATAGATATTTGTCTGTTACGATTCAACAAAGGCCCCGAACGATATTGGTTTGGTCAGAATGTTACGTTTTAAGAAGGAACTTGGTTTTATTTGTGAATGTAAAGCATGTGTAGGTTGCTGGCCTCCATTGTTAAAAGTATAATGATTTTTTGACCGTAACTTTTTTTTAATTTCATAATTATTGTAAAAATCGTTTTATCTTCGTATGTGGTGTTTTAGGATCAATCGGAATTTCTGAATAACATTGGAAGATTGTTCCAAAGTTCCTTAGAATTAGAAATATTTAAAAAATTCGAAATAGTTATAAAAATCGCTCACTCCGACGATCACTCAAAATTCAATAAACAGTTAATCTCAGAATTGGCAAAGGGAATCAAAGTTGTAAATGAGCGGTTGCCGCATCCGTCCTGCCTAATTTACCTGTTGGTTCAAGCACTAGTAAAAATTTTCGAAGCGTTGCATCAAACTAAATTTGCGCTTCCTGCTGTATGCAGCGGCCTATAAATTTGAGTCTAGTAAGCTCAAAATTTTACTAAAATAATTTACTAATTTAAAACAATGTAGCATGATATTTTTTATTTAGAATTATTAATAACTTGAAAAGTTTAATAGAGATTATAGAAAAATTGTTTACTTAATTATACGTATACATTTTTTTTAATGAACCAGAGAAAAAAGAAGTTAGAAACTTGATTAAAATTCTTTAACAATTATTTTTAAAAAATTTCAAAATATTACATCGTGTTACGATAAAATGAATCTGAAAAGATGATATTGTGCTGAGCACAAGTTAGTTTTCATATTAATATGTTTAAGAGAAATGTAAATTAGTTCATTTCAGTTTTTTTAAAATTAAGCTCATTATTATTAATTTATTTACAACGATTTTTTATTGTTTAGTATAAGACTCAAGTATGAAATAAAACAACTGACAATAAAAGCTGGCTCTTCTCATTACAGAATTATAAATAAAAAAACAAAGTTTTAATTTTTGACTTGGTCGTACCTTGATATAAAAGGGTCCTATTTATTGGAGATTTAATGGTCATTTTTAACAAAAAACTATATTCTCTGCAATGATTAATCCGAAGATTTATCTAAGATAAAAAGTTTTCAACTAATATTTAAAAAAAAACTGTATTTGATATATAAAATGCTTTTTGATTGTCATTTATTGACCAAATAAATTTTGTTTCAACAATAATAATTGGCCAAAAAATTGCCACTACATGACTATTAAACAAGGATTAAAATAAATTTTCCCCCAATCAATATTGGCCAAATAATTCCCATTTTTCATGGCCTTGTAATTGATTTTAATTTCTTGTCAAACAAAGAGTTCATCGATTTCATCAGAACAAAAATTAAAAGTCATTTTCTTATCTTGACCCATTAAAATTAAAAAAAATTTCAACTACCTTTGAAACGAATTATTTTTCCATATAAAAATCCACCTTACACCGATGCAGAAAAAGAAAAAAATGAGCCGTAGATGACGCACCGCAACAATGTGTCGCGTGTCTATGATAATGTACCGGGCGCACAAGAGAACAGCCCGGGGGTTAGAAGGCAGCACTCTCATCCATCACGAATTTCAACCGCGAATAAAACGACCTGCCCGACTACTACGCGTAATCCCTCTCGATATGATACGCCACTGCTTCTGCCTATTTTTCGTGAGTGAATACACTCATAGTTCTGGGGTTTATGAATGCCGGAATATTTCTTTTCCACGATTTATTGTTCCCCAAAGTCTTGCAGCTCTTTTTCGTACGCTGCGAAGATATTTTGATGAAAAATGTGTGAATTTAGATATTAAAAGTACAAATTTTCGAGGTATGTATTACATTCTGTTGTTTAAAAATTTAAATCATGTTTTATGTTTCATCGAATGAATTGAATGCATGTATAATGTAGGATACTATTCTAAACAAAAATCCATTTTTGACGATATTTTTTATTATTCTGGGATTTTTCATTGTAAAGATCAGAGTTGAAATTTTTGAATATTAATCAAAGTTACTATTTCAATTACAAAAGTACCTAATTTATACACTGAGAGAAGAGTTGTTCAAATTTGGTTCATGCAACCAAATTTGGTTGGGTGAACCAAATCCTCTCAGTGTATAAAAACTAACATTTTTTCTAAAATTATAAAACTTATAAATAATGTTGAGATTATGAGCCACTGGAAGCAAGAAATGATAATATAACAAAAAAATTAAATAAAATTACTAGAATATCAATAAATATAGAATAAAAAATAAACAATGAATAATAATTCAAAAATAGATATATGAATATTTTTCAAAGTTTACAGCGAGGGTTTACTGAATAAAACATTAAATTTATATTCAAAACTTTAGTTAACCACTAGATATTTAATGGGTAAATTAAAACAAACAAAATTAAAGTGTAATCTACATTGTTTTATAAGTAATTAACTAAACTTTTGGAAGTATGTATTATCTACTAAAGGCAAGAAATTTAACTAAAATAAATCTGGTATTCGATTAATATTTATTTTAATTATTTTATTAATATTTAATTAATATTAATTATTTAAAATTATTAGGGATAATAGTCTTTAAACTCCACAAATGTTCTTCACACACAAAGGTGTTTTTAACAATCAAGCATCATTGTCCAAAAAAGCTGTCTTAAAATTTCAGTCCTTAAAAATTCAACTTAGTAAATTCTGGACATTTCGATCCCATGTTAAGTTGGAAGAATGTCTCTGGTAGCCGAACACCAGCTGCCGCCGTTACAGTCGTCTGATTTACAACTGTAGCAGTCTCTTTACCTGCTGCGCGTGCGGCTGTGTTGTGTCGCGCACCGTGAAATCGCACCGTTTAGCCGAGCGACGCCGGTGTATTTCACGGAGGTGCACTCGTTTCAAAAGTAGATATCATTGACTTTGGTTTTTCCAAAATAATTGTTTGTGTATTTTTGTCTAAACATGGAAGGCTAGCTGAAGATTCTACAAATTTTTCTTTTTTTTAATAATATACAAGGTTTATTGTGATTTGAATATTTTCAAATGCGCGCCATTTTTTATGACATCGCACAAACCAATCTACAGACCTACAGTATTTAAAAACACAATTTTATAATCTGCTTTCTCATATTTTCTATGTAACAACAGTTGGAGTAAAGGCTAGTTTACATTAGTTCGAGCGTCATTTATTATGGCGCGAATTTAGAAAAATTCAAATGACAATAATTACGAGAGCCGCGTCAATGAGTTTACAAAGTAATCTGAAAATATCCCCTTTCTCACCCAAACTCATCCCTTTCTATTTGGTTTCGAATTACCTTCGAAAGATCTTAAAAACTCTAAGTCGCCCTCAGCGCGATCTTTCTAAGCTCCAGATGAGCCAAGAAAAACAACGATAAAAAAAAAAAAGGTTCCCGATTCTTCCGAGAGAGTGAGAACAACAAAGGCCGCGACAATGCGGGTAATCCTCTTTCACCCTCCTGCAATGGTTAAAATAAATTTCACGATCGAACGGTCCCCGAAAGACAATGGTGGAAAAGCAAAGCAAAGAAGAGAAAAAAAAAAGGTAAGGGGAGAGTATCCTTGAAAGGATTTTCATTTTCCGCTCGCGGTCGTAAAAGTCCCAATTCTTCGCGGGGTTTAGAGACGCCCTTGGCATTCTCTCACGCTGCGGTATAAAAAGAATTAGTTTACGACCGACGAAGAGCAGGATCAGGCTACTCAGGTACTTAAAATGAAATTTTGAAAAATACAGGACCCCGGAGAAGCTACACTGTTTCTCTAATAACTCGGAAAATTTTGAGGATTGCGTGATTTAGTTAGAAATTTGAAGATTAAATTTTGAGGTTAGTTTATTATGATATCGATTTTTGATGTAACAGCTTTGTGTGTGATTTCTATTCATTGTTTATTATTTATCAACTTTATATTATTTAAAAGATAATGAGGAAATTAAATGTCAGGTTAGGTTAATTTATTTAATTTTTATAAAAATAAGAGTAATATTTAGTTTTTAGGTTAGGGTTTGTTAAAAAAATTTCATTATTTAAAAAAAAGTTTCTCAGGTGAAAGATACTTATCTGTATAGTGTCGTAAATTGAATCTACTAATAAATAATCTTACAACCTCAGTTCTAAGAAACCTAGGGAAATTTTTAGGTTAGGGTTCTTCCAGCTAATCAATTATTTATAAAGTATGGTGTTTCTTAAGCTATTGTTTACCCATTTTTATATTGAGGATAAGAAAAAAAAAATTATTGATTCTAAACTTTTGAGGTTAGGATTAATCAACAATTATATTGTAATAACGTAAGTCCATTACATTCGCACGTAAATAATTCCAAAAATTAATTCAAATTACACCACCAACGCACAAAAAATTTAAACAATTCTGACCATCTCAAAAAGAGCATTCATAGCCAAACAAAAGCAAATCATACATTTTTTGAATAATAGCATTGTCTGTCTCGGGGGCAGGTGGCCTAGCTACCTGTCACCTCTTGACCTTCCGTCATCTCCGCCGTTTTTTTATGGTCCATTCACGACCATATGCACCCGTCGTCCCCTAATTTAGCCGGGGAGCTTCGTGATAATCGATGGGTACGTTTATTTCCCGGTAATAGACGCTCACAATTGGATTTTTATTTTATTTTAATTCTTTTTTTTTTTTTTCAAGGGAAACTTTTTTTTTGAATTTATTATGAGCTAGGAACCGTACTTTTTTTCCCTCGAAGTGGCTTATAAAGTGTGGGTATTGTATTACTTTAATGGAAGTGTCCTCGATGTCAGCTGGCCTTTTTTACTCTGGGGGGTCAAGGAAACTATTATGGCTAAAAGTGAATCGTAAGTGGGACTTAATCACAGTTTTTTTGGTTTTTTAGTACTTTATTTTTTTTTATTTATTTTTTTTTCAATTTAAAACAATGTACATTAAGCTACAAGAGTATATTGATAAAAATGGTAATAAATCATGTTCAAGAAATAATCATTGATAAATAATTTCAGTTATACAGAATCAAATGTTATTAACTGTGAGTAGCGTACAGTAAAAATATATATATATATTAAAAATATAAATTAATATAATATTACAGTAAAATTATTATATAACAACTTTATTTTGAACAAAAATATGATCTAGGTTACTATTAAAATAGATAAAAAAAAGTTGTTTGAAGTTTCAGTAGCAGAAATAGATTTTTATTGAGTTCGGGTTTCACTGTTAAAAAAAATTTTTATTTATATAAATACAACCTTTCGCCTTTTAAATAGATAAAGTCTCTACAGGTCTAAATAATTTACTTATATTATCCATGAAAAAAAACATCCCTAAGCCCCCTACAATCGAACGCAAGCATAAAAAATTATCTAGCAATCATCAAAATTTACAATCAAAAAATCAAATCGACGAATTATTCGATTGTACAGGGATAGAAAAAAAGGACACCTGCACTCCAGACAATAGCTGGCCCCTGTTAAATAATTTGAAGCCCCCGTCGCGAAAAATTTGCTGCAGCGTACTCGACCGAGCGTAAAAATTTACGGCTTAAGCAGCTTGGTTTTATTGATACGACCGCCTGCAAACGGTTTCGGGGGGGAGATTTTCCACGAGATATTTTTAGGGTTAGCTGGGAAGGAGGAAAAACACCATAAACCCATTTTTTACTATTTTATTGTAGGGCTTTTCTTGTTTATTTTTTTATTTTTTAATATTCATTGTAGGAATTGTAATAAAAATTGATGGTAATTATTAATAAATCGATGGTTATTAAAATAATAAATTTTTTGAAGTATTTGCTTGAACAATCGAGTTTCTGCATTCGTACACTTTTTGATTTTATATGATCTCATATTTGAGAAATCACTGTCACTTATGTGCACAGAATGAATTTTAATTTTAATTTTTTGATTAAATTATTTTTAAATAATCATTAAACATTTCTAGTTTTTTAAAATATCGGAGTTTGAGTGAGTAAATTTAAATATTTAATGAATATTTTATGATCTTGGTTGCAACTTATAGGTTATGGACCATTTTTTGAGCTAATTATTGGTAAACTTACTAGTTTGCTACTCGTTAATAATCGACATTTTTATCATACTTGATTTATTCTGTAAATTAATTTAAATTAAAAATTTAATACTGCTAATTACTTGTTCTCGATTTATTATTGTTTGCAAATTCAAAAAACTGTCATCATGCTATTATAATTTTTGCACTGAAAGAACAATTTTGCAGTAAAAAAGTAAAAAATATTTTGGAGTCTTCTAAAACCAATAAATTTAAAAATTCGTATCCTCGCTGCACAAAAACAGTCGTTAATCATCAAACACAAGTCCTTAATTAAAACCGACGCCCATTCATTTTCCGCTCGATGATCATTGTTCTCTCTGCAGCAGGGGCAAGGGGGATAATTATAAATAGATGCTAATCACTCACACTGTATAGAGATCCCAAGGCGGTAGATACGAAAAACAATCGTACGCAGCTGGAAACAAAGCCACGGTACCGAATCAGAGCCGGGTGCGAGATTGATCTTTTGGAAGCAAAAAAAAAAAAAAAAAGGAAACAATGCGCCGTCCGGACTGTTTTGTTTTCGGTGGAAGGGGGGAACTCGAACGAATGGGACGTTTGATTAGAGCGAGTGTTTTTATTGTTATTATTTATGCGCATCACGATACCCTGAGAAATTAGCATGCGGCTGGATCGTGGAGAAAATTGAGTTGGCTCGCCTGGATTTTTCGGGGGATTTATTGAGAGAAATTTTTTTTTTTTTTTTTTTGAGGTCTTAACTGTATTGTACGGAATTATATTTTGATATTTTTTCTGGCTGCGGTTGAAAGAGAATTAATTTTTTGATGGTTGAATGCACTGTTTTATTGTAAAGCAACGACATGGTAATTAAAATCAAATAGTTTGTTATTTGGGATTTTTAATAATTTTTCGAAATTATTCATAAAAAAATTAATTTTTGATACATCGTACTTTTTTAAATACTCAAAAAATACAATAAAAATTTCAGAAAAATCTAAAAATACGTTATACTCTTATGTAGAAGATATCAATTCATAATGACTGCAGTAGTTTTAATTTAATTTAGAAATTTGATATTTTGTACAGTAATTTTTTTTTATTTCATTCCATTTTATAATTCTATTTTTTAATCATTTATTTAAATTATTTTTTTACAATACAAAAAGTCTGTACATTGTGATATTTTTTATTTTTTTGGACTTTTTATCTGTATTTTAATATCTGTAACAATAACTGTAGTGATCTTTAACTAATTAATTCCATAATTTTTTACATAAAAACTTCAAAGTAAAAAAAAAAGTTTATGGTTAAAAATTAATAAAATTAAAATAAATAAAATAAAATAAAAGTTGATACGATGAAAAAAAAATATAAAATAATAAAATATTGATTGTTTTCTATACTTGTCCTAATGAACACATATAAATAAAAAATAATTAATATAAAAATAAAAATATCAATTTTTTTTTTGAATAAAAACGTCATTTATGTCTATGATCCAATAAGGTATCTTTTTGCACTGGCAATTCAGCAGATTCTATTTTAACGATTCCACCTGTTGAATCAATTTATTATTTTAAATTTAAACAGTCCTGAAAAAACACACACACAGTTTTAAAAGCAAACAAACAAACACGAGATTTACTATATACGGGGTGGGGGGAATCTCGCTCCCCGGGTATGAATATTAAACGCGTCGGGTCGGGGTGGACTCCCTCGTCCACAATTAAATCCGAACAATATGCTTTTTTCGGGGGACACCCTTCTCTAGTCTAGTACCTACTCGAGGAAGACTTTTTTTTTTTTTTTTTTTTGTCTCCCCGCAAATCGCGAAACGAGCCGCTGGGATTATGGTTGTCGATGGCTGCTACGGTGGTTTTATCGCTGTAGGTAGCTGCTTATTCACTGGATTAGCTTGCAGGATGTGTATATATATATACCTTTTTTTTTAAAAAGCTTTGTTTGCGGAGGATCCAAATCGTGCGTGAATTGATTAGGCTTTAATCCCCCCCCCCTTTTTTTGGAACGTTTGTAGTGAGGGATTAATTTTTTTCTTTTATTTATTAGGTCGGAACGTTTTGTTTAGAGGCTTTTGTGACTGGGTGTATCGAAGTTCTATGCAGATTAAAATTCATTATACATGAGTGGGTGGGCCTCAAAATTTTTATTTGATTAAAGTATATATATATATTTTTTTAATAAATTGAAGTTATGATTTCATACCTTTTTATGCATACTTATGATATTTTATCATAGTCTTGTATGTTTGTAAATAAATAAATATACATTTAAATTTTCTGATATAATCTCTATTTTATTTCATTTTTTGAGATAATAAACAAATTATTTTTTTTAAATAAACGATAAATCATATTAAATAATCATAGTTTTATTTCTGTAGTATATAGTTTAAAGTATTGTCTGGATAATATTAAAGTTTATTTATACTTGTAGGCATATTATAAAAATTCAATACTACTTCTTTTTTCAATTATTGATAATCGAC
This sequence comes from Encarsia formosa, assembly GCA_038277355.1. Lineage (NCBI taxonomy): Eukaryota > Metazoa > Arthropoda > Insecta > Hymenoptera > Aphelinidae > Encarsia > Encarsia formosa. The sequence continues at coordinate 129,669,666 of CM076184.1, forward strand.
TTAACAAGTAATTTCTGACTCAAGATATCTTTTAAATTTTCCACATAAAAAAGTCACAAATGAACTTGGGCTACTATTCCTCTCACCTATGGATTTGAATTTTGTAACTCAATTTTAATAAATAAATATTTTCATTCGATAAAGTCATTACCAAAAATCAAAAAATTATTCCTTTAAATAAATGAAAAAATTGAATCCAACTATATTTTTTACAAAAGCCATGTAAAGTATTAAAAAACTGAGACCATGAATTTTTTCCACCCATTAATTTACATAAAATTCTCGTAATTGTTACCAAATAAAACCCCTCCAATTGAACCAATAACCCAATATTTAATTGATTTCCCTGTCTTCCAAGCCTTTCGCGACTCGTATTAAAATTCCCGGAACCGCGGACCCCAAAACCTCTCGCGAGGAGTAGGACAGTACTCACAATGGCGCCCCGGTAGTTTCCACCCCGTCCTCCTTAAAAAACCCAACTCAAAACCTCCTAGCCAAAGTCACCTGCTTTTCCACCTTACATCCCCCGTGTGATCAACAAGCCACTGTTTAAACTTTAAAAATCTCTCCCCATTAACTTGATTAATCGCATCCCAAAAAGTCCTCCTCCTCCTCCCTACTGCACCTGCAAGACGTACCCCGCGGCCCGCCCACTTTCTCGGTCTCCGCCAATGGCCTCGAACCCTGGCCCCTCCCCCTTGGCTGCGCGCGCATGTTCGTGGTGGGGGAGCGAACTTTCGGAGAGAGATTTCGGAGCGGCCGGGGGCATTAGCGAGTAACCGGCCGTGACGCCCGTACGGGATTTTAATCGAGCGAGCGGAGTGGTTTGTTACCAGTTCAGGAACCCTGTGACATGCAGACTCAAAGTTAGTGTATCAAACTGTGATTTTTTAACTGTGCGAAGACAAGATTTGAGGAACGCTCCGAGGAAGGATTGTTTTTTGGACCGAGAGGGACGCAGGCAGACACGATTGAGCTGGATTTGCACCAACGAGCCGCCGGCCACTTCATGAGGTAGGTTTATTCAGAAGGAAGTTCGAGGTGGGGGAGGAGAAGTAATCGGGCGTTAAATCGGCCTGGTCAGTTCCACTCGACTCCTCGGTGATATTTACGAGGGCGATTTGCCGAGGGTAAACGGAGCTGGCTTGGATAGAATTAGGACACTTTGGGAGGGAGATCAATGGGACTCTGGGTGAATGACCCCCTTTGGCCAAGTACCTGCAATTCTAAAAGTTATCGAATCAACTTGGATTTTCCATTTTTTCGGTTTTATGGATTCTTTGTGTAACTTATTTTGATGATAGTAGCAGCCTTTATTACACTTTAATGTTACGTGTGTTTATTATAACTTTGATCCTAAAAACTTCAAAAAATACAGTAAACAAAGAATAATGATTTCTAACTCCGTTCTGGTGTCGACAACTAGTGCATACAATTGTTCGAGCCTCCCTAATGGTCTCAAGAGCCATGTTTTGATTCCAAATTCAAATCACTCGTATAAATTTAAATAATCTCGTGCGGTGGTTTTCGAGTACCAACCTCTCATCTTTCATCTTTCAATTCCGTACCCGCACGCGAGTAAAACACAGTCAAGTGAAATTTCCAGGCGCCAGGCGACTTTCATTTACAAACGAGTTTTCTGTATATTTTGGTTTCGATAAAACGCGAATGTTCAAACTGGTGTAATACGCAATTAGCGCGACACTAATCCCTCGCCATTACTTCCAGCATCCTTTTCTCGAATCCGCCTAATCTCCCCACCCCGGGGTTCGTCTCGCCCCCTCGCTCTGCGGGATTAGACCGCGTCGACGAAATTGACAATTAAAATTCGACTAATCGAACTCGAAGGGTTTATTTAAAAAAAGAAGGAGCGACAAAAGACGAGCGAGTAATTGCAGCTCGAGTGGATCTCTTGTGACATTTTTCTGAGGATCGGCAATTAAGAGCTCGCGTGCGGGCTCTCGAGTCAACGATGCCTGCCCTTTTTTTTTTGTAAGGGTGACTTCGTTAGGGTTTTTATACTCTCTCTGTTGGACTAATTAATAAATAAACGTCTTGAGCGAGGGAGGAATTGAACTTGTCACCGGCAGAACCCGGGGAGACTAACAATGACTTGAGTTTTCGTATGCTGATTTACGTTTAATGATAGTCGGAATATTTTTTGAAAGTAGTTATTTTTAAAATTTTATATTTTCTTATCGAATTTTTTTTTTCCTGTGGGTTGGTACCAATGAGTAAAATAATCTTAGCTGAATTATTCGAACTTTATTCAACCCTTAAGACTCAAAAATTGTCAGTTTTAAAACTGGCAAAGAGAAAATAATTTTACGTAAAGTACACTTTAGTTGTATAATAATGGGAATAAATCCACATTCCATCAGAATCAAAACGCACAGTCTTGAGTTTGAGTCAATAGAAGATTTGAGTAAATTGTTCCCAAATTAATTCAACTACTTAACTCCCTTGATTTTTTCAAAGCCAAAATATTCAAATGTTTCCATTGACTTACTCATACCTTTGATCTCAAGTACTCAGACCTGAACTTTTGGTAAAGATCATAATAAAACCACACTTACAAATAAACCATCGAATCTAATACAAAGTACATAATGATACGTTACAGAGCCGGCGGCAACATGTGCGACCCGAGCGCATCGTTCCACGACACGCTACGGGGCATGCAGGGCATGTCGGGGGCCTCGCCGCCCGCGACAGCCGCGGTGGGCCCGACCGCGGGGATGGTCAGCTCCATGGCCCTGGGCAGCAACGCCGCGGCTGTGGCCGCCGCCAACGCCAAACGCATGCAGCAGTCGGACCACATCAAGAGGCCCATGAACGCCTTCATGGTGTGGTCCAGGAGCCAGAGGAAGAAGATCGCCCAGGATAATCCCAAGATGCACAACAGCGAGATTTCCAAGAGACTCGGTTTGTAGTTTGATTTTTTTGATTTTTTTTAGGTTAAGTGTACCGATTGAGCAAGGGATTTACGGCTCGAGGTATATTGATTTCTATTGTACTTATTGACAGTTATTACCAACAACAATGTCCATTGGAAATAAAAATTGTGATTGTAAAATACTATTTAATTATCAGCTTTAAAAAACACAAAATTGGGGGACTCAATCAAACTCAAAACTAAAAAAAATTGTTCAAACACTCGCAGGTGTTAAAGTTTCCGGATAATTTTCTTCACCAAAAAGTTTTCCTCGTTTACCAAAAAAAACTACAAGCGTCATTCCGTAGCCAGATAAGATTCCCAAAAAAAAGGGGGTCGATCAAACACAATTTCCCCGCGTTCCCAGATAAAAATGATAATTTTTTTTTTTTCGGGTGAAAAATGCAAGAAGTTACGTATTTGTTTATTCGGGTTCTTTGACGTCGTCATCATCATCTTTGCAGGCTTTTATCTTTCGTCGCGAGCGATGTATGTATATACGCGGGAAGAGACAAAAGAAGCCCGCTGCGAGCGAATATCTTTTCTTTTATCTTCCAGAGCTCCTGTGTTCTTCTTCCTCTTCTTTTTCTTCTTTTCCTTTTGAGTTTATTCTCGTGCCCGTTTGTACCTTTTGTCATACCGAGGCTGCTGCTGCTGCACGCGCGCGAGCTGGCTGGCTCCTTTTTCGACTTTTTTTTTTTTTCCTCGTTCTGAATGCCCCGGCTACAGTGGCTCTAGTAATTTTTCCTCGTGGGGAAACATTGTTTTTAGTCTTGTTGAATTGTGATTGGAATTTTGGAAAGATCTTTCGAAAAAAAACACCAATTTTTGTGAACTTTTAAAAAGTAAACATGAATGTACACATACATACGCTTATATACATATTAATAATATATTTATTTATCCGTTTAAATTTAAATTCAGCGTAGTTTCTATATCTATTCATTTCTATAGTATTTAAAAAATTTAATGCTTTGTCTTTGTTAGATTTCTCAGGTTTATTATTATCAAAAGCGCTTAAAATTTTTCATGATTTTTTAAATGACTGGATTTAAATAAATTAAATTTTAAATAATAATGATTCCCCAGTGCTTTTGGCATAAAAGCTCTCGCGTGTGTAGCCAAGGAGTAAAGCTCGCGACAAAGGCTTGCGTTGGCGTCGTCGGCTTATCACAGTGGCTCTTTTGCATTCGCCTTGGGTCTCTTCTTCTTCTTCTTCTTTCATGTCCCTCTTTTGAAATTTTAAAAGTCTCCCGAGTATTCCTGTTTACACTCGGGTAAACTCTTATTATGGAATTGTTAAGTTAATAATGCACCAAACAACGGTCTCTTTTTCTTTAAATTTAAAATTTTTTTTTTGGAACTAGTTTTTATAGTTTTAAAAATTTTTCAAAAATATTTGTTATGTTAATAAATATTTTATTTTCAAAGATTTTACTATAGTAAATCCAAAAAACTATTATCATTTTATCAGAATACACGTTATCAGATAACCTTTAGTTAGATCAACAATGGTGTTATTAAAGAATTCATATTTTCAATATGATGTATTATCAGAAATACAAAAGCATGAATCATCAGTGATTACGTTTTCAGAAAACTAATTTATTTTAAGGTAGTAGTTCCACCTCAGTGCACAACTCAAACTAATTCTGAAATTAAAATTTGTTGTAAAAAAACACTTGATCTTTCTAAATATCACTTAAAAAATACAGGTATCCATGCTTTTTTCCGAGATAATTGAGTTAGAAATTCACCAAATCACAATATATAGTAATACCTAACCGGTAAAATTTAACATTTTTTGAACTCAATTATCTCGAAAAAAAGCATGGATACCTGTATTTTTTAAGTGATATTTTGAAAGATCAGATGTTTATTTACAACATATTAAAAATTCAGATAGTGTTTGAGTTGTTTGCATTTTGCATGTGTTTTCCCATGTATATGCTATATATCGCGGAACTACCACCTTAATATTAAAAACTCGATAAATAAGTAAACGCTCTTCAACTGATTTTCCGATTGAAAAATTTTCTAACGACAAATACCTGTAGCAATAATTGTAAAGAATCGATCTTTTTATTCATGTAAATATGACTTCTCATTGGCTACAATTAGAGCCAATGAGAAGACTGCTACATTCGCCAAATGCACATTTGACTCACGTAGTTGGTAGGGAACCTCCTTAAAACACGTATTACAAAAGACATAGTTGACCATTGTCAATCCTCATATTTTCTCATATTTTTGTTATATTCAATCACTTATCCAAACCCTGTATCTCCCAAACACCCAGAAAAAAAGCCCACCAATTTACCCCCCGCAATCACGACGTTCGATTCTGTGCAAACAGGGGGGTCCGGGGGGGTGCAATAACCGTAAGCGAGAACAGCCCCCAAAGTACCAGCTAAAAACTCATCATCTCCAACGAGCGAGAAATCCTCCCGCTCCTCCGCACTTAGGGGTGGGCTAAGCTCCCACCGGCAGACATCGGGGTGGGGGCGAGCAGGCTTAATTCGAGGAGTGTTTGCGGGGGATGCTTTCCGACACTTGTGAACGAATTATTTCTTAATCCAGTGATGTCTCCCGCAATGCACTTCAGAATCGCCTTGAGAAGAAAAGAATTGTTGATCGATGCTTTGAGATGACCACAGAGAGTAAGATAATTATAGACGGAATGATGTACAGTCAAAGAAACTAACTAAATGATGTTATGTATGCTAATGTATAATCAGTGTCAAGTTAGAGGAAGATTGTCAGACCAAATTACGTTGTAACGTATGTAGAGTTTTGTAATATACACGATAATTAACTTGAATGAGACATTCCTTATGTCTTTGTTTATGATTGTTTACAATGAATGTACGATATTACCTGAAGAGGCCGACAAACAAGGGTTTAAAACGATCCTTACAATTTAAAATTTCAATACTCGGAATAAAAACTTAGAGTCATCGGGCATTTAAAAAAGAATTTAATTGACAAACGCCGTAAAATACTGGCAAAATGCAATTATAACCTCAAACTGCAAATAAATAGCTTATCTTAAACCGAAATACATAAAAAAAAAAAAAAAAAATTCATGTACCTGTTTAAATATAATTCGATAAATTTAAACATTCAACTGTCTTCATGACTATTTAAAACTACCGTTCTCTAATTTCTCACAAGTATTTCCAGGTTTGAGTAAATCAAGCCCCTCTCTACATAATTTCCACGGTCGACAATATCGACGCGATTCCCAAGAAAACTTGCAGCAGCAAAAGTTCCTCCTCTTCCGGGAATCGATAAATCATAGCTCCTTCGTGGGGTGAGGTAAAAAAGGGCCGCACGCATCCATCCGCCATTACAAGTGCACGCACTCCTCCTTGCCTCCCACCACCGCGCCTTCCGTATTCTCCGCCCTCGATCGATCGCCCTCCTCCCACCCCCGGCAGTCTTTCCGGGAATACAATCCTTTTCGTGCATGCGCGATGGATTATTTTATTGCCTGCGAATCGAAGAAAAGGGGGCTGATGTTACCGGGGTTGAAAAACCCTTGATGAATGGAATACTGTGAATATTGATAAAACAATGAGTGGTTTAGTATTGGATCACTGAAAAACAAAGGTACCAAGATTTTGGTTTTACGTTTTTTAATCGTCCGCTAGGGAACGCTGATCCGGAGCGCACCAAAAAATTCTTCAATAACTGAAAAATGGATAACTCAAATCAATATATAATAAATCTAATGAAAATGTTGGTATCTTGGTTTTTCAATCAATTTTTTCATTTAAATAATTTTTGTTCATTCATTAAGAAGCGAATAAAGGGGTTTGAAATCCGCGATACCAACATACAAATTCAATATCATTAGTTACATGAGTGAGTTCATTGTATAGAAAAAAAAATCATAAAGATAACAAAAACAAGATTATAAAAACAAAAATTCAGTCGCAGATCAATAATTATAGTTTTAAATGAGCCAAGATTTAAAGTTATCATATTTGATGGTTTTGTTTCAATTGAGGATTTAGGGAAGCAGAGACTGTAACTAAAATGTCTAGGCATAAAGATGTTCATCTCAATGTAGGTTGGATAATCATTTTTTATCAACTTTTGTAGATTATTGAAAGTGCTGCTTTGGTTGAATTGATTTTCTCTTCTGTTTTGGCTTGGTGTACAGTTCATTATTTTACCTTGATTCGATCATTTCAGTTGACCGTTTTCAATGTTATTTGTCAAATCTCGCTTGGTTCATTTATTCATTTTCAATCTTATTTTTGTTTGTACCTCGCATTGTTTTTATTTTCGAGTTTTATTCTCTTCCCTCAGTGTTTCTGATTTTTCAAGAGACTTTTGTCTTATTCTCTCTCTTGTTTACCTAGTAGCACTCTTTTCTAATCTCTTTTTTTTTTTTTCTTCAGTTTCTGACTTTCCTGTTGTTTCCGGTTTTCTTTGTTCTCGAGTGTTTCATTGTTATTTTTGTTCCTTATCAAATTCTTTTTTTTTGTTATCAACGACATTTTTGTTAACGGGATACGTTTCCATTATGCTCAGATTAACTCATATTTTTCCTACATTCACAACTATTCTATTACATTCGTTTCGATCTTGTTTTCTTATTATTTTTTTCCTTGTTTTTCTCGTTTTTTTTTTCCTCTTTTTGTCTATGTTTAAACTATTTTTTACTCTGTTTCTTATGTGTTAAGTACAAACACAGAATAGAATATGATATCTCCCACTTGTGTTTATTCTTCAACCATCAAAGTTTGACAAAATCAAAACTACCCTTTATTTCTCTTACTCAAACGCAGCTTCGAAAAGTAAGCTCCGCACACTCCCTCAAATTGCTCGAATCCACTCTCCTCGAGTGCTCCGCTCTTAATAAAAAAGTAGAGTCTCTCTGCACTCATCTAATCCTCCGCGTATCGTCCTTCAGGGAACGATTATTTTTTCAAATCTCCGAGATAACTTTCATTTGCGTAAAAAATAGCTCGCGGTATCGATTATTGTTCCTCTCCATTATCTTCCTTTCTTTTCAATTATTCTACCTCGTAGTCACAATGCGGAGGTAATTATGCCTCCATTCGGGAGATCGCACTTTGCCAATTACAGCCACAATGGAAGCTTTTTTTTTTAAGTTTGTTTATTCTCCTACTCCTCGCTAATTATCATCTTTATTTCGAGCTTTGAACTGGGTCGATTTTTCTTGACAAATTCTACCAGAAAAACAAGCCATCGAGGGGGAACATCTCAGGCTGGTAGGAGAGAGAGGAAAAAAAAGCTCGATAAAAGGGACCTCCCTCCATTAATTAACAGGCTTTGTACTTTTAAACGATGTTAAATAAACGTTCATTGTTCGTTTCGTCGGCCATTGTGACGGTAGCCTTCATTGTGACCGAGAAAATATTCTCGCGGCGATGGCGAGGTACTCTCCTCCCACCCCCACCCTTGACTTTTTCCCTCCTTCGGGAACCTCCATTGTTTTAGTTCTTGGCTGCCCTTTGGCTGTTTTTCCTCCCCGATGTCGGGCTTTTTGTACCGCGATTCTCTTGACTCTTTTGTTTAAAGGCTTTTTTCTTCTTTTCTTTTGTGAGTTCGGGTGGTAGCATGAATTTTCGACGGAGCTTTTGCGCTAGGTGCCGGGTTATCATATTATACAGGAGTTTTGAGAGAGCAATTTTGTGGAAATTTGGGTTTTTTGGTTATTTTAAACAAATTTGTATATACTAGACATGATAAGCAAAGTTTTAAACTTAAAATAATATTTAATGAAGTGGCCTTTTGGGCATGTTTTAGTAATTATCTTTAACGTTCCGATAATTGCGATTTCATGACGGTTTATAAATTATTATTTTTTTTTTTTAGTACTATACAAGAATTTCAAATGCAGTATAAATTTTAATCTTTTTTTGATACAATCACGTTTTTATTAAAGAAGAAATCGTTCGTGAAAAGGACAATTTTGAAAATAAGAGTAGTACTTTTTATTTTAGAAATCAGTATCTTTTGAATCGCTTAGTTCTATCATTTAAAAAAAATCACTTTTACTGATTTGCAAGTAGTTTCAAGGTCATTTCAGGCATTTTTACAGTTAATTGTCTAATTAATAAATAATTCTTGCTTGGAACCTATCACATCAACACACTTCTGAGTAATTTCATTTTTTTGTTTGTTTCTTATTAACTTAGAAAAAAAAATATTTTCAAATCTTATTTTAACAAGTTTTGAAAACTCTTAAAAACGGTAGGATTCAGACTAATATGAGTCCAGATTCAAAAAAACAACCATTTCTCTAAGATCGAAACCAAAGAACCTCAAATTCACTAATATCAAGCAAGCCCAAAGTAAAAAAGCTCCGTCGAAATCTCACGACGTGTGTCCTTCGTCTGGAGGCTCAACAATGCTCGAAAAAGTTGCTCGAGGCTGCTGCTCCAGCATCACAGCGGCCTTTGATATTCTCACACTCCTCCGTCCTAAAGCGAGAAAGACAATGGCGGGCGGCGCGCATATCCCCGGAGGATTTCCAGTTTCTCGCGGCGACAATGGACCTTCCATCTCTCGATGAGATAATGAAGCCGTCGTCTTCATTCTTTTTATTCCTTCTCTTGCGCGTTTTTATACCCAAGTGTACAACGGACTGAAGTTTTTTCAGGCTAACTGACCGCCCCGGGTTTATTTTCGTTTTATTACAATATCAATGTACCGACTTCACGGGATCTGCGTCCGAAGTTGAAGCTCATCCGGATTAGCGGACGCTCGGGCGAACTTCGGGCCTAAAACAATAATGCGGGACTTCTTTCTTTGAAGTTTAACTTCTTTCTCGTGGCTCTCGAGTGGACAAGTATTTAGCACTGGATTTATTTTTTGGGAGATTATTTAGTCAGATTTGAACAATTACAATTCGAAGTTAATACTTGGACACTCGAGTTTTGAATTATTGAGGTTTCCCTGCATTTAGTGGTTTATGTAAGAAAAAATTATTTTTCATAGTCAAACCTTACGAATTTAAAATAAGACATGTGTCTTTATCTAGCCAAGAACTTGATGAATAATTACTAAAAATTACATCCTAACGATGACTTCAAATTTTGAAGTTTACGAAATTACTCCTGTATCGATAAAATTTTAAAAATACTCAAAAGTGTTCATTTAAAAAAGAAATAATAATAATTTCTTTCGGTAGAAAAATTTTGCAAATATTTTTGATATCATCAGTTTCGAAACTGTAATCACCACAACATACATATATATTTTAAATCCCTGCATAAAAACATAAAACAATAGCGTGATGATTTCCCGCTTTCCCGATTTTCCATTGTCCCTCGTCGTCCCAATCCAACGCGATTATTTATTCGCGCACCGTGCGATATAAATTACCGGCTCCAGCTTTCGCCCTTCCCCAGTTCGTTACAATGTTTAGCATCGCGTATAAAATTAAATCTCCCGAATATCGCGTAACCCCTCCCCCCTCCAAAAGGGACTTTGGTCTTGTAGTACAACACGGACCCCCAGCAAAGAACATCGGCGTCCCCAACAAAACAAAACGAAAAAAAACAAGTTGTTGTAGAAGAACAGCGCGTTCACCCGTTAAAGCGCCGCACGACCGCATCAATTTTCGTCACAATTAACCGAATCGTTCTTCTCCCTCCTAAAATCCCATTATCTCCTGCAGACTACTTCTTCTTCTCAACCGACCGCGTCCATCCGGTTACCTCGAGTCTCCGAGCCCATGAGATAAAAGAAGAGCGAGGAGAAGAAGAAGGACGCAAGGTGAGTTTTAACGAGGGACACAAAGACTAAACACACACGCACAGGGAGCTCCTGGCACGAAACAATGCGCGTGCACGATGAATGAGACCCCTACAATGCTCCGGGAGGGGTTCAAGAGGTGACAGCTTTTTTCTTCTTAGTTCTTCTTCTGCTGCTTTGGTTTGGGCTTGGTGGGATTATTCGAGGGAGCTGGAGAAACTTAGTACGAACTGGTAACACCAAGGTGACTCATTGATTGGCGATATCAAGGTCGAACCAATATCACTGATAACTGAAATGAGAGTGTACATCTTTGACGTTACAAACGATTGTGATACCAAGAACTCATTGTCTAACCTCTTTGAGCGGCAAAAAGACAAGAGTTTAAAATATTTAGTTTTTACCTATTGGATCTTCTAAAACCAGCTGTTTTGACAATGACATCAGTCGTTGTGGTTATCTCACTGGCTTCTCAAAAGCTGACCCAAATTCTTTATGGTCCACAGTAATGAACCACCCTTGAGATCAAAGCGGCTATCGAAAAATTCCCAAACGGCACTCAAACTCAAAAATCAAAGGACCAAGGCACGTGTCTGCCAGCGGGATGGATCGAGTACCCCTTTGATGAGAATCGTTGCGCACTTTGAATTCAACTACGCAGCGAGCAGTAACGTAAGAAGATGAAAAACGAAGGAATAAAAAAAAAAAAAAAAGAGCAAACGGAGGGGGTGTCGGAGGCAAGATAAGTATCTCGAACCTTCTTTCCGGTGTTGCAGAAAGATGAGCGCGCGCGGGGGGATTATGAATCCCATTGTCGTTATCCGAACAGCGGAAGCGAGCGTTTAATGTTTCGTCACCTGCCGAGGTGGCTGGTTCAATCGATCGCGAGCGATTTTTTTATTTTCAAAAACGGCGCGCCAAAAGATTCCAGTAATTAATTCCCCGGACGGTCCTGAGGTTACAATCGGACGGTACGGAACCCATTGTCCGAGTTCCATTGTCCAGGACCTTTCTTCTTTTTTCAACTCGCGCGGGGTGTTTCCGTACGAGCGCGTTTATGGCGCCTTGTTTCTAGTTTCTCTTTATTTTTTTTTTTTTAGCTCTGTGAGAATTTGTGCCTTCAATGGGTCCGTTAATGCGAGCTGAATGGGGAGGGAGAGAACTGTCGGATGGACCTTCGATTTTTGGACCGAGCTTCGATGGGAATGGGGTGGCGCGATTCAGCTCGATATTCCGTTTCGGAAACTGAAAAGAGGTTTAGTTTAGGATTAGGAATGTAAATAGTTGTAAATAAACTTTGAAGCTTGAATTTTTAAACGTTGGCCAAAGCTGTATGAGAATGATACAATCGGTGACCATTTTTGTAACTGTGATCAAAAATTCTTCATATTAGCATTTTCGATACTATGAAAATTGTTGGCTTTAAATTTAATTGAACGTATACATTTAACCTAACCTCAAAATCCTACAACTTTTCAAAATTTTAACTTAATTACTCGACACTGCTAAAATTTAACTTCCAGAACCTGACAGTTAATCTAACCTCAAATCCACTTCCCACAGCTTTTGTAAACAATATCACGACCATTTAAAGGCCCACTAAATGACGAATTATTCTTGATTTATGTCAACAGGTGCCGAGTGGAAGCTCTTGAGCGAGAAACAGAAGGTGCCGTTCATAGACGAGGCCAAGAGGCTCAGGGAGCAGCACATGAAGCAGCACCCAGACTACAAGTACCGTCCACGAAGGAAGCCCAAGACTCACCGCAAGGAGGGCTACCCGTACAGCATACCCTACCCCAGCGTGCCGATGGATGCCCTCAGAGCCAGTAAGTACCCCTCTTGTTACGAAATTTGAGGTTAGGAGTCTTTGTCAATGGGCGGACATTATAATGTTTATAAACATAAAAGTTAAAAAACAATAGTCATTTGACTTTTAAATGCTAACGTACATTGTTTGTAGGTTATAAATTTATTTTATCTGTAAGAAACAGAAAACCTAACCTCAAAATTAATTTTTTTTATTTCAAGTCATATTTATGCTTTAAAAATATCTTTTCACTGTATAGTATCAAACGACTCAAAATTGATTTTTCAATAAAAATAAATAACAATAAATCATAAAAAGTGAAACTGAACAGCTATACGATTAACAATTTGTAAAGAACGACCGTTTTTTTGTACACCCAACAACTCATTTGGAAATTTTTTTAAGCCGAAATCTAAGACACTCGGCAGTCTGGAACCGCATTACAAAGAGTTACGACGTGATACTTCAAAGCATGACTTTTAGCATTCATGTAGTACGAATTAACGGGGGGGTCCCTTCGGACCCTCCCAAACAATTCCTAATTACAAATTCAGGGGAGAGCCGAGACAATCCCCGGGTGCGATAAATATTAAGGCCCCGACAGGTTTAACGCGGGACTCGCGTGCCAGGGTTATTTATCGCACCCCTGATTTATATATCCCGGGCTTGTTTTGGGTCCTACGCGCGTAATCGTCGGCTACTTGAATTCTACCCGATTGACGGTCCTTCTTGTTGACGGAACGTATAATTGACGCGCTGGGCATTTTCACCTTGCGACCACATTTTTTTGAATTTTAATTAGAACGCGCGCGAATTTGTTTGCGTGACCGGGCACCTTTGGACACACCTCGGGGATTATTAATTTGATGCGTAGGCCGTTATTATCGGTAGCCACGGGGCGATTAAGTTGCAGGACTTTCACCTCCTTCTTTTTTTATTCGTTTTAAATGTGGAACTGGTTTGACGATCGATCACGTGACTCTTTTCGCAAGCATGGTAATGAGCCTTTCTCGCGGAGGGGGGGGGGGGCAATCGATCAACGTCAACCTGACAGCGGTCTAAACAAAATCAGGCTAACTAAACGTTACCTCTATGATAAAAAATTTAACCTCATCCCCGCCGAGTCATTCGAAAAAATCATTTTGAAAAATTCCACCGTTCCCGTTTGGCGGGAAATTTGATTTTTAAAATGGATTGTACTCAAGTGGAATTTGTTTGATCTGTTTCAGCAATGCCAGGTGGAATTGGACAGGCGAGCATGAGCTCCTACTACAACCCCGCGGCGGCCTACGGCTCGTTATCGGTCGCGAGCATGGCCGCGGCCGCGGCAGCCCAGCAATCGGCAGCCGCCATGTCCGCTGGACTCACCGCACCCGCACAGGTCAGTACCAAACCGATAAAACAATTTATCTCTCACTTTTGATCAATGTTTTTGTGACGGTCAGTTTAAGTACTGCGATTGTTTTTCCGCTAGCAGCGCTGCTGGCGTTAAGCGTATGTTGCGCCTCTAGCGGTGAGGTGACAATACTCTTGTTACAGTTACGAAACTGAGGTCATTTAAATGTAACATACCCAAATTCATGTAATCAAATGTTCTTTTGAATCATTGTCATACTATAAATAAACAATTCAAAGTTTTAAAGTCATTTTTCAATAAAACCATTAGCGTTGCGGTAACAGAAAACTCTCATTGGTGGGTCATAAGAAAGCTCTTGTCACTTTTCGCGGTAATTTCAAACCGTGAAAATTCACGGGTACCACACTTAATTTCATTAGCGCTGGATGCAGCCACCACCCCACGAGGCAATATTTACCGAAGCGTCTCTTAGCACCTGCAGGCGAGAATTGGGTGCACCCAGCCGGGTTTGATCAGGTGTTCTCTTTGTTCCGGCCCTCGTTAGTGCCTTATCTTTTGTCGATGCCTGCTATTTTTATCTACCACGCTGTTAATTCCTTATCGCGGGTTTGTACTTCCTCGAAGAAAACGTACGATTATTGTGACAACGGGGAGGAATAAATTTTAGAGGAGCGTAAATCAACTCGGGACAAAGCGGCTTAACGACTCCTTTTCTTTAGCTCTCGGAGAATACCCGACCGTGTCTGTGTTAATTTTCACTGGGGAATTCATAATTGACACCACGCGGCGTGCTGAATTCTTCTGGGATTATCTGGTTGGTGGAGAAATTCGAATTTTTTGGATTTTTAAAATTTGAGCGCGATGAGTTTTTGTGGTTTTGAGAGGTTAAGAAGCAATCACTTTTCGTACCTGAATTTCAAATGAAAATTTGATTCTGGTACCTTTTAGAAAAATAAGATGGAACGGAACGGAAAAGGACTTTTTTTTACAATTCCACCAGTTCACTACTTGTGTCTGAATTCAAAATTACAAACATTCGAACGCACCGTTCCACTCAAAAATATTGAAAAAATGAATTTTTTTACGACTCAACTCGGTTCTCCGAATCCACGTTTCATCCTCCTTCGCGTTACGAAAGATATTCCCCAGGTAGCGTCAACCGGTAGCCATTCGGACGAAGTCATGGGCGTGGTCGGCGCACCCGGGGTTATTAGCGGTTCCTCTACCTCTCATCTTCGAGATTTATAACCCGTGATTAATTCGTAAACACGGGTGCGAGGTTATGTCTTTTACGTAATACTTCATTTTTCACTTTTTTTATCGGCGATGGTGTTCTTAAAATTAAGTAAAAGCTATTTTTTCTTTTGAATTCGAGATATTTATTTTCGATCTTAGTGGTTATGCATGACTTCACTGTGTAATTGGTTATTAATCCACAAAAAATTTTTAGAGGTTATAAGTACATGCTTTTGTCAAATTCTTCGTCCACCTAACTTAAAGTGGATTACAGTCGCGAAAATGGATAAATTTAGTTTAATGAATATAGGAGCAGAGAAAACTACTAGAAATAAAATATTATTAATGTTTTGGTTCTTAATTCAAAATATAAAAAAAAATTTTTTGTTAATACTAATCCTGAAAAGTAATAACTCAAGTTACGATCGAAGTTTCCACCGGTTGAATTTTTTTTTACTACTATCGAGAGTTGTGAATAGGTAATCAAGGAAATTCAAATCGAAAGAAAAATTTCTCAAGATTTATTTTCGCACACAATCAGCGCTTATCTCGCACATTCGAATTCGCTCTCAAAAATAATCCCTCCTAGAAAAAATTCACAAAAACTGTAAATTCAATCGAACAAACATCCCGATAAATTAAAAAGTCCAGTCATCATCTACAACTCCAACGATTAATCACCCGCGCAATTCGTAAAAGTAAATTATTTAAAAAACCGCGCGAACCATAAATTGCGCGACACCCACCTCGATCGTGACTCGCGAGTTTAAAACAAGAATAAAAAGGAAAACATCCCAGGTGCCGATGCGTTCGTTATTACAGGTGTTCGCCTAACGAGAGAAATAATGATTCGCATAAATTTCTCGAAACGTAAATTGTCACCTCGACAAAGGAAGCCCCAACTCGGCTGGCTTCTTATTTTTTATGGTAGCGCCATTTCTCACTTCTTTGTTATTAAAACCAAACTTCGATTTCTTTTCGGGAATTCCATAATTACGATGCGCGGTAGCCCTCCCGCCCGAAATTCCAAAGCCGCCTTTTTTTTCTCTTTCGTTTCGTGACTTCTTGCGAAATTTGAATTAATAAAAAATATAATTTATGCTAGATGAGGAATTCTCTCCGGGCTTTTTTCTCTCTCTCTCTCTTTCGTTCTTATTTTTTTCTCGATATCGGTCGTTTGTGAAACGGCTCGCTTAATTATGTATTCGTACCGCATTGTGTCCCCCTTGTTATCGTTGAGTCACGAGCAATAAGTTTGTATTTTTAACACAAAATTGACTCTCCAAACTGTGTTTTTTTCTTCTTCATTATTCTTTTCTTTTCAACAGCTGCAGTAGTTCGATAACTAATTTATTTCGAATGCTTCTAACAAAAAAAAATGAGTACTGCTTGGATTGTCTTCGATGACAAAGAGATTTTTTGAGGATGACAGAAGTAATTTTTTTCAAGCGAGGTTCAATGATCTAATTTTCTGTTTTGTAACAATAGTATTGAAAAATGTAGATTAAGCATAATTTTTGATTAAAAATCGGTCTATACTTGGAAGATAAACAGTTTTTCCTTATAGTTTTTGACAGGTGGGAATGATATAATTTTTTTATAACAAAAAACAAATTTTTTATCAATTTAAGATATGATTTACAGAAATAGGAAGTAAAAACTTTGAAAATAAATAATTTCCATAACAAGGAAGAAATAATATACTTTTCCCCCTTGCAATAAAACTTGCAATTTTGTCTTTAAAGGCTAATTGAATTTTCGCATAAAATGATCAAATTTTGATGACTAGGGAGTAATGATTAACTTTTCTGCCTCTCGATATAAATGACTGTTTTTATTCTTGCCAAGCTATAATTTTCGTATCTGTTACATGTAAGCGTCGATCGGATGAGCATATGACTGAGTTTATTGTTGTTTGTGTTTGTTTATAGCAAAAGTGTCTTGTTTAAGTCAAAAAGTCGGCTACGTTTAGGAAAATATAAAAAAAAAAAAAGTTCTCTAAATTCATAAATTACAATTTATTTCGTTCTTATGTAACAAGTCAACTTGAAAGTCAGTATTTGTAAAGTCATATTTCGATATCTAAATCCGGGTATTTTTTCGTGTTCCAGGTGGTGAGCTCGATGGACGCTATGAAGTACTCGATGGAGGCCGACAAGTACAGGGCGGCGTACATGCCTCCGTCCACCTTGGCGATGTCCATGTACTCGGACCCCAAGTACCTGGACTCCAGTCCCAAGTACTCGAGCTACCTGGACTCGGCGGCCAAGGCCTACATCGAGCAGTCGAAGCTCTACATGGACCACCAGCAGAAGCAGCAGCAGCAGCAGCAGCAACAGCAACAGCACCAGGACTACGGCAGGTCGTCGTCCTCGGGGTACGAGCCGAACAAGCTCTACGAGGACTCGTCCCCGACCCGGTCACCGGCGGGCGACTCCCCCGACGGCAACCTCCTCCAGGCCAACAAGAACAATGAGTCCAGCGGAAGCTCCTCGAGCCCGAGCTTGTCGAGCTACTACCCACAGCTGCCCGGACAGTACCCTGGGCAGTACCAGGCCGGGCACCCGGGCAACGAGTTCCGACGACCCCTCGCCGTCATCATCTGACCCGAGGGGGTCTGAGCCATGCTTAAGCACCGGGACGACGACGACTACCACCAGTAGAGACACACCAAGCTGGTCTTTTTAACTATTATTTTTTAGTTTTTTTTTTTTTTTTATTCATTTATTATTATTATTAATTTTTTTTTCGTTATCGCGTTGCTAAATTTATTGTCTATCGAAATTAAGAGCGGGACACGAAGCTTTGGCGATTTTTTCGCTTTGGTGATTTTTCTTTTGGATGTGGGCCTGGAGATTTTACCGTGACGATTAATTAGTTACATTGAAAAGTATAACCTCAAAAATATTTCTTCCGATTGGAACATTGAGTCTTACTTTTACTTTTAGGTTAGAATATTTTTATTCTGACAGTAATAATGCTGTTTACTTTAAAGTAGAAAAATTCTTAATGTTTATTCCCTGCTGATGTTTTGTGATCGACCCTATACAATTTTCTACAAGTTTAATTTTTAGGTTATGGTATCTCCAGTCCCAAAAAATATTTAAAAAAATTTTCATCGTCAAAGCTTCGTAAGCCACCCTCGTATGATTTAATCCCCGGGAAGTCCTCGAAGCTTCCCAAAACGGTGTTGTGTTCCTAAAAAAACTGTCTCGGCCCTCGTTTAAACATTTATCCCGAATCGTACGTCGTGCCACGTAAGTGCGTGTAAATAAATAAATCAATAAAATTAAAAAAAAAAAAAACTTCAACGAATTAAACTGTAAATATCAGTAGAGTATCACAGTCCACGAAGTCTTTTATCTTTCCGTATTCACAAAACCCACTGTCTTTTTTGTTTTTCCGCGCGCCACGTATATAGCTTTAGAAGATGAAAGATTGTTAATTTATTATTATTATTATTATTATCATTATGAAAAAATACATAACGCTTAGTTGTTCACTAGGTACTTAAGACGATGTAAATTACTTAGTTAGGTGTAAGATTATTGCCGTTAGCGAAGTAAGATTAAGTAACTAATTAAGTCAACGAAGAAAAACCGTGCATGCCGCTACGTTATAAAATTATAGTCCTTTGTTTTTTTTTCTTCAAGCGAGAAGTTTTAAAAAAAATCGTTGTAAATAAACAAATCAGGTTTTTTTTATTATTATTAGTATGTATCGATACGAGTGCGGAATGAACATTGATTGTTTGTTATAATTACGAGAGGAGCGAGAAACGAGTTTTAATGTCCTGGGTCGTCGTCCAGCAGCTATTTTACATTTCGAGAACATCTTTGAAGAAATAAAGTAACGCGAGAGACAGAGAGAGAAATAATAAAAAGAAGAGGGTAGAGAGAGAGAGAATGAAAGAATGAAAAAAAAAAAAAAAAAAAGATACGTCCGAGTTGTAGTCTCCCTCTCTGACCTTTGTCCTTCTGGTGCTGCTGGCGAGGCTTATTGTCCCCGATTCATTATTCACACGACGTTGTAACCTTTGTATATCCATTGTTATGATAAACATTAAATAGTTCTACCGGTTATTCGATTATCATAGTCCGGAAAGAAGAAGAGAAGAAACCCCCCCGAAAGCGAAGAAATAGTCTATAAATATTGTAAGCGGGAAAAAGATTAAATGATGGAAATAACGAAGTACGAGTAAAGCATTATCCTTGAAAATTAATAAAAAAAAGTCTTGTCTTTTTTTTCGATTAATCACCCCATGGTCACTTTGCAGGTTGGACGAGAGATAGAAAATTTTATTTATTTTCTTTTTTTTTTTTTTTTAATACGAGATGTCTTTGGGATGATTAATACACGATGTGGAGGCTGTGATTAATCGATGTACGAGAGTTATTTGGTTTACTTTTCTTTGGTTTTCATGGGAGCAGATTTCTAAGATGTTTGCATATAAGCCAGCTGTTATTTTCAATTTAATTTTATTCAATAATAACATTGAAATATTCATTTTTCAATAACCCTTTAATTGAATAGTTAAATTTTTTTTTTTTTTTGATAAAATTAGTAATTATGAAATGACAATTTTTTGAGAAGTTTTTTTTTTTGTTTATGCATTATAAAACTTATTTTGCGAAATACAAATGATTTTTATTATTTTATAAAAATTTATTGTTTTACCCAAGTGGGTAAATATTTATTTGAATACATAAATTTTTTTGAAAATTATTCTGCTTTGCTCAATGAAATTTACGTTATAAGGATCAAGAAGAAGTAAGTATTGAAGCAACAAAATATTTAAAATGAATTTGTTAACATATATTGTTTTATTTTTTTTAAACAACTAAACAATTATATACGTATCAAAAATGTATAAAAAAATAAGAATTCTTTAAAACTGCATGATAAAAATTTTCATAGAAATTTTTTTTTACCTTTGAAATGCATGTAGCTAAATTTTTCAAATATACAAAAAAAAATTAAAATGTAAAAAGTATGAATATTATATTAAAACAAAATTTTGACTTTGATAAGATAAATAAGTACATAAGAACCTTTTAAATAATTTTTTATTTTTATCGAATATCTAGTGTCTAAAAGTATTATAAAAATCATTCCTTACGATGATCCTCTTGATTACTATAAAAAAATCAACAAGTTAAGTTCAATAAAATCGAAAAATCTTTACTACGAATACTCATAACCATCAAACTCAATACCTCACATTACTCCAAACAAACCCTAGTCAAAAGAAAAAAATATCATATCCGTAAAATCACGATCGATCCTGGGCTGCAGGCACGCATGATTTATTCAGCCAAACGGTATCAGATTAAGCATTTCATTTAAAATCCCGTGAAAAAGCGTCACAATGGACCCGGTCTCTCCCCTCGTTGAATAAACAATAATCCTTATGTGTATAGCCGAGAGAGAGAAAGTCAACATAATCATTCTTTCGAAAAAATATCGTACTGACCGCGCCTCCTCCTCCTTCTCCGGCAGCTGGCTTCTTCGGGTTACAATGCCGGGGCTTAATCACGGTAGGTGTCATACGAGCCTCAAATTATAGCCTGCTGCTGGGACTTTTACACCTCGGGTTCACACGTTTCACTTGGAGAACCGAGCCCCGGATTTTCATCGAGCTGTGAGAAGTTTCTAAGTTTTAATCGATTCGTCGATACTTGAAAAGAGTGGGACTTTATAGATTTCCCGTGCGA
The DNA here is from genome assembly GCA_038277355.1 of Encarsia formosa. Lineage (NCBI taxonomy): Eukaryota > Metazoa > Arthropoda > Insecta > Hymenoptera > Aphelinidae > Encarsia > Encarsia formosa. The sequence goes on from CM076184.1 coordinate 129,690,455, forward strand.
ATAAAAAGACCTTAGTCACAAATTTGCCGCGAAAAAAGTTACGACGGAGGTACTTTTGGACAATAAAGTGTCTCTGTAAGACTTTATTTGTTAATTAGTGTGCAGCAAAAAATGTTAAAGTGACCTTTGCTACTATACCGTTAATATATTATAACAAAAAAAAAATTCCGACACATCAGCCGCGAATAAAATGATTCAGTTTGTAAAACATCGCAAGGAGTCATTTTATTCGCGGTTGGTGTGAAGAAAATTTTTTTCTTATTTTAATATATCAACGCTATTGTAGCGGAGGTCATTTTAACATTTTTTTCTCCAGGCTAAAATAATAAATACAGTGGTTGTTACATGTTACTTTATTCACGGCAAATTTTGGTCTAAGGTTTTTCTTTGCCCCGGCAATCGATGTGTCTTCAGTGGTGACTCGGTTAATTTCTGTGGCAAAGATTCCTAACATTCAATTTTTAGTTTAAATAAGAAAAATATTTTTTGAGTTATTTTGTATGAATTGCACTGCACAGGCTAAAAATTTTTTATTGACCAAATTGAAGAACATGAAAATTCTAAAAATGACTCGTCCACCATTTCCATTATGATGACTAATTTTTAATATGCATTAATGTCTAATTATTATTATTTTTCTCTAATTATATTTAATTTCAATTAATTTGAATGAGATATTGTCTTTTTTTTTTAATTATATTTTTAAAAAACTTTACACGTCATAATTTAATTTAACTAAGAAAATTTGTCTAATTTGTTTATTTTGGTGAATTTTTTAAATTTTATTTTAATTACTATTTCTAAAAGTATTGATTGATTTTTAAAAGTAAACAAGACTTTATTATATTTATAATTAATTATGCTATGTTTTTTAAGGCTTATTATTGACTTGCTGGTTACATTAATTTATTTTTCTCATAGTGTTCTGAATTGATTTATTTTTCAATTTAATTATAAATTTTTTTAAATTTTGATTTTTTTGAGTTAACATTGCCTCATACCAAGGCAGATCTTCTTTCTTTCTTTCTTTTTAAAAATAAGAAAGCCTATTCTTTGAAATCCACAGGAAGTAACTGTTTTTGAAGATTTACAATCCGAGAAGTACAAAATTTTAGTGTCCTTGAAGTAAAAGCGAAGTTCGCCAGCCAAAAGCTGTCGTAAATAAGAAATAGAAGTAGCGATCGTAAATAAAAATTTTCTTCAGGAAGATTGTTTTTCCGTCGTAAAACTCGAGAGGTCTCTTTTTGTAAAAATTAAGCGTCTTAAGTCTATTGCACGAAGTTTTGTCTTATCCCGAAAACAAAAAATATTTTATTTTTGAGCAACCCTTCTGTATACACTGGATTTACCGTCGAGTTTGACCAGATTGGCCGGCAAATATTAAACCATCAGCGCAAGTAGGCAAACAAAATCGAGATTTCCGAATTGGATCTATACGCAAACAGTCAAACAGGGACGCTCAGTCCGGACTCTCTCTTGTGTAATTAGGTTTCCTCTTCTCCCAATTGTCCAAACATCGCAGTTTGACTTCGTACTTTTTTCATTCGACTAATTGATCGGTTGAAGTAAAACCTGTATTAATAAAAATTTGTAGCAAGACTCTACATTGATTGAGTTAGTTCCTTTTTTTTAAACTTGTTCTAAAATGTTCGTTTCAATTCAAGGATCCATAATGATATTGAATTTGGATAGGTAAGCGGGGTTCAAACGTGAATTTAATTTAAGGTTTTTAAACTTAAACCTTGATTGAAGATAAAAAATAACTTTTTTACGAGTAATTTTAATTATGTCAGCTGTTGTTAGAGCATGCGCTTTTGGAAGTAGCACATGTTTGATCTAAAGTTGGACATAACTTCACATCGTATCACTTGAAAGTTCCTCTAAAACCCAGTGAATCCGTGCTCCTGTAAGTTTTACATCGATGATCACAGCGAAGAAAATCCTTAGCACAAAATCTGCCACGAATGAAGTTACAATTAGTCGACTTTCGGTGACATTTGAGTCAAGTCTCTGAATCACCTTATTTATGATTTCAATTTTTTTAGATTCGAAGAAAGTAACCTTTTCCATCAGTCCGTTATACACGGGGGCTAAAAATATTTTTCTACACATCAGTCGCGAATAAAATGACTCTAAGTTTTTAGCTTATAAAAGTGGCAAGGTCTTTTTATTCGCGGCTGGTCTGTAAAAAAATTTTTTTACTATAATATATCATTTTCTTCCAAATTACAAAAGTTAAAATCATGAATAAAGTGTTTTAGAGATCATTTTATAGGTCAAAAGTACCTGTCCATTGTTGCTTTATTAATGGCATATTTATTTGGGCTTTCCGTCGACACATTGATTTCTTCATTATTTTTCCGTGAAAAGTCACAGTTACCAAGAAATAAAATATTTGTCGAAGATCATACTGATATCAACACGTGAGAAAAGAGTAAATAATAATAAATTTAATACGGGCACGCGCCGTGTAGGTAACATTTGCGTATTTTGATTATGCGCGCGTACAAGGGCTGGGGGCAGCAGCAGCAGCAGGTGCCAAGCTGACTGAACTCGTCACCTCGGTAATGGTGCCGATTTGTTTGCCCAAGTCAAATCCTTGCCCCGCGGGACTGGCTGCGCAAACACTTGGGGTTAACTCGATCGCCGTTGTTTCTATGACTTTTTTATTTGATCACCAATCCTTGTTTGCTTTATTCTTAACGTACTCTAATATTATTATTCTTTTATTTATGTCGTATTTTGTGTATGAAAAGTTAATCGGGCTTCAAAGGTCACCAGTTCGAATCTTGATCACCCATCGCATGTTTGAGTTAAGCATTGGTGTTGGACAAAATAATAAAAAAAAATTATTAAATTCTAAATGATGTTCTTTACTATCAAATTATAAATTAACATTATAAACTTACATATTAGCCCTTCGCATCATTTTTTTTTTTTCATTCCAAAAAATGGAATAATTAAACCGAAAATTTTTGAGATTTTTTAAATTAGAATGTAGAGTTAATTTTCATGAATCAAACATTTTTTTTGAATTAATAATTTCATTTACAATATGTGAATTTTTCAAAATTTTTGAAAAATTAATTACAGCTAACTTTCAAATATTTCAAAAACAATTATATCAAAAAACCTATAGAAATCATTTAAATAGAAATATTTTGTTAAGTTTATAATTTTTATCAAAAATAAATTATTTAAAATTTAATAAATACCTATAAAAAAGTAAAAAAAATTCATAACTCCAATAATTAAAAAAAAAAAAAGTCATCGTACAATTAAAACTCCCACTAATGAAAATTTTTCAAAATCTCTCTCGGAGAGAGATTTTCGAGAAAACAAAAAAGTCGAAGCGATTAATGATCGCGCAACTACAAAAGGTCGCTCGACAAAAAAGCAAAAAAAAAAAAAAAATTCGCGTCCAACCGTCGTAGGCTGGAAGGATTTTAAATGCCAATAAAAGAGCAGAGGGGTGGAGACATTGAGTGTACGTACCGAACAAGGGCTTGGGGAGTCAACTCGAGCGAACTTTTGCCGAAAAACGCGTGCGTGGCCTATTAATATTCTCCTCGAGCTTTTGGTGGATCAAAGCTGTTTTTATTTTTTGGTGGTGCGCCATGTTAGAATATGTACGATTTTAATAAATACTTTTTACTTCGGTGGATCGTCGACTCTATGTTTTCCCGTGAAGTCCATAAAACGGCTCATTGATCATCTCGAAGAATGCGATTTGAGGAAAACAGAGTATTTTCAGGTATAGAGCCGCCCGTGAAGACCGAAGCTAAGCCTAGCTCAGTTGCACTTCGACCTCTCAATCGTTCAACACGGTCAAACAAGAAGATCTTACGTTACCTATCTTTGAAACTTTTAAAATAAAGTCATTTTATATTTGCACTTCTTGTTTTCATTTTCTTTAAAGTGAAGATTTGAAACTTAAATTAAATTTATTAAAAACATTAAGTACAAGATTGTCCATGATCCTTCTTTAGCTGAATAGAGTACAATTTTTCCTTCGGTTATAATAGTTTTACTAAAAGTTTAGAAAATAAAAACTCCGAAATTTAATCTAAATTTACATAAAAAAATTCATTAATTTTGTAATTATTACTCAATCAACTGTCTAAACCAAAATTATTTAATAATCTTTAATTTTTTTTTTTCGAGGTTATAAGAGAAAATTCTACAGCTAAAACGAAAGTTTACAAAATTAAAAAATGAATATACTTAGATTTGATTTATTTACTATTATTAATTAAACTTTAATTGTAAAGTAGTGTAGAACACATAATTAACATTTTTAAAGTCTAAATGATAATAATTTTTAAATTTGTATTTTGTACCTGTAACGACCGTAAACAATTTTTTGCTGCAAAAAAAGCCAATTATCTTTCTTATTAGATTTTTCAGACTTTCGTGTCAAATAATTGATCAAAATTTTCAAAAAATCAGAATCTTCTGCAAAAACGTACGTTACTCAATTAAAAAAAAAAAAATCTCAACACGTTGTAAAAGGCAATTAAAACTTTCATAACAAAACCCCTAATTTAGTTTCAGTAATTCCTCATATCACAATTTCTGGACAAAGCTCCTTCTCAATTTCAAAAAGTCGCTCACTCCATCCCAAAATCCCAACAAAAAAAGAAAGAAATTTCTTGTAGCCGAAAAAAATCTGCTAGAGTAGGTATAACACGCAAAGCCATAATATGCAAATCAGGCACGCGGCTACGATCCACCACCCGCTGTCCCGATCATAACTCAGCGGGTCCCGCGGTGTGGTCCAAGGGATTCCTTTCTCGCCTCCTCCGGCCGAACCCGCGATGACGCTATCGCCTCTTGGATATACTTGATAGCCCTCTTTTTGGAAACGGTAGCGGGCCTACCGTAACATCGTTATTATGGGTTTCGACGAATTTCTTTTTTTTAAGGATGGCTTTGGGGACTGGTTTAGTTTTTTTAAATTATGGTTTTGCCAGTGGTTTTGAAAGTAAGTGGCCTGGATATGTAAAATCTCGTTTTTTGAACTGTTTGCTTGAATTTTTCTTACTTTAAAAAAATGTAAATCCAAAGATATCTAAGAGAAGAATAGTTTTGGCTAGAGCTACCACAGGTATAATTGAAGATTATTGTTTTATTGACCAATCATTTGCATTGGACATAATTTATAATGAAAAAAAATATTGAATTTATAATTATATAAACATCCACCATAGTCACCAGACTAAAATCTTATAATTGTTTTAAATTTCAATTTTAAAAACTCTACATAGAAATCAAGTAAAAAATGTACAGGCTGATTAAAATAAGTCATTCCCACAATTTTTATTTAAAAAAATATTAAAATTATTACAGAAGTGCATAATCCTGCGTCCACCGCACTCATTAGACTCAAACCCTATTACTTTTTAAACTTTAAAAATATTCACAGAAATCAAGAACGAAAAAAAATTTTTGGCTAATTGATATTTATTTGGCGTTGCACAGTTTGCCTAGGAAAAAAAAAGTTATAGTCGCTTTCTAAAATCGAAAGAGTGAGGTTAGCTTGAAATCACTCTTTATTGAGACAAAAGTGCGCCACTCCAAGCGAAGAACCTGGGGCACTTTTGACTCTTATGGAGTGATTTTTTATTCTTCCAGATTTAGTATGTACGTTCGAAAATAATTTAGCATCCACCACAGTCACCAGACTTAAACCCTAAAAAATGTAAATTTCTAAATTTTTCACAAAACGACACAGCCCCATGTTAAATAATGTAATTCTACATCAATCCTTCCACTATTTAAAAAAAAATCAAAATTATAAAATTTGATCAGAACCCAGCAAACCCACAAAAACTGAAGAAATTGATATTCACCGCACGCAGGGGGTAAAAAATAACGAGCCGGAAAAATGACCTCCCAATCAGCCTCGAAAATTTCATCACTCGGGGGTGTGTTCCACCACCACCCGACGAAATCGAATTCCTGGGGGGATGTTTCGAATAAGCGCGGGTCCGGCTTCCTCGTATTAATATGCGAGCCCGCTGCACGCGCGCGCGCGGCTCATTGTCCGGTGCAGCATTCCCGGGGTGAATGCAGGACCCGGGGAATGTTCTTTCTGGTCGCGCGGCGCGTTTCGGCTGCTGTGATATATTTTTGGCTCATCCATTGTGGGATGCGTTTTTAAAGAATTCGAGCTGTTGGGATTCGATTATTAACCTTTTTGTGGATGATGATTTGGTTGTTGAGGATTCTTATTGTGGGTGTGCGTAGCTTTGGTTGTTGGACGATCAGATATGCTGTGGCTTTGGTAAGTTGACACACACAGTCTAAAAATTAGACAGTTTAGGACTCTATGGAAGGCAACGTGCAACTATTTTGATCAGTGATTCTATTTTTGAAATTTTATCAAAAATTATAACATAGTCTTTAAACATAAGATGGTTATCAACTGTGATTTTTAATGCACATAGTCTAAGAATTTGACAGCTTAGAACTCTATGGAAGACGACATGCAACTACATTTGGCTTAATAATATACTATTTTTGGAATTTTATAAAAAATTATAACATAGTCTTTAAACATAAGATTGTTATTAGCTGTGACTCTAAATTACCATTGCTAAGACTTCAAACAAAATGTCATATATTATTGCTGAACAGTTCAAGAAATTGTTTTTGTCAATACTAAAGTAACATTTCTAGATTAGAGTCTACTTTGTATCAAACCCTTCTACGATGAGCATTGATAAAAAATATATCTTCAAAATTTACTTAAGGTACTTTGGTTTTAGCATCTTCTTTAAACTTAACTTTTTGAACTAAATAAGAGCAATGCAAAATCGTCAAATATCTACGACATAGAGAGAATGATCAAGATCTTGATCAACAACACATCATATTGTCATCAAATATCATTTACACAATGTACCTTCAGTCATACAAAACAATAATCTTAATAGTCAATACTTGGGTAAAGCATCTTCAAATTACAGTCTGAAAAACAATAAGACAAACAGCATTTAATCACCGCGTAATAAACTCCGGCCAGTTTTCGACTCGATGCAGTCTCGCGTGCTCACGCATAATACTCAAGCTTTTACGCAAATCACGAGTTGTACAAACGTCACTAGAAAAGTGAATCATCCCCCGCTTCGTATAGGGCAACTCGTCCACCCAAAAAAAAACTCGTAGGAAGTAGGGTTAAAGAGATCCCGGGGGGAATGGAATGATAAATAGACCCCCGGCACGTTAGCTCGGGGTGGAGGAGGCATTGATTAAGAGCTTTGTTTAACTCTGTAAGCCCGAGGAGTATTCAATCGGTGTGCGGGTCCAGTCCTGGTTAAACTGCTGATTCACACTGGTGTATCCGAAAGAATATCGTCTTTGTGAGGACCGATGTTTTTCTTGAGCCTTGCTTGGGGTATGTGAGATGCGTGTGGAGTGAAAGAAGAAGTTTGATTCTTTGGAGCTGGATAATCGGTACCGTGCATTATAAGATTGACTCGTCGATTTTTTTTTATAACGCATAGAAATACCGAAGCGACACTAATCACCGGGATTTTTTATTTGTTTTTCTTTAATTTTTTCTGTTTGAGGTTTTAATCTGAGGTGTCCGGGGCATGAAAAAATTAATATGTTGTAAGGATTCTAATTCATGTAAATACTTTACCATGATGAATTTTAAATAGTGTCGTTTCTTTGAAATCTACGTTAGAGGATTTTTTTTTTTAATGACTTGTGTCTTTTAGCCCGGACCACTCAGAAACAACTGCTTTCAAGAAAAAAAATATTCTACTGTTTGTCTGAATGAAACAATAATTATTTTTAACTGCATCAATTTGAAGTTTAAGTATTTTTAAGGCTTTAAGTTATCTCAAATTTCTGATAAAAATGGTAAAAAATATATTAAGATAACATCATGATGAGATTATACTCAAGTTGCTATGTAAGACATTTTTAATACGAAAGGTACAAACAATCTGTTTATCACGAGGGTAAGATAATTATTTTTTCATTGAAACTTGGTCAAAAATTAATTTATGTGTGAGGCCAATCTTAAATTTATTCAAATTCTGTAACAGTAATTATTTATCAATGAAAATGTAAGCTTGCACAAAAATACTGCATTTTTATTGAAGTTTTCAACTCTCTCAAGCCAATTTGAATTTTTCATATTATAACTGGTCCAAAACTTGATTTTCTTGGACACACAATAATAACTTTTCTAGATGTGCATTATTTTTAATCACTATACTAAAGAAATTTTAATATTCCCCGTCTGACTTACCCAAAAGACCTCATCTACACTTATCTCGTTGCAAGACTTTGTAGCTTTATTGAGTATCATTGACACAAAATATGGTCCAACAAAGCTTCACTGCCTCGTGTCCAGAAAAAAAAGGTACAAATCAATTACGTTATTCCGGACGATGTGTCCCAGGCCCATCCAATCCCCCACAAGAATGGGCGCCGAAGTGTCTGCCGGGTCGAGAAGAAATTCCCCAGAAGAAAATAGGAGCGAGGGAGAGAAACGAAATAAAGCGAAGAAGAAGAAAAAAAAAATAAATAAAGCCGCTTCTGCTCTGCCGCTGTTATTATTAAACGCTGATTGTTGCACCGTCACCGCGGCATCTTCAGAAGCCCGCGGGGCCCTTCGTACCTTTTTTTTTTCTCTTCTTTTTATAATCAAATTCGAAAGCTGCTGCTGCTGCTGCCTTTATTACGATCATAATAACGCTGCCTTTTGTTGCTAATACGGGCGCGATCGATGCAACGTGAGGTGTCGCTTTTTTAGGGTAGCAATTATTATTATCATCGATTGGGGAGGGCTGATGGTGGCTTTTTTTTAATTTGAAATTTACGCCGTTGTAATGTGATCGTCACTAATTTTTAAACATTTAAAACTGTTGGTAACTATTAAATAAATAGTTAATAATCAGTTAATCGTTAATGGCCGTGTAAACCTTAGAGGTTTGAGCACGCCTTTTAAGTAAAACCTATTATTCAATCTAAATTATCATTAGATCGATCCATATTTCTACTTCAAGTAATACATTTCAAATCGTAAATTCAAATTAAAGCTAAACAAGTGAATTTTGAGGTTAGGTTTCTTATCCTTCCTATTGAACATTTGAGTTTATGTTAGCTTGACAGAGAATCATATTTAAACAAATAATATTCAAAAACTCTGTACCAAAACCGTAGGTTGAATTTACAATTGGTAGAGTATATTTTGAGGTTATGATTGATGTTTTTACTAAAACAACTTTTTAATCGATCGAGGTCATACTTCGATGATTGATCGAAATAAAACATCTTTAATCGAAGTACGTATATGCACGGTGTCCGAAAAATTGTATCACCGGCACGACCTCACAGTCGGTCGTTAAAAATAATCGGTGAGAGAAAGCGGACCACACAAAGCATCTCGGTGGTGCACGCAGCAATTAATTTCCCATCATCTCGCGCGTTGATCAAATCGATTTCGGGGTCTTGCGCCCCGCGATAAAATCGCCGCCCCGGACCGCCATTGTGGCCATTACAATGAGTTGAGGCCCAACCGAGGAGGAGAGAGAAGACGCGTGCTACCCAATCGTGACTTTACGCTAACCATTGTTCCTCACCGAGAGGAGATTCTCCCAGGTGGGCCTCCTTTGAATTACTTCTTTATTTCTTGACCATTGTGCAGTTACCCGCTTTATTCCTGATACTCCTTACCCCCACTCCTTTTTTTTATCAGAAATATTTTAATGCGAGTAATTGGCTGAGAGGATCGCTGTGAGGAGGGTCTTACAGTTACTGGTAACGCCATCTTGCTAACTTAAGAGGATTCAAGATAATTTTAGACAACGCACTAGGAAGATAAAATTCTAATGGGTGGATGAATAATGGAGCTTTATGGTACTCAATGTCACTCTAATCTCAAAACCGGATCTTTGATTCGCGTTATCGGTTACTCGTACTATAAAATAGTATGTAGCCCTGGTGACGATGCTGCACTCGTATTATAGTATTGAGGACGTTCAATTTTGATTACTCAAGTCAAATCAACTCTCATGACTGTTTCCCGATACACGCGCACGTTGATTGGTTACTCAAGTCAAACCTAACCCCCAAAAGTATTATTTTTGTCTTCAAAAATTCTAAAATTGTTTAAAATTGTTTAAAATGATCCTAAAATGTTTTTCTGATAATAAAAAAAAAAAAAAAAAAAATATGATACACCGTGTAGAAAAAGTTTCAATTCCCCTGAAACACCATGTAAACTGTATTTTGTCAAATTTATTTCATGATAAAAGAAGTAAGAATCAAATTTAAGATTTTTTGCATGATAAGTAGTGGGCACATAGCCCGTATATTTAATTAAAATAAAAAAAATAAAATAAGAAACACAACTTACTAAGCAATCAAAAATTATACTTTTCTGATGACACCATAACTCTTTGAAAACACATTCAGGACTAGTCACGCCATCTGGTATCCACCAGTATCAACCAATCTTAAAAAAAAAAAAATCCAAACTTTTTTTTCAAAACAAAATCCGTAGTAAGAGAGCCGCGCCGGGCCGGGTGAAGACAATAATTCGGCTCCCAATTACCGCGCGCTACGTCTGCCGGGGGGACGAGAGCCAGCCTAGCGTGGAATATTCAACACGAGCCGCTAATTAATTAAACCGAGCCGCTAATCGATCCTCGTCGACGGTCACGCCTTTTCTCCTCCTCCTTCTCCTTCCACTGTCTCGTCCGAATAATTCTCGTAATAACTCCCTGGGCGCATTGTACTCTTTAATAATCGATTTCTCGCGCCACCTCGACTTCTCGTGCAGTCTCTTTATATTTCTATTGCTGAGCTTACAATTGTGTTGGTAAGAGATATGCGATCGCTACGCGTCTATGAATTTCGGTTTTCTTTCACGGTGAACCGGCAGAAAATTGTTCTATTTTTTTAGCGTATTGACCCATGTGAACCTAGAGTTGATAAGCATGATTTTTAAATTTTAGATCTTTATGTTTAATTTACATGAAGTGTTTACTGAATATATTTTGATAAGACTACATTATTATAAACAAATTATTCAATTTTTTTTGTATGATGTAGCTGTATACGTAATACTTAAAAGACAAATCAGATGACAAATTAAATTAAATTTTATTTAATGAAATAAAAAGTAAAAACAATAAATATTTTCAACAACTATTTTTAGAAATATTTAAGTTATAAATATATTAAAGCCTACATGGAAACACAAACATTATTATTAATAACTTCATTCAATAAAGTTATTACTACATCAACATTCAATTAAAATTGCAAAAAAAAGATTACTCAAGTTAAAAAAAAAAAAAAAAAAAAAAAAAAAAAAAAAAAAAAAAAAAAACGACCCCAACTTCCAAATTGAAATTAGGTACAACCTGTAAACGAGAATCAAAATTAATGCGCGCTGGAAGAGACGCAGTTCAATAAAAACTCAAGACACCATTGACATATCCAAGCCCTGCAACCACTGGCGAAAAAAAAAAAAAGAGAATACATCCGATCAAGATGCAAAGAGAAGAGAATAGGGCGCAAGGTATCGATATCGTAACGTACTCTATGCAAATACACTTAACCCGATCTACGTGAGATTCGTCGTATCGGCTTACGCCTCGTAACTCAAAAGGGAAGAATGACACGCCGGTCCGTAGAGATCGAACCCGAATCAAACATTGAATTCGGCTCCCTTAACCCCGAAAAAGAAAACAATAAATAACTCGCGGCGTGCCCCCTCCCCTGCGAAAACACACCATCTTAAATTCAAATGATCCGCTAATTCGATTTTGCGTATCGGAAAAGTGACACGCGTGCGACAGTACCTGGGGTGCTCTCAATAAAGAACATGAATTTATTTTTTATCGAAAGTGTACGGTTGATGCTGGCTTTCAATGTATGTATATATTTTTGAATTTTAAATGTTAAAAGTGGTTTATTAAAAAGAATTTTTTGGATTTTTGATTTTGAATTCCCGCCAAAAAGATTGACGTGCGCTGACGAATCACGTGACAAGTGTTTTGGCGGGAATTCAAAGTGAAAAAATTAAGAAATTCTATCTATTCGGTATCTTCGAGATTGAAAATTCTAAAACAATTACAAAAATTCACTACCTAACTTATTTTTTGGACAAAAAAGTTCTAAAAAAGATACTACACTCTTTTGGAAACAGATTTTCATGAAACTTCAAGGTTAAATTTAAGCTTGTTTTAAGCTGAGCTTTCATGATATTTTAATCATTTCTATAGTTTTTCAGCCAAGTTGAAAAAAAAAATTAAGTTAGAGGTCTATTAAACTTCCAGATTTCTAAAACCTAGCCTTTTCTTTGTTTTTCTGTGAATTTTTAAAGAAAAATATTTTTAGCTACAATTTAGATAAGTCTGAAGGTGTTCAAGTCAGATTTCTTAGAGCAATTTTTAAATCTCATTTATCTTAAAAATCTCAGTTTCAAATGGTCAAAATTTTATAACTCGGACTTGATAATATCATTTCTTTCACAAATTCACAAACGTTTAAAAAATGTAAAATTTATCTTTGTAATCGAATCAATTTAATCATCAATTCAAAGTCACCGGGCCCTTAATTGGTTGGCCACTTACCGAACCATCAGCCATTTTAAGCTTTCGTCGCGCGCTTGCTCGCTCCCTCGAAAAAATTATTTGTTAAAAAAAGGTCCTACCTACCTGCAGCGCCTTTTCAACCCTCCTCGATATTCGCGAAGGGAGAATAATGAAGAAAGAGAAGGGTGGGGGGCTTAAAAAAAGGTCCCCTTGACAATGATTCGCGAGAGTCGCGGTTCAATGGGCATAGTTGGCTCTATACGTCGATTGATTTTTCCTTCGTCTCTTTCGCTTTTTTTTGTTATTGTACCGCAGCCCGAGGAGATTGGAGAAGGTTTAAATAACAGTGCGTATAAATTCAGGGATATACTTTTGATTACACGCTGGGAGGAAGGAGGAGGAGGATTGTCGCGAGATTTATGGATAACTAATTAAAATTCTCGTTTGGGGGTGATTTAAGACCCGCATCGCTGCGGGGACGTTAGCACTCTGAATTATTTACACCTGCGTACATCATCGGATTTGGTCGCGCTTTGAGGTTTGTTTAATGTAACGACAAGAGTTGATCATTGACTCGTTGTTTATGAGTAATTTTTTTTTTTTTAAACTGCTTCTGTTTGCAATTTTAAAGCAGAATAGTTCAGAAAAAGTGTCGGCCAATAGGAGAAATGATTTTTTTTAACTCTTTATAACATTTTTATAACTGCAACGCTAATGATATTTTTGAGATATTTTCTGAAATCTTGGAAATTAATTTTTTTGTGTAATATTTTGTAACGGTTTTCCATCTTTATTGAAAACATCGTACTCATATGTAGACAATCTTCTGAAATTTATATCCTTTACTGACTATTCTATCTCTATAAAATAAAATTTCACTGATTAATGAAACTTAGCTTTTAGTCATTATGGCCTAAGTAGAAAAAAATCTTCATAAGAGAAAAAATGTCATTTAGAGACGTTAATTTAGCATTAGTTTTTCCAAAAGCATTTACAGTTTTATAAAAAACGACTAGATATGCACAAGGGCCATAGTAAAAAAAATCGGCCTTTACCTTGTAAAAATTTTAGTTTTTATAAAAACCGACGATAAAAACGACCTAATGAGGTAAACAACTGTATATAATAATATATTTTCTTATGAAGTAAGAACAAATGGACAAATTAAAAAGAGGGGTCGTATTATTTATTATTCGTAACAGGAACTAAAAATGAAGCAGCAAGTCTCAACTTCCCAATCTAAAAAAAATATTCTCGAAATTATTATAAAACAGGTAAAACACCTGACCCACTCCTAACGTTCATCGAGTGGGCACTTTTAATCAAACCAAAAAAAAGTCAGTAGGGGTAGAAGTGCGCAGGTAAAAAAATAATTTCGATTAGACCCTTCCTTTCATTGGCGCATTGGAAGGAGAAGAATAAGGGATCGATCGAACCGAGCTGGGAAGAAGGGCGATTCGTCTCACCGTGAAAATTACGCGCTCGATTTTGTAAATTAAAGCCTCGCAATTTCATTCCGTTTAAAGTCCCTTTTTTCTTCACGCTGCCTCAACCCTTTTGAACCGGCAGCTGAGGACTGAGAACAGAGAAAAAAAAGGGCGCGCGACAATATAAACTCGGCTGCGTGTTTTCTTTGACGCCGAGGCAGCGCGTGTCTTACGGATCTTTCGACAGTTGTAACCGATGTATTGCTTCGGAATCATGGTGGCAGCGTAAAATTTCATTGTTTGCATCTTCTCTTTGATTTAACGAAACTGCTGTATTTCGAATATTTGTGAACAGATTACAGAAAATATACTCTTGAGGCCCGACTGTCTTAAGCAATTTCGAATTACAGTAGGACCTCGCGCATTGTCCGAACCTCTGAAATTGTCTCCATAAGACTTTGGACATTATCCAAAAATCAAAGGAGCCGCCATAAACAATTCGCGAGGTTCTCGGTCTTGATGGGTGGACAATGAGCGAGGTCCTACGGTATTAAATAAAAAATGAAAATCTGAAACTTACCAGTTTTTTTTTTGTATTTCTAAAGATTAATTCATAACCTTTTTAACGCTTACTCTAATGAGGAAGATGACGACTTTACAGTATTTCTCGATTTATAATGAATTTTCAAATTTTTTAAACAATTTTTCGATCAAAATTTACCGGGAATATGATTTTTTTAATTTTAGTAATCCTGAAGTCATCACTACCAATTTACATGGCTAGTATATTTATACATATGAAAAGGCCTATAACTCCTTCAATTTCCATTTCTTATCAAAAATAAAAAATACTCAATCAAGCTTATTAAACTTAATAATTTTTTTTATTCACTTTCCCTATTATGTAAAAGAAGTGTATTATTCCCTATTTTCGGGACAGTTTTGTATTTGATTGAAAGTAATTGACTATATTTATCAGAAACAAAATCTTTTCGTATGAAAAAAATTTAAGTTCCCTTTTATATCGTCATAACTTTCATCATGCTCGAGGAACAAACAAGAATCCCCATAAAAAAAAGACTCTCTCACCTCCTAATCCATTTATCGGTCCCATAAATCGCCCCCCCGAAAGAATTCATCATCCCTCTTTTTGGTGTCCGGCGACATCGCGCGAACCTCGAGCGTAAATTAACGGCTTATATACGTGCGTGGCGCTGCACAGTTATTCCGATGGAAGAAAAAAAAGAAAAGTGTGTATCATACACGGACAACAGTAAATTAAACTTTCCTGACTTCCTAGAATACGAAGTTTATAAAGTTTCCTGCCCCCGGAGGTTTATTAATTTCTCTATCGGACGTATGCGTAACGTCCTTTGCTTGAATTAAGCTCCTTTAAATAATCGATTAGGTATCTGAACTATCAGCTGATAAAAATATTAATTAATTCATCAATACTCAAACAATTAAAAAACTGCATTTAAAAAAATCTAAAATAAAGCTTTAAAATTCTTTTCGTCCCTCTAACCTCAAAATCGGAACTTCGCCCCTTGTTTTCGGTTAGAAGGACGAAAAATAGTATATTTCCCTTAGGCTCGAGGGTTCGATTTAGCCTCCTCGTTGCAACCCTCGCCTTCGGCTCGGGTCGCAAACCTCTCGGAGGCCAAATCGAACCATCTCGCCTGCGGGAATAATATACTATATTCTATTAAAAAATTAGCTCCCGGCCAAATTTGACAAATTGCAGACTTTAAAGATTAAGGTAAAATTTTATTTGTTGATTATTAATTTCTTCCATAATTTTTTTATTTGTACATAAAAAAAAAAAAAACAAAAAAAAAAACAAACAAACAAATAAATAAATGGTACCAGCAAACATAACACACATATTCTGCAAAATTTTGAAATCGAAATTTCAATTATCTTGAGAATACTGACAGTCATTTTTATTAAACTCTATTTTTTAAGCAATAATGTAAATAAAATACGAAAGTAATTAAAATCTTTCGTTGTTAACAATACAATGAAAATGCAGAGATATTTGCACTAGATATACAGAAAATGAAACTTTCAAGTCAAAATTTTGCAGAATTCATATTATGTTTATCAAGTGCAAGAAACTTTGCTAGTACCGAAAATTTTTTTCTTTTTTACATATAAATAAATAGACTATAGAAAAAATTAATTTACAAATAATAAAAAATTATCTACTTCCGCTGGCCCTTAAGATTAATTTACGGTAGTTATCATTAATATTGACAAAAACCTTATAAATTCAAAACTTGTTCAAGAAACATTTTGTTTTTTTAGGTTATCACTTCTGTTGCTACTATATTTTAAGAGTACGAAATGTTTCGCAAGCATCTCAGAAAACGATTTATTCCAACCAACATCGATGATAAAACTTCTGCGAATGGAAAATCATGAATTTTCCAGCAAGTAGTAATAGTAAAAACCGGTCAGACACGGGGCCCCATCCGTGCACTAAATCTCCTCGCTAGATAATTTATCAGCCTCGGTAGGTATTTTCGAGAATATATATAATAATTCAAAAAACCGATAAGCCCCAGAAGAAGTGCAGCTACGCGACATTAATTAACGCCAGCGAGTTCCGCAAAATTTATCGTTACAGTTGCTGTTTCGTTCCCACCGCGCGAGCTACTTTAATCGCCCGTGAAACCCTTTTTTTTTTTTCACTCCTCTTTTTGGGACGAAAAAAAAAGTGCTGCGAGTTTTCGGCTGATTTGTGGTTCATTATACCCGCGGCGCAGTTTTATATTTATGCTATTGGCCCCCCCGAGCACGCTTTTGTGCGGGAAACCTTTTATTTTTTATTTTTTGTAAAATTATTTTTCGGATTGTCATTTGGCTTTGAGTAATGGAGGTTGAGGTCGTTGTTGGATATTTTATTTTCAGTTTATGGTCGATTTAGTTTTGACACAGTCAAGTGGACAGATGTATAACTTATTGATGAAAATTTGTTAACAAATATTATGAGGCTGCGAATTAATAGTAATTAAAATTGTCCATGATTTGTTGCTCATAGTTCGTAAGTGGCATGACCTAACAATCCCACCTAAAGAGGTCGCTCTAAACAGAAATAATATTAATTAAAAAATTATATCTTCAATTGTGATTAGAGTACATATTCGTACTTCGTTGATAACCTAACCTAAAAATTCAACCTTAAGATAAACCTTATTAAATTTTTTAATTTCTTTAAAGTAGGCTTTCTTCTCTCACAACGTTTTTATAGTTTCACTTTCCAGGGAGACCTAACCTGAAAATTAGACATCTATAATTTCTTTTCAAGTCATTTTAAATTTTTACAGTGCATATTTCTGATTCCTTTATGACCGAACCTATAAACAACTTTATTAGATGGCAATCTTAACCAGAAATAAGGGCATGACTTTAATTTGATAAATTAATTTTTTAACTGTATTCCTTCTCACTAGACGTTTTCAATGATCTAAGTATTCGATAAAGTACTATATTTTTGTAAGGTATCCTAACCTAAAAACTTCGCCTCATTAGTTGTCGGCCCAAAACACTGGTTTGCCACATTGTCCTGTCCGAGAGCATTAATTTAACAACGCTCAACGAGTTAGCCGGACAATGCGTGAAATCCATCGGCCAATCAGGGAACAACGACCAGTGTGTCCAACGCGCTGACGGACAAAAGGCGTAATGACAGCCGCGAGAAAAGCGCGCTTGATCGACAGCTCGCGGCTTCGTAAATCACCGCTGTTCTGGTCCAGCACAATTGATAGTTATTTATCACCCTCATAATTCACTACCCACGCGTCGCCCACCTGCCGCAAGACTCAATTTTGACTGCTCTCATTCAGAATTAAAAAAAAAAAAAGCAAGTACGAGTCGATTGGAAAGAGCACAATGGTGGGAACATGTAAAACTTTGACTTTTCTTCGTTCCCGGGTCTATTTTCCATTTCCGAGAGTCGAGCAGCGCGCACGCCTCCTTTCCTCTTCCACCCAATCTCTCTCCCGACAATCGCCTCCATTTTTACCTCCCTCCGAGCAAGTTCTTGAAAAGGGAGCTTGCGAGTTTTACTTTTATTATATCTTGCAACGCGTTACTTTATAACAAGAAGAAATTCATACTTGTTCAACCAAGCTTTGAAGTATACTGTTCAACATTTTTTTGGTAGCTCGCAACAAATTTTGGAAAAAAGTGTAACGATCCAAGCAAAAAAAGCTCCATTGTAAAATTTAAACAACCACAAAGCTCTCTGCGGGCATCCAATTTTACCGGAAGTAAGAAAAGAGTACAGTGGTAAAAGCAAGGCGCGCCGCCAAGTTTTTTAAAATTCCTCTGCCATTGAAGCTCAACGGTGTGAAGTGGTGCCGCTCCCGGTAAAGACTGTTTCGGGTTCCAATATATATATATACGAATTCCCTGCTCCTTGCTCGACTGAAAAAGCCTCACAATATGGCTGCTCCGGGTTTTATATTAAGTCGCGCCTGAATGACTTTTCTCCGGGATTCAGACTCCCTGAATGCATTTTGTCCTCCTCGAGTCAGACTTTCGACGACTACGGCATTATGATTCCGCGCGCGCGCTCCTCTAATTCTTTATTCGCTGGAAAGGGGAATATAAAGCTGGAATAAAGGGAGGGAGGGAGACGCGACATCGCTCCGGTGGTAATTATTTGTCGAGTGGCAATAAATGAATCGCGCACGAAAAGACTCTCTGTATATATACACCACCGCGGGGGGATAATGAGACTGCCGCAAGTTCAAGGAGACGGCTTTCGTGGTTTGTACAATTATATAAGAGCTTGAATTATTGAAATCGTATTTTCTTACTCTTCTTCTTGCGGACTTTTTTCAACCCGAGTCGTGGTCTATTTCTATGGATCAATGGGTGAAGAGTATTGAAACCTTCTTTCCACCGAATGGTCCAGTGAATGGACTTTAGCTTCTTCCTTTTTTATTCGGGTCTGAATGGAGATGAGTTTTACTGAAAAATTGAAATTTATTTATGGAATCGTCACATCTTTCTTCCTGAAAATTAACTTTTTAGTTGGCTTTACCATGGATTTGATATTTAGGTTTTTTATATTCTGTTATACTCTAACTTTGCATTATTATGAGAATTGAATTTATGCAGATAAAAAACTTTTGCTGTGATGTGTTTAAAATCAAAATTTCATTGATTAAAGCAACTGTATGGAGTTTTTACAGTAATGTCTTTTAAAATTACAAATTATGGTCAATTAAACCTGACTTAGGTTAAGTACGTCTAAATTAATGTATACGTATTTTTTAACAATTTAACGTTTCATTTCTTACGAATTTGACTGAAAAAGTAGTGTAGTTAAAACTTTAATCAAATGTGTAAAGCAGCAACATCTTAAGGTTTAATTTTTAGGTTATGTTAGCTGCGAAGCATGTTCAACAGCATTCAGCATTGTCATAAAAACCATGTATTAAGCCTTTTTTATCATATTGATCTGTATTTTTTATATCAACTCAAAACCTATTACGTTCAATAATAAATCAATGAAAATTATACAGATATTATACTCTTTTGAAATTATCATAACAAAAAGAAATAAAAAATAACTTAGCATGTTTTAACTTCCAATGATTTTATGCAACTTTTCTTGATAAAATGGGATTTAAACTTTTTATGCTATCTTACCTCATAATCTTTCATCAAGTATTCCACATTTAAAAAAAAAAAATTAAATTTTTCTGACTGCAAGCACAACTAAGATTAAAAAAAAATTACGAATCCTATCTAACCTAACCTCAAAGTCAAAAAGCCTAAGCAGCACCATGATCAAAGGGTACACGTAGGGGGTATAATCACCTGTTTACTAAAAATATGAAAGGTAAATACGTAAAAGCACCCGCCGAAAATTCAGCTCGCTCGTGCTCAGCGATCCTTTAAAAAAGGCTCACTTCTAGTGGCACGTGCCAATTTTCCAAGGGCGCCCATTTAGCCGAGCTGAAAAATATGTAAATCTTGAGCTATTTATATAGCCATGCGTCAAGCCTTCTTCGCGCTCGAAGAAAACGTTTCAACCGCGTTATAAATGCACCGAGCGCTCAGCGCATTAAAATGACAATCCGAGGCTGGGGTTGGGTATAATTGAAGAGACGATTTTCTGGTTGTAATGCCGGCCCACTTCTCGAGTGGGCGCATCGATCAAGACAATAACTTTGCAGGAAAGAACGCCTAAATGTGAGAGGCTTTAGATAAGTCACCAAAAAATTAGTCGTAAAACACTATTTTTTAAGAACTATAAGTCTAAGATAATTAAGATCTATTGCCCCAGTAATGTTTGAAAGGGTTTTAGAAAATCATAATATTACTGATTTTTATTCTGGAGTGCAAAAAATACATTAAGCCTTTTTCCCAAATGTAAACGAAAAAATATTATATTTTAAATAAGTAGATTATAGTCATACTTAATATTTAATATGTTACATACATTGTATGGTATACCTTATATATTGATATGTATGAAAAATATATAACAGTATCAAATATATAATTTCTTTCTTTTCTCATGTTATACACTGCAGTAAAATTTAAATTGTTTAATTTCAGATTTATATAATTTACATACAATTATGTCATATATATAACATTACACACAATATATCAAACATAACCTATACTTCATACTTAATACATATTGAAGTGATTTCTGATTTCCCATATTGTATATATCTCTATCAATGAATTTGAATGTAAATAATACAGTTAATACCTATAAAAAATACCCTTGACTAAGAAAATGTAATTAAAATTAATCGATCAACAATATCTAACATAACCTATACTTCATATTTAATAAATATTGAAGTGATATTCGTATGGTACATATCTTTACAAATGGTTTGAAATGTAATTTATACAGGTGCATAACCTATAAAAAGTACCCTCGACTAAGAAAATGTAATTAAAATTAAACGATCAAACCATTCAAAAAAGGTGAAATACTCCGAACTATCCCTTCACAAAAAAAAGCAAAAGAAAAGAAAGAAAAAAAAAGAAATACGGCGTACAAGGAGCGACCGATCGAATCTGCATGCCAAAGCCATTTCCTATCGGCCCCCGCCTGC
Source organism: Encarsia formosa (assembly GCA_038277355.1). Taxonomy (NCBI): domain Eukaryota; kingdom Metazoa; phylum Arthropoda; class Insecta; order Hymenoptera; family Aphelinidae; genus Encarsia; species Encarsia formosa. The sequence goes on from CM076184.1 coordinate 129,711,545, forward strand.
CGGACTCTATTTACAATACGTCACCGTACCTCCTTCTTCTACTATTTCTTTTTCCTATTATTCCCCCTTCCTCTTTCTTTCCTTTTTTTTTCGTAAACACCGAATCCCCTGCGTGTATCGACCCGTTTTTAATATATTTTCTTCCCTCGCGAGGTGTCGATGATCATTTTATGGATCATTTGTTCGACTCGCTCGATCATCGGGGAGTCACGCTTTGATGCACGGTATTTTTACGGATGTTTAGGAGCTTTATGATTTTAATATTACATTATACTAAACGATTTCTTAGTGTGACCTAACCTGAAAATCATAGCTTTGAATTCGAAAGAGAAATTTTTTTACATACATGTCTGAAAAGGTTCAGATCGTAGTAAGTAGATCAAAGATAAAAATTATACCAGGGATAAATTTTGAAAATTTAATCTTACGTGATATTCGCAGGATAGTACATAATATAATACGCAGATCAATCTTCAACATCATCAAAGTAGAAATTAATCCCCATGAAAAATCGCTCATTCAACCTGTGTCGTCTTTAAAATGTGTGGCACGCGCGCTTTTCTTCGGTTTTACACACCCCATTTGGCGTTTTGAATAACAAAAATCCATCAAACGTATTTTATACTTTTTTCTTCTTCTTTCCCATTCATTATTATACTTCATACACACTGCAGACTTCCCGCCGATTTCTCCGGCTAAGAGACTTAAACGCGGCGGCGCGGGGGTGAATTTTCATACAAAAGTATAAAAACCCTCACACGTGTGTTTCCTTTATATCCGCGATGACAGCACCCACGCGGAGAGAATCAAACTTTCAGAGGGCGAAGGGAAGAGAAAAAATACGTCAAAGAATGAAAAGGGAGAATATGCAAAGCGTTGTGAAGAAAATGTATTGACGAACAAGTGCGTGGGTTCAAGTTGGTAAACGTAAATAAATAAAATTTGTCTCGAAATGGAGTATAAGCATGTTTTTGACACTGCAGAGTCCAAAGATAAATCTTAAAGCTCTGTTTTCATGAAAACATGCAATATCAAAAAAACAAATAACAATGTGAAATCTAAAATGTAGTAAATCTAATCTGAAGGTCCAAGTACATTTAAGGTGGCTTGTAAGTATTTTAAAAAAACACTAATAAGTTTCGAAAAAAATCAGGTAGATTCTTTGAAGTGAGACCAACAACTTTCCTAGAGGACACTAGGAAGGTCATCGGACTTATTTTCGAGAAAAAAATCATTAAAAATTTTTTTTTTTAACATGGACTCTTATGGGAAAAAACATTTAAAAATTCCCCAAATTGTCTAAATACACTAGTTTGCTACGAGTCAGGTATCATTTTAAAGGTAAAAAGTTAAAGATCATTTTAAAATTATAACAATATGGGGTTATCGGACTAATTTTTAAGAAAAATAAAAAATTGCGGTACATAACCTCTAAAACATGAAATTTTTCACCGTTTTTTATGTTTTTTATCTCAAGTTTTGTTTTAAAATGAATTATAACGATCATAATAAATAGTAATAATCATTAAAAATAGGAAAAATTGCTTTTTTTTCTTGTTTAAAATTTTTGTAAACTTATGCACCCGCAAGGGCCCCTGCTAGATACGGGGCAGCACTTACAAGCCACCTTAAAGTGACCTCTAAAGCTCCATTTTCATGAATCTAAGGTTGTAAACTAAAGCACCATTTTCATGAAATCATTCAATTTGATTAGTAAATAAAAAAAAAAATATTTTTGACACGAACTTTGAAGTACCGTTTCCATGCATACTCTTAATTCATTAAAATTAAGCTTAATTTTAGGTGTTTAGCTTATTTACGTAAACATAAAGCACCGTTTTCATGAAATTACATAAGAATCACTGCTACCGCGTCCAAAGGGTATTAACTCGGTTAACTCGTCTCGACCCCTGGTGGACGAGCCGAGGGAAAACAAGAGAAAGAAAGTAGACGAGTCGCGAATAATTAATGGCCTCCCTCCTACCAAGCCATCTAACAAAAAAGAAGAAGAATAAGTTGAGGAGAAATCGATCGACTCTGGGTTCTCTACGTACTCGTGTTTTTTCCGTCGCGTCACGTCCTTCCGTTTCGATCAGCGCACGCATGACGTTGTAGATTCGCCTGGAATAGTTGACTTATAGTGCCAGCCCTTCTTTGTTTTTTTTTTTAGGTTTCCAGAGAAAATTATTATCCCTAGAAAAAAAAATAAAGTTGTAATGAGTAAACACAGTTTTAAATCATTGATGAGGCACGTTTCTATGAAGCGATTTGCATTAAACTATTCGCGGTACGGTTACATCAATCTACTCGTAATGGGATTTCGGCTTGAACCTTCGGTCAACCGGTCGAGTCTTCTTAATATTCCAAAAAAGGGCTTCTTCTTTTGGAGGCTTCTTCCCCCTTGGCGTATCAATTCGCATTTTCTGTTCCTCCATTCTAATTCACGGGCGTCGCGGCGAGCTGCTTTATGTTATTACCCGGGGCTCAGAGGCGCGAGGCCGTTCTGACCTTTGTACGATTTAGCATGGAGAGGACATAAATCTCGTCTTACCTTCTTCTTCTTCTTCTTCCCTTCTTTTCTTTGGACGAGTAAGGATTAGACCGCGCGGGTATCGTTTTTTTTTTACGCTTTCTTCGACCGGGCCCCCCTCTTTTATCATCTTCTCGGCTTATTTGGGAGATGTTGATATATCGAGTCCAATATTGTGAATATTCAGGTCTGGACACTTTTTAATTGTTTATTTTAATTAGGAACTTTTTTTTTGTTGATGCTTGAGACCCGTTGATTTTTTGATTTACGTGTATGTATGTATTTATTTATTAAATGAGGCCATGAGGTAGAACCCCTTGATGGCCTTTTGAGCAAAATACAGAGTATAAATAGAATAATTGTGATACAATAGCAGTGAACGAGCGTGGATGATTTTGATTTTGAATAGTGCACTTTCTTGAATTCTTGAAATTTGTGTGACTTTTTGGATGACTGAAAAATAATTGCTTCATAATGTGAAAAATTTGTTAACTGGAACATCATTCCAAACAGACACTTGAATTTGTTTGAGAAAATTGAAATCAGATACTTACAATTTAGAATTTTTTTTTTTTTTTAGGTTGATGAAAAAAATTATGAAAAGTTATTTTCAACTCACGGCGCAGAAAGTTCAAACTTTCTGATTTGTCCCAAACAGGGAGTTTGAACTTTTCTTGCCTCCTGTTGAAATAGTATATTACAGTCCTGAGGGAGTCAAAAATGAGTTAGCCTTTAGCAAACCCAAATTGATGTCCGAGCCGAAGGCGAGGTCATCAAAGGTTTGCTAAAGGTTAGCTCATTTTTGCACTCCCAAGGGCTGTATACTATTTTTCACGCTAGTAGTCCGAAAGTACAATATTCGCTTCCGGTACGAGCCCGAAAATTGTACTTTCGGGCTACTAGCGTGAAAAATATATTACATACGAGGAAGTGCAAACTCGCCTTCGGCTCGGGCATCAATTTCGGTTTGCTAAGGGCTAACTAATTTTTGACTCCCTCAGGTATGTAAAATACTATATCATTTTAACGAAGTGTTTAATAGGCTTGTAATTAAACAATGAGCTACGCCAATGAAAGCTCAAAATAATCTGGGTAAAAATTTAATATTCCAAAAATTCGAGTTTTTAGATATGATATATAACTGTATATTTAAAAGTTACCAGCTGATTCAAACTACAGAAAATGAAAATTATATTATCTTAATACTTTCCATCCCAAAAGCTACTAAAAAATTGACTATTTCAAAAGTATCAAAGTCCAGTCGTTTGATTCAAAGCCAGCTTCGTCATATCAAAACTGCCAAACCATCACCCTGTCCCAAGTGTCCTCATAGGTGGTTCTCCCAGCTGAAAAAAGATGCAACCTGCCGGGAACAAGCAACCTCCCCGCGGGTAAGAATATTTCGCATCAACAAAGCGATCGGCTTTAAAGCCGGGATGTCTCCGCGCGGTCGTCCATGGCAACGAGTGCAAACCCCCACCCACCCCCGCTGGCTGCAGTACAACAACGTAACGAGTCGTCGTTAGCGGTACTAGTCGGATGTCTTCACGCGTTCCCGAGCACACCTGCTGGGAGACAGCCAGGGCCTATTTCGAAACTTCCGGGATTGTTAAATCCGGAGATACTTTTTTTTTGATTAGGCGAATCGCGCAAACAACGAGCTTGATACACTGCAACGAAGTCAGGTAGGGGATTGGACACTGTTTGTGCAGTGGAGCGGTATCGATTCCGGGGCTTTGATTATCCCAAAGTGGATACGTGACCGCGCGTAATGTCCGAAAGGCGATGAATTTCAATGTGATTGAGGTCCGCTGTTGACCGGGCTGAATGTAGTATAGCTTTATCTTATAAATAGTTTATTACTTAACTAGGCAGCTGAAATGGGAAATGTCTCATATCGCATGAAATTTTCAATTAACAGATTTGTGATCTGAGGCAGGGAAGTAACGCTTCCCGGCCGGAGTGCGGAAAATATATTTTCAATTATCTAGTTACTTAGAATAAGGTCTACGATAGATTATAGCATACACGCAAAGCAAGTCGCTATGTAGTTCTTCACCAAGAATATACTATCACGTGTATGAACATTGAACTTGCACCAAAAATGATAAATTGATGAATTTTACAACTGAAATGTGATATTTTTTAACACTGTTATTATGAGTATTGAATATTAGTATCATTTGTGCATCACAACATACAATTGGTTTACAATATTATTAATTACTTCCTTGTGCTATCAATTATCACAATAAACAAAATATTTTTTTAAATGCAATTCAAATTCTAGAGACATTCTAATGGTTTAAACTTAGTAGTGAAATACTTATCATAGTATCAACCCTTTGCAACACTATCTAAATTTATAAACAAAAAAATTCTCAAACTATCACACTCAGAGAAAGATTTGATTGGACCAATTAAATATTCTTTGTTCCCTGAATAGTCTAAACATTGTAGCAGTTAGAATACGTATGGTAAGGATAATAATACATATCGTTGCGACTAGCAAAGCAAATATTCAAAAATCTAAGCTAACCTAGCTGTTTTTTAAAATCTCAATTGAAGTCATTATTTCTTACATATTGTGATTTTTATAATCATTTGTATATTTTTTAAGATTAAAACTTTTAATTAAATACATTAATTATACCAAAATCACAAAAAAGATATTTTTTAAAATTAAGTTGTGCTATACCAGTGTAACTAGAAACATGTTAACCCTTAATACGCATTTAGTCAGCACTACCATGATATTGTTACTGCTACAATGTGCATCATTGTCTCTATATCAACTATGGCATCTTAGATGTTACAATATACTGTTGACCCAATCAAACCTTTCTCTGAATGCAGTTTAACGCATCTCAGAACATGTACAATGACTAAAACTAGTGTAAACAAAACACATATGTAGAAGGCATTACCGTCTTTACACTCTCAACAATGTGTAACGAAAGACCTGACGAATGAAAAAAAAGAGAATCCCAGAAGTCCGAGTGGGGAGGGTAAAAAGAAAAATGATGAAAAATTTTTTAAACGACCGAGCAATAAAACCGTTCCCTTTTTATCAGCACAAAGTAACTGCTGGTGTGAACACGCCCGAGGGAGAAGCAGCATGTAGAGAAAAGAGTCGAGCGGGAGGTAAAATAAAAAAAAAAAAAAAGAGAGAAAATTTCTGGACGTGCATCAAAGGTACAAAGGGTGGAGACAATGGGAAGCGCCGCCCCCGAGATACTGAAACAATGGTGGACGAACAATGGATCTCTTCTCTCTCAGCTCCCGGCTCGCGCCGCGAATTTGAACTCGCGCCGTTATCAAACGAGCCCGGTAAAAACTCTCTCTCTCTCTCATTGTTTCAGAATTTTCGAATTACTTTAGACCGAAATATTAAACTTGACTGCGGAGAGAGTGAGCACTCAAAATTTAGCATAACAGTGGACCACAAAAGGGCCATTCAAGGTTATGTTTAGGGCCCGAAAGTTACCCTGTATCTTTCGTAACGCGACCGGCCGCCTTGTTTAAAATAAGCCTTGTGTATCAGAAAAAGAATAATAATAAGGCTGAGAAGAAGAAGAAGCTGCAGCTACCGTGCAAAAATATTCTTCTGTTAACGCCAGGAGTGAAAGAAATAAGTCCAAGGATTAGGGAGTTAACGAGGTGTGTCTGCGAGGAATGAATGAAACCACCGCGGCGTCTTTTTTTAATTTTTCTAAGGACGATGTCCAGTCGCAGGGGTCGAGGAGACGAAGGGATATTAATAAAAGAACCCGTGCGATGACCTCGGACAGTCCGTGCAGGATGTTTCAGTTTCTTGGGCATCGGTTAAATAAACTCTGAATGGTGAAATAAGTTCAGTTTATCTTGAGCTAGAGACGGACGAGCAGGAAACAGACACTGTGTAAGAAATCTAAAAATTTGGGAAACATTAGTATTTAAGAAGGATACAGATAAATTTATAGAGGTTGGGGGTTGACTTTTTTTTAAATTATTAAGTACTTTTCATCGTTTTAACCCGCAGTCTTATGAAATAGCTCATATTTTAGAAAAATTTTGTGTAAAGACATGTGATTAGGTAACCGGAATATCATCAGTATATTTAGAATGCGCAAACATAATGTAGATAATCATCTAATTATCCATTCAGTTTCTATAAGTAAACTTATCAACGTGTTTTGGGTGAATTGTAAGTCAAAATGAGATGACTCAAAGTGAAGTGTAATTAACTAAAATGATTGGAAAAAATATCTAATATTTTTATTAGAAACAAATAACCTAAACTTGAAAGTTGGGATTATAATGCAATTTATATTTTACTTGTAAAAAAAACCTCTCCCGGATACAGTGTTTTGATAATATCATTAAATATATTTGAAAATTTTTTGTTCAAACATTAAAAAATATTTTTAAGACAAAGTTTTTATTACAAATAAGAAACATAACCTAAAAATATAATTTTCAAGCTTTAAAGTAATTATTTCCTAACAAAATAAGTAGAACATTAGTAAATCGAATTAAAAAAATATAATTAAATATACTAAAAAAGCAGTATTATTACTGAAAACAAAAATCTAACCTCAAAATATGCGCTAATTGGATTTCAAAGAATTAATGTTTAGCTTTATAAAAAAAAAAAAAAAAAAAAAAAAAAAAAAAAAAAAAAAAAAACACTGTTTCAGATACAGAGTATTAGTAATTTGAATTTTAAATAGTATAGTAAAAGTCATAAATTTAAAAATTACTTCTAGGTGTGAAAATTTTATCTAACCTCAAAAACCTTATTTTTGTTTGATTGAACCAAACAACAGCTATTCATATAAAAAAACAAACCTGCAGTAAGACTTCAATTTTTCAGCTCAAACGCAGAGATTCTTCTTCGCAACCCATTTAATCCTCTCAAAAAATCCTCAATAGATACAATTTTTTGTTTAAATTTAGGTGAATGGTCGTACCAGGATTTTGTCAAATTATTGTTCGAAAATATAATACCTCTGAAACAAAAGGTCCCGAGTGAAGGAAACGGGAACACAATGGACAAAATCGAACGGCGTATTGAGTTTATCGTCGGGAATAAAAAAAAAAAAAAAAAAAAAAAAAAACCTGAAAGCCGAGAGAGAGAGAGAATCCCCCCGTCGTTACTCCGAGCTTTTCCCATTTTCCCATTATTTCGGGAATTTGTTTCTCGGTATTATGCGGATTGACGCTGTTTATCAATAACAGTCGGGCCTGCTGCACGGCTCGATCGACCGTGTCGCGGTAGCGCATTGTTCGTACGCTGATTACTCTTTGTCGGACCCCCGAGCCTTCCATTATCCTCCTCCCTTTCATGAAAATTTTACAAAAATGATCGGGAGGAAATAAAAAAAAAAAATCCGACGCGAAAATAACCGAGAGGATTTATTTAATGTTCCTCGCATTGTGAGTTTCACCCCCTGCGGGTTTTGTTGAAAATTTAAAGCTTGCTTTTACAACGTTGTTAAACGATTGGATGAAAAACACTCTCGAAGTATACATGCGATTTCCGATTTATCAATTTTTATATATTTTTGATTTTTGGTTTTATCATTATTATCTTTAGTTTGTAACATTTTTTACCTTACTTATGTTTCCTTACTATTATAAATTAATCGTCATCATAATCATGGAGCTATAAGTTTAAACACGTATAAAATATATATATATCGTTCTACATGGCAAAAACTACTTAATAGTCATTATTACCTACTTCGTATAAGAAAGCACTAGTGTTGGTTTACTAAAATATATAGAAACACTTCAAAACAAAGCCGCACTAAACCCTGTTTGCAGTCAAGAGAACATTTCTACGGTCCCAGCGAAGAACAACCATAGCTCAAAGTCTGCCACGAATAAAGTTACAATGAGGTAACTTTCAATGACTAAAATGTCTCTAAATCACTTTTTTCATGATTTTAACTTTCGTTGATTAGGAGAAAGTGACCTTTGCTAACAGTCCGTAGATACACGAGGGCGAAAAAATTTTCGTCGACACACCAGCCGCGAATAAAAAGCCTCTTGGGATGTTTTTTAAACTGAAAACTTAGAGTAATTTTATTCGTGGCTGGTGTATTGAAAATTTTTTTTTTGTTATAATTTATCAATTGATAAGTAGCAAAGGTTATTTTCACATTTTTTGCAGCAGGCTAAAATAATAAATAAAGTCTTTAAGAGACATTTCAATATAAGTACCTCCGATGTTACTTTATTCGTGGCAGATTTTGGGCTAAGGTTTTTCTTCGCTGAGACCATCTATTTAATTAGACAGTACTCCTTAATATTTTTTACGTATATAATCTTTGTATTAAGTTAATAATCTTTGTCGGGCAAAGGACCGTACAGTTTTGTAGTTCTGAATACGTTATGGCTTTTGAGCTTCGAAACGACGCCTCGAAAATAATCTCCCGACTATGGATTGTAAAAGAAGCAAGCAAGCAAGCAAGAAAAAAAAAAAAAAAAAAAAAAAAAAACCAATCTCCATTGATTCCCGAAGCGAATCGATACAAAGAACTCCTCCTCGCACAGTAGCACTCTCATCTCTTATCTCAAAACGCAACTCTGCAACTCAAAAGTTACAAACCCGACACGACGACCTTTATTTTCTTCCTCTCTTATTCCTCCTCCTCCTCCTCCCGCGCGCGCGCTCTCAAAAGGAGTAGCGCGAGTGTGTAGCGGACTCGGAGAAATAATTTAAAAGCTGAATTGAATCTTTTTTTTTTTTTTTTTCTTCTTCTTTGCTTGCTGCTTGCCGGGGGGTGGGGGCGATCGGGAGGCGGACGACAATGGACGGCGATGTATCAAGGAAAGTCAAGGGACCAAGCATTGTATCGGCGGCGGTCTTTTCTCCTCTCTCTTTCTATTTTACGTCCGATTTGTGACTCTTTCTTCCCTGGCCTTCGTCTTTTTCTGCCGCGCGTTTCCCTCCCTACCTTTTTTTTTTTTTCGCGCATGCCTTCGGTGTTTATTCTGCTTCTTGTTTCTCCGGTACGCCCGCCCCACCTTGGATTGAAATATGTTTTTCCTGGTGCGACACCGGAATTTTTTCAGCTCGGGTTTAGGAAAGAGTAGTTTTAAGAAATGGGTCAATGCGGTGACTGTAATGATGAGAATAAAACCAAAATTTCAACCAGTTTAAAGATTCACCACTAGGTGGCTACTAAACTGCTCATTTCTTCCATAAGCGGGTAAAATATAAGTATCGTTATAAAAAAAATTAAGTTTGAGGAAATGGGTTCAGAAGAATAAGACGTTATGTGTATAGTGATTGTAATGAAGAGGGTAAAAGAAAATTTATGTTTAGTTTGAAGATTCACCACTAGGTGGCTACCAAACTGCTTTTTTTTGCATAAGTGGATAAAATTTGAGTTACGTTAAAAAAACAAATTTATAATATGGTTTGGCAACGATTGTCTGAATTCAATCATTATAACAATGGATCTTTAGTTTTGAATAACTAATCAACTTTTATGTTTAGTTTGAGTATTCGCCACTAGGAGGCTGCTAGACTGGTTATTTCTAATCATTACTTACGTCTGTTGATTTTTGCAACTTACCGATCAAAAAATTGACTTAATTGCATGGTCACTCTAATCTCAATAAAAATTATTTGTCGCTTAACCAAGAAGTAGTTTTTAAATTACAAATGTTTATGATTAGTTTGAACGATGACCACTAGATGGCTTATCTCAATGGAAGATAGTTCTCAGACCAAAAAATAGTTTTTAAACAAGAAATTTTCTGCAAGTGATCAAGAATTTAAAAAGTATATAATCAATTAAAGCAAAATATCATCAGAGTGAAAGTTTCATTCGTAAATTACAACACAGTCTTTAAAAAAAAGGGGTCTCGTTACGAACCCTCCATTTACTCGTAAACAACAAATCGTAACTCTGGGCTCGTCTAATTCTCGCAAACAAGAGATTCTCGCAAATAAAGAATGAGAATCCCCCGCTGCAAGCCCATTCATCGGGGCGTTTTATATCACGAATTTGATGTTACGCGAGCTGTTGAATGCACACATCGAGGGGCGCGCATATTGTTTCCAGACAATATTGCCACCCTCGCTGCCGCCCGCGAGCGCTCTTCAAGCTCGCTAAGCGACCGAGGGATGTGATTATAAGTGCTAGCTACGGCGCGAACTAAGTGTGTGCAAATATGAGGGAGCGTGTCTTCTTCGTTTGCATTTGTAATCGTTGCTTTTCGTGGTGAGAAAATAAACTTAATGATTACGACGAGAACCACACTGCGAGCTTTTATTTCGTTTCAACGAGTCTGTTTCTGATATGTTTGAACAGCTTCGCACTTTTTCGAATTGTAACTAGCATGGGCCATCGATACTTATCAAAAATAATCGTATGAGAACATTTTGTGCAAACAAAATATTTGTCCACTTGTGAGTACTATTTTTTTGGTAGCCATCTACCGACGAATGTTGTAACTAATCATAAGAATTCATCATGGAATCTAAAATTCATAATCGTACAATGAATATTTCGAAATTGACAATTTTTTTAATAATCGTAGTTGATAAAGCTCTATTGTTTAACATCTAAAAATACTAATTGTCATCATAGAATAAAATATTTTAAGAACGAGGCCAAAGTTTTTCATAGCCGTCTCGAGTGAATCGATACAATCGGCAAACTTCAAATTACTTAAAAACTTAATTTATTTAGATAATTCTTTAAATTTTTTTTACATTTCCTTAGTAACTAAAGAAGCTAAATTATTATCGCTTACAAGAATGAATAGTTTGATAGCCACCTTGTGGTGAATATTCAAACTAATGGTTACAAACAATTATTGTATAAATAAATTATTATAAATACAACTACCAAACTGTTAATTAATAAATATCCTTATTCTCTCAACTCTGCTTAATACTTTAGAAATTTATTAATTAGTTCAGAAACATGAAAGAAATTATGAGATGCGCATTTTCCATGATTGCGATTGATGCTCAAATATCTATTTTTAATTTTGCTCAAGAACTCAAAAACTTTTTTTTATACATCATCGAAACAAAGATTTTGTTTTTAATTATCAATGTCGTTATCATTCCGGTCTGGGAGAATAGGGAGGATCTTTTCAAATTAATAGAGAATCCAAATGGCAAAGGAGAGAATTATTATGGAAAGTGACAGAAAATAACTGAAGCATGAAAAAAAAAGGGAAAAAAAACAAGGAGCTAAAGGCCGGAATAATAAAGCGCACTTACAAAAGAACGCATAAATATCGCACCCAGCAGCCGAGGAGAGCGAGATGATATATATATATATATACATACGTACGTACGTTAGTATAAAATAATTTCGAAATGAGGGGTGGTAACGAGAGAGTACACGGGGGGGATGACGACGAAAACAGCCCCCGCAGCAGCCTCGTTATTTTAATCATCCACCCCCACTCGGGAGTTTTGTACCCGCAACACCAGCCGCCAGAGAATAAGAAGAGGCTCATTCGCCCTAAAACGCGTTGAGCGCTAAATCCGGGGAGATTTAAATGGCGTTTTTCGGAATTTAATCATATAATTCCTCGAAAATATTCGTACTTACAACCATATTAAAATGTCTTTAATCTTAATTGTTTTTTTACATTTCTCTATGTTAATTTTGGTGTGTTATTGAGATTTTTGAAAACTTCAAGGGATAATTTTTTATTAAGGGCCAGTCAACAATTCTTTAAAAAATCTGTAAGGCCTGGTTGTCAATTGTATTAGTTAAAAGGGTTATTGATACAGTGACAGTAATTAGAAATCTGGAATTTATTTTCATAGTTTAACACATAGCAAGTACTTTTCAAATGTAGTTTTGACGTTTTGTTTTACTTTGTGCATTTAAGGTAACTTTTTCTTAAAATCATACCAAAGCAGTTACTTTTGAAAGGGTCTAGTGAAAAAACGATATTGTAAATCGGTTCAATTTCTCGTGAGTGTATTTATGAAGGTACAAACTAATCATTCTCAAAATTTCAGAATTTTTTCGAATAACCAATATTTAGGGGATCATTTTTGTCCAGTCGGTAACACAGATTTCTTCTTCATCCAGGTAACTGACCCCCTTAAACAATCCAACCCTTATTTTCACCTCAAACATCGTAAAATTTCTTTCTCAATTAAAGAAAGTAGGAACACTATACCATAGGCCTCCAATCAGACCTCCCAGCGAAAGAAATATCAGCGAAGAAAAATCCTCGCTCATGCGTCAATATGAAAGCTCAAAAAAAAAAAAAAGACAATGGCTCGCCGCACGGGTAAATCGAACACCCTCCTTTCAATTTAATTGAAAAACTACCTTCGTTAAAAGCAGCTCCCTCAAAAAATCATCGAAGCGATCAATTAACGAATGATCCATTCGCGCGATCCGCCCGGGTTTCCTTACACGCCCGGGCGGCTGAGCTTCATTAACAGCCCTCCGATAATCGGCTGCCAGTCAGTGGCTCCTTCGAGGGAGAGAGAGAAAGCCATTGTTGGCTCGATGGGAGCAACGCACCCCGCTTCTTCTTCGTCTTCTTCTTCAAGTTTGATTGCGAATATTGGCGGATGACGGATCGTTTGGCATAATACGAAAGGAAGGGGGGAGGGGAGGGGCCCCACCCCCCACCCGCTCTTTTTTTTCATGGGAAAACAATGGGGAATATTGGTTTTGAGAGAACCCCGGGGGAGGGCTCGATTGTTCGGGATCGGGGGATTGGATAATGGTAGGCTTTTTTTTCGTTTGTTTTTGTTTGTTTTCTTTTTTTTCGCAAATTTTAATTAAGTGCCCCGGGAATTGAGCTTTTGATAGAAACTCGAAGACGTTTTGAAATTTGAATAATTAACGGAGTTTGGAAAAAACTGATTTCTTGGGATTCTTTCGAATAAACACTTTTTTGTTCCCTTCGTTTTATCGTGGTGTTACCCGAGAATAAAGTGCACAGGGCTCTTTACGTAATAATATTCTCACCACTGACGACAAGTGCATACACACTCAGCCAAATAGAACCTCACACTTGTAAAGTGAGTTCTTTCATTAGAAAACCACAGGGGGCGGTAAAGCATATAATCAAGATAAGATCACTGTATCCAAACAACGTTCCTGTGGAAGATAATTTTTTATAAAAAAATTCAAATGTAAAATTTGGCTTGGAAACAAAGACAAACAGATTGGTCAGATTACTGGCAAAACAATTTTGTTTATGTAAATCTTTTGCCCTTCTTTTGAATGGTTAATATAAACCTAACCTAGAAACTTTAAGAAAAGTGTATTGACCTTAAAGATCGTCTGATTTGGTTGGAAAATCCTATTACTAGTAAACCTGTATAATTTTTTGATAAAGCTCCATTTTATACTGTATAAATAAGGAAGTCGAATATAATCAAACGCAAGACTCACCTAACCTAAAAACCATCGGCAAAGACTTAATCAAATTAGAAGATCCGAGACAATGCACCAAGCCGATGATTACAGTCTCAAAAGAGTTGTATCTCGACGAAATCCCGGGAAAAGGAAGCTCCGGTTGGTTTCCTCTAGCGCGTGTAGTCTCCATTATGACATTATGTCGGGCGCATTGTCGCCAACGGTTGACTGGGGAGTGAGGTGGTTGAACGTTGTTGGCTACATTGTTCCCATTGAACCGGGGCCGGGTACCTGCCTCCGCTACTATCGGGGGGAGGGCGGGGGTGGTCTGATAGGGACATTAGCGACGAAACTGTTCATTCATCCCTGCAAAGCTCTGTTTCTATGTTTCCGGGGAGAGCTCTTTTGTTATTATAATCCGAGTCCTGTAAACTCGGAGGAAATTTCGTTGGGTGTTAAACCAATTTTCACAGTTTTACGGTGCCTGATCTAACCCGCCACTGCTAAAGTTTGTAGGTCGGTTAAGAGTTACAATTTTTTTTTTCTTAATGATTTGTATTTTGCTTTGTTGGATCAATATTTTAAAGTATTGAAAAATGTAACTTTCTGACGTATCTAGGGATTGTTCATTGTTGTTATCATTATGTTTCAAGTCCTAAGGCTTCTAATAGCAAGCAGTATGTCTATTTTGTCTCAACTGGGACTCATTTTTTATAGTGCCCAATGAGATGGTTAAAATTTGGATTTATCATGTCGATATGTCATTGAAATTATTCTTTTATCATATTCTAGCATGAAAAGAGGTACTCAATCTGTTAATCACGTCTAAACTGAAAAAAAAGTAGAGACAACCAAATTATGAAGTAGTGACTACTAAAATCTAATAGTAAGTAAGTATCAGCTTGCACTGTGAGGTTTGGTCTTTACAACTGAAGACTACTTTTTGGCAAGCGCTAAGACATTCTCTTCCCAATAAAATCAATCTCCTTCCCTTACAAAATACTTCGAGCACCTGCACCCAAGAAGTTAATCGTCACTTATAAATCATGCAAACCTTCGGCGTCATCTTTCAGTCTCTCCCTCCCTCCCGAAAAGAAGGAGGGTGGAAAAAAGTAGGAGGACGCCCCGCGCCCCGGCCATTGTCGATACGGCGAACGGAGACAGTAAACAGGCATTGTGAGCCTCGGAGGGGGGAGGCCATTGTCGAGCCAAAGCGCCAGACAGCCGCCCTCCCGGAACTCTGCGCGTGCGTACTACCTCAGCGAGCTTTTTTTTCTTCCTATAGCTGGAAGATTACCGAAGTTTTTTTGTCGATTGTTGGACTTCGTTTGGGTCAATCGTACCTGATACGAGTATTCGAGGGTACGAGTTGAGTAACTGATGGGCCAGGGAGACTCGGATTTTAATATGCACGTGCGGAGATGCACTTGTATTTTATTTATTAAAAAAAAAAAAGTAAATTGGATGTAGATTAACTGATCTAAGGTGCACTGGATGAGTCGAGGGGCTACGCACTCCAGAATCACAAAAAGAATCAGTTGAGAATCAGACATAAAAATCAATATAATCAATAAAATATCGATTTCATATCAAGTAAAAATCTTCGAAAAATAATATTTTTAACAAAATATTAATTGAAATTGGATCCAAGGCTCTAAACACTTTAAATTTGCAAAAAGAATCACGAAAGAATCACAAAAGAGTCAAAAGAATCATCAGTGATTCTGGAGTGCATAGCCCCTCGAGATGAGTATACAATGTATTAAAGAAAATTTTCCAAATAAATATATGGAAACATGTATGAAAAATAGGAGGCTAAAAAATTTTTTTTGAGTTTATTGTATGCTTATCTAGTGCACCTTAGCTCAGTTTGGCCGAATTCAATTTACTTTTTTTTTAATAAGTGAAATACGATAAAAGCTCTGGTAACTTATAATCTGATTTTCCGTGGCCGTTAAATGCACTTTTGTACTTATGTTGAAGTTAATTCGATAATTTGACCGAAAAAAAACCAGCTCTATTTATTTTAAAGCTTTTTACATGAAATACAACTGATTTATAGTTTTTTCTTATTTTAGTAAACTGATAGCAGTGGCAATATATGTAAATATATTAATGTACCTAGACACAACCTTAATCTATTTTTTTCAATTTTTTTATTGTATAGATTTATTTTTTGTGTCAAATTTTAAGTTTATATTTATATTGATTGAGATAACATGCAATAAATTTTACATCGAGTGAAACTGCTTTGCTTGAGTGATTAATTGAAGGATTAATAAAATACCACATTCAAATTATTTATAATTTTTTTTGTAAAAACTATAATGTAGATCCCCAACTGTAAATTTTAGAATAGTTGAGATGAAATCGGTCATGTCTGTACCCTTTGTAATGACTCAAAGTTCGTAAACAACAATAAACAAACAAGAAAAATATAATTCAGTCCAAATTTTAAAATTTAAAATAAAAATGCAAAAAAGGTAGAGTAAACAAGAGTTAAAATAAAGATAAATGGACCGTAACCGTAAGTCGGAAGCACATCTCGAGATATTAAATAAGTCACTCGCTTACCGCTTTTCAATATTGCCCTATTATCCAATTTTTATGGCCGAATTGTGTCTGCCTACGTGTCCATTATCGGTGACGCATAGCCGTACGGTTGGCATCCCCCGAGACTTCATCGGACACTTAACTCGTACCCGCACCGCTACATTTTGGCCGACTCTGAAAAATTCTCATATCTATCTGTTTTCTCTTTTTTTTTTTTTTTTTTTTTTTATCGATACTTTACTGCCTGTATCGAGTCCTTCTTGTGGCCTCATTTTTTATGGTACTTTTGGGGCAATTAATTGGTAATTTTATTAGTGTAACATTTGAAATACTTTTTCTCTATTCAGCATTAAAAAATTTTTCTTTTTTTTAATTTTTCAAATAATTTAATAATTTAATAATTATTTGGTATACAATATCGAGAAAATTGCGTAGGAATTCACCGGTTGGCAACAGCAATAAAAAAACTACTCTTTGGGAACGAAATTTAAGAAACTGAATCCACCACTTGGGAAGTTGAGAACAAGAATTAATTTTGCTAAAATATTTCAAATACGTGCGGTCAACTGAGAAATATATTTCTTTAAATCTTTTTTTAAAATAAACAATTACTTGATTAACAAGGGATATCATTGGTTTAGTCATATAAATAATATTATTGATGCAAGTGCATTTTGTATGCTATATTAATCATTTTAGAAATTTTTCGAGCTCTCCCTTCTAATATTATTATTATTATTTTTTTTTTTCATTTGCCATCTATGGTGGATTTAAAATTTTAATTTACTTCAGTTGACAGTACTTTTATAAAAAAAATTAATTTATCAAACAGTATACATACACCATATAAATCTAATTTTTTTCTTAAAAGGTACAAAAATTAGAAATTTACTATTGGAATTAGAATATAATATATCTTTTCTATTACAACAAATATTTTTAAAATTAATAAACAAAATCAATGTCTCTCGTGCAAACTGAAAACAGCATCTTACTTTCACAGCCAAACACAAAAAAATAATAATTCCTGTCATACTTTTCTCGACCAAAAACCAGTGTTGTACCCCTAAAATTTTCCAAACTAGCAAGGCTTACCTATCGCGTGTAAATTACCTCAAAAGTACCGAAACCTCGACACTGACATATTACCTTCAGCTCGCGTAATAACTAAAACCAATCCCCCCCCCCTCCCTGCTCTTCACACCAGTCTGGATGATCATCGCAGAACAAAAAAAAAAGCAGCAGCTCGGCACGAAAAATTCATCGCGATAAGTGCACTCATCCGAAAAAAGAAGAAGACCAAGAAGAAGTCGCGTAAAAACTGTGAACTCGGGTGTACACAAAACAAGTCGAAGAGAGAGGGCGACAATGGAATACACATGCGCCACACACGTACACAAAAGTTTCAACAAAACAAAACAAAGACAGAGAGAGAGAGAAGAAAAAAAAAAAAAAAAAGTTGTGGAAGAAGAATTCTCCGGGTCCTGGAGCTAAACGGGACTAAACTGGGGTAAAACATACGTTTCCGCTTTATTCTCGTAATGGATGACTGCGATGATGATCATAAGCAGGGGGAAGGGAGGAAGATGCTAACGAATGGTTTTATTCGTCATTTTGTCAAATGTGTTTGCTCTTGTCTACGCTTTTATTGCCCTCATGACCTTTTTTCTTCAGGGGGGACGATGTGGATTTTTCGGATTTGGGTGAGTTATTGTGTAAATTGTTGGGAATGATATCCACTAACTTGAGTTTTAATGCTCCTTTCACGCTCGTAAACTGAGATTTCGAGAAAAAATTTGTAGTTTGCTATGGAGCGCGCGTACGACTAATATTTTTGGGTTTGTTTGGCAACTTCAATGGGATTCAAGTCGGGTGATGCTTTTTTGAGGATGTGGAGGATGGTTTCAAAAGTCACAGTTCATTCTACTTCTTCTCAATCAAAATTGGATTTGAAGTTCAAGGTGGAAAAATTGAGAAGATCTCTTTTGTTCATAATTATACTGTTGGTAAAAAGATTTTTTCATCTGATAGATGAATGATACTGAATATTTTGGGAATTTTTTCTTTCTCCATTAAAATTTGTTTCCTTTGACAATTAAAGCATATTGTTCAAGAATAGCATCGAGCCAGAGCTTTCTCACGTTGTCAAATTTTAACTAGATATTTTAGTTTTTGATACGCACGTTTTTCTTCTTAATTTAAACTGTAGCCTAAAAGTATTAAAATGATTATTAAAAAACATTTTGTTGACAGTTATTTTCGCTGAAACTTTTTTATTTTTATTTATTTTTCAATAACCAAAAATGAACATTTAAGTATGATTAATGTAAATGATCACTTGACGCATGTATTTCGAATTTCTTGATATGTCAGTCTCATCAGGAGATCTTTATTTGAAAAATGAATATACAAGTTATAATTTAAAAAAACAAAGTACAACAAAAAATTATCATGTAAATAAAAAATGACTCACTGTAAAAAATTTATACAATACATAAATTAAACAAGAAGAACAAAGTTACATAAAAATTACTCAATCAATAAAGTATTCTAAAAGCAAAATTGTTTAGTAGTCACATCATTTGATGAAAACCAGCATTTTGAAATTAATATTCTGACAACAAACTTCAAATTCATAATTTGTTCGAGCTCTGTACCACTACCCTCAGAAGTAAAAAATCTTGAAAACCTCATCATCCATAAACCCTCAAAAAAAAAAAAAAAGAGCAGTCCTCAAGTGGCTGAAAAAAGGGTGGTATCAATCACACACGAGGAGGAGTTTGCTTGCGGGTGCACGTGCACCGTCCGTGATTGCAGCCACAGCGAGTTGAGACACAAGAGAGGACCCACGACTACGACAATATGCTGTCAGGCTGCATGAAATACTGCCGGGATGCTCACCTCCCTGCACAAGGGGGTGTTGTTAGGGGTGGACGGCATACACAAGCGAGGGTGAAGACGGCCCCCCGGGTAAGCATACTGTTATGACTTGTTAAAAGTTTAATAAATTGATCATCCGGGGGAGATACTGATTTTTACCGATGATTTATGTGCTTTCTTTCTTTTTTTTCTTGTGGAAACGTTTTGGTTTCTGGGGTGAGCCACGTGGATGCTATTTCTTATGCAGATAACGTTTAGTGGAAATAATAATTGGGTTAGTTTTGAGAATTATCAATCGGTCGTCGTGAAATTTATGAGTTAATGCCAGAAATACTCTGATTAAGGGGGTTTTCAATTGTAGATGGTGCTGAAGTGCCATAGTTTTGAAAGATTGAGGTTAGGAATTTGATGGAATAATTATCAACGTTTCATTTAAATTTAGAAGGCCAATTTCCACAACAAATTTTTATCATCAATAAATTAGAGTTAGAGTAAAATTTTTTGAATTTTAGTAATAATTATTTATTCTCATATATTTCTTATATATATTTAAGGAGGCTTGGCAGTTTTTTCAAAATCCAAAAGTAAAAACCCAAAAAATTCCTGTAGATTCCTTGAAGTAAGACAAACAACTTTCCTATTTAACACAACAATGGTTGTCGGACTCGTTTTCGAGAAAAAAATCAGTTTAGAATTTTTTTTTTAACATGGGCTCTTATGGAAAAAAACATTTAAAAATTTGGCAAATCATCAAAATCCACAAGTTTACTACGAGTCAGGTGTCATTTTAAGGATAAAAATTTGAAGATTATTTTAAAATTATAGAAATATGGGATTATCGGACTAATTTACAAGAAAAATAGAAAATTGCGGTACATAACCTTCAAAACATGCAAATTTTCAACGTTTTTAAAAATTTTTTATCTTAAATTTTGTTTTTATATGTTTAAAAATGATAAATAATCACTTACTAATCAAAATAAATTAAAAAAAAATACTTTTTTTCTTATTTTCAATTTCATGCACCCGCAAGGGCCCCCGCTAGGTACGACCCCTACGCTGCCAAGCCTCCTTAATCATAAAAGATGATGTATTTTGTATTTGTGTCTTAAGGTTCAGTCACGAACATTTCATAAAGACTTGCTTCTATATGCCTTAAGGTTGATGCACCGTGTATATTAAGATTAGGGTAATTGTGAATTTGACAACCTAGTTTCTCAATGCATTCATATCAAATGGTCACAAGTAATCACCTTTTTAATTACTTATTTTTTAAGTTTTAAAGGAAGTTAGTCAACTATCAAAGAAAACTTTGTCATGTATTATCCAAAACATTTATTAAAAAAATATTGAGGATACATATAAATTATCAAACTGTTTTATTTCTACCATGAGCTTCTATACGCATTGACTTTGAATGTCATTTTTACCTTGTAAAATATTTCTTTCTGCTACGCATATTTTTTCCTTGCAACCTCCATTATTCAAATGACAAGGATGATCAACCTCTTTGCCATCCTTTTGAGGATTAACCAGAGGTTCAGAATGTCTTTGAAAGACACCATTTAGAACTGTTATACTTGAATATTCGTCTCGTTCGAAATCGGACGTTGGGTCATATTTATGTCCTACGAATTCAAAGTTACTATCGTAGACTCCATCTAATTTTCCGGCTCTCATTAATAGGGGCACTTCATTGTCTGTTTTTATTACGAAATAAACGTAATGATCATCTACGGAGAGAACATTTGTGACAATGTTTTCAAGCGAGTTACCGCATATCTTGAAAGTTTTCACCTCACCTCCGTACAAACTTACATAACGAATTTTACTTACACCCTTGTAATCAGTTTCGATCCAGTATACATCACGTTTGAAATAATCCAGAGCCAATGCATTGATCTTCACATCAAAATTGTAGTACAGAGTTGAACTCAAACTTCCATTGGGTTCGAGTCTATCGATAATGCCTCCTGAAAATTTTTCAAATTATTACTTCATAGAAATTTCAAAACATATAGTGGTATGTATTATATGTGCGTACTTACTGTCAGCATAAGCATAAATCAAGTAAAGTTCGGTAGGGAACATTTTGACTAAATTATTCTCATTGCCCGATCGCCAAAACATCTTCCGACGTTCCGAGGTACCATTGAGATTGATCAAGTACAATATTCTGTTGTGAATAAAGTACAAATTTTTAGTGATCCAGTCCAAAGCGATCTAACCGATATTTTCAACAGAAAAACCACCAGGTAGTTCATACACCATACTTAGTTTGTAATTGCCCAAATGAAGTTTAAAAATTCTATCTGAACTATCAAGATGATAAACTTCTCGCTCACTAGGATCGTATCCAATGTTTATATTGCTCTTGCTATTTGCTTCAATGTGCTGCTCATTCTTGCCAATGTGGCAGATCGCGTTGGTAGTGCGTGGTGAAATAAATTTGACGTTTATAAGAAGTTCTGGATTCTTTGATACACTGTGCTTTTGATCTACGAAGATTTGAAAAATGTTTTTGGATAGTGGGATGATGCAGAGTTTTTTAGCTTTGTACTTAAATTTAAAGTCTTCACTCACATCGAAATTTATTACAAAAATACTGACTGTCTTCATTATCTTCAATATCAATTGGCGAATGCTTTGTTGCTATTTCCATACTCCTTTGAAATAAAAGAAAAAAAAAACTTGATTATGAAGATTATAAATTGAATGCTGTAAAAATTGTATGTAAATTTTATGAAAATTCCAACTCAGTCATTGACAATGAAAGAATTACAAGAATTCCGAAGTAATAACTGCTTTTGCTCAACATATTATTTTTGTGATTTTTGCAAGAGCAAAAAGTTAGCTGATTTGAAAACGTCAAATTTTTCTTTATATAATCATTGACTAGACTATGAGAAATTTATTCTTTTCAGATAAGAATACTTTGAAGAACTAGTAAAATAATTTTTCACCAAACAAGTTTGATAGATTTTAAAGTCTTAAAATACATTATTTTACGACGTTAATACTTTTTAATACGATCGTGACAAAAAAAAAAAAAAAAAAAAAAAACCAAGAATTTCTGTTTGTATTTGAAGTTTTTAAAAACTTAATAAGCATTTTGAATTAGAAAATATTTTATTTTGACCTATAGGTACCACTGAATGTACTGCGTAATTTTATTTGTTTATGCATTAAAAAGTGAACTATCAATACCTTACAATACCCTTAAAAATAAAAACTTTTAATGCTTAAAAAACTTATTCATTACATTAAATTACATTCAATAGTATAAAAACCCATTATAATCAATTAATCATATATGTTTATATTTGTATAACTTTACAAGGTCCTCTAGCTACCAGAGGGCACTTTCTGCTGTCAGATCTTACTTCTTTGGATGTTTACGTGTATACAGTTATACTTTTAAGATAAAAAATCTAAAAATGTAACATTGCATCATTTTTTTATCAAAACAAGTCTCAAAATTAAAAATCTTATTTCAGGCGTATGTACGAGTACAATAAGTGTTATAATTAGTATTTTACAAAATATTCATCTGTAATTTATTCGTATGACGTACAGCTTCACTCAAAATAAAAAAAACTTGCGTGAAGATAAATGTTTAACATGACAGACAGGCTCAACATACGCAAAATTTTTTGCAGAATCTCAAATCTTCGAGACTTATTTAATCGATTGCTCACTTCAGCGTTAAACTTAAACAACAAATAAATCAAACTCTCGTCTGAGAAATTATCTATAAAAAAATGTTATTGCTTGATTCAATAATTTATGTCACAGGGAAAAAATTTTAAGTAAAAATTGTTGCTCGTGTTCAATACTAACTTGCTTTCTACATATACATGTAAAATCTCCAAAAACGTAATTGAGAGAAAATTTGGGCTCATGTGCGCATAAGTGTATGGATAAGTGTGTGCAAGCTCCGTCTGCACGGAAAAAGAATGAAGCTATTTTTGGGTGAAGAGATGATGAAATTGATTCATTTTCTTTTAAGAGTCATTTATAAATTGCAAAAAAAATGACAAATGTAGAATCTTGGGAAGATATCAAACTGCAAAAATCATATAAAAACAACGCTGAAACTTTTGAAATTCATAGTATCTAAAGCTTCCGGAATTATGAAAGGTCTACTAAATACTGCGATCTTTGGCTATTTATTAATAGGTTAAGTTATCATTTAGATACTTCTTTTTAAACCAGTTTGGTATTTACTCATAACCATTATTTCTATTTTATAAAATTTTGGGAACTTATATTGAAAGCCCTTTTTAGTCACGCATCAAATAATTGACAAAAAATGAATATTGTAATCAAGACTTAAAATTTTTTAGCTCTAACAACCATTTCTTACGGCGAAACCAATGGGTCAACAGAAATCAAGGACGATTTATCCTCATCAAACAGTAAGAAAAAATATCATTTTTTAGATCAATTTTCGTAAAATAATTAATTGTTGCCTAAAATTTTTCAAAAACAAAGAGAGACAACCCAGATTAGCTGGAGCCCAAAGGGTCAACGCTGCCGAGTGTCCGTACTATGTCTCGATACAAAATTCCGGAAGTCACGTTTGTGGTGGAGCTTTGATCACCAAAACTCACATTTTGACAGCCGCTCACTGTATACAACCGGTGATTGCAGCCCCTTACTTAGCCCGACAACTATCCGTTGAGCTGGGAAGTGAGGTCATTGGTGGTGGTTCAACCCATACAATAAAAAGACTATCCTACCATAGCAATTACAAGTATGAAGATTCGCTTAATCCGCATATTCAAGCAAACGATGTTGCAGTTATCACTGTGAGTTTCTTACACTATAACTATGAATGATTCGGACTTTAAACTTTTTTTTTTAAAGCTCACAGATCCAGTAATAGAATCTGAACACGTGAGGGCCATCAATTTGCCTCCAGCTGGATTTGAAATTCCCGTAGGTTCTCAGGTTAAAGTTAGCGGATTCGGTAGCACCAGGTTGAACGCGCCGATGTCATCAATTCTACAAAAGTCAGATTTGTTCATAGTCAGTCATGCCGAGTGTGAAAGATACTTTGTTTCATACTTGCAAAAACGTATTAGCAGTACTCAGCTTTGTGCCAGTAGAGGTGTTGGCTATGGAACCTGTCAGGTTAGTGTCAATTTAAAATTTTGAACTGAGGTTTTAAATTATCTTTAAGCAGTTGGTAATGCATTGATTATCATTTGTCAGGGTGACAGTGGTGGTCCAATGGTGTACAACAATTTAGTAGTGGGTTTAGTTTCTGCCGGTGATGGAAAATGTGAAGCGGGAACTCCGGATATTTACACAAAAGTCGCCAGTTTTTTGACCTACATATTGAGTGAATTAAGTGGAGGCAACGACAATCTGTGCATAGCTTTGGATCTTGAAACAATACAGTCTTCAAAGAATCATTTGTATCCATATCAATATCCAGCAACCCTGGCTCAGCAACATCCAAATCCCGGCAAGTATTCACGAGATAGTCAGTATCCAGTAAGTCAACAATCACAAAATCAGTATCCAGCTGGCCAATATCCAATGGATCATTACCCATGAAGCCAGAATCCAGTTGTTCAAAGTTAGTCAGATCCAGATTGCTCAGTAACACAATATCCAGGAAGCTTAACATAGTTATCGACATTTTTATGAAACTATGAATGTGATAAAATTATTTTTTCCATCGTTGCTTCATACGAAACAATTGATTAGATTACTGAAATTTAATAAATAGAAAAAAAAAAAAAAACACCAAACCTGTACTTCAAACATTCTAAACGAAACTAATGTCGTGTCAATAATGAAACTTTTAGTTGATTTTTGAATAAAATAAATTTGTATGAAAAAATTAATTAATAAATTAACTATAATCATTTATGTTTCAAATTTACAAATCTTTTGTCAGTATTCCATAATTTTTTTTTTTTTTTTTTTTTTTTTTTTTTTTTAATCATTTCAATTTTACATACTTTGAAACAAGTTCAAAAATTATATCTCAGATCTATTTCTAATCAAAAACTCTCAGCAATTATATAAAAAGAATAAAAATATGTGGACAAATGTTCATCGGTGCAAAGTATCGTCAATTTTAAAAAAAATAATAAATCATATCCAATTTCTAGTCAGCTGGTTTAGTAATTTATTATTTATTTATGAATTTTCCATAAAAATAGATCTAGCTAGCAAAACGACGTCTCGATAAAATAAAATTTAAATCCATTCAAAAAACAGCAGGGCTGACAGGATTGAAAAAAGGTAAAAGTATTCAGTCTCCACTTGAGTAATAAAAAGTAAGCACTCGTGTAACCGTCGATGCAGACAGTCCGGTGCGCAGTCACGCGTGGCAGTCGTGAAATAAAGAGCCCATATTAATACCGCACCGTGAGAGCTACAAAAATGCTTGGTAATGGATGTGTACCGACGCTGGGGTGGATGCAAGTAGGGAGTATCATCGCGCTGGGGGCTTAGATTGATTACAACACCATCGTACTCTCGAGTGATCAGCGTCACCGGTTGACTTAACCATGTAAATTTTTATCTTTGTTCTTTAAAAAATGCATCTTTTTGTTTTATTTTAATTTAGTGATTTTTCACAATGGGGTTTTATTTTTTATTTTTTTCATAGACATGGTAGAAATTTTAACATTTCGGATGGCCTTGAAGCCAATTAATTGCCATTTAAAATGTAAACAACAAAAATAGTCATTAAATTAATATTTTTTTTCTAATATTGATTGTGGGGAAAAAATTTTTTTAGATCCTTTATGTACTCAAGCCGTTATTCTAATTGTATAAACTCAAAGGATCTTTTTATTCTTGCTCCTGTAAAATTGTACATTCAGCCCAGTAATTGCATCTTGTAGTCAGAGCTCCCAAGAACCGCAGAATGTTTGTAATTGTCATTAAATAAAAAATACTTGGGAGCAAAAAATCATTGTTATTTTGGTATTAAATTGAAGTTTAAACTCTTAGCTTTAATGTAAGCACCATAAGTTGTTCAAAATTTTAATTTTCATCATGAAATTTCAAGTTGAAAAAAAAATTGTAAAAGGACGGTTTTGGTGTGTGTACCTGGTTGCCTATGCCGAGGTGCGCGCTTCGTCAATCATTGGGGTATACTTTGCAGAAAAAATTTTATTGAAGCATGGATAATTTTTTTAATAAGAAATTACTTTTTTTTAAATTAATTATGATCTTTGGAAAAATAGATGCAACAATTTTTAAATAACGCTAGAGAATTTCATGGTCCAAAAGGTTATTCGTGTTTTTACTGGTTGACTAAAAAGCTCTTTTTTATACTGAACGTACATTAATTTGATCGATTCTCAGAATAAAGGCAAAAATAACAGCTTTAATCAGAGATTTTAGTTTTAATTACATTTGTTTGGGATTACTATCTTAGGATCCTTACAGTTATTTGATCGACTTTGGCTGTTTATAAAATCTATTTACATTGTACTGTGTAGAATTGAAATGCGAGTAAACTTAAATTATCATCAAAACTTGTAAGGTGAATTTAGAAATCAAATACAGCTGCATGCAATCAAGTAAATTTTTTCAACAGAAAAATCACGTGTCGATTATTTTCGATACTTTAACCGAAAAATCAATAAAATTTTATAAATTTTTAAAAGTTTCCAACAGTATTATATCACTAACTTTGACTAATTATGAATTCAATATATATTCTTCTGCATCTCATTGTTCAAGCTATAACTGCAAGGTCAGTTTAGCCTACCACCAAGTTTTTCATTTTTCGAATGAACCCCCCTTTCAAAGTTTTGACCAACATCAAAAAAACCTACTCAGCCGGACAATGAAAAGTCTCCCCCTCGTGCGAACAACGCAACCGCACATTAACACTTTCAACATCTACAGATGATTACCACGCGAGTGTTCCGGACACCCCGGGTGCACGCCTTACTTCCCCGGGATTTGTAAAGTACGCCCACTCGTTACACTCATTAGCCCCTCGAGTTATGACAACTACACTCCGGTACGACCGCAGTATTTGTTCAGGCATCGATGACAAATATTAGGCAAGCCGTCGAAGAAGCGAATTTTTTCTTTTATACGCACACACGCTACTCGCAGTTACCATTGTCCCGGGTTACAGCGGGGAGAGCCCCGTATTATCTGTGAGTGCAGGCGTGCGCCGGATTTTTGTTTGCTCTGAAGCACTGGTACGGCCTCTTATAATTTTAAACACCGGCAGACTGGGATTTTGGTGTGAAACGTTTTTGGGTTAGCTTTTGGTAAACAGCTTCAATTGAGTGAAAAAACAAAAATTACCCGCGTAATGTTCAAAATGAGTCGGAGAAAAGTTGGCAGTTGTCAAGACTCGGACGTAATTCATTGGTTGATTCATATTGAGATAAGAGTAATCAATAAATTCAGAAGTAGGTCGTCTTTGACATGTTATTTTATTATCGAAGAAAAAAATGATGTTCCTACCGAAGTGTAATAAAACATTGACAGTTCAGAGAATGCATATTGTAAAAAACATTAATTATATAAATATTTGTACAATTTATGTATCGAAAAAAAAATTATGGTATTTTTTTCATCATTCATGTGTTATGTTCATGAATAATGATATTCATTATTACTGTTTATTTTTGACTTTACGCTGAGTGTTGTATAGTCTTCTCTGGTGAAGATACCTCAAAATATTGACTGATAGGTTCTTTATTCTTTTTAACAGGATTTTGTACGATTGAGCTTCCTGAATATTCTACAGCTGAGCTACTTTTCGCTGTCGGCCCTGGTGAAATCACCTCAAAATATTGACTGGGAGGTTCTTTGTATTGGTTGATTAAGCTTCCTGGATATTGACTATTGGGATATTGAATAACTGAGCTTCCTGGATATTGACCAGTTGGGTATTGACCTACTGGATATTGAACAACTGGGTACTGGCTCTGTGGGTATTGACTCGCTGGGTACTGGGATTGGGGGTATAAACTTGCTGGGAACTGGGATTGCGGGTATTGAACAACTGGATACTGGTTTTGGGGGTATTGATTAGCTGGGTATTGGCTTTCTGGATATTCAACAGCTGGATAGTGGCTTTGTGGGTATTGACTTATTGGATATTGGCTGGATGGGTACTGGCTTTGAGGGTATTGGATAACTGGGTACTGAGTTTGTGGGTATTGGCTAACAGGATACTGAGTTTGTGGGTATTGGCCAACTGGATATTGGCTTTCGGGGTATTGATTCTGTGGATACTGACCAACTTGTGGATGTTGCTGAACCTGAGTCGGTGGATAATAACCTGGATACAAATGATTGTTGGAAGACTGTATTGTTTCAAGATCCAAAGCTATGCACAGATTGTCGTTGCCCCCTCTGACTTCACTTAAAATGTATGACAAGAAACTGGTGACTTTAGTATAAATATCTGGAGCTCCCGATCCGCAGTTCCCATCACCTGCAGAAACCAAGCCCACAACTTGGTTGTTGTACACCATTGGACCACCACTGTCACCCTAACAAATGTAAACAAAATTGTTAACAACTGCTGAAAGATAATTAAAAAATTGACTTTGTTGTTTTTTTCATAGTAACAACAACAAGTCTTTCAATATTTTTACTGTTTCTCTGAAACAAAATCAATTTCCTGATCTGCTCAAAATAAAAAGTTGTTAATTATAATACATTAATTCTAAATTGATGCTAACTTGACATGCTCCGTATCCATGTCCTCCGCTGGCACAAAGTTGGGTACTGCTAATACGTTTTTGCATGGACGAGTAAAAGTAAGTTTCGCAATCAGCACGACTGGTAACGAATAAATCTGACTTTTTCAGAACCGATGACGTTGGCCCGTTGAACCTAGCATTACCAAATCCGCTAACTTTAACCTGAGAACCTACGGGAATTTCCAAACCAGCTGGAGGTAAGTTAATGGTCCTCACGTATTCAGATTCCGTTACTGGATGTGCGAGCTTTTAAAAGAAACAAAAGTTAAGAGTCCAAATCGTTTACAATTTAGGTACGAGAAAACTCACAGTGATGACCGCAACATCGTTTGCTTGAATGTACTGGCCGTATGGATTCTTGTGCTCGTAATGTCGGTGGTAAGATAGTCTTTTTGCTGTATGGGTTGTACCGCCACCAATGACCACACTTCCCACTTCGACAGATAGTTGTCGGGCTAAGTAAGGGGATTCAATCACCGATTGTATACAGTGAGCGGCTGTCAAAACGTGACTGGTGGTGATCAAAGCTCCACCACAAATGTGACTTCCGGAATTTTGTATCGAGACATAGTACGGACACTCGGCAGTATTGACCCTTTCAGCTCTCCCGGCTAGTCGAAGCTCACTTCGTTCTGGATTTTTTGAAAAATTTCCTACAGTAGAATAAGATAAAGGAAGTCATCACAAACATTTATTTTTTTTAATTATTTTTTTTTAATTATTATTTCTTACCATTAAGATTGGATTTGCGAAGGAGGTTTTCTTTCGAGCTGTTGGTTTCTCGACAAGAGCCAGTTGAAACAGCTGAAAAATTGAATTAATTTTGAGCTAAAAAAATTTAGTAAATTTTCACGACAGGACAATGGACATCGAAAATATATAGACTTAGAACCCAACTTATGGCAAAAAAAAACAAAATTATGATTAGGTAAAAAACTAGCTATTAAAAAATTATGTTTGCGCGCATTTAAAAAATGATTTGTACAGTGCTTAAATAATAATTTACCTAATAAGAGATAGGCAAAGACCGCAAGATTCAATAGATTTTTCATGATTTCAGAAGATTTAAACTGAATGACTGCCGATACTCGAGTGTTAATGGAAAAAAAGTTTCATTCAGTTAAAATTTTTTATCGTAATATGGTAAATTTTTACAAAATAATAAATCAATTTGAAATAAAATAAAATAAAAAATTCCATTATTTTTTCTTTTTGATGTTGAACAATTGTGACATTCCACGTTTTATACATTTGATTTTATCTTTCAATGCCAAAAATTATTATTTAATTATAAAAGAAAAATAATTTTTCCTTGAAAATTAAATAGGTAAACATCAAAAATTTGTTTAAACTTCAAGGCAAAAGAAAGGACTAACTTGAACAAACTTTTATACAAATATTTTTAAAAAATTTCGATTCTGCATAAAAAAAAAAAAAAATTTGTGTCAATTGATCTGTCAGACATCTTTATTCAATAATAAAATATGAATTGCGATATTTCTTTAACAGAAAAATTTGTTTTTTAATTAACAGGTAGGATGGCGTAAGAAATTTTACTTTTTAGTAAAAATAAAAAATAAAAATTTTTTTTCCTCCACTCATATTAATTAAAAAAAAAAAAGTGGATCTTAGGAATAACTGTTCTGGAATTTACATGAAAACATGAGCTAGTTTTACATAAAAAAAAATTCTCATAAAAATTGAATCCAAACCATTTTTCTAAAAAAAATTCATGAAAAATTCAAAGTGACACATAAAATATTCAAAAACTATTTGAAAAACCACTTTTTTGAAAAATATCACAAACATTCCTGTGTAAATAAGGCGTTTGACAATATATTGGTTAATGTAAATAAACAACTTTTAAAGTTTCATTAAAATTTGTATTTAACATAGCTAAACACATATTCTTATCTAAGATATCTTTCAGGATTTCTAAAATTAACTAGTTGAAATTGGACTATGTGGCATGCACTAACATACATTGTTGAAATGCCAGTGCAATAACAAGGCTTTATGGGACTCATGGCAAAAATAGCCGCATTTATAACAATATTTTTGATTAAAATAATCATGTAAAAGATTTTTAAAAAGGTTTTCTAGATCGATTTCTGGAGGAACCTGTGATTGATTCCACAAATTGATATCATATTATTTTTAAATCTCATTTCTCTCACTTATTGTCGCTATATCTTCACAAAGAATAATTTTCCTTAAAACTGCATAAAAAGCCCTCGTTTCAACGAAATTTTCCCGAATGAAAAAACGCACTCCACAGTTGCGCTAAATTTCCTCGAATCACGGCACGTCAACTCTCGACTTCAAGTAGTATTCTCACCTCGGTAAATTACGCCGAGATGGCTGCATTGTGGCGGGAAGCCGAAGTCTGCAGAAATTACGCAAGTACAAGACGCGAGGCTTTCAAGGTGCGTGCGTGCAGCGTGAAAACTTTATTCAACTTACCCCACCGTATATGCGGCTGACGTTTGGCAGTATTTTCGAGTATGTGTGGGGGTAAGTGCCGCTGCCAGGTATGTTTTCGGGGAGGAAAATTTAAGGTGACTGATTAAACGCCTTGTGAATGGGTTCTACCTACCAAGTTCGTTATTAATTGTTCCTTATACGCGTAATCGTCGACTCGATTTATCATGCGTTCTTATAGGTAGTTGGCCTTTTTTTAGAAAACTTTTGAATTTTCGTCTGAATGCCGAGAGGAAAAATTGAAAAAGCAAAAGTTTACTGCTAGGGTCATGTAAGGAGAGATTTTTAGGTTAGTTCTGAAAAATATAATATTACTAAAGTTTCATGTTCTAATCCTGATTTTGTTTTTTTGAAACATATGAAATTTCATTTTATTAAAATCAAAAGATAGTCCTTGAACATTCTGAAGAAAAAAAAAGTCATACGTTCCTGTGGTGACATCTTACGGAGTGATTTGAAAAGGTAACTTTTATAGATAACATGATTCTCAAATCCCGAAAACCTGAATCCGTTTTTGAAACGTTATAAGAAATTGATGGAGTAGAAGTCAATCAACCTGAAAAAAAACTTGAACGTACTAACATGTTCTTACAGCTACTAATCAAGGAATAAGTTATAGGCTAGGTCACAAAAGGGCATTTATACCAACATTTACAAACTAAAAAAAAAAACCGATTTCTTGTCTTTTTTCAAAAAATTAATTTCCAATGTATAATTAATGATAGAAAACAAATTTTACACTTAAAAAACTAAATTTGTTCTCAGACACATATAATATTAACTGATTAAATTAAAAATAATAAAACTTTGGCTTAAAAAAATAAGTCAATCAATTAGATAGTATTTAAAAACTGAATTACAAAATATATAAATATAGTTTTTATTCATTCATACTCTAGAAATAATAGTATACCAAGTTTCTTGAAAATTTATGATGCTGTTTATTAAATAATTAAAAAAATATATATCTAGGTGTTGTGCCATTCTGTTAAAGAAACAAAACACAATGAAAATAATTAAAAACATCTGAAAACCTTCATTCATTCAAGAAAAAAAGGTAAAAATTTTATTTTTATATTTATAATGGTTTCCATTAAAAAAAAAAAATTGTTCCACATTTAATTGTATAAAGTTTTCGTTGAATGAAAAAAATTTAATATCTCGCACAATGAAAGAGTATCCCGTGCAACACAGCCAGCAGAAGAAGAAGCAAGTGAAGATTTACAAAAGAATGAGGTAAAAGAAGTGATTAAGGAAGAGTAAAAAGAATAATGTCCCTCTGGTGGTTATGAAAGAAAAAAAAAAAAATGTGAATTATGAAGCAGACAATCGTCCAGGAAAATCATTTCGCAACTTCTTCTTCTTCTTCTTTTTTCATTTCTTTCATTCAGTGAATGCCCCTGCGTAAAACGGTCACAATTGTTTTCAAAAAAAAAGGTCTCCATCTTTGTCGAAACTTACCTCGCGTCGAATAAAATTAATATGCACGTTGCGCGTCTTCTCTTTTTTCTGTAAACAATGACACAAAACCTGAATGTAAAACATTCTTTATTTCAAAAAAAAAAATTTATTTAACTTTGTATACTTTGTGTATCATTAAGAGAAACCCAAGAAAATTTCGTTTTCAAAAATTTGAATTTATCAATACAATCAAAATGATTGTGAAGTAATGTTCTCTATATAAGCTAAGCTTTAGTTCAGTGTACCTACTCCTAGCTGAAGAGAGTCAAGTAACTCGAAACCGGTCCTAACATGGTAATTTTTTAAAATTATTATAAATTAAAATTGATTAGTTGATTGAATTATTTAAATTGTTATGTGACACTGTGTGTACTAACTGAAATTTAATTTTCTCAATTTCTTTTTTCAATTTTTTAGTTAAAAATAAAAAAAATAAAATTAGCCACTGTGTGGTATAACACGTGAGAAATGAAGAGATTTACTCTTAAATTTTAATTTAATTAATTTGTATGAGATTTTTCATTAAGAAAAACCCCAGTAAACTTCGTTTTCAAAAATTTGACTTTGACTACCAAAAAAAAAAGTACATCCCTGTTTAATGCTATTTCGCAGCTTGCGTAACTACGGTTGAAATTTTAATTACCCACAGCTCGAAGAAATCCTAGGAACGGTCCGCGATAATATCAATTACTAAGAGGAAACCTCTTCGGCGGTAGTTACGAAACAATTAAATTTACGTAACTCTGGATAAGAAAGTCCCCCCAGGTTTTGTTTTGACGCAAAGGAAGTAATAAAACGAAGGAGAAAAAAAAATTGAGCGAGAGAGGAACGGGTAAATACAATTACTTACTCGTCTCCGACGTTGGTTGGTTGGGTCTGGAGGCGTTGTTACGAGGGAGGAGTGAGCTACGCAGACAATGCTGCACTGTTTCGAATAAACCCGGTTGGAATTATACGTACGTGAGTAAGTGAGTGAGCCACGAGCTTTATCATTTTGGTCGGGTTTGAATTTAGTTTAATTCAAGCTGTGCTTTAGCGAGATAAAATTTTTATACTCGTGTGGTCTTCATTTTTAGGCATTTCATAGCAGACGACTTTTATTTATCGTGGTGTATAGCCAAAACGATATTTTCAAATGAAATTTTTAACTTTTGTTAATTATAATTCTGACGACTTTATTGTAGAGTAAAAATCCTTGTTGTACACCTTGCATACTATACCCCAAGCTAAAAAATATATGTACGGATTGTGACTTTTTATACTCATTTTTGCCCAAAATTATTTAGATTTCCCTGATCTTCTGGATTGAATCAAAAAAATCTTTTTACTATTAACGTTGTAATACAGGCAAGCATTTCTTTTTACCATCAATTTATAGGTTATCGTCTGCTATGAAAAAGCCTCACTACTATAAATTCCTCAAGAAGGTGCTGATTGCAATACAAATTTTAGAAAGATTCAGGTTAATATTATAGTTAAAAAGTGATAATAATATGATGTTTGAAAATTGTTTGAATTATCAAACAAAAAAGTTGAAAATGGATGATTAGAAACATAATATTTTTCATACTATTGAAAACGAAAAATAGTTCTAACCTCAAAAGAGTGACCCCAAAATTAGCCCGTTTTGGCGCAAACGAAATTCGATTTAATTTTTGGTCTAAATAGTCGAAATAATAGAATTTAAAATGAATCCCTGCAAAGTTTTTATTTGCGAAATTTTTTTGTTACAAAGATATGATCGAAAAACATCATTTTTTTATACATACGTTTAAAGGGGCAATTTTTTAAAGTTTAATATTTATAAAACAAAAAATACTATCGTGTTCAGCATGAAATTCTAAGAAGAAAATATACTTAGTGTTTTTTTTTTCGATTTATGCAACCGATTTTGCATGAAAATTCATCGAAAATCACGATTTTTCAAAATGGGCTAAAATTTGTCGATTTTTGGGATCACTCTTTAACTTTAGATCCTTGTTATCCCAATCTCAAAAAGTGCTAATAGCTCCCAACAATATATTGCAATATTATCTCAGTGTCTTAAAATCACTTTGGCGAAGATATTGATAATACTATTTCCAGGTGACTTTGTGCACTAGAGCCAAAAACTGTTTTTTCGCATTCTTACCTCAAAATCGGGCCTTCACCCCTTATTTTTGGTGCGGAAAAAAAATTTCGAAATACGGTCATACAGGGTCAACTCAACCCTCTCCGACCTAAATCAAAATGTACTATTTACGCCCACCGAACTTAAGGATCCAAAGTCTGATTTTGAGGTTAGAGTACTATGACTAAATAATTTTCTAAGTACCATAAAACAAAACGCTCGAGTCATGACTCCCGCTTCGTTTCACCTGCTCGCCAATACAAAAAAAATGCAATTACGCCTTGTGGTAGAAAAGTCCTGCAAGATTACATAATGATTTTTTACACAGCGCGCAGTCACGATTGAACCTGAATTATTCAAAACCAACTTTTACAAGAGCTCAAATCCGATAAGCCCGCGGGTAAAAAAATACCATCGCGAAGCTGCCCGTGGAGTTCCGCCATTCAGCGAGTGTCCCTATCCCCCTCCAGACGTCGCTCCTCCTCCTTACCTACCTCCGCCTTTCGGAGGCCGCACCTGGTGCGTTCAGGTGCCCGCGAGGGCCTAATTATTGCACCCTCTTATCGCGAATTAAATTTTCAGCTTTGTTCAACCTTTTTTTATTTAGGAAAAAAATTCATTATTCGGTGCGCTGTATGCAGCATTTTTTTTTTCTTTTCAGCGCGCCTTTCTTGCATTGTGGGGAGGCTTCTTTCAGGTGCACCAGAATGATTGTACTAGTTCTGGAGCACGTGCATTATTTTAATCACTAGGGCATGAAAAAAAAGTTTTTTCACGTAAATTTTAAAAAAATTACTTCTTTTTAATTCCGACCTCTGGATGTTTATTAGTTAATATGCAGTAATAATAGAGGGCGCTTTAATTAAGTTCAAGTTTCTTTTATATTGTTGTATGTTGTTGGTAGTAATGCATGTTTTATTTATTGTAATCACTTCTTATGGCTTACTCATGCGGTAATGGGATCGTATAATAAGTTAAAGTGAAAAAATTTGTGAAAATCAAAGCTAATGCAAAAACTTTAGACTACATAATTCAACTCTCAGATCTAATTCCGTCGTTACAGTCATGGGTCGAATCCCACCGCCCTGTTTAAATCCTGCCCACCTCGTTATCGTTAAAATAAAAACTAAAACTTCGATTTGAAAAATAACTCGAGTGAAAGAAAAACTCACGCCCAGGGTATCGCTTCCATCCCTTCTTCGCAATTCAATTATACCCCCGTCTGTTTATTTTCCGAGTAGGAGCCGTGGCATATAAAAAAGCGCGCGCGGGTCTCGCTGCATAAATATTGGCTCGATTTATCCGCCAGGGAGGAGAGGGGAGATTCGAGTATACTTTTTCGCGATTTATTTATTCGCGGCCCCCTGATAATGCCACACCCCTCCAGACTTCTTATTTGAATGGGATCCCGACCGGAGGTGTCATCCCGACAGATGGATTCCGAATGTGTTTTACAAGCTGCTTGTCGCGGTTGCAGTGGTCCTTTAAATTGATTGAATTCAAATCAATTTGATGATAAGTAAAATCTGTACCGAGTTGTGTTTTCCTTGCACTTGGGTCAAAAAACTTCAGTTTAGGTTCGAAGGATTTGAAAGTTGCGAATTCTTCAATCTTAATTGTAAAAAAAATGACTTTGTAGATCTAGGAAATTCCATACGAAGACTCACAGTTTTTTTTACTTACGCCTGATCATGAACATAACCTCAAAATTAAAATGATCACTGTTCAGAATCGAAATTAAATTTTTTGTTCACTAGATACAATACAATACAATACTTTGTCATGAACTAACCTCAAAGTTTAAATGACTACCGTTTAAAATAGAAATTAAATTTTTTGTGACTAGCGACAATACTTTATCATGAACATAATCTCAAAATTTAAATCATCACTGATCTGAGCAGAAATTAAATTCTTAGTTCATTAGGTACAATGCTTTATCATGAACATAACCTCAAAATTTAAATGGCCATTGTTTAAAATAGAAATTAAATTTTTTGTTCACTGGGTACAAGACTTTAAACATAAAATAAAAAATCTAAATAAAACCATAATCATCCAAACATAGTTGCACAAAACTTAAAAATTTCACGTATCGATTTGACGCGATTTCAGTGTCCCAGGTACCTGCGTCCCGCGGATAAATCACCGATCGCTCGCACGTGACTCCACAGGGGGGGAAGAATCTCCTAATTCAAAAAGTATCAGTGGAGCGCCAAGTGGAGCGTGAAGGAGCTGTTTTAGCGATAAATATATCTTCCCGAGAAACGAATAGTCGTGCTTGACGCTCGTAAACATGTCCGTACTCTTGTTTGAAACGGGGTGAAAATGACTTTGACTATAGATTTTTTTTATTCTCCCCCCCCCCTTCCTCTTTCTTACCTAAACGATCAATTTTGGGTACCTATTGGGGTTACTCTTGTTTTACTTGAGCGCACCGCTTTTTGAGACGTTTAACGGTTACGGTATTCTGTATTTTATGCTCTTGCAACGACACTTTTTTTACTTGTTTTTAAAAATTTTTTATGTCTGGTATGGTTCTACGTTCTAGTATAATATCCGAGTTTATTTTATTTTTTTATTAGAAAGAAAAGTTTTTATGTTTTCTTGATGTATAATAAGGTATAACTGAAACTAATTTCAGTTTGATATTTTTTAACATGCCTGAACTTATTACAAAGCTTGAATCAAGAGCTTTAAGACTAGTCTAGTCACATTTGATTTCAATAATTTGGGCCAAAGAACCATTGAATATAAATGAAGTTTAGTTTTTTGAGAATAAAAAAAAATCGTGTACCTAATTTCGGACACTCCTACTTTCAAAGTACTACTAGTAAGTAGTACTAGTACTTCCTACTTTCAAAGTAATTTTTTATTTCTTTCTTAACAATACTAATCTGAAGACTTGCTACAGGAAAGTGAAATAAAATTTACAAGTTTTTGGATGATTTTTTATGAGATTTAAGGGTTTTACTTGAACCACAACAGTTTTTACTTATAATGT
This sequence comes from Encarsia formosa, assembly GCA_038277355.1. Classification (NCBI taxonomy): domain Eukaryota; kingdom Metazoa; phylum Arthropoda; class Insecta; order Hymenoptera; family Aphelinidae; genus Encarsia; species Encarsia formosa. The sequence goes on from CM076184.1 coordinate 129,749,625, forward strand.
TATAATAAAAATACATCTTTAGCATTTATAAAGTATTACCCTTAGTATTCTGAAAAAATTTGTTGGTGAAAATTTTATAATCAGTTTTTACCCAGTTCTGATCATAATAAATGTCATAGTTTTTCCACCCACGTAGAATCTTAAGAGATAGCCTATCCATTCAACCAACCATAATTAAAGTAAAATGCACCAGAAACTATATTACTAACAATAATTAGCTAATCCACCCCAGCATGGGAAAAGTAAACTTTCGTATGAATTCACTGGAAAAAAAAGGGTCAGAAAGTGGTGTGCTTTGAGTGAAAAGGCTGCTTTCCGGCTGTTAATGGGTTAAAAGCGGGAAGAGCGCGCGAGACACGCGGAAGTCATTGTTGCAAAAAAAAAGGACGAGGGGATGAAATTTATTGGCCGAGGTTCCGCGAGCGGGCTCGTCGATCTCCGTTCAAGCGTAATAAGCTTGAGCCCTTTTATTTCCCGCGCGGGGTCGCGTGTGGCTCCTTTAAATTCGGGTTCTTGCTCTTATTAATATTCAGTTATACCAACTGATTTTTTAAATAAAAGCGACGAATTTTGATTTGATAAGTTTTGAAAATTATTCTAGCCGGCCTTGTTCTAAGAGACATTTTATAACTTCAAAAAAAAAAACCTGAAAAAAAAGGTCGTCAACCATACGAAAAGAGTATTCAATAAGTTTATTCATTTATAAGTATTTATTTATTAATGTAGTTATTCGAAAATCTTTTATTTATTTAATAAAATAAATATTTACTCTACGCTCCTTTTTCGATTAGTAGCGCGATTTCTCATCTAATTTTTTTTGATTAATTAATTATTATAACTTTTATAAAACTTAATTTATTTTCAATTAAAATTGTAACTTGAAATTTAAAAAACCTTTTTTTTGGTAACTGACATTTTGATATTATTGGCACTCTTAGAATAAGGTCTGATTCTAATATTATTGATTGGTACTGAAATTTTAGTCAAAATCGTATCTCAAAAAAATGCTATGAATATATTTTATTCTTTTAAAAAGTAGAAATTTTGTTCATCACATCAACAATTTCTTGTCATCAATAACAAAGTAAATTTTTTTCTTGGTAGCATCCAAACGAAATTCGTAATAATTCAATGCTTTTTTTAACGTAGTTAAGTAATTGAGTTTAATTATAATTTTAGTATTGTTTTTTACTAATATCTTGTTTATTGTTTATTTATTTATTTTTTTTTTTCAATTATTTTTTTATTAATTAATGAGAAATGAAGAAGATTGTATGATAAAAACTTGAAATTATCTTTTCTTAGGGACTCTTAGAGGATCTGAGAGCCATCTTGCGGAAACTTCTGGAACCCTGATTGCCACATTCGACTTTTTACGAATCGATCAAGCTAAAAGTCGGTAACGCTACGTTGCAAATCTTTAAAGCAATGTTGTCAATAATCAAATAAATTTTTTAATTAAATTAAAATATTATATCAATGTTTATTATAAAAAAATTTTTTTTAACATTACTTTTTGAAATATGTATTTACTGTTTTACTTATATCAATATTATGCTAGTATTTATTGTTTTAAACAAAAACAATCATTTTAATTGTTGCTAAAATTAATTAATACTTATTTTTTTGCTGCAAATTACGTAAACAATGAAAATTATTATATCATACTTCTGACACATTCCGGACAAAAATGACACAAAATATAATTATTAATGTTTACTTTACTGATTAATTTCGTACTGCAAAGTTTTTTTATTACAATAAAAACAACTAAGATGACAATAACCTTAAAAAATTTAATAATTTTCTGCATATAAAGATTCTAACTAGGATCAATATCACTCATACCCACCGATTTATCATCAAAACTCGTACAAAGGACAAATTTTTCTCTTCGAGCAATGTATAACAACATTACGTAAGATACGTATATATGTATTCGAGATGGTAGATTCTTTTATGAATAGTAGAGTCGGAAGAGAATCGCTAACCGTGTCTAAAAGCCCGGGCGCTGACAAATTGTGAATCCTCAATCTAATGTGTATATTATGTTAACAAAATACAATCACCCACGAATAAAAGCAGCTGTAATGTATGCGCGGTCGGGCTGTATAAGAAGGCGGCGACCTTTTTTTTTTTCTCGTCAGGGATAATACCGGGGTTGATGATGAAACGAGGGGCGTTCATAAATAACGATGAAGAGGGTGGTTTTTCACTTTTACTAGTTTTATTATTCCTACGAGAAATTTGTCATCAGTACGATAGGCGATTTTTAAATCTAATGTCTAAAGTAAAAATAACTGAATAATATAAATAATAACACTCTAACTTTATTAATTTTGTGTCTCTTTTGATCAAAAATGATAAAGTATTTTTCATTATAGAAGACAAAAAAAATTTGTGTAAGTAGTTGCTAATTATATTATTCATAAAATTAGTAAAGCCTTTAAATTTATAACTGATCCTATGCATCTCTTTCATTTTTTTTTTTAAATGTTGGTACCGTTGAAGTCGATTAAACATTAATTTCAAATAATTTGGTGACTTACTGACTAGACTAGATTTGCTTTTATGACTAATTTTAGAATTAAAAAAGTGGAAAATTTTGAAGTTTCAAAATTCAATAGAACACTGATTAACTCAAAACTTCAAATTTATAAAAATTAAATTAAACTAGAATGTTCTAAAAAAAGGTGTGAAAATTATCAAGTAATTTATAACTTACGGAAAAGTAATTAAATTATTCTGAATTTTTTATTCAAGACTAAGTTACAATCGTTTTCGATATTCATGACTCATTGTAAATATCATTAAAATTTTTTTCGAACCAAAAGCGGATTTTAAGTTTTTTTTTTTTTTTTTCTCGAAAGGAGTTAAAATTACTTTCATGCTCCGCTTACATGCTTGAAACAATTAACGAGCTTTAAAATTTATGCTAAGCAATTAAGTCACTACAAAACTTTTTTTTTCCTTTTTCAAAACTGTTTAAACATTTATATTAAAACAGAATATTACAATTCACAATATGATATAAAAAGTGGAAAATTTTGAAGAATAAGTTACAAAAACGGTGTAATACTTCAAAAGACAAGTAGACAGAAAAAATTACAATGAAGTATTTATATGGTAACGAATAAAATCATATAATCATTTTTTTATAAGTTTCATTTACTGTAAAATGATCTGAAAGTTAAAAAAATTGACTTTTTGTCTCAAAATTGTATGAATTAATTTAATAATTTTTTCAAAGGATTCATTGTGGCTGCTATTCTAATAGCATCTGGTAACTCGCTCACATTAGATAAATGCGGAGATGGTGCAAAACTACCAACTGCAATCAGTATTGTTGGTTGTGCAAAAAAATCTACCACTTGTGTGATCCCAGGATTTTCTCAGCCAACTATAGCATACTCAATTAACTTCACTACTCGTAAGTTTCTTTTTTTCTGATAAACCTTTCACTTTTTGACAAAAAAATAATTTTTCTGAAATTGTACTTTATAGACAATTTTATTTTCCAAAGCAATTGATTAAACTAAAATATGTTTTTAAATTTCTTCATATCATGTATATTTTATTCATTTTCAGCAAAAATTTTGAGGGATGTGATCCTGGAAGCCAGGATAGATGTAAAAAATATATATCTACCTCACATATCGAATTGGAAAGAATATCCCACTCAGGGACCATCTTTACCTCTGAAGAAAAACAAAACCGTCACGTTTTCTTCGAAGATACATTACGTTGGTTACGAGTGGTGGCTACCGAAAGCAAAGAATGAATCTTTGGAAGCAACGGCAACGTTCAAAGTCAAGGGAATCAACGATAAGGTGCTCTACTGCGCAAAAGTCCCCTTGAAATTCAGATACTGCATTACGGACTGTCCAGAAATATTCGAAGAGTACAAAGATGCGAAGAAACCTTTGAATTTGCCCACTTACAAACCATATTTTCAAAAGCAATCAAAACTCGATAAAATAAGCTCAGAGTATGAGAAACCTTTGGTTGTGCCAGCTGGTGTACCACCATTTGAAGATCAATTGAATACTAGATATGAACACGTCGAGGAATTGCCTACCGATTCACCAATTGATCATGATCAATCGGAAACAGAATTCAAACACCAAGATATAAGCTTGGGATACTATAAACCTTCAGTAGTGCAACCATACGTATCACCATTTGAAGATCAATTAGTTAAGAAACATAAATATCATGGATCCTTGCACAACACAATGGAAGTTTAGAAATAAATAGAGCTTTTTTAAAATTTTGTAATTTTTTTATCTCAAAGATGGGATGTTTGTGTATTAAACGTACAAGGTAGTTCTGCCATAACAATAGCTATTAATCTGACCTTCAAATATTTTATTAAATTAAAATTATCAATGAAGAATAAAAATATTTATTTCATTTATTATTATCCTCCACGTTACAATTTGGTCTCAAGACATTTTTCTAAAACTTTGAATTTTGTCAATATCTTAAGTCAAGAATCAATACTTTTTGCTTTTAAGTACTTGTCATAGTCATAAGTAAACAATTTGATGGATAAGAATCCCGCATCATTGCTCCTTCGGCTGAGATACAAGCCAACACCAGACATCGGTACTGGTGGATCAGTTGTGACTTCTCGTACATCAATAAACGGAACTGTGCTCTGACCGAAGTCCTCTGTAAAATCCGAAACTCCGAATCTTACAAAATCATTGTTTTGAGAATAAATAACATCTCCGAATGTGTATCGTATCGGTATATCAGGGACGGGAATGTAGATTTCATAACTAAAAAAAGGTTTAATAAAAAAACTGCCTTATGTGATGGTTGCTAATGGTATTTACCTATCTAAGTTTGTGTTCTGAATCTTCTCTGGTAGCCATTTAAGTTTTCCACTATAAAAATCAATGGCTTGAGAGACTGCTTTCAAAGCCAATCGCTGTTGATGGTTCTTCGCTTCGGTAATGCCAAACGAAATTTCAGTAATGACGAATCCTTGAGGTGCCATTAGATCATTGAGCTCAACTTCTCGTCTGTTTTCCCACTCCACTTGGTATACTCCTAGAAAAAATTGATTTTTCACAACAATACGATAGAATGGATTGTTAAGATTTAAAAAATATTTACTTTCTGGATTCATATTTATTTCGACCCAATGAACAGTATTCTGATCAATTTCGCCATAAGGTAACAACTGTCCTTCTTGTATCTGAATGAAAATGGTATTGTTGAGTTTGACGAGCCGAGTGCCTGTAATTACACTGAAACATTAAAGTCATATTAATCATCAATAAAAAAGTTTCTTTAAATAAGGATCTTCAAAATCACAATTAGCTTTCACCCCTTTTTCATACAGATGAATAGCAAAAAAATATGTTATAAATTACGGTTAACAGAAATGAAATTCCAGATTGATAAGAGACATTTGAATCATAACTAAAAACTATTACTGATTTTCTGCGGTATTAGCCTTGACAGGATCCAAACTGAAATATCTCTCAGAAAGATCCGAAAATTCCTCGCAAATGCAACCGCACGTGTCACAAGGATTACTAGCAGGTACACTTAGATAGAATTTGTAATTTGTGTCTACAGTTATGGGTTTTACAGAACATTCTATTCCAAATGTTCCACGAGTTGTTCCATTGAAAATTACGTAATCAAATCGTCTATGGCTGAACGCATCCGAGCGATAATTTGTCTGTAATCCGAGCGATAATCACAATTTATTGAATATTAAACAAAAAATAAGTTGAAAGACTAATTTTAGAATTAATACCGTAGGACACACTGTTAGACTACGCATGTGTTCAGTTTCTTTGCATGGAAAGTTAAACATCTTAGATGGGCATCCACCATCGTCAACAGTAGCCTCATGGCACTCGTGAAGCCTTCCTTTGCATAATGATTGCAAACAAAAGTTTTTTGAGTGAGTACATTCATGAGAACCCAAGTAGTTTGTATAGTCCTTGCACTCCTTTCTGCATTGATCCTGTTGGTTTATGTTCAGTTCGTTTGTTATAAAACGTTGGAACACAAATTTCAACTCTTCGTAAGTGGTACCTTGATGATCGAGATAGAATTATTTTGAAGATGATTGGTTTTTGTAGTTGAGTTTTTTAGATACCTTCTATGTGTTGATTTGGATAGGTCATCCGTACTTCTTTCAATGTTGAGGCCATGATATTTTTGAAAATAGCTATTGCGGTATCAATATTTGTTAAAAACTGGTTTTCCAATTCAATCAGATCGTATGTTGCGTTAACTAAAATATATTTAGAATTAACTATAAAAACAGTTTTTAAAATGATAAGTGTTGCAGTAATTACCTTCTTTAATTTTCTCAAGATATCTGTAACTGTAACTTTGAATGATGTAACCTTCGATTTCAACGTACAAGATGGACCTCAAAAAGTCAAAGAGTAGCTGGTGTGAGCTTTTCAACATTCCACCATCTACAGCGACCGACTGGAACAATGTAACAGAAAGACTTTATAACCAAAATTATTTGTACAGTATTCAATAAAATGACTTGTTAACCTACACCGATATTTTTTGCTAATAAATACACTGTACTGGGGTTTTGAAAATTATGATTAAACCAGAGCTCGTTTATTTTGTGAAGAATATCACTCAACGAATTCGAATCTGGGTCTGTCATTTTCAACGCAAAACGTTTTTTTCTCTTATTATTATATCCACGTGGCATTTTTACGAGTTTTTGAAACTCTTCAAAAAAACCATTCACTGAAACTGTATATTCAAACAACTTTAAGAAACGTTCGTCCAGTATAGTTGACACTGTTGGCATGTAATACATTTGGGACCAATCGTTTCTCATATCTACGATCTTTGCATTTATTCCATTATGAGCTGAATGACTTCTTCTATAAAGATCTTCTAACTGTCTGAATAAATTAATAGTTTTTTCAGATCTGAGCTCAGTTTCTGGTTTATTGAGCAAATCATAAAGTGTATTTGTTACTTCATTGATGGATTCTTGGATTTCTTTGACTGACAGTGCTATTAAAGGGTTGCTTGATGTTGATACTTCAAGCGAAAAAGTACACGTCAATAAAAAAGCATTAAAAAACTGATTCTTTGAAATCATTGCTATTTATTGTTATGAAAAATGAAGTATCAAATAGTTACTAAAGTTTATAACTTAATGACTATTATATTTTTTATACATCCAACTTCACAATAAAAATGTAGATATACTTAACTTCTATCAAATTTTCTTACTGATATTTTTTTCTAAAAGTTTTGTTTGATATAAGTATTTTTTGAGTCAATTGTTAGAACTTATTTCACGTATCGTACACGTGATACTCAAACGTAATTCCACTATCTTGAAACTTATTTTTATGCTATGTACAAAAAGATAATTTCAATTAAAACTGATTAATTTAATTCAAAGTTTTAATTTTAAAACCATATATCAACCGGTGTGATAATGTCTTTTTTAATAAAAAAATTTTTTTATGTATTAATGAACGATATAAATAGAAGCAATAACCAGGCTCAAGTCTACTTTAATTAAAATTTATTTTTTATTTATCATTATTTTTTTTACAAAAACCAAATTTTTAACTTTAATAAATTACTCTCGCTAAAACTTATTAAAATTTCCCTTCCAATAGTCCATTATGTGAGCAAAACCGAAGAATCGTTTTTACGCATATTTTTTAAAGCAAATCATTTAAACCCATCTATAATTTCCGATGCTCATAGATATAAAAAAAAAAACCTCTCGGTAAACTTTTTTTCTTTTTTCGGCTTGGCGAATTTCTTGGTAGAGGCGCGCAACTCCGAGCGAAGCGAAAATATTATCGCTCGATTCGGCGTCATGCATAAATGCATCGATGCGCTGGCGTCTTTTGTCGAACCCGGCCCCCGCGCCTTGACTGAGCAAACAATGATATCCGTATAATAATACGCAGCTTATTATTATTAATTCTATATAACCTGTTGTAAGCCTAAGTTCTATTATCTCATCCCTCTGTGCTTCTTCATTATCCGCTTCGTTCGAAATGACTCACTTAAGATCTGTATAACTAATAAAAGCTTCATTTGAATAATAATTGTGTGGTATTAAAATTGATTTTTTATTATAGTCATTTAACTCAAAACTATAATGTTTGTGTATCTGTTTAAAGATAGATTTTTTTATTACTTGACTGCTGTTTCAGTGATTAAAAACCAAAATTTGCGTCTGAAAGAAATATTGATTTAAATAAGACATTATTTGACCTTATACACCCAAAGACTTGTAAAATGTAAACTATTTTATTTTGTTCAGTAGTATCAAAATCATGGAGCCTAGGGTTTTTTTGTCATCCACTCATGGTTTTTTCTGACGGTACCTCCATAGCATTTTATAATACTAGCGTAGCATTGTAAAAAAGCATAGTTTTCTTCTCCATGTATATATTACTTTAATTACATTTATTATATTAAAAAAAAAAAAAAATGATAAAAAACAATATGAAGCGAAATAATGAAAAAATTTTACAAGTTGTTTGTAAATTATTTATTTAAATGAAGTACTGAAGGTAACATGTCACTTTGACTTAGTAAACACCGATCTGACTTCAAACTTTTTCCGAATTTATGATGACTTTGTATTGATAATCCGGGCAAAAGGAAAAAAAAAAATCTTTTTTTGCGATAAAGTGATTTGTCGCCTGAAGAGAAGGGATGTTCCCTCAAAACGCTGTGAAAAATAAATAAATTAAATAAAAACACTTTTTTTTTCCTTTTGCCCGGATTATCAATACAAAGTCATCGTAAGTCCAGAAAATTATTTACATGGCCTGAGGCTTATAAAGTATAAAGACCATTTAAACCCAAATTAATAAAAATTACCATTTAAAAAAAAAAAAAAAAATCTGAATGTTTTTAAATTTTTCCCCAATTTGTGTTAACAACGATGTTTTTTATTTAATATTGTTAGAACACTCATGTCAGCTGACGATATAAAAAATAAATTAAAATACCACTCAAAGTTTAAATAAATTTACCAGTCGAATTTATTGATAACACTCGTTAATCATGATAAGAAAAAATTTTCAGATCATAAATTAAATATAAAAAAAAAGCTACTAAAACAGTTTTGTAACATCATGTCTAAATAAGGCAGATAAACAAAATTGTAATTGATTAAAATAAATTTTCGATGGTTTTGGAAAAAAAAAAAAAAAAAATTAAACCTCCCTGCGAGCCTTTATTGAAATCTTAAAAATCCTCGTAATCCCAACTTAAGATCAAAACAAAAAACTTAGATAGCTTGTTCCCCGAAATTTATAATACTTAATAACGAGCTTAATAATACTCAAATAATTAATTAAATTCCCGGAAAATAATAAATTTAATTCTTCAATGCACCACACAATCAATCAAACCAATATTTAAGTACACACATGCATATATTTTTTCTTCAAAAATGTAAATGCAAACGACTTTGCGAGTAAATATATATAACCCGAGCCCCCACGTATTGTTTCACTGCATCCGAAGACACCCTAGTCGTAAGTGTTTTGTAATCAAGCATTCATTCTATAAAATCTAACTAACTCTACCATAATTCTAAGAAAATGAAGTTACTTCTGCTTATTTTGGGTTTGGTCGCTTTGGTCAGCGCCAAGCGTCCCCCGGTATTGTGTGGTTGCAACCCCATGTATCCGCCGGTTTGCGATACAAATGGTAAAAAATGGGCAAACTTGTGCGAACTCAACTGTGGTAACCACGAACCTGTAAAGCACGATCCTGAAGGAAAGTGTCTGAAAAAAACTGGAAGCAAAGGTAACTTTTAAAATAGTTAAAGCTACAGATTAAAACTGACGAGGGGATTTTTTGTCACTAATGCCCCGTCTACATCGGACGTTTAACCGTGTCTCAGCTTAACTTTGTTTAAATAATTTTGCAGTGTTGCTACTGGATTAAAGGATTAATTTGTATTTTAAAAATAGGAAATAATTTATAAGATTAAGATGGTTACATCTTGAACAGTGAACTTCGATTCCAATGGCAATATTGCAAAATTATTTAAACAAAGTTGAGCCGAGACGCGGTTGAACCGTCAGTGTAGACGGGGCATAAGAGGCGCTGATTTCACATTTGACTCTTAACCTCAAAGTTTAAAAGATTACGGGTTACGAGTGAATAATTCAAAATTTGTTCAAGCCACTGAACTATTTGAATAGCCAAATCTTTACAAAATATTAAATAATCTAGTAAGCATACATAAAATATTTTATTTTTGAGCTTGGTGAGAATTTTAGTTTCAAAAGACTGAATTAATATTTTTTCAAGCTTAATGGGAACAAGAATTGATTTAAAAATATATATATAAATTAACATTAATTTTTGAACCCTACAAAATACAGATAATCACTTCAATTTTTAATCCTTGCCAAATCGTATGTTGAAATACGGTCTGAAAAGTACCTTATTTTGGGTCAAATGCTAAGCCTTGTATAATGGTTCTTGTATAAACAAATGATAAACTTTTAGTTGTGGTGACCAAATCGGAATTCCGTCCCAGCCGTCCTGTTCTTTGTGGATGTCCACCAGGTGAGCCAGTCTGCGACACGAATGGTAAAAAATGGCACAGTCTGTGCCACTTGAAGTGTCGCGATCATGAACCTGTGGAACACGATCCTGAAAGTGAATGTTTGAATCAAGGGATCTAAAGGCTCATACAACGAATTTACTTTATTAGTTTTTTGTTTAATATGATTTTTTTTTAAATAAATGTTCCCAAAGAATCAGGTTTACCCGACCATTTGCGACAGAAACCTTGCTGAACACTGGTCCAAGATAAAAAATTTTCTAAACTCTGTGTAGCGATGATTTCACCGCCAAAAAGCAATGAAATCATTGGTGAATAAACCACTAATGTAAACAACATAAAAACAGAAATTAAAATCTTACTCCACTGAAAACACATTTTTTCAAAAAAATGAAACCCACAATTAAATTGTCGATGAAAAACCGTCTGCTCTGAATTACTATACACCATTGAGTAATATTATAGTATCGATGATAAAAAAAACTTTGACCATTCAATCCAATTTGGCCTAGTCGAGAGTTTTTTTTTTCGTATATTCGATCAATTTAACGAACCGATTTAGTGTAACGAGATGGAAAAAAGGATGCGCACACGCGTAGTACGTCGGTAAAATTTTAATTGACGGTTGCTCGCGTAAAGTCAATTTTTTTTTGCCATAGAGCATGTACGACTGATAAGCGGTTTTGATTAATCCGGAGAAGTAGAATTGGAATTTCTTGTGAATGAAACGAACTTTGATTAAATAAACTAGTTTAGATTATGCAACTACTATTTTTTATCTGGGTCGCTGTGATTCATTTAGTCACGTACGTTCGAAAAGAAATGATGCTCAGCGCTGCTTGAATTTTTTATTTCTTTTTATCACTGAAAGTTGTGAAGTAAAATAAGTAAAACTGTGGAGACTAAAGAACTGGAAACGAAAATTTTATTGATAAGAACATTTTTTGACTTATTAAAATAATTTGAAACGAAACTTTAATGCCTAGAATATTTGGAAAGAATGCAAATGTACAGAATGTAAATAATAAGTGTTAATTAGATATTATATATAATTAATAAAAAAGATGAAAAATAACGATTTTTCTTGCCTCAAACAAAATTAAAAAAATTTTGGAAAGAATTAAATAAAATATACATACTTATAAATAAATTAGCTGATTTAGCGCATAAATTTACAATTTGAAAATTATTTTTAACTTAATTTTTTTATCACATATGCAGCAGAAAATTATTAGTCAAATTCATATGTTTAGTCAGCTTCACTAAATTATCATATTTTTGGTTTTTATTTAAAAAAATTTTTTTTTAATTAACTCGTATTTAAGTTGTTTAATAGATTCAAGTTTTCCTTAAGAACTCTCAAAATTTTTTTATATAATTCAGATTTAAATTAATACACTTCACACCCTCGGATTTTATATATCTAACCTAACATAAATCACAAAGAAAAATGGTTCTTTAAGTTATTACCTCAACTTTGATATGAATTTCTACTCGGATCATTCAATGACTCCATTCAACAACTATTTGTTCTATCAAGTTTTGAAAAAAAAAAAAAAAAAAAAAAAAAAAACCCCTAGGCATTTGGCATAATTTTTATTACTATTTAGAAGTACTATTGTAAATTTACTATGTAAAAATATAATTTTTTGGCATTTCTCAAGCTTAAAAAGGTTGTCTAAATAAAGACAATGATACATTGGCAAATTCTACAGCTAAACCATCCAATTGTTTATTATTCAACCAGACCCATTTTTATTCCAATTTGTTCAATACAATAAATGATACACTTTTTTTTTCTAAGAATTTCAAGTAAAACTATAAACATTTGAAACTGTGTGATATCTCAATCAGTTAGTTTTCTATATTTAGAATCATATTTTCCACTACAACTGTCGTTGATCTGGATCGAGTAGCAGGAATTTCTCATGAATGAAAGGCATCGCCGGTCAATAAAACTAATTAACATTACCCAACGCTCATTCATTCCAGCTCGGTCTTTCGAGGTGGAATCATCGCGTGTCTAAAAAAAAAAAAAAAGAAATCAATTTGTTTGCAATGACAAAGTAAACTGCGATTAGAAAAATCAATCGAGCAGAGTTACCGAGTGCAAACAACAATAATACGTCTCAGTCGAGCAAATAACAAAACCGATTCGGCCTCCCTCGCAAAAGTGTATCAAAAAGTCCATAAACCGAGAGACAGATTGCAATGTTATCACCATAAAAAAAAGAGAGAGAGAGAATAAAAAAAAAAAAAAAAAAAACATATATTTATTTCTTCTTCTTCTGCTTCTTCTGCTTGCTATATTAAACTCATAAGATAAAATCCCAGCGAATGTGTCGGTTGTGCGGTGCAGTTTGAATCAGCGCGACGAATTAACAAGTTTGGTGTTTTATTCATTCTCGACCATGAAAGTGCTGATTTTGTGGATTTTTATGGTTCTAGTTGCTTCACCGGCTTTTGCCGAGTTAGGTGAGTTCGAATTTTTTTTTTGGGGGGGATCAGAGTGTTTGGATAAAATCGTTATCGCGGATTCTGATGTTTTTTTTTTTATTCGTGACCAAAATTATTGATAAATTTACGATAAGTGCACGGACCTTCGTCAGTTGACGAAGTTATATAAGGTCAATTTACGATTTTTAAAAAAAGTTTTTTTTTGTTCTTTGAATCCCTTTTTAGGGAATAGTTACTAAAAAAAATTTTTTTTGGAAAAATCGATCAACCTATTTTAAAAAACTAGTTTACAATCGATCGTGCATTTTTTTACCAAAAATATTTTATTAATAGTGATCAACTGGCAATAAGTTTTTTTTATACGGGAATAAAAATCAAAGAATAATAAATATTAGGAGATATAAACTCCAGAATATTTATTTCAAAATTTTTGAATTAATAATGAATTTAAACATTTTAAAAATAATTTACTGAAAACATGATACTTTAAAAACAAGCACCATCAGTACCAATTCAAACTACATTAAAAGCATTCATAAATAATTATGAAAATTTCTGAGAGTTCAAAAGATTACATTTTTTCGTCTACTTACAATCCAATAAAAAACTAAAGATGATTTTTATGTACTTACTATATAAACAAATAAATAAAAAACTGATAAAAATAATTTAAATTTTACGAATCGATTATATGTTTCAGAAACATGCTCAGAAGTAACAGACTGCAGCGATGCGATGAAAAATAAGTGCGCCGAAATGTCAGAGCCATTCAAAGACTCGACAAATAAAGAGTTCGTACTGAGTTGTAAAAATGGTGTTTGCATGTGCAACATCAAGTTTGTGGAGACAGCCGAGTCTGCGGGCGATACGACTGTCAATGATACGTGCCAACTAAAGGAAAAAGATAAAGAGCCCACTGAAGATTCATGAAAGTTTATTTAAAACTGTATACCCTGCCTCTTTTTATATCATTTATCTATGTTTGCGGTGACTTTAGTTTAGTGAAGAATTTTTTTATAAAGTGTGCACATTTGTTTAAAGTGAAAAAATTTTGTTGCAGATTTCTTTGATTAATTACATGTAAAATAAATTATTACCTTCGATGTCTTCAGCAATGTGTATTTCTTCCCATAAATGCAATATTCATTAAAAATTTTTTTTTGTAATATTTAATAATTTAAAGTCTTATATGAAGAAAAAAGCTCTCAGAGCTTTTTTATAACTTGATGTATAGAATAACAGTCAACAACAACAAAATTTTTTATCGGGATAAATATTAAGTTTTATTGATTTATTTTTATAAATAAACAAATAAATACATAAATTACAAACTGAAATGTTTAAAATGAAGTTTCTCTTTTATCGGTAAGGTAGAAAACGCTTGGCGTTACAGTAGCAATGTTATCAGCCACCACCAAGTTTTCAGTTGTCGGTCAGTAATATAATAATTTACCAAACAGTCAAAATTAGCTTAAAAATGTATTAACATCTTAATTATTGTTGATAAATTTTAGAAAAATATTCAAACTATATAAAAATTCATTTAAATATTTATTTAGTTGAGTCATGAGTATTTATTGTTTCTTAATTTACATAAATGAGATTTTTTCAGTATATTAACGATTTTATTTATTTATTTATTTATCCATTATACATTATTTTTTTTAATAAATCTAGAGCTGATTCGATCAAAGGAAAAATTCAATTCTAAAAAAGGTGGACAAAAAAGCATTTGTTTGTTTACAATTGCCTTGTCAGTTGCTTTTTTTTTCGTAAACTATTCCATAACAAATAATTATAATTAATTTTATTATTAAAAAAAAAAAAAATTATTGCGGGATGATTTCCATAGAGTAAAAAAGGTAACAAAAATTTTACTATGAATATATAATATTTATCAAAATATTGATTCTTGTCAATTTTTTTTTAATTTCAGTGATTTTTGAAAATTCTTTTATTTATTAAAGCTCGCATCAAAGGGTTCAAAAGTCTTAAAATTTATTTTATATTAGAAGATTTTGTAGGTAAAAGTGTTTTTTATAGTTTTTAAACCAATTTAAATACTTTCAAGACTAATTTTTTTGGTAATTTTAACATTATATTTGAAAGTTCCTAAACCATCGTTTTGTACAAGCTTTTTAAAATAAACTAAGACTCGAAAATTTCTCATCAACCTTTGATCTATTGTAAGGTCCGGGTAATTAAAAACAAAAAAATCCACACGCATTCCATAAAAGTCGTTCAACAAGATCCGAGCGTCGTAAAGCTCATCGGCATGCAAGCTTCACGAAGAAAAGAAACTTCAGGGGTATCTTCCCGGGCTTAAAAGGACGCGCGTCGGCTCCGGACAATGGATTCAAAACAGGATTTAAGGATTCTGATAGTACGAGCAGACCCAAAGAAGAAGACGAACCCGAGGAAGAAAGGACCCTCGAAAGCTTCCTGAATTGGATACCCCCGAGAGCCCGTATTAGCCACAAAGGCACAAAAGCTCTCTCTCTTTTTTTCTCCATTCGCGCGTGGTCATCGAGTGCGAGCTTGCAAGCTCGCTTTCAATATCAAAGTTAGACCCGTTTTATTCTCACACTTTTTCACGCGCTAATTTTCAGGATTCTTGTTACCCGTATCACTGTAAGAAATGTGAGTATTAAACTAAAAACAAATAATTTTAAGTGAAAAACTGAATTCTCCAAAAAAAGCTTTCTAGAGTTTTTAAGATTAAAGTGCAGAAAAAATAGCTTTATTTCATTTTATGAAATTTTATTCTCACTCGATTCAACAGATACTTGTTGTTGAATAAATAATAGTTTGATTTTAAATTTTCATAATGTAATTTTTTTAAAATAATGTTCAGCTTCAAAACTGATGCCTACAGTAACTTCGATTTGTATTCATTAAAAAGCTGCCTCGTATTGAACTTTACATTAAACTATCAAAACAAATTCAATTAGTTTTTTATTGCAGATAGTTTAAGTTTGTACTAATCACCAATTAATTTATTAATCTATTAGCAATTAATCGATTTTGATTTTGATAAATCTGATCTAAATTTTGGTAGAAAAAAAAAAAAATCAATACAAACAGTAACTTAAAATTTGACTCGATTTTTCCACTGACTTTTGAGAGTGTGACTCATTCATGAAATTCCTTAATCGTGGCCACTATTGTTATAGTTAGTCTTATCGCTGGTGTACGAAATGATTACGATAGTGGAGCTTACTTTACTATGATGAAAAAAATTTTCACGCGAATTTAATGATATTCATTTTAAAAAAATTTCTAATGTATTTTGATGTTAGGAGCATTTTTAATTTATAAAAGGTTAGGAGCAAGAGTATAATAAAAACAATAATTGAAATTTGTAAACAA
Organism: Encarsia formosa; assembly: GCA_038277355.1. Taxonomy (NCBI): domain Eukaryota; kingdom Metazoa; phylum Arthropoda; class Insecta; order Hymenoptera; family Aphelinidae; genus Encarsia; species Encarsia formosa. The sequence goes on from CM076184.1 coordinate 129,766,021, forward strand.
TTTTATTGATTCTGATGTAAGTAAAGAAAATATTCAAAAAAATATTAATAAAAGATATTTGAAAAAAATAATAATACTTGTTAATCCTAATAATTCAATAACATTTTTCAAATCACATTAAATCTTTAATTTCCGTAAAAAAATCACGTTAAAAATCATTTTTCGCCCTTCTAACCTCAAAATCTAAACTTCGCCAATTGTTTTCGGTTAGAAGAACGAAAAATAGTATATTTTCCTTAGGCCGCGGGAATAATATACTATTTTTCTCGTAGTAGTAAAATAATAAACCGAATTGTTAATTAAAAAAACCAACACCAACGAAAGCTGAAAAAACAAGCATCAAAACATGAGGTAGATTTTTTTCATCTGTATCCGAGCTTGCAGGTTTGGGGGAAGCTTTGAAATCGTAGATGGGATAACTAATGACGTTTCCGGCCGGTGCGTAGTTGCATACCAAATAAAATTTGTAAAACTCTTCTTCTATGTACCTTATGGAACCGCATCCAATCAGAGTTGAATTTCCCCATACCAACTGGGAGTAGTGACCGGTATTGTGATGGAACCTGTTTATAAATAGTAATAATAGTTAGTATTCACTATTTTAACTTATATCGGGTGCATCAAGTCGAGATGCGCGCGCATTTCGACGCTGATGATACAAAAATATAATGAACAAGCAGAAAAAATTCTTATAATTACATGTAAAAACAGAATATTGATAATTATCAAACAATAGATTAAATAAATTAATTAAACTAAAATTAAAAATAAAAACACTAAGTTTGTGTAGAAGATGGATAAGTAGTGCCTTACTAAATGAAAGTTAAGATCCTAGTGTTTAACTAATCATATTAATAATAATAATTTTTTTTGTAATTTTGTAGTTAACTGAAAAAAAGAAAATTAATGGTCTAAAATTTAATGAGAAAAGCAAGAAAGTTTTATATACATGGTTCCGATGTAAAAAAATCCAGAAGTCAATGAAAAACTTGATTTTTATTCTATCTTTCGAAAAAATTATTATTGAAACGAAGAATTGAAAAAAAATTTACTTGAAAGGATCCAAATCATGCCGAGACACATCTTTGACTTCATCGTACCACAACATTACCATCTCTTCTATAGTGAAAAACTTATCTTCTAACGTCGAACCTTTGACAGCTAGATTTTGTCCAACGGTAAATCTTCCTTAAAAAAGAAGTACGATCAAAGCGTTTCCTTACTCGCAGTCAAGCAAGTTAAAAATTTATTCATCAAAACAGTATCATAACCTAAAATTAAAATATTAACTTACTGACGTCTCTGCAAATATCATGATCAAAGTGACACTGGTCAGCCCATCTTTGAGCCATCATGGCGATTTCGTTGTCCCATTTCTAAAATTAAACTCGCAATTACAAAACTATTAATATACACTAGGAAGACTTGAAAAATAAATTAACCAAAGATCAAACACTCATGTGATTGGTTCCGTACCATTGTCGGCATTTTTCTGGATTTGGTTGGCGGTTGAGGTCCAGGCTTCCCCCGTTGTTCCTTACCGGTGGCGACCTTATGTCGAAGCTTATTGTGTATACTCACGATTTCTTTCTTTTGATTTTCGCTCAAACCTCTTTGCACCATTTGGCAAGTCTCCGCTGGTTCATCTTTCTGTTTTTAAAAAAATTAAAATTAATGCATTGCATCACATGAAAAATCGGACGACATACAATATTGATGTATCGATGGTCCCAGTGGAGCGAAACCTTAGTCGCAAATTTACTGATTTTAAATGAAATAAACAAGCTGGTTGAGAATCTTAACAAGTTTGTAAACAATAAATCAGATTTTTTCTGAGATTTTAATTCATTTAAGCTGATAATTTTAAATCTGCAGATTTTCAGCTAAGGTTTCTCTTCACTGAGACCATTGATATGGGATACTACTATTTTTTCGTCTGAAGATGACATTGTATGTTGAAACATGTAACGAATTTTAATAAACGTTTTGTTAACTGTGAAAATCAAAAACTTTGTTTTACAATTAGCTTTCCTATTTTATCAATTTATTTAAATGGATTTTCACCAAGTAAAGGCAACTACACTAGATTTATTATATAATTTGTTATTATTACTTAAAGTTTTTAAACATAACAAATATAATTTTTTACGTTGAAACCATAGATACACATAGTATAGTTAATTAATTTAAAAATTTATAGATACGTCAATACCACGTAAAAGGAAAGATCTTACATGTAGGTATATGAAATTTCTTTTAACATAATTTTTTTTAGACTAAAATTTTTACATTTTTACTCTTTTTTAAATCTTAATTTATAAAAATTGTAAGTACGCTGAACTTTTTCGAGGTTTTTTTTTGAACTTCCAATAACAAGTATTTAGTATAAATCAAACAACTGTTGAATCAATGTAATTGTTGAAACTCTAAATTAAATTTCCTTCCAACCAACTCAAGTCTGAAGAAGATTATCACATTGAACCTACCGTGTACTTGCACATTGTATGATCACTTTTACACTCAAGGTTGCAGTAATCTTCAGCCATTGATAACTGAACAAGCATTAATAAAATTAGCTGTACAACCGTCACCATCGCGCCGCACTTGATCATTTTAAAACTCGAAAAATTAATCACTTAACTTTGCACTTGAACTTGGACTCTTTAGCGCACAATTCAAGTATGACTTTTTTTTTTGAAATTCCTTGGTCCGAGCGATCGCAGTTAGCCTTATCGCTCGTCTATGCGAAACGATTATAACGATAGTGCAAATTTATACTTGGAACTAACTCTGCTGTTGCGATTCTGTGCCAAAGATTGCATAAAAAAAAAACTTTAACTCTACACTTATTGTTTTTTTACAACTTTGTATTGCCCAGTATAAATAATTACTATTAGTTAGATGTTGACTTTATATTGACAATCCGGGGATCGTTATGTTGTACGCTAATAGCGATGCCCGGATAGTCAATATAAAATCAACATCTGTTTAATAAATAATCACAAAATATATCTGTCTTACAGCCTAACCACATATGCGGATCATTAGATGATCCTTACTTTAAGTCACCCCCGAAGAATTATTAACTAATAAAAAAACTTTAACACTACACGGTAGCTAGTCTCAATTACTTGAGGTCAAATTTTGATGATTTTTTGTAACTCTAGTACTCATAGATATGTAAATTAGGATCATAATTCTCACGCTCCACTCGCCAATCTAAACATGTAAAATTTATTATTGTTTTCTGCAAAAAAAATGACAAAACACCTGAAATTGAAATTCTTTGGGGACAATGGTAGAATGATAACCCCCCGGAGGCAGCTCTGCCTCCCCCTTTTTTTCTTCTATCCTTAAACGCGCGGGCGGGACGAATTTGGGGTGTCAAAATCGGTTGACACGTCCGTCTATCCAGTGCTCATAAATGGTTACTCTTTTTTTTTTTTTTTTTTTTTTTGGCACAATCGATAGAGTATACCCTGCAGGGTCCTTTTTTACGTTTGATCTCCGCTTTTCCTCCTCTTGTATTCGAGACATGCGAGCCCTTTCAATGAGTCCGCGCGTGCCGAGTTTGTATATTTCGGGGACGAATGATGAATACGCGCGCGGGAAAAAAGGGGGGATTTTTAGTGGATTTTTGAAACTAGAAATTTGATTCACAAATGTTTTGCACAAAGCTGTTGATTAGTTTATTCGAGATTGGTGAAAAAAAAAAAAAAAATGAAAGGAGTTACTTTGAAAATACAATGTGATTTTTTTTTTTTTTCGGCAAATTGATTGGGAATATTGAAAATCAGTTTGTTGCTGAAATTGAGGTTTCATCACTTTTTAGAAAAACTAGGAGTCGAGTGGGCGCGCGTGCGCGCGCCACGCAGAATTTGACAAAATTACAACCTTTAAAATTTGTTGTTGATTAATAATCAAGATCACGATGAAGAACTCGATAGATGACGCGGCATGCTTAACCAATAGGATCAAAAATAAAAGTCTTAAACTCAAAAATCGATATCGTTTACTCAATTTTAAGAGTGGATTCAATAATGATAATTTGATTTTAATAGTTATCGTAAAACTCGAAAGATGCACAGCTGTTTAGTTAAAAACAAATCTAAAACCTACCATAAACTTGAAGCTGTAAGCATCATCCTAAATGACCATTTTTACAACTCTGCCGTACCTAAAACTTCTAATGACCTAACCTTTGTTCTCAAAGTTTCCCGGCAGATGTTCCTTCCCATCGCATCACCTATAATACCTACCTAGGTACTACCTGAACACTCTAACACCTTAGCTTGTAAGTTCAGTGTGCTGCTAGCCTCTGAGCAGTCAAATGTAACCTTCGTTAAAAATAAAACATTATTTTAATTTCAATTTAAGTCTTCTTTATTTTAATTTTTTTTGTGAGTAAATTTTAAAGAAGAAAAGGATCGAGAGTGAATCTATACCTCGGTCCACGACAATTTATTTTAAAAATATGGAAAATATTATAGCTTTGCTGAATGAGTGCTCTCGTCGGCGGCAAACGCGCATGAATAATTTAATTCGTCAACAACGACTGCAAAATTTATCAAATAATAATCTATCAGATCTTGAAAATGAAAATGAAGAAGACACTATTAGTGAGGCCAGTGATTCATCAGCCGGAAATAACAGTATAGTGAAAAATAACGATGAACAAATGATGGATTCAGAAGATAATGAGCCTGGTGATAACATTTATGATATAGTTGACGCGTTTTCAGAGCAAGAATCAAATAACTCAGAATTTGGAAGTAGCTCTGAAGAAGAAAATGAAGATATCAGTCATTTTGAAACCCATCTTGGTGACGTCTTTCGAAATAGTAAGATAAATTTGAATCATGTTCAATGTAAAGTCATTCTTAAAGGGGGAAATCTATCCTTGTTTATCAATTTTACCCAAGAATCCAAGAACAATTTTAAAAACTCCTTCAAGGAAAGCACCCATTATTCCTCTTGCAGGAGGTGAATATCTTCATTTGGGTTTTGAAAATAAAATAAAGTCTGAAGTCTATTCCTTTGAATAAATTTTCAACAATCTTCAAAATTGACTATCACAATGATGGAGCAAGTCCTAATACTTCCAGAAAAACTTGCATGTGGCCCATTTAAATAAGAATTACCAACATTCCTAATAGCAAACCAAAAATAGTAGGAATTAACATTATTTTTACGTTTTTTTCGCAGATATGGCGCTCTCACTTAACAAATATAAAAGCCAAGCGATTCGAAAAAACAATTTTAACGGATCAAATCAGATAACAGCATTAAAAAAAAATGCTGAACTCATTCCAAACAAAATACTGTGTAAAAATATCAAAAAAGTTGCATTAAAACAATTATCAGTAAACGATTCTAATGAGGCAACAACAAAAGTTTTGGATGATATTGCATTAGCTAAAACAAATAAACCACGATTTAAATGTAAAACTTAAAAAAATAAATCAATACCAAAATTTAATATTGTTAAAATTTTCAGTATTACAAGAGTTTTTTTTTTTTCTTTTTTTAGTGGGAGACCTGGTGAGGACTGTGGAAATACTTCCTTTTAAACCAGCTCCATTGCCTGGCTTATCAGACCTACAAAAACCGAAATTGGCAAAAAAAAAGGGATCGACTGAAATTTCAAAAAAACGTGCCGCTGTAGTTATTGACGAACAAACTTTACCATTGATAAAACAGTCAAATAAACGAGTTGCTGAAAATTTAGATTTTACAATCTCACCAACTCCTCCGAAAAAACAAAAAATTACAAAAAACTCAGCTTATGCAGGTAGTATGGCCAATGATGCTCAGAGCAACTTATATTATTTAACGAATGAAATTAACACCGCAACGTGCCCGTCAATTCCTGAACAATTGATTGGAAACAACTCAACACTTGACAACGATAACCCAACAATTAGGTAATACCCATCTGACAATAAAATACAATTAACATAGTTACGTAAAAATAAAAAATGACAATAAAAAATTTTTTTTCAGAGATCTATATGTGCTGCTTATTGATGTTAAACAAAGCGTTGAGTAAGAAAAATATTTTTAAATATTTAAAATTCCCTTTATAAAAGAGAGCTATCGCCATCTTGCGTAAACTTTATATTTGTGAGCTGATTGGCGAAGAAGTTTTTAAAATATTCTAAAAGTGCATTTTGAGGTTACTATTTTTTTTCCACACGCGCGTTTGCAGTGCGCTTAGAGGGGCTATGTAAAGTAAAACAATAGGGTTGGCAATTTTTTGAAATTTATAATATTTTTTTGCTTATTTAGATAAAATATCGAAAAATAATCGACACGTATTTTTTTCCTTTTTAAAAAAAACTAAAATTAAAAGATCTACAAGTGTTTAAATTTTTTAAAATTTCAATATATATAGATATACTTTTAATGGAATTTCGGGTTAATGACGTCATCAACCCGTAGTTTTAAAAACTTTTCTTAATTTTCTTCTTGCTCAATTTTGATTTAAAAATTATAAAAAAAATGTTAAAATTCATTAAAAATCGAGTACTTTTAAGTACCGGTTGCCAACCCTATTTAAAAACTGATAAAGTTAGGATTTTTTATTTTATTTAACAAAAATTTCTTTTGCAAAATCAATAAATAAGGGCCGGTGCGCGCTGAGTAATTTCCAGTCATTTCAAAAACACCATTTAACATACATAAAAATAATAAAAAATTGAAAAATTTTTTTAGGAAAACCCAAAGTGATTTGAGTAATTTAAAACAGCAAGTGAAGTAAGAACTAAATTTTTACCTTCATATTTCGAAGTGTTGATTATTTTATTTTAATTATCAATTTTTTTTTTTTATATAGTGAAATGTTTCCATTAGTAAAGCAATCAGTGGCAGCAAATTCAATGACAAGCAACGAAAAACCTGACTGCCTGCCATTTAAATCAATTGATGAACTTAATCAATTTAACAACGAAGAAAAAAGCTCAGAGTTGTATATCCACATGGTGAGTATTTAAATGAATATTCTTTACTTTGTTGTGAATTATGTTCCATTTTTAATACGCAGTTATTTTATTACTTTTCAGGTCTCATACCTGACCTATGTCGGAGAAGTAAATTCTCGAACTTGTGCAAAGATCTTTTATCAAGAAGCTTTTGAGTTATCAGAAGCCGTTCTTATGCAATTGAAATATAGTCCTGGCAGCGAAACTAACAGGACTGCATCTAATAAAATAAACTTGGCTAAGCATTTGTTTAATAGCGTTTGCGAAGGTAAATAATTTAATTTTTTTTTTTTTTTTTTTTTTTTTTAATTTTAAACTTCTTGATAATAATTGCACATTAAACTTTCTATTTATCAGATGCAGTAGCTCGTATTACAAGTAAGTCGAAGAATAAAATGATGAGGTTCGAATTCCACAAAGTAATGAAACAAGCTCTGCTCGCCCGCCAACAAGAGTTTCGTCGCAAACTGGCAAAATCAGAAAATCAATATGTGAATGATTTAGCTACTGGTAATGAAAATCATTTACATGCTGAAAATGAAGATGAATCTGACAATGAATTTGAGGCTACTCCACAAAGCAATAAGCTTAAAGATTTGTCAAATTTCGATGAAGTAGAATAACATTAAGTAAGTTGCAAAGACAGATATAAAAAAATAGTAACCAACTAAAAACTTAATAATCTAAAACTATGTCAAAACATTGAATTTTTAAATAAAATTTGCTCAATTTCAGTGCTTTTATAATAAAATATTTATCTGGCATATTTATTTATGTACAAAAAAATTTTTTTAAAAACCCTTACTTTAGTATATTTATTTTTATTTTTTAATACTTTATTGTAAATTAAATTTTAAAAACTTGAATTTTTTTACAGACAGATATCTAACTTGCATGCCTTTGAGAAGTGGATCCAGTTTGGTTCAAAGAAAAACAGCCTGCGAATTATTGTGAAAATTCTGATTAAAACTAACTTGTATTATAAAAATGTTATTGTAAGATATATAATAAATAATAATAATTTTTAAATGCTTTTTTTTACTTCTTTTTCAAATTTCACGCCGTGCCTATAAAATTCTGTGCAATGCTGTCTAATTTAACAGTGCTAGCACAATAATTGTTACAATTGCGCCACAGTGACAGCATTCCGTGCCGTTACAGTGCGCACCTACACGCATTTGCACGGCGTGCTGGCACAGTGACGATATTCACTGCAAATCCTAGTGTCTTAAAGTGTCATGTTTTTAAAACACTTGCAGCCGTCTTATAATTTTAAAACACTTAAACGTCTTATTTAAAACACTTAAGTGTCTAATATTGTCTGCCGTTCTCCCAGTGCCGAACTAACTGCCACTGATAAAAGGATGACCTGATCGACCGTTAATTAACCCGACTTAGATTTTGGTTTTGGCCCTGGGACCTAATAATTCATTAATTAGGAGCTTAAAGTAACATCTTCAAGCACTAGCGGCCCTTTTGCAACCGACTTTGGCCGAAGCTCCTTGGCGAGGTTATGTATTGTACATCTTTGTAACAGTGACACGGGGCAGTGTACCAGATATTAATAAGTGTTTAATAAAATAAACAATTTTTTAATTTATTCTCAAGTTTTGAAAAGCGGTATCCTTTATCCCTGATATTATTTTCAATAAATAAATATTTTGTTTTATACCAATGCCTTAAATCCAAGATACCTTTGGAGTCGATGTCAATGAAGCAATAATTAATTTATCTACAACTTTTAAGACCATAAAATCTGGGTACGTGAATCAATATATAAAATTGTTTGCATTTGCGAAGTAAATCTAGAGTTACATGATCAAAAAATAAATAATTTATCTGTCACCCTTTACTAAAAAACTTGACAAATTATTGATTCATTGACATCGACTCCAAAGGTATTTTGGATTTAAGCCTTTGGGATAAAACAAAATATTTATTTATTGAAAATAATATCAAGGATAAAGGATACTGCTTTTCAAAACTTGAGAATAAATTAAAAAATTGTTTATTTTATTAAACACTTATTAAAATCTGGTACACTACCCCGTGTCACTGCTGCAAAGATGTACAACATAACCTCGCCAAGGAGCTTCGGCCAAAGTCGGTTGCAAAAGGGCCGCTATAGCGCTTGAAGATGTTACTTTAAGTTCCTAATTAATGAATTATTAGGTCCCAGGGCCAAAACCAAAATCCAAGTCGGGTTAATTAACGGTCAGTCAAGTCATCCTTTTATCAGTGGCAGTTAGTTCGGAACTGGGAGAACGGTGAACATTTTTAGACATTTAAGTGTTTTAAATAAGACGTTTAAGTGTTTTAAAATTATAAGACGGCTGCAAGTGTTTTAAAAACATGACACATTAAGACACTAGGATTTGCAGTGATTGTGAGCCCACGATGACATCTGGGAGAGTAATTTTTTAAATGTCTCATTCGTCGTGTTAAGCGAGCCCATAAGCACAATGTTAAAGTTGTTGCTAGATACAGTTCCAACTTAGTCCACTTATGGACTTCTGCGGGTTAATTTTGAATTACTTGGCGCGAGTTGTCGCTTGACATGACGAATACCATAAAGTGTTACTTTTACCACAGAATAACAGCTAATTTCAGATAGATCATTCCCTTACCACGAGATGATCTCGGTCGCACGCGTCTATTATCTGGCCGGTTAATCTCGGTGGGTGTGAGGGAGAAGAAGAAACAACACAATCGACGGACAGCTTGGTGTGAAAACAAGAAGGAAGGGGAGGGGGAGGCTTCCCATCTGGTACAGTGTGTACAAAGGAAACTTCTATTCGAGACAAAGATAAAGGTTTGTCTTGGGGAAGGAAAAAGATAATATTTTTTCGAGGAGCTGCGAGCTTGATATTGCCGTGGCTTGTACACCCGCGGGCCGATCTCACATAATACGGCGCGCTTTTTCTAAGAGTCCATGTGTGTGACCGCCGCACTTCATTGTACCCGAGACCCGCAGGAAGGGTTGAGTTGCTTGGGTTTTGTTGAGAAGACGGCGAGATTGCTTATCTTTTACTGGCATAGCGTGTCGAAATTATAAAAATTTAATTTTTTAATTTCAAAGTTGATATAAGTAGTTTTAGACTTAAGATAGTTGAAAGCTAATTATTAAGAGAAATTTTTAAATTGGTTTTTTAATTTTTTTTATTAATTTTCAATTATTATTTTTCTTCAGATTATCTCGTTAGGTTCAAGAATACAAATTTATACTGATTACTATCTTGAACAATTTAAACTCCTAAAAATTTTAACATTAATTTCATAATGACACTTATTAAATACCTGAACTTTTGATAGCTACTTTCATGGATTTTTAGTATCTTAATTTGGTCAAATAGTTCTTAACTGTCAAATTTCATAATTTTAACTGAATTTTACCTTTAAAAAACATCAAAATTTTTTAAATCTCTTTTTTTTTTAGTTATAAATGAAATTTATTTAAATTTCCAAACAAAATCTAACCTGTAAGTTTCTAAGGGCAAAAATGGGCAGATTTGACTATTTTGGTCGAAAACTTAGAAGGTCAAATCGTATAATATACATGTATGGAGCAGATTAGGACCGGTACGTACAATTTTTAATAAATCCGTGTTTGAAAATAATTAAAAATCTCGCAATCATATAACAATAATTAATAACAAAGCGCATGAATAATAATCTATCGTAATAATGTTTAATCTTCAACTTTTAAACTCTGACTCATTATGAGCACTAGTTACAATTAAAATAAAGGATACATTTTGTGTGTTCTGTAAAACTCGGGTATTTATATGTATCTATGCTCAAAATCTGGAAGTACAAATAAATTTGTTTTAAATTTTTTGTTTCTCCCTCCAGTAGGCACAACGTACAACTAACCCACATAAAACAAACCCCGCCTCCAAAAAAAAAAGCTGTATATTAAAAAAGAAGAGTCCGAGTCGTCGTTTGGTGCGTGTACACGAAATTCGGTCTCGTAAACGAGACGCATTGTTCGGTCCCTTTGGTCCATACCCAATCTTCAGCTCTTTCAAAATCAAATAATCCCCGACACTTTGTTTGGAGGGGTTACTCCCCGCGTATAATAATAATTCCGCATTCCGCGAGTCGCCTCCAGCAGCATCGTCGTTCCCATATCAAACGGCCCACAATAACTTTATCGCGCGAATAAATTTCGTGACTCGAATCCCCTTAAACTTCCCCAGGTTTCAGGGCTGACAAAAAAAAAAAAAAAAAAAAAAAAAAAAAAAAAAAAAAAAATCCCAAAAAGCGGCATGGATTAATTATCCCGAGTGTAGTACGTTGTTTGCTTCTACGGCACAATGGGGTAAAAAGGTAAAGCCAGATAAAACAAAACGCGCCGATTAACTGAAACAACCGGGCCTCCGACAATAGCGTAATCAGCGCGCTTTTCGCCCACTGCAGCTACTACCCCCTTAATGGCCCACCCCCCAGAATCTTCCGTCCCTAATGCGCGACTAATCTATTATTTCTTAATTTTTCGAGCTCCCATGAGTGCGTTTTAGTCAGGGTTGGACAATGACGTAGTCCGAGTCCACAACTGTTGACTCTGGACTACGAGTTGGCCAGCATCTGACCAATTTTTCTGTCCAAGTAAAAAAGTTTGTCTTTCATAAAAAATAGGGTTGGCAACTTTTTGAAATTTATAATATTTTTTTGCTTATTTAGTTAAAATATCAAAAAATAATCGACACGCATTTTTTCTTTTTTAAAAAAAAAACTAAAATTAAAGGAACTACAAGTGTTTAAATTTTTTTAAATTTCAATATACTTTTAATGGAATTTCGGGTTAATGACGTCATCAACCCGCAGTTTTAAAAACTTTTCTTAATTTTCTTCTTGCTCAATTTTGATTTAAAAATTCTAAAAAAAATGTTAAAATTCATTAAAAATCGAATACTTTTAAAAAAATATATTTTTAAAGTACCGGTTGCCAACCCTATTGTTTTCATCAAATATAATCTAATTTATTAATTTTATTATCGTTTTTTTTTTTTTTTTTTTTTCTTTCAAATTATTTTAACAATTGACATTGACTGTTACTTAAAAATTTTAGTTTGGTAACAATATTATGTCTTGCGCGAAGAGTATAATAACTTCGAACGACCAATCAGTATGCGCATACTTCGGAAAATTGCCATACAAGAGGATATGACTTTTGACGTCATAGTTGAAAGTACTTAATTGCGTCAAAAATTAAAATTTTTAATAATCGATTCTTTACAATTTTCACTGCAGTTTAAAAACTTACGCTAATTTATCTGCGGCTTTGTACAACTTCTTCCATACTGTGCACAGTATTACTAGGGCCAAATTCAAAAATCTTTAAAATTTGAATTCTTTTTCTTACCACAACCTACAAAATTTTCAGAAATATATACGATAATTTTTTTCCTACACGGAAAAAATAAAATCCTTGCAGCGTAGCTGAATTCAGCGATATGACGATGCGAACAGTTAACGACGCTCCAACGCAGACTTTTCATCGTGCCGAGGCAAAGTCTGCGTTGGAGCGACGCAAAGTTAGCTATAGCGTGCCTTCCTTACCAACAGCTGTAGCAGAGCTCGACTCACGCTTGACGCTTGTTTACTTGTGTACTTACTCTTTGCTATCGCGGGTTTACGGCAGCATAACTATAAAAAAATGTGTTTATAGATAGTTGTAATTAATTTAAGTATTTTTTATATCAGTGCATAATTGTTTAAGTTAACAATCATATTCCGCCGCTGTCGGTAAGGAAGGCACGCTATAGCTAACTTTGCGTCGCTCCAACGCAGACTTTGCCTCGCCACGATGAAAAGTCTGCGTTGGAGCGTCGATAACTGTTCGCATCGTCATATCGCTGAATTCAGCTACGCTGCAAGGATTTTATTTTTTCCGTGTAGTTTGAAATTTTACCCTATGGTTCATAAAATTATTAGTTCATGAATTTTGAGCAGAAGGCTTTGTATGAGCAACAATTAAAAAATAATAATAATAAGTAGGTAAATTATTACTAAGACAAATTTTATTGTCTGCAAATACTAGTTTTTAAATTTTATGGATGAAAATAAAAGTTACAGTAGAAAGATACTCAAGTTTTCCACAAAAAATCAAACATTTTTTGTTTTTTGTTTTTTATTACTTTTATTCAAAAAAAAAAAGAACGATTTTTTTGGAGTTATTTGTTCGCACCCAATCGTCATTCAAAAGGTCGCGTAATCGAATGAGCCCCGGTGATTTTGGGTTTGTCTACATATTACAGTGCGGAATTGCGGGGGCAGGCGTCGCTTGAATATGCCTCATTGTCCCTGGCTGCACTAGAAATTTCAAGCGCGTGCAAAAAGGAGAAAGGGGGAGCTGGTGAGAAAAGACAGTTAAGTGGCACGGGTTTGTGGATTTTTTTCTTCTTCTTCTCTTCTACGTCACCTCCCCTCGCAGGGATCCTTATCCGTCCATCTATCACGCCACGTCTATTATTCGGATAAGGATAAGTAAATCAAATTTTTATCTACGACGGGGGCTAATTGATATCTGACCTTGCGATCTTGTGGGACCTTTTTTTTTATGCGGTCGGATTGATGTACAAAGAGGTTTTTCAGAAATGATTCTTGTTTTATTTACTATAAGCACAAATTTTTATAATTTTATGGTAGACTTTTAACTGCTTATTATAATTTTTTTTCATTATTTTTAGAAATTTATTTGAAAAAAAAAAAAATTCAATTTTTTGTCGGAAATTCGGTGCATTGGAAAAAAATCAAAACTCAGTGTTTAATAAACATTGTAGTGAGATACTGTAGAAAAAACTTCAATATCATTATTTATTATTTTTTAATATCACTATTTTTTGGAAAATTTTGATAAAATTTTTAATTTATTTGTTTATTTGAACAATGAAAACAGAAAAAAATTTCATCGTTATTAAAAAGTTATGACTAAAAATATATTAAAAACAATATAAATTATTTTTTTAGGATGAACAATTCATTGCGAACTGATTGAATTGATTGCAGTAGATACAATTATTGTCCTTTTTTTTCATACTCAAATACCACCCGATATTTTAAAATTAAAATTGAATAATCGGTATTTAAACAAACACCCTACGCGCGCACTGCGGGCACCTGTTGCGGGACTCGAGGTACCTCGGGGTCGGCCATGGCTGGGCGAGGGCCAATGGGATTCGAGGAGCCGGGACACGGGATTGGCTAGAGGAGACTCCCACCCACGAGCTTCAGGACAGGGAGAGGAGAGAACGCGAGAGTCTCCGAAACTTAACCCGAGGATTCTTCGCTCGGTACTGCTGCTCGATAGCTCTTTAGAGAAACACCGAGGACTCTCTTGTCGTCACGTTGTTCCAGGTAATTAATTATAAATATTTATTTTTATTTAATGGATTTTAATAATATAAAGGATTTAGTAATAGTTTATTTGATTTTTAATTATTTTTTTAAATAAAAATAATTATTTTTACTAATTTTTTAAAAATAATTATCATGTAATTAAAATTTATTATAAATTTATATTTTATTATAATATAATCACAATAAATAATTCAAATAACTTTTTTACATATGTCAAACATGTGTTCAGTAGAATAAATAATAAATGAATATAAAATCTCATATTATCTCATTTTATAATTTTTTTTGTATTATGGGTTTTCCCGTTTATTAAAATAATAAATAAATAAATAGATTATTATTATTCCAACCGGCTATAAAATTTATTTAAAAACCAAGCTAACAGTTTTGTTATTGTAAAACCTTTATTTTCAGAAATGCCTCGCGAACAAAGAAAAAGCTTTTAAATAAGTTTATTACGATCGTGAAAATAATAGCGCGCGTGTTAAGTAGATAAAGCGCACACTAAAAGTGAATTCAAATAAAAAAGTGTATACAGTGGTGTGGTGAACATTCGTTTAGCAACATGACAGTACTGGTTTCGTAAAACCGTGAGTCAAAAGAATCAACCCGAATATATAAAAAAAAAAGAAAACAAAAAAAAGAAGCATGTTTGCTAAATCGCCGGTCAACATGAGCGGTCCGGAAGGAGCCAAGTCGAGTCAGAAGGAGCACGTCAAGCGACCCATGAACGCGTTCATGGTTTGGTCGCGAGGACAGAGACGAAAAATGGCCCAGGACGACCCGAAACTACACAACTCGGAAATTTCGAAGAGACTCGGGGCGAAGTGGAAGCTGCTAAACAACTCCCAGAAGCAGCCGTTCATAGATGAGGCCAAACGACTGAGGTAATTAATTTTAAATATTTTTTTTTGTTTGGTCTGTAGTGATTGAGGTTTGCAAATTGAGATAATTTATGGTTTAATTATTTAAATAACACAATATTGAAAATTTTATGATTTTACCTAGAAATTTTTGTTTTTTCACTGGAAAAAATAATCAATTAAAAATTTATCATGCATTTTTCTAATAAAATGGGTAAAATCTTTTCCTAAAAAAAATTAACTTTTGGGTTAGAATTTTCACGTTGGCATTTAAAAATATGAGATATTATACATTATAAATTCAACTGAAATCGGGGTATTCGTAAGGATAAAATAATTTCATATAGTTAATTTTATTGGCGATTAAAAATTCAGTTGCCTTTCAAAAAATTGAAAATTTTTTAATTTCTCTGAATGAACATGAACTAAGATCGAATTTCATCGATTTTAAATGATTGTGATTGGTTCAGAACTTAAAATTTAAAATTTGAATTTTAATATTAATATTAAGAATTTTATAATTTACTTGTTTCATATAAATTGTTTTTTTTTAACTCCAAATTATTGTAAATTTTACAAAAAATCAGAGGTAAACGTTTGAACCACTGATAAACAATTATTAATTTTATTGAAACACAGTTACGAATGAATCGTCGAAGTTTTAATGTTTATATAAATTAAATTGTTTTTTTTTTTTTTTTTAACTTTGGCATTGTTTTATAATTAAAAAGTAAATTACTGCAATTGCGCGCTGATGGATAATAGTTTGAATAAATATATCAAAATCTTTTAATACAAAGTAATTATTTCATCAGTTTGAAATAAGATAAAACAGATCTTCGCAAATAAAAAATTACTATTTATCTCTTTCGGCACCACAAAACCATAGCCCAAAAAAAAGCGCGCCCCGGCGTAGAGTAGAGAAAAAAGAAGAAGGAAGCGAGAAGTGTCACAATCACCGTCCCGATTGATCGTCGGTTATTGCGACCCCACCGCGTGCTAATTGCGCTTTGGAGAGCCGAAATTATTGCTACTCGGGGGGGCTGGCCCGAATAAAGAATCGGCATCACACGCCCGGGCCATTGTCGAGTCTTCGTTGATCGCTTTATCTACCCCCGGACTACAGGGTATCTGGTTTCGGTCTGTCAGCTACCTTTTAACTTTTATTTCGTCCTTACGGTTGGTACTGGATCGAATAAGTTTATTGACTTATTTAAAGTATTTTGTTATTTTTTCTGTCCTTGAGGTTGGTACTACTTAAATTAAATTTTAGTACTTAAAAAAGAACGAAAACAGTATAAACTTACAGGAACAATGAAAGATCCCTGAATTACTTGGAGTTCTATAAGTTTTTAATTTTTTTTTTTTCCTTTAGGCTGGTACTAGCTAAAAAAAAAGCACTAAAATGTACTAATTTTTTTTCGGTAGTTTCATCCTATTGGAAAAAATGAAATTTCTAGATAACTTTATTAATTTTGACTAGTTTCTTTTGCCAGTTGGGTTGGTACTTGTCGAAATAAATTTTATTTGTCTAAACAAACAAATTCATCTTGCTAAAAAAAACTCTGACGGGCATTTTTTTTAGAAAAAATATCAGTCTAGTGGAAAAGTCAAAGATCTTTCGAAAATTTGAACTCTTGTGACGATCGGATACTTACATTAAATTTTGATTTTATCCTTGAGTATTATTTTGAGGCACTCTAATTTTTTTTCCAATTAAAACACTTCAGTTAAGGTAGTAGTTCCGGCTCAGTGCACAACTCAAACTAATTCTGAAATTAAAATATGTTGTAAAAAAACACTTGATCTTTCTAAATATCATTTAAAAAATACAGGTATCCATGCTTTTTTCCGAGATAATTGAGTTAGAAATTCACCAAATCACAATACATAGTAATACCTAACCTGTAAAATTTAACATTTTTTGAACTCAATTATCTCGAAAAAAAGTGATATTTTGAAAGATCAGATGTTTATTTACAACATATTAAAAATTCAGATAGTGTTTGAGTTGTTTGCATTTTGCATGTGTTTTCCCATGTATGTGCTATATATACTACCTTAAGTACAGGTCCCAGGGGAAAACAAAAAAATCCCTAAATCCAAAAAAAAAAAAAACCAGTTAACCGTCATTGAAAAATCAAAGGGAATTGATTCCCCTTCACGGATCGTAATACCGAGAAAAAAAAAATCTCCCCCGAATCAGCAGTCTACAAGCCCTGCTCATAAGAGATAGATATATATATAGCGTAGCAGGGTGGGGAGGATGAGACAAGAGCTGCAGGGGCGCTGAGCTTCTTTATTGCCGACTATGAATATTTAATCACTGTTATGAGTTTATTTAGCCGGACTAAGCTCTACGGGCTTTGAAGCACTGCAACGTACCACCCTCGATTTGTATCGAGGCGGGCGTCACGAATTATCGCCTTTTATTACAGTTATTCAAGTATACGCGGCTGTTGGTATTGATGGACTCGGGCGTTTTGTACAAAAATATCTTGCTTTTTACTGGTACCTGTAAAGTTACACAAAATTTAATTTTTTTATCTCAATTTATTTTTTTTTCTGAAAAATTATTTATTTTATCTAATACATTAGAGATTATAATCTCGTGTATTAAAAATAATTATTTAATTTTTAGTTCAATCCTGCAGTATACATTACGATATTCAGCGACTATCTTTCAAGGTACCAAAAAAATGATTAATGTTAAAAACAGTAATAATTAATTATTTTATTTTAAATAAATGTATACCGAATAATTTCATAAAACTATCAGTTAGTTTGATTTATTCTGAAAACAATCTCTTATTTTATTTTATAATATTTTTTAAAT
The DNA here is from genome assembly GCA_038277355.1 of Encarsia formosa. Taxonomy (NCBI): domain Eukaryota; kingdom Metazoa; phylum Arthropoda; class Insecta; order Hymenoptera; family Aphelinidae; genus Encarsia; species Encarsia formosa. The sequence goes on from CM076184.1 coordinate 129,784,062, forward strand.
AATTATTTAATTTTTAGTTTAATCCTGCAGGATATATTACGGTTGTGTTTCAAAAAAATTGATTAATCCTAAAAATAGTAATTACTTTTTTTCACGAAAATTCTTTATTTTTTATTTTTTATTATTTTTTCTTTATTGTTTATTATTATTATTTTTTTACAATATTTATTTGATTTAATCCTGAGTATATCACGATAGACGCGGAGCGTCGGTATTTTTCAGGACGTAACTACCGTGCGCCGTCCGGAAATTGAAAAGACGTGGGTTCGATTTTTCATGAAACAAAACAGAATAAAAGAAAGAAAACCGGTCGGTAAAATCAAATACGTGCTAAAACAATCGATGGGTTGAAAAAACAAAAGGCCTTTTGTACGTCAGAGATAAAAGAGTTTCGAGATTTAATGTCACAGAAAAAAATCGCTATTTTTTTTTTTCAATTTCAAGAGGCAATTAAAAGTTAGTTAATTTTAAAAATATCATAAATATTTTTTGATTGCTCAGATATGTATTTTTTATAAACAAATAATTGAATGTCTAACAAAATTGTTTGTAACTCCATGATACATAAATATAATTAATAATACTTAGGTATAAATTTTAGATAAACAATAATAGATAATGATGAATTTAATTATTTTACAGTTTTAATTATTTAATAGTTTTTACTAAAATTTAATTAAATTAAAATATCTAATAGCTCTCTAAAACTGTTCGAGTGAATTTCCACTCGAATCGAGTGAATTTTCACTCCAAGCGCAAGTAAAAAGTGAGCCAGTCCGCTTCGAGTGAAAACCCACTATAGCATCGAGTGAAGTTCGATCACTCGAAGAAGAGTGACTTTTAATTTTACAAAAACTACCAAAAACATTAACAAATTTTTCAACTATTGAGATTTTCAGTAATTGTAAATGAATATTTTGAACTTATAATTCAAGAAAAAAAAAGAAAAAAAAAAAAAATTTTAACCGGGATTTGAACTTACGTCATTGAGAGAAAAAAAATCACTAATATAGTGACCGTAGTATTTTAACCACTCGGCTATTCGACTTGCTTAGAATTAAATGCTTTAACTAGGTATAAAAATTGTTTACCTTACAAAAACTTAATTTAAATAAAATTTTAAATTTCTAAGAATTTATGAAGTTTTTGTTAACTTAACACTTCATTATTTTTATGATTCAATTAAAAAGGACACGGATAAATAAACAAAAACATAATTAAGTGTTAAAAAAAATTTTTTTAGGAATAATTTGATAAACATAACAAATTTTTGTTAAAAATTTTTTTTTTAACGTTTTACTGAAAAAATTTACAAAAAATAAATTAATTAAATGGAAACAAAATTATACAGAAACTGTCAAATAAATAAATTAACGAAATAATGGCATGATTAATTTACAAATGATTTTATAATCATTTGTTAATTAATTGTTACTACAAATTAATAATTCAAGGAGTAAAAATTATTTTCCATGACTCGATATTTAATTATCAAAGGTATTTTTAATAAATAAAAAAAAAATTATTATTTTTTCAGTTTTTTATTTCAATAAGCTACCAAAACAAATATAATTGTTTATTAATTAATTTATTAAAAAATTTGTTTGATGCTTAACTTATTCATTTTTAGACATTTTTAGCTTATTGACCGCAAAAAATTTTTGTAATAAAAAATGATAAACAATAAGTTAATTTTGAATAATAAAAAATTCGGCGATTATAATTAAAAACTCTGACATTATATAGAAAATAAATGATAGATATACAGTAAGTTTACGAATCTCGAGAAATCCACTCTAAGAATGAGTGAAATAAGATGATTGTAGGTTATGTTATCTTATTCACTCTTAAGTATCGAGTGATTTTTTCACTCTTTTCTCAAGAGTGGCCCAAACCACTTTATTCAGAGTGAAAAATGACTCTATTAGAGTGATCAGGGCAATTTAAGGGATTCACTATTTCTTCGAGTGAATTTTTCGCTCGAACAATTTTAGAGAGAGTATTTGATCGAATATTTAAAATTAATATTAAATGCGACTGCGCAGCCAGCTTTGATAGCACAAGGGTTATTCACAAAAATGAACATTTAAAAATATTAAAAAAGAATTCACGATTACTCTCGCGCTACAGCATGGAATCAGTCTCGCGATATACGCAAAGTAAATAAAACATAAAAAAAAAAAAAATCGCTTCTTTTTTTTTTCATTCCCCTTTACCGCGGCGTTTCGCGTAAACTTTGCATAAAAAACAGAGCGCTAATCTTCTTAGCCCTCACGCACTTGGACACACCGCACGCAGAGAAGAATAATAAGAATAAAAAAAGGTAAGAGGATCGGCGTAAAAAATAAAGAGGAGTTTTTTTCGTCTACTCCTTGGGGTATAATACGTACAACAGAGAGCGTAGGGGAGAGAAAAGAAAACTCGCGAGTAGGTAAAATAAATTCGCGAAGAGTAATCCGTCCGTCCGGCGGCGGCGGGAGGGCGGCTGCGACGACCCCGCTGGCGTCACAATGTGGCCCTCGAGATAACAAATAAAGCCCCCCATTGTGCGACAATTGTGTGGATTTAAAAGGATTTTAAGCGCCCGCCCCACCAAGGCCCGTGATGTCTTCTTCACGGTGGTGACGATGCGTCGCTGGCTACGGGGGCCGGACGAAAACTACCCTTTTTTTTTTTTTTTTTTTTGCTTTTTTTTTACCGCGACTTAATGTTATTGTTTATCGATGGTTCCAGCGAAGAAAAACCTTAGATCAAAATCTGCCACGAATAAAGTTACTATGAGGCGACTTTCAATGACTCAAAATGTCTCTAAAAAACTTTGTTTATTTTTTTAAATTTTTTAGATTGGTAAAAAATGACCTTTGCTATCATACCGATGATATAAAATTTTGCCGCGAATAAAATTACTCCTTGCGATTTTTATAAGCTTAAAACTTAGAGTCATTTTATTCGTTATAATATAACAACCGGTTGATAGCAAAGGTCATTTTAACATTTTTTGTAGCAGTCTAAGATGATTAATAAAGTGGTTTATAAACGTCTTATTGAACAAAATTACCTCCATTGTAACTTTATTCGTGGGAGATTTTGAGCTAAGGTTTTTCTTCGCTGGGACCATAGATTTAATTCTCTTGATTTTTTGAGAAATTTTGTTGATTAAAATAAGTTGTAAGGACTTTTTTTTTATATTCTTCAAAAGCTACATTCAAAAATTAAAATTTTATCATAAATCATATTCCAACTTTCCTTCACTTAAAAAACTGAGATTCAATCATGATTCAATAAAACTGTTTAGTCAAATCAATTTTATTTTAGAAAATATAATCCCCCTTCAAGACCCATCTCAAAAAAAAATCTCTCCAACTAATAAAACAATCACAATAAAAATGCATCGTAACCCTAGCACAACAAAAACACGCTCACGGCTTATAAATGAATTCAGTCGAGCGAGAAGCGTTTACGTCTTCATAATAGCCCGATGCGAACCCTTCAAAAGCAAGCATTTGATTTTGGATGCGTTAACGCGTACAATTTTTCAACCCTGGGGTGCGGCATTTTTTTTTTTTTTTTTTTTTTTATCGGTCATCGCGCCTAACCAAGCGTGCGACGGTACGGGGGTCCGATGATTTTCGGCGTGCTTAGTTTGACGGAAAATTGATTTTTAATTGGACGAGCTGCGAGGGGATTTTAAAATGATTACGAGCTTTATTGAGTGCTCAAAGTTTTTTTATTTTCAAACTTTGAATCACTTTGAATTATGAATTTAGTACTGTTTGGGTATTTTGATCTTTTTTTTTAATTATTTTATTATTAAGTGATAAATCAAACAACTAATATTTTAGTCAATCTTCAAAAAAATAAGCGCTGAAAGTCTATTGCGCTTCCAGAGTTCTGGTACCTAGCATTTTCTTTATTTATTCATGAATTTTGAGGAAAAAATATTTTTTGATACGATTTTCATAAGTTTGACTATGTACAAAAACAAAATTGTACATAATAAAAATTAAAAAATCTTAATTTAAAAGTATTTTTTGTTTTAAAATCATGAATAAATAAAGAAAATAAGAGGTTTTAGATTTATCTTACTGCAGTAGACTTCGAGCACAAATTTTTCGAAAATGAACTAAAAATGCAAAAAAAAGGACTAGACTACACATTATCTCCTCGTTAGTTCAAAAATCAAAAAATTTAAATTTTTAATTTTATTTATTTGTTCAATTTTTATTTTATATGTTATGTATGAATTCAATATAAGTGACATTTTTACCGAAATTCATTAAGACAACCAATTTAATGAATAACATTAATAATTGTAAGTTGAAAATTGAAATGACTCCTATAATATTTCACGTACAGCGTGGAAGCATTGATAGATTAAAGTATATTCTTAATACTCAAGAAATAAATCTTAGAACAAATTAAGATCCTCGAGGGATAATATAGTTTGTATTTGAGATTTGTTTGATGTTTCCAATTTAGCGATATAATATCAATAACTCAATGTAATCTCGTAAATTGATTCTTTAGAACCGCTAATACGGTAATCGTAAATAAAACCTTCTGGCTTCGAACTTAAGCTAATCCTCCAGATCTTATTTGCATGGTTCGTCAAAGCATCCGGATTGTACACTCCAAAGAATCACACTTCAAAAGTTTAAATTTACTTTAAGGAATTTAAATGATTGACTTACTTCAAAAACCTGCTTACCAATATAACAGATTTAAATGGATCATGATCAAATGACGAGTTAATAAATATCGTATTGAGCCTGAACATCCCTTTTGTACAGTAATTTTTTTTTTATTATACTGGATATGCGTTTATTTTTCAAAGATTTAAATTATTATTTTAGCATTATACAATTCATTTCAGAAATAGTCTAATGAAAAAAAATTGGTTACTAAAAATCTTACATTTTTATTTACTTTAAAAAAAAAAAAAAGAGGAAAAGCAAAATTTGATTTTTTGTTATAAATGATCATAGTCAGAAAGTGTCTAAGAAATGAGAATCTGGAAAATATTTTATAATCCAAAATAAAGTTATTTTACCTAGCAATTAATTCGATCAACATCTGAAATAATTATTTTGAAATTTTTATAAGACTAAAAAAGATACTAGATGTTTATTAGATTTACTTTTAGCAAAGCTTGAAAATCAGTAATGAATTAATTCTCAAAAAGTCCTTTTTAAAAGGTAATTATGAACACGCTCGCTCATCGTCACGAGAATATGCACTTTTCAGTCTTATCGACGATATTCTGCGTAACAAAAACCCAAGAAAAGAAAAAAGCAAAGATAAAAAAAGAGTACCTTTCTTCACTTTATCTCGCGGTCGCAAGACACTGCACCGGGGTTGGCGAAAACGCGCCGCGATAAAAAAAACTCCCCGCTTCCAACTCCATTACGCTGATAAAAACCCAGGCTGTCCCACATTTTATTTACCTCAAATGCAGAAAAAAAAAATCCCCTGGATTATCATTGCGCAGGCGCAACAACCGACTTATAGTTTTATCGCCTCGGGGGGTCAAAAGATAACCCTTCGCAGGCCCAAAAATTCTGAATTATTATTCTACCGGAAGCTTTACAGCGGTGCAATGTTTATGCTGATTTACGCCTTTGTGCTATCTGCCCCCGACACATTGTACCCGAGCCACCGCGAGTAGTCGTTATTGTTCCGCGGTTTCACGCGAAATTTACGCGGCCTGGAAAAATGTGGCTTTTGGGTTGACGGGAACTTTATGATGTTTACGGGTCATTTCGGAATAATGTGAGAAACACTTTTTTAACTATTTTATTGTTTGGTGGTAGCAAAATATTAACTTTTTGTCGGTTTTATCGAGAAAATGGTTAAAATTTGATTATTTATTGAATCTTAAAAATGATCAAAATACAGATAAACTTGTTCAAAAAAATTCGAAAAACTCAAAAAATTTTATGACGTATATAACTTTTTTAGTTTTTTAGAATTTTTCTTCTATTCTGTATCTAGAACAAAATAGCAATTAAATTAAATAAAACTATTAAATACCGTTTCGTGTACCCCCATAAATTGACTTATGCTGATCGAATGTCCTTGATTCATAATTGATGTGATTGGTTGAGAACATTAATTTCAAAATTGGAATTGTGTTGAATATTTTGTTCTTAAGGATTTTTTTGTAGTTATTTTAATTATTGAGTATTGAGTTCAAACTAATAAAAAAAATCTATTTGCTATTTGATTATAAAATAAAATGAGAATAAAAATAACTTCCCCCAAGCTAAAAAAATTATGCATATTATTTGGACTTTTAAACTATTCTAATGATTTTTACGATTTGATTAACAAAAATCATCAAAGTCGACAAACATACCTAGCAATTTTTTGAAAAGTTATTGAAAAGTCAGAATTTTCGATTTTTTACAATCTTTAAACATGGGTTATTGAATATATTTTCCAAAATTTTGATTAATAAAAAAAAAAAAAAAACTAAAATCTCTAAAAATGTTTTTTAATTCTTTCAATAACATCAAACATTGTGCCTTTGTTTTATCACTTTTTAAAATTTCCAGCCCCGTGGCTCAAAGCAAACATCAAGCTCATTCTTAAAGAATTCTGTTACGCTTACAGTCTTACACAAGACATTTTTGTCTCATCATCTTCCTTTATCAATCTAAAAAAAAAAAAAAACGTCTCCATTGACATGCCCATCAAAATTACACGAGTTGAATCGATAGAAAGACAAGATTCATGAATGGAATCTCGGGTAAACATTTGCCCTCGGTCTTATCGCACCCGGAAATTTCATAGAAGCCAGTACCAATCAATATCTTCGATTGACGATGAGAAAAAAAAGAAAAAAACAAGCCAACACAAGCTCAAGGTTAATGACGGTCCGAAGGTGCCCTTAGACGATGCATCTTCTTCTTCTTCTTCAAAGTTTACCTGCATTATCTCCGAAAGACCGAATAAAGAGATAACGGGGGACGATAACGCGCACGCGCGAAATATACATACAAGAAGCCGAGTGTTGGTGCAGCCTGATGGTGCATCCCGTGAATGATAGGACACCTTTTTATCCCGAAAGTTAAACACCGGGCGATAAAAATATATTCCACCGTGGTGGCTGTTATCTTCTACCGAGTGTTTGTTGAGAAGTACGGGGGAGGCGGGAGGCTCAATTCGAGCTGTTGTCTTGCGCGGAACGTTCAAATTATGACTTTTTGCTTTAGCTTTTTATTTTATTTCAAATATCTCTTGTTATGTACAACTATTTGGAAAATGATTGGCTGGATTGATATTTTACTATTTATAACAATAATTATTATTGAGATTGAAAAAATGATAGTACATTAGGGTATACCAAAAATTTTTCTTGCCACTCTTACTTTTACTAGTTTTAGTAAGAAACGATGATTCAAAAGCTTCTAATGGATCTATTTGAAATTTCGAAACATTTTTTCTAAACTCATCTTTTTTATAAATAAAAATGATGATAAATGAAAAACATTGAAATATTAAAAATGATCTAGACTATTCTGTGCAATAACATACCCTCGAACATACCTTTTTGGATCATTGACAAAAAGAGCTGTATCTTGAAGTAGTCAACAATTTATTCTATTGCAATGCACAGTCCAGATTTATCTTACTGATTGAACCCGTAATTACTAAACTAGTCCTCTAAACAATGTTTTTTCTATAAAGAGAATCGAAGTAAGAATATTTGGATAAGAATATCAAGTATACATATTTTGATATATGTTGACACAATTTTTAAAATGAAAAGTTTTATTTATGGAGGTAGTAGTTCCACCATATATAGCACATACATGGGAAAACAACTCAAACATTTTCTGAAATTAAAATACCCAAGCCTTCAAAGTATCATTTTCCAAATACAAAAAATGATAAATTTGGCATGTAAAGTATTACTATATACTGTGATTTAGTTGATTTTTAACTAAATTACCTATATTTTAAAAATGATATTTTGAAAGATCAGATGTTTATTTACAACATATTTAAATATCAGAATTAGTTTGAGTTGTGCACTACTTGAGGCGGATCAACTATGTCCTTAAGACCCTTGAACATTAAAAAAACTCACAACCCATGAGCATCGATCCCAAAAAGTTTCTCTGAATTAGCACGCCTAATGGACCCTTTTACCCAAGAGCTTTCATTGTTCGTTCCTCAAAGGGCTTAATTTTTCCCCAACGCCCCTTCAAAGAAACCCCGTTCATTGTAAGTCCGTAAACCTCCCGCGACAATTCAATTAACTTACCAACTCGGCTGTATTGTTTGCGTCTTAGGGCACAGCACATGAGGGAGCACCCGGACTACAAGTACCGCCCGCGTCGGAAGCCGAAGTCGGTGGTCAAGAAGGAGAACAAGTACGGCAGCTTCAGCCTGAGCTCGCCCTTGGCCGTCTCCTCCACGGAGCTGCCCCGAGGCCTTCTGGGCCCGCCCCTGGTGCCCCCGGGCATGAACCACTCGCTGATCGGACATCACGGCGTCGACGAGCTCAAGATACCGAGGTTCTTCCCGCCCTTTCCCTACCCGCTGTACCCCATACAGCACAAGATGGGCGAGGAGTTTCCCGGGGGTAAACTTGCCGCCGACCTGGCCCTCCAAGCCTTCTACGGCTCCGGAGGCGGATTCTACGCAGCGGGAAACGGCTGGCCCGGACTCGCCACACCCAACTGCCTCCAGGTTTGTAAAATTTACTTTTTGCTGCATTATACTTATACATATGAAATTATCATGGTTGTAAAATGATAATAAAAAAAAAATTTTCGATTCGGAACAAATTATGTGAAGATAACCTTTTATTCAATGTACATTATAGATCATGAAGCACATTAGCGCTTTTATGTTGAGTGGTTCATTCAATTATTCGTAGTTTTCAAACGATTAATACTTTATGCAAATCAAAGCTACTATCTTTGTGGCTTTTTTATTAAATGAAGAATATATTTTTTAAATTCAATCACGAAGCATTCCCGCGCTTTTGATGACAACGGGTTTATTCCATTATTTATATTTTTGAAATGTCTGCAGATCATAATATTTGTGTGTTTTTATCAATCATGAAACACATTAGCGCTTTCATGTCAAATGGTGCATCACATTGTTATCTTCAAAACTGGTAAAAAACTGCCTTGCTACTATTAAGATTTTTCATATGTATCCACCAGGTTAACTGCGGGTGCCCAAGTCCCCCGAAGGATCTCAAAAGGCCCAGCATATTCCAGGGTAAGCCCGAGGAGCGACCATTTCCGTCTCCGGTACGTCCCGAGGACGACCGATTCAGTCTCGAGAGTAAGGACTCCAAGGACTACTCTAAGTTCGGGGAGGAGTCGCCTTACGAGTCATCTTGCATCGAAGGAGGCCGCCAGGTGTCGCTCCCTGACGACGACAAGTCCCAGGACCGTTACTCCGCCTCGTCGTCTCCTCCCCAGGTCGTAGAGCCCAAAGCCGAGCCGGTGGTGTCGTCCCCGAAGCTCCAGAGCAACTTCTCGGTCCAGAGTCTTACGGGCGGCTCGCCACCGAGGAACCACGTCATATGAAGGCCGCTTCCGGTTCTCCCGGACTTCCGGGGGAACCTGGGCTGGGCCACTAACTCCTGGTGGCGGAACCAGGGTATGGTGTCGCCCCTGCCCACTCAAGTGACGGCCACGAACCTCTGTACGACGGGGACTATAACTACCACTACCGCCGAAGACAACGGAAGGAACTACGAGGAAGACGCGGGTCTCAGAAGTTTTAGGCCGTCCCGCCCGAGCTCGGTTGCGAGCGTTCAGTAAGATGTCGAGACTCTTCATTATTATTATTATTATAACTATACTGAAATGTTGATATCTACGCACGTGTAAAAGTTTACCGCAAACTTGGTTGTTTCGGATCGACTCGGTTGGAAAATACTCAACAAACATAACCTCAAAATGCGGGTAATGTTTTAGTACTCGATGAACACAAAAAATTGTATGTTTATAAAATTGAGGCGGTTCTTAAAAAATTTAGTTTTTGACTTTTCTGGTCTCAGTTTTTGACAAACGTTTTTTTTTTCACAGTATGTTCAGCCTGTCGCACCTAAATATTTTTTACCATCAGTAGAACTTTCAATTATCGACAGATTGTCGAATTGGTACCAAATTTTAGTAATAGTATATTATTCCCGCAGGCGAGATGGTTCGATTTGGCCTCCGAGAGGTTTGCGACCCGAGCCGAAGGCGAGGGTTGCAACGAGGAGGCTAAATCGAACCCTCGAGCCTAAGAGAAATATACTATTTTTCGTCCTTCTAACCGAAAACAAGGGGCGAAGTTCCGATTTTGAGGTTAGAGGGACGAAAAAAAACTTTTACACGTGTACGAAAAATAAGAACATTTCAGAATTACTGATGCAATGAAAGTTACAAATATTTTTTGTTATTGTTTTTTATTGAACTCTTAGACATGTAAAATGTTTTCTAGTAAATGTATAGTCGTTTTCAAAGTAAGAATTCGTACGAATGAAAGAAGATTACTATTACTTTTTCAGCACACGAAAAAAAAATTCCCATCATCCGCTGATGTACACAATATACGTGGAAAAATATAAATTCGGTACGACCCACAAACCCCCTTGTAAAATAAATTTCCCCGGAAGAAAATTCAAACCCGTATTATATCGTCTCTCCGCGCATATTATTTATTCCCAGCTCCCCCGTCCCCCCGAAAATAGATACAGCGAGAAAACTCGTTAAACCCGTGTGTCCGCCTTGTACATAAAAATTCCATTTTAAATTGCAAAGATAAATCCGAAATCGATGTAACCCCGCATATAAAAACCATATCCGGGGTAGCAATTTTTTGGTCATTAAGCACAAAAATGAGATTTAGAGTCAAAATTGCATTTTAGGAACGCATTCAAATTCGAAGGCGGCCCCGCAAATCCCCACAAAGGGTACCGAGACACGAGGGGCTGAAAAACTACTAGACTTATTTTGCCTCCCGCTGGAAGAGAAATAAAGAAAGAAAAAAAAAAAATGCGGGGCTTTGGTGGACCGACCATGCGAAATAAGCCGCAGACGACGAATGCGATACGAGGGCTTTGCGTGTGTATATTTTTTTTTTCTCATTCGCGGCTAAAGTGAAAACTGGATTTAAACATTTTTATAATTTGATTAGCGCGGCGGGGGGGGGGGGGGGTTTTGTTTGTTAAGCCATGCAATATTAAAAACTAAGTTGTTTTTATTTTAGGCTTTAGTGTGGATGACAATGTAAATATAAAAAAACTGAGTAGAGCATCTTTTACACTTTTTTAAGAATATTCGGTAGATGCGAAGCGTACTATTATAAATTAACCTTTATTTTCATTAGTTTAGTTGTTTTTCTGGTTTAACGAATCGTTAATTTTTAAGTATGATTCGGTGCCAAATTCGCGAGTTCTAGTTTTGATTAATAGGTTTTAAACAACGGTGTTGACTCGTTTATATCGTTACTTTCATTAATAAATATAGTAAGGAAAAAAAAAGATTATGCAAAATGTAAAGTAGTCCAAGTTCTGTGATCTTCAAAGATTAATAATAAAATAAAAACTTTGTATAAAAAGTAGCGCTTTATAACTGTAAAATTTATCCGACTCGTCTACTCTGAGATCGTAAACACTTTTATGAATATTATAAAAAAATACCCTTAACCATATGGTAAATAAAACACATCACTATACGTAATTAAAATTAAAAAAAATTGTAGCTACATGTCAGCATTGACCTAGTCTTCTAAGTATAAACTTAGCCCTAACATTAAAAAAAAAAAAAATCTGATTGTTATGAAAAACGCCACCTAAGGCGTCTAACTCTGTAATATAAAGACTTGTAAATAAATTTTAAACTGAAATCAAAATTGAATTTATTTTATTTACTCCTGATTGATGTGAATGAAAAAAAAATATATAATGTCAAGTATAAGTACCGCATAAAACGATCTCATTACGAGCCGTGAATGCGAATCGACAATGAAGGCCGGAGGCTTGAACAATGAGGCCGAAAATGACGGAAACGAGTTGTTTTGTCCCACCACGCATCGAGATCAGACCAAATCAGCTGCGACTCGACTGATTGTCCGAGGACAAACTCGGCTGGATTTGTCATGGTAATAAGTTTAATTGGAGGACTTTTTTATACTGATTTTATGGTGAATTCAGGTTTGGATTTTAAATATTCAGTCATAAAAAAAACTTAATAACTTGTCAACTTTCAATCACTTTTTTAACTATTTTGAATAATAGTATTTATAACGATTATTTCTTGTTTTTAGTTGCTTTAAAAAGATTCTTTGTACACTTGATTCACGTAGTTTCAAAAAGTTTACGAATAGAATGCACAAAGTTTTATTTTTTTACTGATGCTTAAAAGTCAAATTACAACTAAAGTTACAACGCTTGTTACAGAAGTAACAGGTTTTTGGTTAAAAATTAAAACTGATAAATCATTTTTCTCTCAACAAGGAATCACAGCTGATTGATATAGATATATAAATGCACGGGTTTACTCACCACTTGTTCACATTTTGACCACCAGGGCTGAAATACATGAGAAAATTGGCACTGATGCTGGTCTGGACAGGGCGAATAGCCCTCTTTTATTGTGGGAATGGGAACTTTCGAAACAGCCGAAAAACGCAATCAATTGTTATTCCTCCGCCAGGGGCGTTAGTGTGCCCATTGAGAAAAAAAAATTTTGAATATATTGGCGATATAACCATAGAGAAGAATTCGTCTACTTTATGGATGATAGGCTTTAAATAAGTATACCTATGTACATGAAAACGACGTCATCGCTATAAATATACTCCCATTAGGGTTTTCAGTATGGTCACGACTTTAAAATTAAAAAAATATAGGCATACTACCCATGCATTTCCCCAATGGGCACACTGGCGCTCCTGGCGGGTGAATATCAAATGTTTTTTTTTCTTTACACACAAAAATTTGCAGCAGTGGATACCACCGTTGTTGTAGATTGTCACTAAGTTCCATATAAAAAAATCAAGTTTTATAAATCAATGGATTTTGAAAATCCACCTGGGTTTCCAGTACCTAGTAGTATATCCAGCTGGTTTTCAGTTCCAATCTGACTGTAAATCTAGCTGTAAATCCAGCTGTATATCCACCTGGAATTCCTGCTGAAAATCCAGGTGGTATTTAGGGGTAGGGTTATTATAATTGGTTTTTTTTCTTCGTTGAACTAATCACTCGCTAATCACGATAATCTTGATCCATTTGGCTGCACCGGATTACCGAGGAGCAGCTCGAGCGAATAAACAGGGAGTCGTAGGAGTATCGTTGGAACTATTACAACTCGCGAAGGAGTTTAATTGGCGGTTACGGGTAGAGCGAAGGGGACGATTTAATCAGCTGCGATGGCTTATTTGTCGTCTCGAAAGTTTCGATACACTAATTATATGCGACTATTTCGAACTTTTAAATATCAATCAAAACATCCAATTATTCTTTTTTTTTTTTTTTATAATTTTTTTCTCTTATAATTTTACAATTTCATCAAACAAGGTTTTTTCTTCGCTTCAGCTGTTGCCGAACGGATCATAATCCATTTAGCTATCCATTTTCAAATACTTCCCTCCCTGCAGACGTTCAAGAATTCATAGATTAAAAAGAACTCCCCAAAAATCGTATTAATAATAATAATTGTGTAAAATATTGCTAAGAAAAAATTGTAACCTCCGTGAAGGCAAATCCATGTTGGTCTAATCAATTCTCTGTTTCATATTTTGAAGGAATATGAAGTATAACACTGCTGTTTGCACTACCTGAGAGACAATAAAAGTTATGTAAAAATTAAACTTAATTAATTATTATAAGTAACTGTAGAGGTCAAACATACCGCACTGAACATTGTATAATTCATAGTTACTAAGCCTTTTACGCTAAACTTCAGTGGCTCTAGAGTTTTCAATATTAACAGATCTTTCCTTACTAATACATCGACGTCTATCGTCCATGTGTTATATATAGCCTGGCTGCAATTTTCGTTCTAGAAAAAAAATACGTGTATTTGTTCAAGAACAAAAGGTATAAGAAGAATTTTTTATATCTGACGGAAAATCTAGTTTGTCGCATGGTCTATTAGAAAAATTTACTAATTACTAACTAAGAACTATAAAATTTACTAATTTACTAATCAAGAACTTATGCAGTTAACATGTTCAGGTTGTTTTTAATGAAATTAAATTATTGAGTAAAAATAAAAGTAGAGAAGTTTTACATTTTTTAAAAATATTTTGTTCTGAAAGTTTGAGATTTTTTTCATAGTTTTTACATCAAAATTACTGAAGATTTTAATTATTGTACTTTATAGTGGAGAATGTTATACTCCAGTGACGTCACTGAAGGATATTTAACGTTGGGAAGTATATCTATAGGTATGAAAATTGTATAAAAATTTAAAATTCTTTTCATAATTTTATTTTTTTAGATGTTTATTTAAAAAAATTAATTTTCGAACTCATGCAACTTCCCTATTGATAGCATAGATCTTTTACTTAGCCGTAGTGATAGATATTCAAATATAACTTACTTCCTCAGCCATAATGTTTCCAACGTGAGCGAAAATGAAAGTCTCGGTGAGTTTTAAAAAGACCCAGCTAACGAGAAAGTTAACTTTTTGTAAACTCCACTGGGTTATCTGAAATTATTAGTTAAGTGCTTGGACTTAATTTCGTTTGCTTGTGAATTTCAATGAAATTTTTTCACAATTCGGTTTTATTTTTTTTTTAGTGTGGCTCTAGTTTTTTTTAGATCTCTTTCATCGAGACAAACGTGCGCCAGTTTAACAAGAAGGAAAAATGAGAAAAATAGAAAATAACAATTAATTTGAAGCAACGCATTAATTAAAACATGTGCAAGATATTAGCCACGAAAACTGTAACACAACTTGATTCTTAGTTACCAAATGATCAAACTACATAAGCGTTTTAAACAAACGTTTTTTGGACAAATAAATTCTACGTCGAAAATAAACTTATTAAAATGAGTGAATAAAATCTTACGTGTGAAACTTGATAAGCCGGTATGCACAAATTAATGGAGTTCCCAATGACAATCCAAAGAACAATAAGACCGTAAAAATCTTCCAAAATACTATGGTACTTGACAATCTTGGAGTGTCTGTCAACCACAGACTTTAGTTCTTTTTTGTAATGCTCACCTGGCTTGAGCGCTTCAAATTTCTTCGTTATCAGTTTGACTTCCCCGCTGTAATGTAAAGCGAACAGACCAAGGGCCATGCCTCCGCCGCAAGTCAAAGTCCACAAAAAAAAGCAGAAGGATACTTCGAACACGTAAGATATCCAGTGTAATAAACCACCTACAGTTGTGTCATTATGATTATTCGAGTGAATTGTTATAAGGTAAGTGTGTAGCTAATATGACCATGCTGTGCCTCAACAAATTTATATTTTTTTCATCCAAATGACTGAAAACATTTGAACGTTCACCTGATAATACAGTTGGGTGCGAGTCCAATAAAATGTATTATTAGGGTGGTACTTTTGAAATGAGGTCTTAGACTTTGATTTGTCAATTTGGATCCAAGTATCAAATGGAAATCCAATGGGCAACGTAATTTTGAACCAGTTGGATTTTGAATAAAATTTTGTTCACATGATACTTTTCATGTAAAGTAGGTGTGTTTAACATGGCCATGCCAAGCCAAAAAAATGGATGCTGTGGCTTACCAAATCAATATCTTTTAACGTTCAAGGTTTCATTTTAAAGATTGATCAAAGATATTTCAAATGAGGCCTTATCCGTTTGTCGAACGCACACATTCAAACCATATCAGGAATGGTCATATTATTCACACTTTCCTTATAAGATTATGGACACACACATTGCAAAACCAAGGTGTCTTATTTTGTCACGATTTTAAAACACTTCCAAGTGTCTTATGCGTCTGACCTTGCAGGTTAGGTATTTACCGCGATCGGGTAAGTTCTTACGTACTGGCCCTTGAAAGCCAATCTTATTGGACCGGACGCCACAAAAAGGAAGTGGCTTACAACCATGAAGTTGAATAAAATAAACAAAAAATACGTTAGCGTGAAACGAGAAAGCAAAAGGGTCTGATTCGAAGAAACTTTCAATCTACGATCAAAGTCGGCTGACAAATTGTTCACCAGTTTTTTCATGGACCTCTGGTTCATCACCAACACTGTGAACTACAAAATTTAAGGTTGATAAGTTTCGATTTCCATAGTAATAAAACTTTTAAATATTTTATTATAACGAGTTTTTTTATTTTAACAATAATTGTCCGGTCTATGAAAGGTATCCTTCATACCTTGAGTGTTGCTGTGAACCCGGCAATAGATATGCTCACACCCTTGAGATAACCATCCAAGCTGCCCGAATTGGCAGCTTTGATAGCGGCTGATATCGGAATCGTCAAAATAATCCACAAAGCCAAGCTACGCAGAATTATAACGACTATTATCGACTTGTAGATTGGCCACAAGCCCGTTGCGCTCAGCATCCATTTTATAGAGCCACTGAAGAAATTGTACCGATCTATTGTTTTTTTATCCATCGTGGACGAAAGTTTTTCTGCAACGGGGTTCCAACTAGGACTGACGATAAACCAGTGGCGGTGTGGTGTATTAAATATTCATGAATAGATGGTCTATACGAAACCACGAAATTCTTTCGATGTTAGCATTAATATTAATTTGAAGGTTTGAAGCAGTTAATTTTTGATGAGACTGGGTAAGTTTGATCAACTTCTTCGAGAGCTAGAATCTAGTTTCAGCCAAGGATAAAACATTTCAATGATAAAGTGACTTTCAAATTTAAAGTACCTAAGATCAAAGAATTAATTTTTGATTTATTAAATTTTCAACTAAGATTTTTCAAGGTAAAACTGAATTTTTAAAACTTACACAAATTTAACTCTGAAATTATAATTGGTTAATTTTTATGCATTGACCTGCTCTTGATCTTGAGAAACGGTAATATTAATGTAAAAAAAAAATAATAATAATAATAATCATCATTTAAGGACTAAAAAGTCACAGTTTTTATGACTAATAATTCGTTTGCGTTATTATTTACGACACAGCAGATAAGTTTGTTACTTTCAATAGATCACAAATCAATAACCAGTTTTTGAATTATTTTATTCTCTTCTAATGGACAAGCTTTTTTTCGACAAGCTTTTATAGATGTTATTTTCTACGTGACAGAATAGTTTTACCCAAAATGGCTAAGAATGGTTATTCGCGGCAGGTCTACCTTATGTTACTTTTTACGTCAAAAATTTTTCCCAATTGCCTTTCCTATCACACGTCAATTTAATATTATATTTTAAATAATAAATGTCAAAAAAGTTTTTTTTCAAATCTTTAAAAGTCGGAATAAGGTAATCTACTATTGACCTCCTAAGCGAAAATCGCCATAACAATATTATTCTAAGCTTAGGGTATCATTTGAAAAAAAAATTTTTTAGTCTTGAACTTGACTAACTTTAACACTCCTGACCAAAAAAAGAGTCAATTAATTCAAAAAAAATCGATCCTTTAGAGTAAGATGAAAAATCGAGGAGCGGGAGCAAAAGTTAGGCAGGAGGAGAGAGAAGTGTCGGGGGTGTTTTATTTCTGATAGGGAGGGACATTATCTCGGTCGCAAAAGAGCAGCCTCCCGGCCCTTTCTTCGTCCCCATAAAGGCAATCACGGCTCGGCTTCGCTCGCTACCGAGATAACGGCTGCAGCCTGGCCCCGCGTGAATAGCGTCTTTACTATCTTCTTTCCTGCCCCTTCTCGCTTATGTTCTTTCTTACTCCCCCGATTCCTTCCCCCCCCCCTTTTTTTTTTTAAAGACTGTTAATGTCTTTTTTTCTTCTCTCTGGTAACCTTACACTTTGCGTGGCTACGATTTTTTTTGAAACAGCTCGAGACATTGTTTACTTTGTCAGTCAGACACTTAAATGCCTCCAGGGAGGCTGATAAACACATTGTTTAAATTTCCCTGGTGGCGCATGGATTTAGCATACTACTAGCGCCATGCGTTTAATTTCCTGTGAATATTAACCTCAAAGTCGTCATTTTAAATTTTTTCGGAGAATAGTATCATTTATGTACCTATGGTAACCAATCCAGTAAACCACGGGCAGGGAAAAATCCTTGTAAAGCTCGACTTTTAGTAGAAAAAGTTTTTTCTTACATTTTTAAGTTAATTTTCATTAGATTTTTATTTTATTTTCGATGAAACTTGTTTTTAAATACAGTCAAGTAGGAATAACGTGCGCGGTGTTTGGATAGAATTAAAAATTAAAAGGTACATTTAGAATCTAAAAAAAAAAAAAAAAAAAAAACTATGTTAGTATTTAACGATGGTATGTATTAGAGTTTTTACCAGTCCAATAATCAAAAAGAAAGAGGACGTAATCACGGCAGCCAAGGAGAAAAAAAAAGGTAAGGAGAATTCTTATCAGACAGTCGGTCGGGCTGCAAAACGAGGGACATTCTTTGAGGAAGCAACCGCGGTCGGGCTGCATACTAATGGCTTTTCTCTGCAGAATCCTTCAAGATCTTTTTTTTTTCTGAGCTAGCTTAGAACAAAAAACTTTTTAACCGAGAGATAGTAAAATCAAGTTAAACTAACTAATTTACGAGTAAAACTGAAATTGGTCACCACTAATCTACCTATAGATTACATATTGAAAAGTTATGTTTTCTACCCTTGTGTAATAGGGATGATCCTTAATGAGTCGGTACAACTTAATTAGTCCTTATTAGTTGGGCTTAAACTTTAAAAAAAGAGGAAAAATTGATGATATTTTCCACATCATTTGGTACCATGAAACGATTCCCGAAGTTTCATTAAAATCGATGATAAAATCAACTTCTTCAACCCGAACAGGAGGACACACGAGTCAATTGGGTAGTTTTTTGGTTTTTTGCATAATTTTCAAAAAAATTCGTATTCGAAGCTGATTGCACTTACAGAGTTGGTAAACCTTGCATTTTTTGTCTTCATGAATTTTAAGGGCATAATATATTCTAAATCAATAAATCATTTCATTCTTTTAATTTAAAAAGTATCACCAAAAAATTTGTTAACTGTTTATTTATTTTTTATTTATCTAATTTTTTAAAAATAAATCTTTTTTTTTCATACTTATGATTATAATTGAGGGGTTGGCGAGCAGAGCGAGCAGGGGGTACCCCCCCCCCCCCCCCCGTACAAATACTGCTCAGTAATTATTAAACCTATGACGTCAAAAATCCATAATTTTAAAAACTCATTTCTTTCATAAAACTTTTTTCCAATCCTATTATGTGACTGACTACTAAAATAAGTTTTAGTGAAATTTCCCTAATTGAGTTTCACTAACTCGACTAACTAGTAGGTAATAAAATAATAGTTTAATAGTAATAATAATAATAGTAATAGAAACCTTTAAAAAAACCAGCTTGGTAATTATGATTTGTTTAATCATTATTTTTTTACAGTTATAGTTTTCCGAAAGCATTGTGTCTTTGATTTTGACCATCCTCACTGTAAATCCACGTAACATAAAAAAAAAAAAAGACTCGAGTTTTATTCATCGTGGACGAGCACTCGAGTTCTCTT
This sequence comes from Encarsia formosa, assembly GCA_038277355.1. Lineage (NCBI taxonomy): Eukaryota > Metazoa > Arthropoda > Insecta > Hymenoptera > Aphelinidae > Encarsia > Encarsia formosa. The sequence goes on from CM076184.1 coordinate 129,803,678, forward strand.
TGTCTCATTCGTCGACTCCATCTTCGAAAAGTTCACGTCACGCTCCGCCCTAAAACCGCATCTCCTCTTTTTTTATTCCTTTCTTTCCTTTCTCTCAATTTAGGTATCTTCTCGGCCTTGACAAACCCTCCCCTCCCCTCTCGACTCCATGATATTCCTCTCGGTTCGTATTCCCTCTTTCTTACCGCAGATTATATCTGCTCATTTTACGACTTCGTACCTCCTTTATTCTCCGTTTATCATTATCTTTTATTCAAACCGAGAATATTTATGACGCCGAGATCTTCTTCTTTTTTCACCAGCTTTTCAAACTTCTCGCGCTTACGAACTACTTTCAATATTTATGCAAGTTTTTTCAAATTTTAATTATTTTACGATAGTCTGATAGACTTGATAAATGATATGAAGAACTTAGATTCTTTAAGTAAAAATGTATTATTTAAAATATCATTTCTTATACCTTTAGTCAGAACTATTTTAATAATATTTGATTCATAACCTGACAAGAATACCGATTTGACACTTTGTAAATTGAATTATGCACTGTCGAATGTGTATATTACTATATTTTTGTTCCTAGATTATTTAAATAATTAAATACATTAGATAAATCTTTATTTTGACTGTCCTACAACAAATAATCATGAGATATTTATATCGGTCTTGCAGTCTAACCAAATATGCGAATCATTAGATGATCCTCACTGGTTAGACTGTAAGACCTATATAAATATCTTATGATTTTTAAATAATTAAATACGTTGTTGATTTGAAAACTGATTCAAAAAGTGAATTTTGTTGTTAACTAAAAGAAAATTTAATTTATACACATTTTCTTAGGCTTTGTCTCTTTATAATTTAGCGTAAAATTTTGAGTGGGCGTATAAAGGCGTACAATGAGGGTGCATTCAGGGGTCGAATCACGCGCGGCCCTCGCACCCCTGCAAGCGCGTAGACAAACCAAAAATCACCGACGCGGCCTCATTCGATTACGGCCTTTTGAATGACTTTCAATGTTAACCGCGCGACTCTTTATTCCTCCAAAATCATCGTTACATACTTTTATTTTCGATTAATGGTACGTTATTATCTGCGTGGGCGGTTGCATTCCTCAAGGGACGATTTTACAAAAGATTATTACCAGAAACGATACTTTTTCGTAAAATTATTTGCAGTTTTTGGAATGAACAATTGTTCTGATAAACTATTAAATAAATAAAAAATCAAATAATATTTAAAATTTATTCGATGGTTTCCAATAGTATTAAGTAGCTATCGCCATTTTGCGCAAACTTTTTATTCGTGAGCTGATTGGTGGAGATTTTTTTAAACTACGTTAAGAAGTGCATTTTGAGGTTTCAATCGTTGATTTTTGCAGCGTGCATAGAGGAAATATAGCTATCTCTAATTTCGAAAAATCATGGCTTTTAAAAAGCTATCGACATCTGGAGCTAAATCATCATTGAAAAATTATTCATTGCCCTCCATAAATTTCTAATGATATAAACCAAAAAAACTGATAAAATAAATCATAAAAACAATTAAATTGCCATTTTTGACAATGCGCTCTATCTAAACAATCCATCTGACCATAAATTCCAAAAAAAAAAATCAAACTCCAAGTAACAACCATAAAAAAAAATTTTAACTGAGAAAAATAATTTCCATCCCCAGGTAAAATAAGCAGCACCCGTCATAAGTTTAAGGTCAAAGTCCGCATAACTCGCGAGCTCGTCCGGTCCCGAGTGGAGATATGGAGAGCCAGAGAGAGAGAGACATTTAATTGGGAGTCGGTCGTCGGCTCATTGTCCGGTGTTGACTTCCGGTTGCTGCAGGACTAGTCTCTGATTGTTTCATTGTTTCCGACGAACGCCCACCCGTGCCCGACTGAATGGCTCGCACCCCACCGGCCATTGTTGCCCCCGACAATCGGCCAGTTGTTTCGAAAAAAACAATAAAAGTGTCATTTCCACTTTTTTTTTACCTTCTTCTTTATGCGTCAACCCCTCCAGGCTTTCGGTTTAATTGACATTTTCATTGTGAAGAGGCCGATAACAGGTGATTTTTTTACTTGTAGAGGGCGCTTGTGCAGGGGTAAGTTTTTTACCTGACTGCAGGCTTAACCTAACCTCTTTGCGCGCTAACTAATAATTATATTAAACTTTAGATGTTATTTTTCAATGATACACTTACAAGGAGAGGTCACACTCTCCGGGTCACCGATCTTGACGAAACTTTGGGGATCGTTTTCTTATACCAAAAGATGAAGAAATCTACCAATCATCCCGTCTAATGGGCCTTTTATACCTAGTTCCTACATAGCTTATATCGTATTTTTAGCTCTTTTTGGGTTTTTTTGCGAATTTTCAAAAAATTCCTGCTTGAAGCCTATTGCACTTACAAAATTCTGCAACCCCGCATTCTCTTTATTTTTTCATCTTCTTTTGAGAAAAAATATTTTTAAATCTAATTTTAAAGAAATAGTCCATATAAAATTAAGGTAATCAAAAGCATTTGTTTACTGTTTTTTTGGTTTCATGAACTTAAACTGTACGTCATCAGCCTTATCAAAATTATGTCTAAAAATATTTTTTCTAAAAAATTCATAAAAAAACAAAGAAAATGCGGGGTTGCGGAATTCTGTAAGTGCAATAGGCTTTGAGCAGGAATTTTTTGAAAATTGGCACAAATAACCACAAAATTCGCACAAAAGTGTTAAAAGTGTCAAAACAAGCTGATTTTCAAAAAATTCCTGCTCAAAGCCTATTGCACTGACAGAATTCCGCAACCCCGCATTTTCTTTGTTTTTTTATGAATTTTTTAGAAAAAATATTTTTAGACATAATTTTGATAAGGCTGATGACGTACAGTTTAAGTTCATGAAACCAAAAAAACAGTAAACAAATGCTTTTGATTACCTTAATTTTACATGGACTATTTCTTCAAAATTAGATTTAAAAATATTTTTTCTCAAAAGAAGATAAAAAAATAAAGAGAATGCGGGGTTGCAGAATTTTGTAAGTGTAATAGGCTTCGAACAGGAATTTTTTGAAAATTCGCAAAAAAACCCAAAAAGAGCTAAAAATACGATATAAGCTATGTAGGAACTAGGTATAAAAGGCCCATTAGACGGGATAATTGGTAGATTTCTTCATCTTTTGGTATAAGAAAACGATCCCCAAAGTTTCGTCAAGATCGGTGACCCGGAGGGTGTGACCTCTCCTTGTTAGTAGGTTAAGATAAAAATTCAAAATTATATTCTGCATTAAATGTACTTTTATGAATAATCAAGTTATGAATAAGCTTTTAGTTCAGGTTAAAAAATTTTTTTTTAGTTTAAGTACGACTTTTTATCAGTTTTACGAGTATTTTAATTATATTTATTTGAGTTATCAAAATTTGAAGATAAAAACACAGTTCGACACTTGAATGAAGTGTAGACACTTATTTTTTACAATATTTTTTATTTCATATTTGATGAGCTCTTAAAAATCATTTACAACATAATTTTACTAAATATTTATTTCAGATCACTTCAAGAAATAGTCTCTACGATAAATTTTTTTAGGTATATGTATTATGTTAAAAAATCTTATCAAATAAAATTTAAACAGATTTGAAAATTCAACGATAAGAAATTCTGTTTTTCAGATATATAAAAAATGTATTTTTCTGTTCTAACAGTACCTTATACTATACGTAAGCAGTAATACCATTTCGACAAGTCTAAAGGTGCCATTTCATGGGCGAGAATACCGAGCGATATTAGCGAGCGAGAATAGGAGAGCGATATTACAAAAAATATATATAGGTATATTGTTTCTTGCATACCCTGCAGTAAAGTTTTTAGATTTTATTTAAAAATTTTTCATAACTTTAAAAAGTTTGTAAGAGTCTTTTATAACCTCTACTTAGAAATATTCTCAGGTGGTTTTATTGTTTACAAAACTGATTATTTTTATCCAATGTCAGGTAGTTGACAACATTTTTTTTATTGAAGATGGATCTTGAAATTTACGTATAAAAAAAACTTTTTAGTTTGAAGTGATTGAAAATTTTTGATATATTTATAATTTAATTAATGCAAATCTGTATAGAAATAAATGAAATCAATTTTTCCTACATAGAGAACGACCAAGGTGTATTTATACTCGATTGTTGTTATTTATTAAAGATTTACAACTTTCCTCAATTTTACGAATTATGGTAAAAAAGTAGAACCCCGGTCTACTTTTTTACCATATTAACTGAAACCGTTAAAATCGTCTGCTTCTACATGCCAAATATACCTATATATATTTTTTGTAATATCGCTCTCCTATTCTCGCTCGCTAATATCGCTCGGTATTCTCGCCCATGAAATGGCACCTTAATACTGAATAAATAATAAAAAAATCCCATCAAATTTTCAAACTTTTAGTTCTGACCTCATGTTAAATCGCTTTTGATTCAGCCTAACATTCCTGCATCGAAATAAACTTCCGTATTTTCCATCTCGGTCCATCATAATTCCCGATAAAGCAGCCTCCATTTTTAAGGCGTACCACACACACGCAAGTAAAAAAAAATAAATAAATAAATAAAAAGGAATAGTACGCGGGGGGGATGGAGAGAATCCTTAATCTTGGCTCGAGGAAGTTGTACGTATTCGGCTCGAGTTTTTCAATTTCGCATAATGTCGGTGGCTACCAAAGTGTCCACCCGATAAGATACTGCGAGTGCGGGTCTCTTGGCGCTTAAATTTTCGGTAACTTATGTCCAGCGGCGTCAACCGCGGGAAATGCGACGATCGCTATCGGACGTCCCTCGGACGACGCGGCTCTGTGTATCTTCCTATATATGTATTTTTTTTACCAGAAGACTTGTGAATGTTTTCGGGAGATAAAAGAACGATGGTCAGCTCAGGATGTTTGGAATAATGAAGAAACCTCGGGGTTTCTTGTTATCGCCCCCTCGTATTGACACTTTATCTGGTGTAAGATTCTTTTTTTTTTTTTTTTTCTTGTGAAAATGTTGTTTTTCTTACAATAAGTTAGAGATTTTTTTAGTTATGTTTTGATAAAATGAGTCATCAAGTCATAATCTGGTTAAAAATTAACCGTAAATATGCTAAAATCTGTAACTTTTAGCAGCTTGCTTTTAACTCGTTTATAGTTACCCTCCAAAAACGAAAATTCAACAAAAAGTATGAGCTACTATAAGTTTGGAATTAAATTATTTCTAATACCTTTTTTTAGTTTTCTCATTTTCAAAAATTTCTTCAAGAAATGTCAAATTCAAGTGTTTATGTAGAATGTTTTAAAGGTTTTCTTCTGCAATTAGTTAGGCGCATTTAAATGTAAATAGATATTTTTGCATAATTCAGATATTTAATAACTAACATCTCAAAGATATTTACTCAACCCCTGAAGTGATTTTTTTAAAAAATAAAGAACTTCGAATAAAATTAACATCAAACCTTATCCGTTAAAAAAAATTTTTCGCATTTTTGATTTTATTGTAGGTGTCTTTATCCTATTTATTTATGTTTACGAGTTTTAGATTTATAATAAAATTTCTGACATAACATGGAAGAAACGAGAAAATCACAATATTTGAATAAGAATAATTTTACAAAAAAAACATCAAATATTTATAAAAATGAACCACTAAAACACGATTTTATCAAAATATTCACAAACAAAGTTTCGAGTCAATCATTACTATCTATCCCGCAAAAATAAGCGAAAACCTACAGGCACAAGTTGATACTTCTTTTTCGTCAAAGGTACAAACCAATAAGATTATATAAAATTCATCGATGGTTTAAAAATTCCCATGAAAGTATCGTTTTCAAGGAAAATAATAATAGGGTTGGCAACCGGTACTTTAAAAATATATTTTTTTAAAAGTACTCGATTTTTAATGAATTTTAACATTTTTTTTAGAATTTTTAAATTAAAATTGAGCAAGAAGAAAATTAAGAAAAGTTTTTAAAACTACGGGTTGATGACGTCATTAACCCGAAATTCCATTAAAAGTATATTAATATAGATTGAAATTTTTAAAAATTTAAACACTTGTAGTTCTTTTAATTTTAGTTTTTTTTTTATCAAAGAAAAAATACGTGTCAATTATTTTTCGATATTTTAACTAAATAAGCAAAAAATATTATAAATTTCAAAAAGTTGCCAACCCTAATTGCGGACCTAACCCGCGGTTTCTATAAGTTTCGCGAAATAGCCACGATACGAAGCGTGTATAAAACGGCAAAAAGTTTTGGGCTCTCGGGCGATAAATGCGAAATAAAAATGGAAAGCCGGGCCATTATGGGGTAGGGGGGAAAAAGCATGACGCATGTCCCTAAAACTCCGCACCCAAGCGCTTGATATTTTTACAGCGTCGTATCGCTAAATTGATTTCGGGTCATTTCGAGAGCCGATAGATTCACGGCTTTGTTTACGACGATAAATTAGAATTTTTTCGTGATGCACGACTCTTCAGTTTGATAAATTCCCAATCGCGATGAACGATGTTTTTTTACGCGGAAGAGAAACGCATTCCTCGATGAAATGCACGAAGAGCCAGAATTAACGATAATAACTAGATAAATCGATTGCCCGTGCGAAGAAAAACCTTAGACCAAAATTTGCCACGAATAAAGTAACAATTGAGTTACTTTTGGCCAATAAAATCACGTCTCTAAACCACTTTATTTATCATTTAAGCCTGGAAAAAATGTTAAAATGACCTTTGCTACCACACCGATAATATATTATAGTAAAAAAAAAATTTTCGACACACTAGCCACGAAAAAAATGACTCAAGTTTTCAGCTTATAAAACATCGCAAGGAGTAATTTTATTCGTGGCTGGTGTGCCGAAAATTTTTTTGTTTGTACTATAATGTATCATCGCTGTGGTAGCAAAGGTCATTTTTGACCAATCTGCAGAAGTTAAAATAATAAATAAAGTGGTTCAGAGGCATTTTAGTCATTGAAAGTCGCCTCATTGTAACTTTGTTCGTGGCAGACTTTGGGCTGAGGTTTTTCTTCGTTGGGACCATCGAATATTTTCACAGAGGATTAGATCATAACTGATTCACAGTTTGCTATTAGAGCAAGCATTTTTTGTTCCCTCTACTATTACATACAGGATTTCAAGCTGAAAAACAGCTGTTCTAAATAGTGACAATAGTTTTTTTTTTTTGCTCTAGAACAAAAAAAAAACATACAATTTGCACAAGTTCAGATGTGTAAGAATAGCCAACGATTTACTTATTTCGGTAACTGTTTTGGAATACAATATAACTGGTCCCTTTATAAAAGAGAGATATCGCCAATTTGGTGAGATTTTCAATGTAAGATTTTATTCGTGAGCTGATTGGTGGAAAAGTTTTTAAAATATTCGAAAAGTGCCTTTTGAGGTTACAATCATTGTTTTTTTTTTTCCTATGCGCGCAGTGGTACTAGTAAAATTATAAAATCTGAATGATACTTCAGTATAGTTATTGACTGCCATCAAAGTTGATTACCCGATAAGTAACTTAGAAACGGTCGAATTAAGCCCTAAGAATACAAAATTTTACGACGAAATTTTATTTTTCGCGGATAAAGATTTCGACTGGGGGCTTCAAGATTAAACGACTATGTGTATTGGATCCGGCAACCACATAACACTTCCAGAACTCGCGCATTATTACACTCTCCGAAATCACCGGTCCATCAAAGTTCAAATAGGATTATCAAAAAATTCAAATTTTCCAAAGTGTAAAAAAATAAAAAATTCCCAAGGAATTGTTTTGGGTGTCATTGTCTCTCTTTTGCACGTATAGAGGAGTCGGGGGAGAATAAGACTCAGTAGAAAAGCTCTTTTTCTTCTTCTCCGACGGCGGAGGGAAAAACACGTACGCTTTGAACACAATAAAGCCAGCCGAGATAAAATATAATAGAAAAGTATATGTCAGAATTGAGGAGCGACAAAAGAAGGATTTGTCGCTCTTGCATATTCGTTCGACCTTATTCTTCTATCTTTTTCTCTCCTGTGTCTTCTTAATACTTACGCGAGGGAGTTCAACCGTGCGTTCTTTCATCTGGGCGCGATTTAATGGTAAATAAATACGTAAACAATTGACTTGTTATATAGAAAGAAACATGTTTTTGAACATTTTTTTATTTAGAAAATTTGAATGAGAATATTTTTTTATTTCCTGCTGAAATGCTTACGTCTGCGAGACAAGATCCCATGATAAAGACTACATGATCATTATTAGTAATAAACATTCAAGTCCTTTGCGTACATAGCATGTCAAGCGATTTTTTCTCTAAGCCATTCTAACCCAAAAATTAAAACTAGAAATAGCCATTTGTTTGGTAAAGTTAAAAAAAAAGTTTTGAAAACTGAAACTTGTGAGGTGTATTAAAACCATCTAGAAAAAAGTCAAAAATTATACAAGTTTGTTTGTTCAAAAACATTTAGTTTACATATAACTAATATATTTCTATTAACATATAGAGCATTTAGATGTAGAAAAATGTAACAGAGCTTGAAATATTATTTTCCTCCTTCTAACCTCAAAATCGGACCTTCACCCCTTGTTTTCGGTATCTCAGGAGGAAAAATATTTTTCAAAACATGGTCGAGAAGGGTTCTTTGGCCACCTCGTTGCACCCCTCGCCTTCGGCTCGGGTCACAAACCTCTCGGAGGCCAAATAAACCCTTCCACGACCTGTTATAAAAAATACTATTTCGACACTAGTGCGTAAAAAACGAACTTTGAAATGGTTTTATGCACTCGGGTCAAAAAATAAATTTCGAAGCTGGTGCGCATCTTCACCAGATCGTGTTCAAGGAGGTTTTCCAGCAAATACGTGAGTCAAACGCTGTCTTCTCATTGGCTAAACATCTTTCTAACCTCTTATGGTATCCAATGAAAAGTCATATTTAAAAGAATCAAATGTTATTGCTACAGGCACTGATGTAATGTTTTTTAGAAAGAATAAAAAAAGTAGAGTAAAATATGTTGGCTACAGATCCACTCGTAAAAGAGAATATCTTAAAATAAAGCCTCGTAATTCGGTAATACAATGTCGCTCTCGGTAGCAAACGCACCATAAGTATTTTCCATTAAGCTCACTGCACGGCTCGGTGCAGGTAATCGAGAGCAATTAATTCGTTCGTCGTCGCAGAAGCAAGCTCGAGCGGGAGTTTTCATTTTCCGCTGATGATTCTCCCCCGAGCCGAGAATAATCTATCTTAAATAAGCCGCCCGAGGGCGAAACTCGACAATTTAAGCAAAATATCCCGTTTTTCATATCTCTCTCTCTCTCTCCATTTAACCATTTTTCCGCACTAATCTTCCATTTTCTTCTCTCCTTCTTCGGTTTCATAAACCGCCCCTCTTATAATCATTATTATTCTCTCTCTCTCTCTCTTTTTTACCCTATCCATTTTTAGAGGTGGGATTCAATTACCCCCTCGGCTTCTTGGAGACTTCTGTGAGGCTGCACATTTTTACCCCGTACAATTTATGTACGAGAAGAAGAGGATTGGGAATGATATTTTTTATTTAAAAATTTAAGTTTTTGTTTAATTTTTACGATAAATTTTTATTAGCTACAATTTTTTGCTGCCGGATTTGTGTGAAATCGATTTTTAAGCTCATTTTGTGTTTATAATCCTCATAACACACTAAAATTTTCACAACTATTTCTAACTGAAGTACTTACTTATATTTTTCGGTCACCAACCAATTATCGGTGCTTTATTCGTGCTGTTTTCTGACCAAATAACAGGTAAATATATGGTCTGTTTTTCAGAACAAATATTTTCCGTTATTTGGTCTGTTTTGCAGTCGCCACCTATCGGATCGTCAAAAAACTTACTCAAAGATGAAAACGACCATGGGGCCAGGCTTTGAGGTTAGAACGCGGAAACACAGTTTATGACTGAACTTGCTGTCACTTGTTCAGAAAACAACACTCATAAAGCACCTAAAATTGATTGGAGCCCGAAAAAGCATATATATTTGAACATGTTCAATAATGGGAGTCACATACGAGCGTGAATTCACGCGCTACGCGCGCGCCATCCCAGCATGCGGCATTGCCTCGAAACACACGCCCGTATATGACCCCCATAATCGAAAATGTCCAAATAAATACTATATACACTCTAATTTTTCAGTCTACACTTTGATGAAAAAAATGATTAAAACCATGCTTGGGGTATACAAAAGGCTCATACTTATAAGTTTTGAAGTTTATTTGATAATTATTTATTTATTTATTTATTTAATAATATACGGGAATAATCCCACTTAAACAAAAAAGTAAGAATGCTTAATTTGGTAGGTGGTAATATAAATACACAAATGTTTTCATAATAAATGTCATAGTAATTAATAATTAATGTAAATCAATCATAATCAAGAGTCCAAGTGGTAAATGAATATAAAGTAATGTTGTAAAAGTCAATTTCGGATGATAATTCATTGCATAAAACTGATAGTCTGTATATTGGCGAATGATACAGTATATTTTTAGCACAAATGTCAATAAGAAAGCTAATTATACAAGTTTACTTTATCTTAATACCGAATTAAAAATATTTTCTAAGAGCATTTTTCATCTTTCTTACATCTCATCCAAGGACTTAACCAAATGTTCGCCTTACATATTATATCTTTGACAGATAAAATCAACTAAAACTGACTTATTTGTACACAAGATGCAAATTGAAAAATCCTTTAATCCTTAATAGCGAGTTTACATGAAATAATCCGCTTGGATATCAAATAATCCACGATGTAATGGTCAAAATAAATTGCGTTTCACCGATAAAGACTCCGTGAAACCGATGTCCCCAAGGAGTAACACTCGTTTATAGATTTAGGAGTCGGAAAAAAGGGGTAACTAGCGTGATGCTCAAATCTGTTTGGGATTGGGGTGACAGATGGAAACGGACTATCCGGTCGATGGAATTTTTTTATGCGGAAGGATCAAAAGAGATTTGGAAAATTATCTCGTCTCAATAATTCATCGAAGATGACCATTCTAGCTTGCTAAGAAATTTTATATCCTTTACCAGCTGCAATTGAAAACTAATAATTTAATCAATAGTTTCAAATCCTAAACTTGGAATTCTCATGTCATCGACCTTTCATAACCATCAGCTTTGTTGCCCAGATTTATTTTTGATTTAAGGCTACCATAGAAAAAGAAGAGAAAGGTTCGATCTAGTGGGAAGAGTGATTTCAATCAGAGAAAATTTGTATCGCTCGCAGGAGGACCGACAAAATAGGATGACGCGACGAGCCGTGAGTTAGCGGCTCACATTGGCGTTAAATAAGAGAGCGGCAGCAGCCCTTCGGCATAATTGCCTGTGAAATCACTCACCGATCGGCGTTGGCTCTTCTTGTTTTATACGTTTACAGTTCAAATCACCTTTCGACTTATTTGATTGCTTCGACTATTCAATCTTTTTTTTTACTCTTTCGTACAGCACGGAACTAACGAGGAGTAAACCTGTATGCTGAATCAATTTTGGCATTTTTAAATTTCAATTTTTAAGTTTAAACTGTGTAAAAAAGTTAAAAATTGCTTATAGATAGCTCAATCGTGAATGGTCAAACTTATGAAAATTGTGTCTGAAAACGCGAGGTTTTAGAAATCTGGAAGTGCAATCGACTTCCAGCACGAATTTTAAGAAAATTCTTTTGAAAACCATTAAAGTTCTAATAATATAAGAAAATATCATTGAAAATAGGTAAAAAGAAGCATTTGAACAAGATGTTAGTTTATTATTTCGTACGAGAAAATTATCTTCACAGTTTTATTAAAATCTGATTCTTAAAAAAATAGATCATCTTCTTACAAGTGAATCTGGAATAAATCAAAATTAAAAAAATAATTGTATTTAATACTTATCTTGATTGTAGACATACTTGATGACGCTGCATATACCACTGACTGTCCTAGTTATAGCGTATTGGCAAAATCTATTGTTTAAATATTTATTTCAATGCTCTGAAATATTAAATAAAAGTCGAAAGCTGTGCGGTTAAAGTAGTTGATGCTCTAGAGTTTGGATTGATTGGAGTTGTGGAAATTCTATTAAAATTTCTTTTTTTTTTTTTTCTTCATCCAGACAAAAAACTTAAATAAGAAAAGATATGAAAAACATAACAGTTTAATTATCAAATATTCTATACTTCTAAAAAAAAATATACAAGTACACTTCGCTTGCATTATCGGAAAGTTACGAACTCTGTATGGCAGCACAACACCCCAAAAACCACGTAATCTTCTTCGGCTCCATAGTTATTCTCACCCGCAATGACGAAATTCGATACGCTCTTCTAACATACAAACACAACTATCGAGGGAATAAAAGATTACGAGTGCGCTTACAAAAACAATGGTCCACAAATGAAAAAGTCAAGTGTGCCTACAAAGTTGATACAAGGTAATAGAAAATAAAAGGATCGCACACCGCGACTCGAGTATTGATCCTCGGGGATTCCCTCGCAAGTTAATCGAATTACAGACTCTTGCTCTTCCATGCTTTCTTTCCATTCGATTCACCTCGCAGAAACTTCACAGCCGTAAAAATAAACCTTAAAAATTCGGTTAAACCAACAACCAGCAGTGTTTATTCAGCTAATTGAAAAGTGATCAGAAAAAAGAAGAATGTCAGAGCTACCCCAATAGCACGGTCAAGCGGGTTCGATGCATCGAGGGGTCGCGTTATTGTACGCGACGACCCGCGTCATTTGATTCTCGGGACAGGCGAACCGAAAGATTGTGCCGGGAACCATTCTTGGATTTACAATATTTTTGATTACAGAAATGAATTTTTCTATATCATAGGACTGAGTGCAATAGTACTAGTAAATAAATGGATACTCAATTGAACGTCCTATTGCTTTCATTAATTTTATTTGAATGCCTTCACTCAATAGAATATTGTTATAGTAAAGTAACTAAAAAGGCACTTAAACTTAAAAACAGTAGGCAATGACTATGTTAGATCTTAGAAGATCTTGGTTTTTAAAAAGCTTTTGACATCCATTATTTAAAAAATCTTAACTGCTTGTATCAATCTGTGTACAAGGTTTTCATTGTCTTGAACCAAAAACTAACAAAAGATGAAAAACAGACTTACAATGATAATACTGATACATCCAGAATCAAACACTATCGAATTAGAAAATCAATTGATTTTTTATCTCAATATTTCTTTTGTAATGTTGCGCTTCTGCTCTCAAACACTCATCAATCAAAGAAATTTGAATCAAACATCACCTTTATCTGAAGCATTGTTAGCTAACTTCTAGCAGGTAGATGGAGCCACCTGATACAGACAGTGGCTCCCTCTCTAGATGGCCACTGTTCTAAGAACATAACCTATTAATTGAAAAAAAGAAAGAGAAGTAATAGCTCCTCCCGCTCCTTCCCCGAAGCCGTTGCCAGCGGAGCGAGAGCGCGCACAAGGCCGGAGGGCATGCAAGCTTCGGCGGTTCGCGCCGTCCTAATGGAAACAAGAAATTGCCGCAAACAGGGTTAACCACGCCCGAGAGATCGCGCCAAATATCGAGGCGCCGTTGGCGCATTTTACGCCCCTTCCTCTTCCCACCCTCTTCTCTCTTCTCAACGTCATCTTTGTCTTTTCGGGTCGACAACAGATCATTGTTTATTTACAAGAATATTCGTTTTTTCTATGTTATTCTTGTTGAGAGGAATTAATGGGAAAGATGTTTATTTTTTCATGGTAATTGAATAAACAAACAAAACTTGAGAAACTACTGTTTACTGATTTTGTTTTAGTATGAGGCAAAGTTAATAATGATGGCAATTGCTTCTCATTTCTTTAGGGTTTCAAATACTATAAAGCCGGAAACGATTAAATTAAGAATAACAAAATTTTTTGTTGAATACATCAATTTGGTTGGTTTTGGTTTGACCCAAATTATTACATAAAGTAGCTCTCCACACGCCACCCCAGTCACCTGACATTAATCCAATTGAATATTTGTGGTCAACTCTTGACGGTCCTGTATTATAAAAAGTATGCAGAGATAAATCAGTATAAATCACAAAAGATTGTGTGTTTATAAAGTTTTGATTAAATAAATTTTATCATTTCTCCCCGACGAAAAAAAGTACTCTTAAAAAGCAACATATTTTAAAATCGTACAAAAGCTGACTAAAATTTTCTCAGTCAATGGTAACAAAAAAATAAATAAATAACAAACTCCACGTACAAATCCTCGGAGCTAATTATACACGATTGTTCGAGATGCCCGTTACCGTTGTTTTCTCTCTCTCTCTCTCGCATCGGGGTCTTTTTAGCATCAAAATGGCCAATTATTCATCTAACAAACTCCGACTTTTGCCCGGGTATAACTCGGTTACCGAAGCTGGAAGCTGAAGGGCCATTAGTTAGGGGAATTCCGGCACTTGTCGTGTCTCGAAAATACATTTTCTTTTCTCTTTTTTTTGCTCTTTGCTTGGATTTACGTACCGCTTCTCAAAAGGACTTTCCGCGCTAATAAAATCATCCCGATTGGACCCGTGTTTACCTGCCATTCATTTTCAGTCCAAGACTTTTTCAGAAGGTTGAATGGAGAAGAAGTTTTTCCGTAGCTTGAGAATTTTTTTTTACAAACTTTTTTTAGGATTATCAAGAAGTTTTGACAACGCGACGCTAATGGAATTTCATTCAGTATTTGCGCGTTTGATTGTAGAGTAGTTTTATTTGTTTTTAGTACAGGAAGTTGTTGAGCCAATTAGTTTCTGGGGTGACGCAATGAGGTTACTTTTTTCCCGTCAATTTGTCAAAAGATTCCTGTGACGATTTTGAATATATACTCTTTTTTCCTGGTATTAAGAAAAAATGTCTTAATTTAAAAATAAATAAATAAAAAATGAATTGAAATAATAATAATACACATTTTAAACTATTTTAACTGGCATTGTTTTTTTAATTACTTAATTTTCTCTATTTAAAAAGAGTTTATTTAAAATACTAAAAAATCATTTTTCAAACTGAAGTAATGATGTAAAAAAGGTCTTGATAAAGGACAATAAAATAAAATAAATTATTTCTTAATATCATTGAAAAATGAACCAGATACATAAACTGAAGTTTTTAATTTAATTTTGAATACTTAAAGAAAAATCCGAAAAATTATTTTAAAAAAAGATTAAAAATTATTAAAATAAGATAATTTTCATGTTATTACGATTACAATTAATTAAAAAATAAATACTTCATTTGTTTCGAAAAAACAATTAAAAGAAATTGTGACATTAACTTAACTAGAAAAATATGTTTGTTTATCTACGAGATAAAGTTAATAGTGGCGAATTCCTTGTGACTATGCTGCTTGATAATTTTTCGCTCGAATTACTTCAGTGCAATCCGTACTTTCTACGTTATTCTCATTTTTAGTAGTAGCAAGAACAACTCGTAATACCATGACCAATGTATTCAAAGGAATCGATTTGGCTGAATCTGGTACTCCCAAAGATGTTGCTGAAAACATATTTCTTCCGTTGTTCAATAATCTGCATGTGGGAGAGATCATAGTAAAGGTTTGTTCAACAAAACAAAAAAAAATTCGATTTTTTTATTTAACATTCTAAAATAAAGTTTTTATTAACCTTATTGTGCGCTGATTTCCAAAATTGTTATTTTATGCTTAGTAAATAAAAAAAATTAAGTCAAATTACTGTTATTGTTAATTTTAATTTAAATAATATCATATGACAGTTATAAAAAATTCATCAATGATTCGTTAATAAGCAAATATTCAATGTATAATATTTTATTTTTACAGGGAGCTTCGTATGCACTTTCGTACGCGGTGGTAGGTGCTAGAAGCGTTATTTTTTCAGTTATTAAATTTGTTTTTCCGCCTGCCCGAACATTTCTTCCTTAGATTAACTGTAAGACCTTTGTAAACAAAAGAAATATTTATAAAATAAGTTTTTTTTTAATGTAATTTACTTACAAAAAAAAAAAAAAACTTTATTACATGCGTGAAATATTTAAAAACTAGAAATAAATACAAAAATAAGTGTACCTTTTTATTATATAAAAACTTGAAGAAAAATTGTTTATTCATAATTGTTATTTATTTAAACATAAAAACCAAATAAGACATAAGTAAACAGGGACTTTCAGAAAAAATTGAGTCGATTATTTTTCACATGAATAGGCCTACTAAATTATCTTTAAAATTTTTTATTTTTTATTTACGAGATCTTTTTTTCTTTTTTACTGTTATAAAAATACCAGAACCTTCATTAAAAAAAATAGATAAATTATGTTTTTAACCAGGATTTTTTTTTCAATTATTAATCAATACTAAAAATTTTTTTTGATGACTGAATTTTTCTAGAAGTGATTCACATTTTTTATACTGATAAAAAAAAATAATAATAATTGATTTTAATCATTTATTATTGAATTTGTCAATTAAGTTGACTTTGGTTTGACCCAAATTATTATACAGAGCCACTTCTCTACACACAACCCAGTCACCGGACGTTAATCCAATTGAATATCAGTGGGCAACGTTTGATTATCCTGTGCGAAAACGCCTTAGATCAGAGCGTAAAGAACTAAAAGTTCTTCTGCAGCAGTTGCACTTCGTTTCACCAGGAATTAAAAAAAAAAAAAAAGCCAAAAAAAAAACAAACGAGTTTTCCATCAAAGGTAATCGATCAATTATACCCCGCAAGAAGTAGATACGAAGCAACGATTTGAAGGTAATAAATAAAATAAATGATCTTTTGACACAGCTCATTTTATTTTTTTTTTATTATAAAATCATTGAAATCAGTTTAAAAATTATTATGCAACAAAATTTTTTTTCAAAAAAACTCATGCTTATACAAAATACACCTTACATTTCCAGTATTTTTTTTTTTTTTTTTATGGCATCCTAGCAATGATATCGTACAGTCTGTAAAAGATTATAGATTTTAAAAGAGAAGAAAATACACAATTTTTTTATTTTACAGTGTCAGCTGTTTCAACATCTTAGCGTTTTCTTCAGACTTTATTTACAAACTGTTACACAGTTGCTTATTACACGAGTAAAATAACCCCTAGCAGCTTTTTTTCTTACAGAGTTTAAAAGTAAAAAAAAGGGTACCCGAAGCAAGATTAAAATAAAAGTGCTCTCTCCCGCCTCGCGAGATCAATCCTCGTCGCGGATGCGCTCGGAAAGTTAAATTAAATCAAGAAGCTAATATTGCAGTTTATCTGTCGAGACATTAGCTCGAGTCTCCCCGCTTCGCGAACTTAAAATCAAGATTCCCCAGGCTGAAGTTTCGCGCATCCTTCCTGCTAAGTCGCGCGTTAAAATACTAATTATTATACCCTACGATTATTAATACGAAAAGTTCTTCACCGTGGAGTGTGTATCTCTAGGCTTGTTTTATCGTCATCCACCTCGAGAAGGAGGAGGAGCTGAGTTTACAGCACCCGACTTTATTGTTCAAGACTCGGGGAGCGTTAAGCTTCTTGTTTTTCCCCACTGTCCTCGACTTTTTAATTATTCCCAACTACCCACCCGCCCTTACTTTTACCTACCCTGCTAGACTGTGCTCACTTTTAATATTATCATCTGTTTTTTTTTAATAATTGCTTGTTTGGCTTCTTCACTGATTTTTATTTTGCATTTCAAATTTACTTTAAGCCACAAATCCGTTCACAAATAAATGTTTTTTAAAATTGCTTAAATATGTATTTAACTGACTAATCCAATCGTAAAATACCGATACGTAGTTCATAGTTTTCCCCTACCAACATAAAATTAATAAATATATATTTTATATACGATTCAGATGAGAAAATTAAGGTTCAAGTCACCAGTTTTTACCCAGAAAATCATTATAATTTTTAAAATCATTTTATGTTCAATATAGCTTATAATAATATAAATATCTATAAGTAATACACAATTAATTACTCTCAGTCCCAATAACTTTGAATAAAATGTTTATTGTGATTGTTCAAGAAAATAAAAGTCTAAATCTATCAAAAACCACAATTAACGCAGGGTTGCAAACCGCTTTTTCACTCCTTGATAAATAAAACGATAAGTATTAATAAAACAACCAGATCACTTACAAACGAAATTACAAAAAAAATTTTCAGATTTAATAGTGATTTGAGTTTTATATTTTTTAAGTATCAACTATGCAACGCTAATCCGCTCTCTCAAAAGGTGGTAAAAAAAAACTCAAAACAAATAACTAAATTTTTTAATTTAAGAAATTTTCATTTAATAAAACGATTTAAAACCCTGTCTTAATGATATTATAACATTGAACAATCTCAATTCCACGAACCCGATTATAATAAAAAAAAGGCCCAAAAAAGATATAAAAATAGGCCCATATTCCATCGAGTTAATAGTTAAACGAATAAATTTCGGTTAGCTGCAGGAGCCCATTATGAGGGGAGGCATAAGATAATAATAAAGGCCCGCGAGCGGGTTAAGTGGAGCGCGAGGAGTAGATTGGCGTATGCTAATAAACCCGCCGCGGCTCCTATCGCAGGCTTGTTTCCTTAGTTACATTAGCGTTCCTCCCCCCTGCCTCCCCCAGCAGCCGGAGTCTCTTAAGTTTGTTGGGTGCTTGTTAAACGCCCACCTGGATTATTTTTCATTACGGCTTAATTAATACGAGCTCTCCATCCACGTAGCAACAATCATTGTTTCCCTTATCACAGACACCTTTAATATCGATACTAATGGATCAGGCCAGCGTCGCTTTCTGGTGCTTCATGTCGTCCGATGTGTAGCCCTCGTTGTTGGAAAACCTCGCGTATCTGCAGAAAAAAATTTCAACTCTTAGTAAACTCGACTTTCCTATTATGTGAAAAATAAAAAATTCCAACGTTCAAAAATATTTTTTAGAAGTTAAAATTAAATCTTCATATTTCGTCTTGATTGAAACTAAGAAAAATATTTATTATAGGTACTTAAATTAGTTACCGGTCAACAATTCAATTTAATTTCACGAAAATTGGTTTTTCTAGTTTTTTTTCTGCAACACACAGAAGTATATTGTATTTTCATATTCGTCGCAATTAAACTACTCAACAGTAAACCAGAGCAATATTTGACAAAAAAATTGCTAAACAACAGTTTTTTCAAACTGTTCTATTATTGTGAAAAAAAATATATCTAAAAGATTTTTTGTATTTTTCTGAAGCCAAAATATCAGTGAATAAACAAATGTAACTTACATCCTCAGATACTTCTGCTTCTCGCCGGTCGGCAGGGACGGTTTGGCCAACTGGGCCGCGTGCATCAGCTGTTCCTGGGTTATTGTTCTTCCGTCGGTTCTCTGAGCAAAGCAAACGAGAAATTGCACGAGTATGTATTAGCTCTATTAAATTTGTAAATCCCGAAGAAGACATAGTAGTTGCAGGGTAGTGTAGATATTCCTTACCGTTGTCGAGTTTTCAAAGGCGTCCTCAATGGCGACGAGCCTAGTTTGCATTATAATGGCATTCAAATCCGCACCCGTGAAACCAGAAGTCAATGTTGCGACAGCTACCAAGTCTAGTTCCTCGGTGTCGATCTCGTGCGTGCGACAAAGGCTCCCCAAAATCTCTTCCCTTTCGTTCTTCGGGACAAAAGATTTATTAACTCTTCAAGATTTATAAACTCTTTCAAACTATATATATCAATTATCAAACATAGAAAATCCAGACAATTAATTATTTAATACAGTTTTTTTTTCAAATTGATTATTTTTTTATCTACTTTGAGCTAAAAAACTAAATAATTTTGAATGTGAACGTTCCATATGTCCGCTCTGCAGAGTATGAAAAAGTCAAAATCATTAAATTATGAAGTTTTGAGTAGTTTTAAACGTTTAAAAAAAAGTGTTGCGTTCGCCCTAATAAAAAAAAAGTTTATTTAAAAGAATTTTAGAAACTCACCTGATCGGGCAGAGGACACAAGATGGACTTGTCGAGACGACCCGGTCTCAAAAGCGCGGGGTCGAGGAGGTCTGGCCGTGAGGTAGCCGCGACCACGGCCACCCCGTCCCTGCCCTCGATACCGTCCAGGTGGGTCAGCAGCTGGTTGACCACGCGGTCGGTGACCCCCGTACTGTCGTGACCTCGTCTACAAGGAGAGAAGAAAAACATATCAACTATTGTTCAGTTGTATGAAAACCATACCTTTATTATCAAATTAAATTACTAGGCGGAAAATTGAACTTACCTAGGTGCGAGACTGTCGAACTCGTCGAAGAACAAAACGCAGGGTTTCGCTCTCTGCGCTCTGAAAACGTAAAATATATCATATTATAGTGAAATGTTTAGGCTAGTAAATCTTTAAATTATAGTGAAAATTATAAGCATGGACTCACTTTTCGAATACGTTCCGAACAGACTCTTCACTAGCGCCTATATACTTAGACAGGAGCTCAGGACCCTTCAAGAACAAAAATTTATTAAACTATCTGAAGTGTTTTTCTACTAAAGAAATTTTTAAAATTGCTACTGGCACGAAAATCTATGAGGTCATTGTTTTTTATTTATTTTAAAATATTTATTTTAAAATATTTATTTTAAAATATTTATTTAAAAATATTTATTTTAAAATATTTATTTTAAAATATTTATTTTAACCTTTCCCCCATCATATGCTTGAATCAGATAAATTTTAGAAACAAGGATGATCTAATATTTATATCCAATTCCTATTACTTAACTCAGCAGTCTTTTATCAATAAATCTAATGTATCTGAAAAAACATTCAAAGGCTTCCCAATTAGTAATATATATCTACTTTTGAACCAAAATTTGTTTTTTTAAGTCCTTATTGCTTATAACAAGAAGAAAATAATATAATTTATATAATTTTATGCATTTGACAAAAAAAAAAAAAAAAAAAAAAAAAAAAAGATAAGTTTTGGAACATTTTTTAACATAAAATTTTATTGAATTTTACATAAAAGCTCACGAAGCTTACAAAAAATCATTATAGCTTACCTTGACGCTAATCAAGTTTACCCCGCACTCCTTAGCGATGGCCCCGGCGAGCATCGTCTTGCCCGTCCCCGGCATCCCGTAGAGTAGAATCCCGCTCTGGAGTTTTATCGGCGCCCGCTTGAATATACCCGGGTACCTGAGAGGCCAGTCGAGGATCTCCACCAGGGCTAGCTTGGCGCTCGCGAGACCGCCGATGTCGGACCAGCCGTGACCTGCCCCCTTGTACAGGTTGACCCCGTGCAGGGACGCCGGACTGCACCGGGTCAGGGCTTCCGAGAGGTCTGCCGATTGCAGCGTCGGTTCGCCGGGGGTTTTTTCTTTCACTTTTAACGGAAGGAATAATTTTTATTTATTTATTAACGATGAAGAAATTTCATTTTTTTACTCTAAAAAGGTGCTTCAAAAACTTAGGTCATGGAGAATGCTAACCTTGGCCTGAAACTTTCGGGATTGTTTTCTTATGCCAAAAGATGAAAGAAACCGCTAAAAAATCTTGGTTATTTTTGGCCTTTTTACGCTTACTACAATACAGCCGAAAAATGGAAATTTTTTGCTTATTTTATGAAAAAAAAAAAAAACCGGTTTTTTTGCTTTCCGTATTTCCCGACATATAAGACGCACTTTTTTGGTTTGGGGTGCGTTGTATACGCCGGGAAATACGGTATTATTAAAAAAAATTCATGCTCGAAGCATATGGCATTTAGAGAGTTCTGAAATCTCGCATTTTCTTTGTTTTTTCATTAGTTTTCAGAAAAAAAATATTTTTCGATCAAATCTTAGTGATTTTGACCATGTTCAATCGAGATTTTCACTAGTACTTTTTAACGTTTTTTTAGTTACAGAAATCTTTGTTTAACATTGTCAAATTGAAAAAAAAATACTTTTATAAATTGTGGAAAAATTTAACTAATTGTAAAGTATTTTGTTTTCTATAAACCCAAAACAAGTTATTAATTTTAAGTTTAAAATACTATTTTAATATGAATAAAATAAAAACCCAAGCAAAATAAAAAATTACCAAAAAAACATAAACACAAATTATTTACTATAAAATATTATAATTTTATAATCATAACTAAATTGAAAAAAGTTTTAAAGTTTACCGTGTCGTTTCCAGACGCCGAAAGCGGCTTTGTCCGCGAGCACAGTGAGATCGCGGGCCACCCAACCCTCCGTTTTGTTACCGTAATGGTCCCAATCGATCTCCTTCCCCACCTGCAATTTGTCTTGAAGACTCGATCTCAGAATTTTGATTCGCTCCTCCTGCAACCCAAATTTGTATTCAGTCCTTACGTCCTCGTACCAAAGTACACACACGCGGAAAAAAAATAAAATAAATTTACCTTCTCCAGGGTCGGTATGGAAAAAATTGTTCGAAAAAAGTGGACGCCTCGGGCCTCCCTCAGCCTTCGGCCAATTTTTCTGGGGTCCGAGGAAGTTGCTACAACCGATATGTAATTCGAGGCTTGGTACTCGCTGAATATGTTGTGTATAATGTCAGTGATTCTGAAATTTATTAGTAGTAAATAAATAGTTAAAAATAGTTAAAAATAATAATACCAATAAAAATACAATCAGTGACGGTGAACTTTTAACAGCTGATTTAAAAATTTACATAATTCCTCCATTTACTTTGGATGAATAAAATGAATTTTTTATACTCGACTAGTCAATGGTTTTTAATACCTGGCCGCGTTTGTCGAATCTGGCGTGGTCTCGTCGGTCGCGGAGCTCGCGCTCGTCACGCTTTCGATGTCGTCGAGGATTATAATCGAGGGCTGATAGTAAACCGACTCGGATATCTCGGTCGCCAACAGCTTCTGCACTACGTCTACTTTTTTACCTAAAACATAATTTTTTTTTTTTTTTTTTTTTTGAAGTGAAACTTCTATTCTGTCGGTAGAGAGTTTTGAGCGGTCAGGAGTGAATCCAAAAGACCTGGTTTCCCTCCCCTCAACTCCTTCAGTTTTTTTGTTGTAACGAATAATTCAATGTAGGGTGATAATATTTAAAAATTAATAAATAGTCTTTAATTCGTAAGAAATTAAAGATAAATCCAACAGTATATAAGATAATCTAACAGTATATCAACGGTCTTAGCGAAGAAAAACCTTAGCCAAAAATCAACAAATTTTAAATGACCAATAAGAAGCTAAAATAAATAAAAATATCGATAAAAATAAAAAAATCTTATTTATTGGGTAATGATTTATGCAGATTTCTGAGTTTTTCTTATTTTTTAATTCACTTCAGCCTCCCATTGGTCATTTCAAATATGCTGATTTTTGGCTAAGGTTTTTCTTCGCTGGGACCATTGATAAAATTTTATTACTTTAAATTTTTTATTGAATATAAAAAATATAAATAGTATTTTTCTAAACAGGTCGGGGAAGGGTTTATTTGGCCTCCGAGAGGTTTGTGACCCGAGCCGAAGGCGAGGGGTGCAACGAGGTGGCCAAAGAACCCTTCTCGACCATGTTTTGAAAAATATTTTTCCTCCAGAGATACCGAAAACAAGGGGTGAAGGTCCGATTTTGAGGTTAGAAGGAGGAAAAATAATTATTAGCGTTACGGTCGGTACGTTCCTTCATCACAAGTAAGGTGGTGGACCCCATTTGGGATCATGTACCTATTTGAGATCACTCAGTACAAACTGCACGGGCGATGTAAGTATGTAGTTATACAAATCCATGACTATGATCCCAAATGGGGTCCACCACCTTACAAGAAAAAAAAAAACTTTCAAAGAGGTAAAAATAACTTACCTTTAAGAGATTTGCAGTCGATGAAAGTTACGTGGACAAAGTACGGCGAGTCCTCGAAAATATCCCTGATCAATTTGCAAACCGTAGTCTTGCCGGAACCCGAGGTCCCGGTTATCAATATATTTTCTCGGTTGTAGTCGAAGTTAGCCAAGCTGTGCAGTCCCAAGCTCAGCGTGAGCACGTTTTTACATTCCTGTACTATTGGATTTAGTATACTGAAAATTAATTAACAAATTTTGTTTTTAAAGCAAGTCTGTTTTTTGCCTTGTAAGAATAGTCTTTTCAATTTTTAGTGTATTGTTTTTAATAGAATTTTTCTCAAACTAGGTTGGCTACAGTGAGAACAGCGTTTATTTGCGCTTTATTTTTTCATTTCTTTTCTGTATAACGATTCAATAATGTGGAACCTTTAGTAGATTTCAAACTTCAACACAAAATACTCAAAAATTTACAGGTGGAAATTACTCTTTTGCATATGCCATCAGATTTCTTGAGGGATAATGAATTTAATCTTACTCTACAGCGAGCCTCGTCTCTTTTTCTTGAGTCTCTTCTTCCAGGGGCAGCTCCTCTGTACCCTGATGCACCCTGACGTCCATTCTCCTGACATCCCGCTCGTCGAAGAACCCGTAACCGCACTGTTCAGGGTGAAGTTTGACCTCGCACCTGCAGTCGCCACCTAGGTTTATGGTGGCACCCGAGTTGAGCAGCACCTTGCCCAGGATGGACTTGCTGCCCACGTATCTGCGGAAGGTTTCCGCGGTGACGATCCCGCCCCGGGAAGTCATCTCGATCGAGGTGCACTCGGTGGCAACCCTGTCGTTGGGCATCGGCTCCAGGATTACCTTGCCACCCACCCTCGTCCGGAGGTTGATCATCAGGTCGCGGCTCATGAAGACGCTCGGGTGTTGCGAGAACGTGGTGAAGCGCTTCTTCGAGGCTTCGTCCGGAAGGGTTTTTGTGAATTCTTCAAGGCTGCTGACGAGTATCTGCGATTAAAGCGATGAAAAATTATTTTTGATATTCAAATTAAGGTAGGCCAAAAGGAAATGTCCTAAAAACTGAAAAATTATTAATTTTCATTTCATCAGTTTAACCCACAGCGTTATAAGAAAGTTCACTTTTCAATAAATTTTTACACAATGAAATATGCCTACTTGCTACAAATTTTTTCATATTAATTAAAGTATTCAAGAATCATGAAAATGCAATTTTCATAAATGATCAAAGTCTAAAAAACTAACCACAAAATCCTTGGAGCCGTCCTTGCTGAATTTTATGGGTGCGCTCGACTTGACGTGCTGTCGATCTTCCCTGACCTTGCGCACTCTGTACAACCTCGAGCCGTCACCGTCGGTCTTCGCGTAAACCGTAAAGGGCGCATCCTGGTGCTCGTCCGTCATCGGGTGCGCCCTGTACACTCGAACTGGACTGAACTCGCTGGTGGCTTCCTGGGGCAGCTCGCTCTTGGAAGTCTTGGGAACTGCGTCACCGACGTAGATCTCGGTGTTTTCCGTCAGCTTGCCGTACTTGAACTCCGGCTCCAGGGATTCTGACAAAGTAATATAGTATTTGTTTGGACATGTTCGATTATGGGGGTCATATACGGGCGTGTGTTTCTAGGCAATGACGCATGCTGGGATGGCGGGAGCGTAGCGCGTGAATTCACGCTCGTATGTGACTCCTACGATCGAGCATGTTCAAATATATGCTTTTTCGGGCTCCAATCAATTTTAGGTGCTTTATGAGTGTTGTTTTCTGAACAAATGACAGCAAGTTCAGTCATAAACTGTGTTGCCGCGTTCTAACCTCAGAGCCTTGCACCATGGTCGTTTTCATGTTTGAGTAAGTTTTTTGACTTTTTGAATAACGGAAAATAATTGATCTGAAAAACAGACCATATATACACCTGTTATTTGGTCAGAAAACAGCACGAATAAAGCACCGATAATTGGTTGGTGACCGAAAAATATTAAATTTTTTTTTGTGGTTCATGAGTTGGGATTTCAAAGGTGGAAGACACTTACTGACTTTCAAAGCCACGGAGAGGAATTTAGATACCCAGGCTACGATAGTTTGATCCTTCGTGACCACTGTGATCTGGCTCAGCAGATTTGACTGAATGTTTTCACATTGCAGCTCCTGTAAATCAAACAAAAAAATTTATAAATTTTCTACTAGATAACAGTCAAACTACCTCTGATGAAAACTTAAAATTCAAAATTCAAAACCACATAACTGGATTGTCGAATGAAATACTAAATTAATCTTCACACTGTACTTATAAAAAGAAAAGTTATTTGAAAACTCACGAGTATTCGTCGATCGTCGTCGGTTTTGGGTACAACGGACAGGCTCGTAAGGGTCGGGGCCTCGTCTACCCAAGAGGCGAAGACTTCATCGCCCTCCTTGATCTTCAGGTTCCTGGCGAAGGTCGCCCCCAGGCACAGCACCGAGCTGTCGGAACCGCTTGGTCTGGGATTCCAGGACACGTAGTAAGTGTCGTCCTTGTGCTGAACTCTCAAACAATTTTGCTGGAATGATATTTAAAAGCATAAACATTGATCCTCGACGTTTTTCAAAAATTTATTTACGTACTTTATACAAAAATTGTTCTCAAAATTTAATTAAAAATAACATCATTATAATTTTTTTAAATATAATAACAGTATTAGTCTTTTAATTTGAGAAACTAAGAAAAAATGTATTCAAGGCACTTTTGCCATACCTGTTTTTATTGAAAGAATAATTAAAAAATAAGTGGATGAATACATAATAATAATAAACAATTAGATATTTCTCGTAGCAATAAATAAATCTAACGGAATTACGGTAGTATAGAGTTTTTAAAACAGTACAATATATGATTTTGTGAAAAATTGAAAATATTTGAAACTGTTATAAAAATATATAAATTTTTTTAAGGAAAACAGTATTATTATGGTTTTGCATTTGTTAAAAACGATAGATAACTGACTGATGTAAAAAAAAAAAAAAAAAAAAAAAAAACACTTCAAAAATAATAATTATTATTTATTGCATAAAAATCAAATTGAAATATTAATAAAATTATAAAAATGATAAAATCATTCAAATTAGCTTGTTTTTAGGTGAATTTAAAACGCAAAACGATTGCATTCATTAAATGATAAACGTCCACAAAAAGCAAAATATGAGAAAAAATTTATTGAACACTTACAAGAAGATGGTTTGTCCTTTGGGACCTGGATTTTCATGAAACTTTGCACACAGTTTTAATTCATCATAAAAACAAGCCCTTCAGTATTCTTTTTCCAGAATGGGCCTTTTTTCACCTATTTCCCATATAAGCCCTGTGTTAAAAAGTAGGCTGTTTCCTATAAAAAGCCGTTTTTGGCCTCATTTTCAAAAAATTACTACTTGGAGCGTTCTGCACTTAGAAATGATTACCTACCCATTGCCCGAATGTCGCAACCCCCGAATACCTTGTTTTAATAAATTTATACATCGTTTTATTAAATTTAAAGCCTTCGGCCTCCTCTTTGCACCACTGGCGGGACTTATTCGGGGGAAATTCGGGGGACCATATTCGGGTCGGGCGATTGGCAATTCGGGGGTTTCGACATTCGGGCAAACGGTCGGCAACCCTTAGAAATATCTTGAACCTCGCATTTTTTTTCGATTTTCTAAGTACTTTTGAAAAAAATATTTAAAAAATATTTTGAATGATCTTGTCCATGTGTATATTGTAACCCAAATATACTAAAAATTGACTTTAGAAACCTTAATTTTTCATAGATAAAACCATTCAAAAAATTTTTTTAATATTTTTTTTTTCAAAAGTACTTGGAAAAACGAAAAAAATGCGAGGTTCCAGATATTTCTAAGTGCAATATGGTCCAAGGAGGAATTTTTTTGAAAATGAGGGCAAAAACGGCTTTTTATAGGAAACAGCCTACTTTTTAACACAGGGGTTATATAGGAAGTAGGTGAAAAAAGGCCCATTCTCGAAAAAGAACACTGAAGGGCTTGTTTTCATGATGAATAAAAGCTGTGTGCAAAGTTTCATGAAAATCCAGGTCCCAAAGGACAAACCATCTCCTTGTTAGTAAATTAAAACGTGTTATCTTATACACTGAAAAAAATTTGTTCATAAGTTAATTTCACTTCAACAACAAAGTCCGATAATACTCAAATAAATTTTAACACATTTAAATCAAAGGTAAGTTTTTTAAATCAATACAACGAACAAACAAAAAATCATTATCCCAAACACAAAATTAAAAAAAAAAAAATTGGGGTTGGTAGGGGTGGTAAATTATTATAATCTGTTTATCGCTGGA
Source organism: Encarsia formosa (assembly GCA_038277355.1). NCBI lineage: Eukaryota > Metazoa > Arthropoda > Insecta > Hymenoptera > Aphelinidae > Encarsia > Encarsia formosa. The sequence goes on from CM076184.1 coordinate 129,831,770, forward strand.
AACAAGATAATTGCAGGGCGGGTAGCGAAAACTTTTGATCCATATTAACGCAAACGACGATAGCATCATCGGCGGGCGATATATTATCGAAAGTTACGATGGTGTATCAGGGTATACCGAGCAAAAACTGATATAATAATTTTACCCTCGCGCTTCGGTTAAACGCGTCAACGAGCCGAGAGTAAATCTTGATCGTATTTTATAATTTAACGAGGACGACGCGAAATTATTGTCTTATCGATTACGTGTTTATGATGATATTGTAAGCTTACACATACTTTTTCGAATACTCTTAATCGGCTCGTAATGACTATCTATGTTTCGAACGATTACATTCATGATTTATTAATAGCGGTAAAGTTACTTTTTTTTTTTACTAAGTACTTGATTATGAAATATTAAATGACTTTGCGGTTATTTTTTTACTATGTTTCAAGCTTCGACTTTTTTTTTCAAGTTGTCCAAAACTCGAAGTTTATATAAACAAAAGTTCAGGTTCCTATCAAATCTTGTTTTGAATTTTGAAATATTTTTATTTATAAAATTATATAAATACTCTTTAATTTATTACTATTGGAAAAAATGTATAATGTCCACTCCACAAGGAACATGGACAAAATGTAAATATCCAGGCTCAAATAACCATGGACAAATTGCACCGTTATCTTGTACTTAATAATTTAATGAATTTAATTTAACTTTCAAATCTTCGGTTTAATGTAAATGAAAACAAGAAATGTAAAAATTATTTTTTCTTTATTTTATAAATTTCAAAGATAGGTAATGAGTTTTTCTTGCTTGACCGTGTTGAACGAGCGATGCAGGTGCTAGGCTTAGCTTCGGTCTTCACACACTTCAGAGATGGTCAATGAGCAGGTGCGAGCTGTTTTGGTCATTAGGCCAAAGGCTCGTAAAGTACTTAAGAGAAAACATCTCATTAAGGGACTTCACGGGGGAACCCAAAGTCCAAATAATTTATAACTTAATCTTTAGCTCTCTCTCAATTTTTCACACGATCCAACCATAATTAATTTCTTATTATTTTTGAACAGAATTTTGTTTAAATTTTTTATTCATACACTCTATCTGCTTGTATATTATGAGTAAATAAATAATGAAAAAACAATAATACTAAAAAAACTAAGGTACGATAAAGATAAAAAAATTAATTCTTTTTTTACTCTATTACACAATAATTAGTACAACTAGAATATATTTAAAAAAAATTAGGTTCTTATTATTAAACGTTAATTAATAAAATCATGTATAAACTGATTTTAACTAAAAAATTCATTGTAATTTTTTTCATTACCTAAAATTAAGTAAATTCAGACAAATAAATTAATGATTAAAACCATTAAAACTAATACAAAATTTTTAAGATACATCAATAAAAGACTCAACAACAAATAAGTAACAAATAATTATAATTTGATGCTTTAAATTAAATAATTTTTCAGATAAAATTGTGAAAAACAATAACCGCAAGTCTTAAATAAATAAATAAATAAAATTAATTTTCAACGTCGCAAAGGTAGATCGCTACACCTAAATTCAAAATTTAAAGTCCAGTAGTTTTCTGACTTATCGACGCCAACCAAGCTTCCGCAAAGCGGCCGTTTTTCTCGAGTTCCTGCCTGGACTTGTTTTGAATGCGGCTCAGCTCAGTCCCCCAAACAAGTGTGTCCAAGATCAACGTACAAAAATCAACAAAATCTTGGGGGATTAAAATAAGCGAAGTAGATACGCAACGATGGAATAAACGTGAGTAAATAGACAATAATTATCAGTTACTTACCCTCGAGGAAAGTTTTCTCAGCCAATTTTCCGGTAAATAAACAAAACAGTTGTTGACAGTGATGTACTTTACTGTAAATTTTTCGTCCTGCATCTTCTTTTTTCAAAAGTTCATCACTTTGTAAAAAAACTATAACAGCAAGTTTCCTTAATTTTATAGAATTACTAAATGATAAAACACTCGCGTCGAACCATGGGAAAGTAACAACTCGAAATTTGAAAAAAAAAAAATCAAACGTTCTCTTAATCCCTCATGCAAATTAAGGCCGCACTCGTTCGCATAAAGCAAAAAAGTAACAATGCAATAGGGCCGTGCACGGGGTTAATGTAAAGGCTCTGACTCTCGCTCGGGGGATCTTCTTTTTCTTCGAGTATAAAAAAAAAAAAAAACAACTTATATTATAAGTACGTTTCGAATCCGACCGGTGAAGAGCGAGAGAGACGGACTGTGAACCACATGTGTTTGTTATCGTGTCTGAGGCATTCCGGAACTCGCAGGACGAAAACGGAAGAAAAAACTTTTAAAATAGGAGCTCGGCACGGTTTTTGGAGACTTTTATTGGTTTTTTGGGGTTTTAAACTTGAGATTTATAGGGGAAATCTTGTGTTTTCACCGGAGCTGAGCTTATCACGTCTGCTGCACGACCGACGTGCGCATTTTACTCCGGAATGTAACTTGACGGTCACGTTGGCTAACTGCATTTTTTCGCATTTTTATGTTAAAAATCGATTACGAGAGCTAAAAGAGTAATATATAAGTTATTTGAGATTTCTTTCTTGGTTGTTTATTGAATTAATTTTATTGGTTTGAGTCCATTATTTTTATAATATATGACCCAGTAAAACGATTATATAAAAAAGATAAAACTGAAAAATTCGAATTGTTTTTTGACTTACTGATTCCAAGATCTTCTAACATTTAAAATCTTGTAAAAGTTTAATTTTTTATATATTTTGAATGTTTGAGTATTTTTTTTTTTTAACATGTTGATATAAATAATTCAATTGTCTCTTCAGATAACTTGCATTTTTTGTAAAAATTAAGTTTTTTGTTATTCACACTAACAGTGACAACAAAATTTTTTTTTAATTTATTAATTTTTTTTCTTCGAAGCATTAATGTATTTTTCCACTGTGCGTAAAAAAAAAAAAAAAAAAATTCAAAGTTGCCACCAGTAAGCCATGTGACCGTGACATAACCTCAAAAAGAATCCCGGCCCTCCGATTGGTCGTACAGTCGACCAATGCCAAGCGCATTCAACCGTCATTCTCTCCCAGTCTGAAATTTTTAAACTAGCGTCAACTTCACATCCGCAGGCACGCATCCACGCTCAAAGGCTCCGAGGTGCGGTGTAGTTAAATCAGAGCGGAGAAGAAAATAAAAAAAGTACGAGACTTTTTGGAGATAATTGTGATGCAGCCTTCGAAAAGATGAAATTTTAAAGTGCGCGTTGAGAGGAGCAGCAGTTACTCAATCGACTCCGGAGAGGAAAAGCGTGCGAGTGTTGTTTGATCACCATCGAGTTACCACCAACCGAGCAAGTGAGCGGACATTTTTCTCACCACTGGATAAATTTAAAAGGAAAATTATCCAAGGTACGTCTTATATTAACTCTTAATACATTCCTTAGTCAACATTATTTTGCGTAAAGTGTTTTCCGGGCTTGGTATATCGGGCTGGCCTTGAAAATATGAAATTTCCATCGACGCCACTAACGCCATGCATGTGTACGTGCTCTCACAAATTCGGGAAATCGCCTCGGAATCGTTTTTTCTGACTTAAACTCTGCCTAAATCAGTTGAAAATTCACAGTTGGGGTTATATTGTTCACTAAGCGTGCAAAATTACCGATTTTCTCGGGTTCCTTGGGCTTTTTTTATTCGATCGATTTTTCGGATGTACGTGCAACGGTCATATGGGAAAAGACAAGGGGGGAGCAGTGCGGTGGCCGGTGGGGAAAAAGAGAGAGACACGCACACACTCTCTCAAAACCACCTTTTTACCTAACGTTATGTGCGTGTGCAGGCACGCAAGCTTATTCTTGCCCGGTAGACATGAATTTCTGCGAATCGAGGGAATTAAATTTATTTGAAGTGATCAAAATATTTAGACCGGTGCGGTGTTACCTGAATGATTTTGATATGAGAGCCATAAACAAATTACATGAGTAAGAGTATGGTTGAATATTAAACTTGTGTGTGGGTAAAGTGTTTTTCATGGTTAAAAATTTTTTTATATTTAATAAGTAAAGAAATGACTTGACTTTTTTTTCAGGACTCTGGCTAGTAAAAGATATTAATCTTCAAAATGGCACCAGCTCCAAAGACACTCAACAATGCTCAAATTAAAGCCTCTACTTCTACAAATGCTGCAAATACAAATATCACAGGAATGGTTACCAGACGGGGCCTGCTCACTCGTCAACATAGCTCCATCCACACAATTTTACCTGTGCAAAAGCAAACAACTTTCGGAAGAGATTCAGCAAGAGTGAAACGGAAAGCTGAAAGTTCCCCAGTGAAAGATAAAATGGCAAACAAACGATCTGCTCTTGGCAACATTACTAATGTAAGTGAAATGTTAATTTTAATACCAGTTTTTATTTTGATTGAAAATAAATCAATTTTTTGTTCCAGGCTATTGGTAAAACAATAAGCGCTCAAATCAATGATGCAAAAAAAGTAACCAAAAAAATGACAGTCAGTCAGCCACTCAAAGGTGTAACTCAAACTGCAACTCTCAAAAACTTGGACCGAATTTTAAAAGCAGAAAGTCACACATACAGGCCGCAGCTGCAGAGACAGCAGATATCGACACGGGCTAGCAAGTCTACAGTAACTTTGACCTCTGTGACTGCGGTTGAAAAGACCGTTGCGAGCGAAACAGTGACAAAGAAAGAGGATGAAAAGACGGAAGCACCTGTAAAAAGAATTGTCACCAGAAAAAGTTTGGAGTTGGAAAAGTCCAATGACAGCTCATTGTATGTCAGCGCCTTGGAGAGTCTGCCAGAGGAGCCAACCAAACGGTTATCCAGATCAAGCACCAAAGTAATTTCTACAAAAATTTTTTATTTTTTCATAGAACAGTAAACAAATGATCTTAAGGCAGTTATCCTATATTTAAGTATTTATGAGTTTTAATTTTAAAAGCCGACATCAGAATTCACTCCCTTTTTCTTTTTTTTCTACAACAGTTAAATATATAGTTCTTGAAGAAAGCATCATCTAGGTCTATGCTCAAACTAGAAATTTCAATGAATTACATTTTTCCTATTGGAAATCAATCTTTTATTCCTGGACTATTCTTTTCATAATTTTTTTCCGTTTTTTATGTATAAAAAATTTTTATAAATAGATAGGGTTCAAAAAAATAAAATATAATTTTCGAGGCTATTAAAGTAAAAGTTTTCAAAAACATTGATCAACAGTTGTTAAACAATAATAATCGTTTATAAATACATAATTGAAGTTATATAATTATAATGAAATAATAGAAATCACTAATAATTTGCCCTGAGCGCTAAAGATTTCATAATTCAATTGTCCATTTGCTTAATTTATGTAAAATATTTTCATATAATTATTATCATACATTATATAATCTTACTTAAAGTAACAAATAAGTAATTCAAACTTTCGACTCGCAGGAATCCACAAAGAAAAGTACCGTAGCAGAGAGTAAAGTCGAATTAAAATTCGAAACACCCCCCGAGGCAGTTACCACGGGCCGAGTAAACTGCAACATTGCTCCGGAGCGTACCCTACCCGCCGGAGTCGAGTGGGACTTCGACGTCGAAAACTGGTTAGACGTGTACCAAGTGTCGAATTACGCGGCGGACATATTCGACTACCTGAAGGACCGGGAACGACTGTTTCCGATCGACGACTACATGCTGCGTCAGGGATTTTTGTCGCGGTGGATGCGATCGCTCCTGGTCGACTGGATGGTCGCCGTGCAGGAAAGCTTCGAGCTCAACCACGAGACCTTGTATTTGGCTGTGAAATTGGTCGACCTTTACTTGACGAAGGTCCAGGTGGGCAAGGAAACACTGCAATTGCTGGGAGCTGCAAGTTTGTTCATAGCTAGTAAATACGATGTAAGTATATTGTTCAAGTATTTTCAAAATCATCTCATATGAATTTAGTGGTGGTTGGCTATTTGGTACCTTTGTATTTTGAGCGAGATTGACTGTGGTGAGGAAATTGGTAAAAACATTTTTTTTTCTTTAAACTTATTAATTTTTATTTTTCAATCACATATTATGTACTAAATTATTTTCTTCCTCAATACCTAAAAATATTAAATCAATGTCTCGAATTAAATTTAAATAACTTAATCTTCTGTTTAAATTTCAATATTTTCATACAAATTCATAACTTTATTGATAGTCACAAAAAAAAAAAAAAAAAAAAAAAAATCATTAAAATAATCCCCGCTTTTCAAATGAAAAAACCACATAACTAATTTCATTGCAATATTTTTAACAGGAAAGAATTCCTCCCATGGTGGAAGACTTTTTGTACATATGCGATGGTGCTTACAGCCACAAAGAGCTGACGAAAATGGAGATAAGCGTTCTCAAGGTAATGGACTTCGATCTCGGAATACCAATATCTTACAGATTCCTTAGGCGGTACGCCAGGTGCGCCAAGGTCTCGATGCCAACGCTGACCTTGGCCCGGTACATACTCGAGTACTCGCTAATGGATTATTCGACGATATCCTACAGCGACAGCAAGATGGCATCGGCCGCCTTGTTCCTGGCTCTGCAGATGAAAGAACTGAGCGGTTGGACTCCAACCCTGGAGTACTACAGCGGCTACAAGTCGGATGACTTCAAAGACATCGCCATCGCTTTGAACGAGGGCCTTCACAAAAAACACAAAGACGCTCTGTCGACCGTCAGGAACAAGTACAGTCACAGGTTGGTACCACTGAATTCTTTTTTTTTTTTTTTTTTTTTTTTTTTTTTTTTTTTGAAAATATAATATCTTTGAACGAGCATTCAATGAGAATTATTTGTTCCAGTATTTTCTTTGGAGTCGCCAAAACGCAGCTGAAAGAGTCCGATAAATTAGAATTCTAGGCGATCAAATAGTATTACTGCTATGAACAAATGTAAAAGTAAAAACAATATTTTGACTGCGACTACTACTTATTGTGTGAGAAGATGATTTGAAAGAGGTACTTGAAAGTGTGTTTATGAGTCCGTTGAGTCCGTGAGTGTGCTAGTGTAATGTAAAAAGTGAATCGAGGATTTACTTGGTATAAGTATAGAACTTTATACAAGTCATTTTCAAAAATGGGTAAAAATGGATGCAGAGAGTTTGTATGAATTTTTCTTCTCTCTTTTTATAGATATATATATATACTATTATACAATTTTCTTTCTTTATAAACAATCAGTATTCTTCAACTATTTTTTTATACTTATTCAAAACGTATGATACAATTTTTTTTTCTTTTTTTTACTTATGGAATTTGGACGATCTTTTAAAAAACTTTTTTTTATCTTTTTATTCTCTACAGTCAACCTTTTTCATCTCATTTTTGGTTATATATTTGCATGATTCAACAAATATCCTCCATCCATTTTTTATGAATTATAAAATCACGAATAAAGTGAAATTGGAGTTAAAAAGTTCTGTATTAATACAATCATTGGAAACAAAAAAGATGAAAAAATGAAGCCTGCGTACTTTTGAAATTAATTTTATTGTAAATTATTATTTAAGAAATGGGAGCGAAGCGGGAAACTTGGGGCATTGTTATGCTCTTTCTTGTTGCTTTTCAACATAGACTGATATTGACCATTAAAAGAAATTTATGTTTTTATACGATTTATTCATTATTTCTTCTAAATTAATTTTTCAGCAATCACGATGCGAAATTTTCTCTTTTATTTGATCACAAAAAATTAACCAGTGAATGATTGATGGTACTATACATAATATATATTTTTTCTAGCCATCAAGTATTAAATAAAAGAGAATTTTTGAAAATTTTAATTTTTAATTTTATTTATATTAATCGTTGTTTTTTTATTATTAATTAAATTAAAAAGGCATATACGCATCAATGATAAGTAAAAAAAAAAAAAAAAAAAAAAAAAAATTAGTAATATCTTTAAAAGAGCAAAAGCAATATCATTTAATATGTGATATAACGCTAATTATGATAATTGATTAATCACTGGTGAAGATGCTCTTATTTTGTTTTAATGAAAATGTAGACCTCAGCAATATATTAAACTCTTTTTAGTTTAAATATTTTATATTCTGTTTAAGAATATGGCATGCGTGAAAAACAAACAAAGTAACAAGAAACAGATGAAATCAATCACAAACTCCAAATAAATCTTTTTGACGATTGTCAAAAATTAAATTCCCTTGTAAATAACTTAAAAAAAAAAAAAAAAAAATACAGGTGTACAATTTCTAATGTTTCACGGTGTACATACACAAATGTTAGATAATATTTTTACCACCGATAAATGTGTATAGTATCATAACTATTTTAAACGAAGTGTGCATGTTGACAAATATATATATATGTGACTTAATTTAGATAATAAATTTGTCATAAATATTAAATGCATATACTATTTTTATGGAATAATTATTTATCGCTCATTCACCTTAATGTAAAATTAGCTTTTTTTCAAAGTGGCTTAAAAAAAAAAAACAATGAATTTTTTACAGCTTGTGATAAACAAATTAAATGTGGCTTTTTGACACTTTATTGAAAAAAAATTGTATAACAATTTACTCTAATATAAAAAAAAAAAAAATTCTACATAAATATTTTGTAACTGTAAATTGTTTATCATGTAAAATTATCGTTCATAAATTTATATGCAACGCTAATATGCGATAGAAACTATTATAATTAATAATTACAAACACTAAATTATATGAAGTACTAAAGTTGGATTAAATCTTGTCATTGTTAAAAATTTTTATATACTGATCGGCATGCTCACAAAATTAGAACCAAAGAATTGAACCATGTCTTCCGGAAAACATACTAAGATCGGAATCAAATGAAAACTTTAAGATAGTACTATTATAAAATAGTTTTTATTTTTAATTCTCCACTTGAATCAGATTATTTTCATTGCTCAGCTCTAAGTAGGAATCATAGACAAGGGTAAAGATTTTCAAACTCAAAAACCCAAAGTCTTCGTTATTTTTTCGAGTGTGTCGAACGCCGATTCCAGACAATGGCGCAGGCTCAACTGTTGTTACACTTTGTACGTCGATTAAAGGAATCGTACTTTGGCCAAGATCTTTCTGAAAATCGGATACGTCAAATTTCACGTAATTGTCCTTTGCTGCTGCAGTATCTTTAATACTTTTCTTTGATCTAAAAATCGGAAAAAGTTTTATCTTAACTTATTATATTAGGTATTTATGATCATACAACATAAAAACAAAAATTTTATTTTTGTTTCATACAAAATTATATGAAAGTATAAAAAAAGCAATCCTTACTGTTTCAGATTTTCAGGTTGCAAGTGAGTTACAAAAATCGATGATTTTCGTAATTTTCCAAATTTAAAGTCGAGACTGTGCGCGTAAGCTCCCAGTTGCAATCTTTTCTGACCGTTTTTTTCTTTATCAGCATAAAGTAACAATTCCGTCAAAACGTATCCTCCAAGATCGATTGCGCTGTTTAATCCAATTTCTCGTCCGCGTTTCCAGTCAAGTTTATAAGTTTCTAAATTTTCATAAATTAAAATTTTAATATTCAAGAGGTTTTGAGACGCAAGCTTATCAGTCGAGTACTTGAGATTTGGCGTTGAATGATTATTATCGCGATTAAATAAATTTTCTAGGAAATTTCATGTTTACCGTTACCTTTGGGATTTTTATTGATACCAACCCATCGAAGAGTATTCGAATCTATCTCCCCAAATGGCAATAATTTACCTTCTTGAATTTGTATGAAAACAGTACTGTTGAATTTAACAAAACGTGCTCCTGTTATAACGCTAAAATCAAAAAATTTATCATCAGAATTTAAAATCTAGGAAAATTAATGGAAAAAATAGTTAGTGACGATCCAAAATGTACTTTTAATGGAAAAAAAGATTTTCAAAAATTCAAAAGTAGTTTGTTACGTTACTTACAACATACTCCATGATCAACTTTGTTATTTTATTTTTAATTGTTATAAACGATAGGCAAGTCTTACTAATTATTTTCAACGTCGGACATCACAGGATCCAAGCTGAAAAATCTTTCAGATCTCATTGTCTGCTCATCGCAAACGCAGTTTTTCGAGAAAGTTACCTCTAATTTCGAGGGACAGTCGGTTTCCGAACTTCCGTAGCGTTTTTTTCCCACCTTCAGGTACTCGTATCTTCGGTGTTCGACTTTCTGTAAATAGTTTTAAAGTACTTAAATCAAAGTAAAAAGCTTTATAAGAATTTTTTTCTGTTAATTATATATTACACAACTAGTGTGTAAAGTTGTAAATTTAAATTGAGAGCATCAACAACTTTTGAATTGAATGCATAGCTTCGGACATTAGTTGTGTATCATATTTTATTTAACAGGGTCATGTTATATGATACTTTGAAATAATTTCGATAGCTTTTGTCTAAGCTCGCTGTAAATGTACTTTATTATTCAACGCCACGATGAAAACAAATCAAGATGTAAAAGTACCATTTTTACCGCGTATTTTACACGTCAAAAAGAACCTATTACATGATCCAGTTGAATAAAAATCTCTTACATCTTGATTTCTTTTCACCGCAGCTGCTCTCGACGTAACAACATATCACTCGTGGACCTCGTAACTTTATTTGTTCTTACCGTTGAACAAACAGCTACAGTTTCCGGAAGTGAATTGCACTCGTGCAATACTCCCTGGCACGAAAATGACTCGCTAAAATCCCGAGTGTCGTTGCTGCAGTTCGTTGGACCAAGGTGACCATCGTTGGCCGGACAAGCATGATTTAGATTGACGTTTGTTAGGAATTGTCGGAAAACAAATTTTAGTTGGGTGTACGAACCATCTGCAGGAAATTTGAAATCACTTTTTGAATTTTGATGGTTTTTTGCTTACTTACCCTCCAAGTGATTTTTTTGGTTTATTCTTTGAACTTTGGTGGATGTGATGGACATTATTTCTTTGAATATTTTTATTGTGTCGTCGATACTGGTTTTGAACTCGCGTTCGAGCTTGATAGAATCAATAACTGCATTAGCTGAAAATTTATTTACTAAACAAATATTTTTTTATCTTTTTTGCAGAAAGGTTTTCTTAAAATACATTAGAAAGTAATACTGTCAAAAATAATAATAACCTACCATTTTTATCAGCGTAGTTCAATCCATATTTATTGACGATGTATCTTTCGATCTCGATGCAAACTATCGATTTTAAATAGTCGTAGAGCAGTGCATGCGATCCCTTGGGTACTTCCCGTTTCTAAAATAAATATTTTTTTGCAAAATTTAAGAGAAAATTTAAGTAAGAAAAAAATTTCTAATACTTACTTTAACTTTATGTGTTATCATTGGTGGCACAACCTTTCTCAACATTGAGATTATGTTCCCGGAGCCTCTCCAACGCTCAACCTTTCTTGACATCGATACGAAACTCAGCTTTCTTTTTTCATCGAATCCATTGGGAACTCTGATAACTTTGGTGTACTCTTCGAATAATTTTCTCACAGCTTGTAAGTAATCCAAAAGTTTGTCAATTTTTTCGTAAACTGGTTCCCTTAAATCTGGATTCTGGTCCGTCAAAGACTTCAAGTTATTTTCAAATACAAGATTTCTCTCGATCAGCCCTCTCAGTGTGTTTTTCGCATCGTTTATATCTAAACCGCTCACTTTTCTACTGTATTTTTGAACCAAGTCGAGTAAGGTGTTTGTGTACTTTATAACATCGTCAACCGAGGTAACGTCAATGGGGTCGCAGGACACTCGAGACTGGAAATTTAATATCACCAGTAGCATCATGAAGAAACAAGTTAGACTGGCCATTGCTGTAAAAGAAAGAGGATACAATCTTGGTTTTCAATTCGACAAAAAATTCTCGAATTTCTACCTAATTAAGAAAATTACGTACGATTAATGACTGTTCTTTCTTGAGTTGTTATTGAATGATCCAGAATACATAAGCACTTGAGTCAACTTTAAAATTATGTTTTTCTTCAAAGTTGTTGTGGCTAAATCTACAAGAGCTATTTTTTATTGATGTTGGTTTGACGTCAACGAAGTTATATTTTACTTCTGTCAAAAATGAACAAAGGTCAAGATTTATGACAGTGAACTAATAAAATTTTAGATGTTTAGATTTGCGATTAAAATATTTTATAAAAACATTTGATTGTTAAAAAGTTTTCTTCATATTATTGAAAAACTCTTCAGTGAAACTACCGGAAATTAAAAAGAAATTTATTTTTTAACTTATAATCACTTGAAAGAAATTAAAAATTTAAGTCGTTTTGAAGCTTAATTTATGGCTTTTTTTAATTAGTCAATACAGCATTTGAATTATTAAATTAAATTATTTGCTTTCAACAAACTGACACAAGATGTGGTTATTAAAATTAAATTATGTAAAGAAAGCGTATTATGTAAAAAAGTTTTGGTAATAAAAAACTTTTTTATTTTTCAAAGTGTGCCTCTCAGGAAAATTATTACAGCTCTGCAAAAATTGAGATATTTGAGGTATGATAAAGTAATAATTTTTAGACACTTTGTAATTTGATAATTTATTTAATACATTCACACTACTGTTTTAGATTTTCACCAGATTCAATTTTATACATTTTTTTTCAAAATATCTCCATTATGACTCAAAACATCCCTAATGGAGGTTTCGAACGCAAAGAAATGACGTTCAAAGATTTCTCATCAATTACAGCATTGGTGGGTTTTTTTTTATCTGGTTTAGTTATTTCGGCCATTTTGACCCCACCTTGAATTTTAACTTTGTAGTACAAGTAAGCAGCCCAGCAGCACAATCCAATACCACCGATCGTCATGAGATTCTTGATAAGCCTAATTTAAAAAAATTGATTAAGTATCTCAAAAATTGTCTTTTACACAAAAAAACCAACAATACTTTTGTCCACGTCGAAACTTACGTTGTGATAAACATTTGACGAACCCCATCCTTGATCTCTACGAGCAGATAGTCCGGCAAGCTGGCCCTCACCTCGATCCAGAAAATAGGCAGCAGAGCTTCCGGGAAGCTTTTCATGAGCTTGAACTTGGCCACGGGCCTGATGAAAAAGTTCACCTGGACACCCGAACGAGCGTAAAGCGGAGCACCGAAGGTTGCCTGTACGTCGAGTATCGTCATGTGTTTTTTCTAATTAATAAAAAAAAAAAAATTATCATTATAATTATGTTTCAGCTATTTTTTTTTTTTTTATGAGAAGTTTCTAAGATACGTATTAAAATATTATAACTCACAAAATGATTTTATGACAGGTGGAACGTTGATCTTGACCTGAAACTTTGGGGATCTTTTTCTTATGCCAAATGGTGAACCTAATAAGTAATATCTCTTGGTCATTAATGACCAACGGTTTACTTTGTAGCAAAAGGACACTTTTAGCCCATTTTTTTTGTGAATATTTAGGGAAAATTAAGACTTACAAAACCGAAAAAACCTTCAAAGTTCTTTTGAAAATCTCAATTTTTCTCGTGTTCAAAAATAGTCTGAAAAACAATTTTTTTACGAAAAATGGTAAAACTGCCCTTTTGGCTGTAGGCTATAAACCGTTGTATAAACCTCCATATCGACCAAGAGATATTAGTGAATTAGTTCATCATTTTGCATAAGAAAACAATAATCCTCAAAGATTCGTCAACATCGACATTTCCTTGTCAGTTAAAGTATTAAACTGGGGTCGTAATGAATTTGTTCAAGTTAATGAACTCAATGAATAATGAATGTTTGTTATTTTTCAAATAAGAAAAAGGTCGTTCTTGGGTAGTATTTTGAAATTACAAAGATATCAGTTAAGCATACTTTGTTGGGCTCGAGACCCTCGACGGTATCCAAGTAGTACGAATCTGCCAGGTAGAAGTGAGGATTCGAGAAAACTATCGGCTGACTGAGACACTCGTAAGCGTCGAATACGCCTTTTTTTAGACACTCGTCTGGTGCCTCGCAAAAACACTTGTCTTTCGGGTCACCCTCGGGGTCCACCCCGAAACTCGTGGTGTACCTCAGAGTATCCAATCCTGTTTTAAAACGATTTTTCGACTGGTAAATTTTTATATAATTTTCAAGGAGAGGCCAGACATTTTGTAGATGATCATTTTCTTTATGAGGAAAACTAAAAATCTATCAAAAAATTTTCACTGGGTTCATTTTTAGCACTTGAATGGTTATTTATCAATTTCTCATTATAAAAGTGTATTCACATTTACAAAGACATTGTACCTCACGCAATGATATCTTTACTTTTCTCTAAATTTTTAAATAAATATATTTTCAATTATATAATTTTAATAAGTTCAAACCATATAATATTAATATTATTATTGTCAAAATAAAAAAATTTTATTCGTAAATATTTTTTCTTGAATAATAATGAAGAATGAGAGTTTTGGAAGTAAAACAGACTCCAAGCCCTGATTTTTTGAAAATTGTCTGGTCATCTCTTCTTCAGTACACATTTAATCATAATTTAATGTTTCTTTAGAATTTTAAAATTTAGTTAGAAGTAGAATACTTAACCTGAGACTTCACTCATGGAGTCAAAGTGAAAATTGAGGTTTCGGCAAAGTCCAGCGTTGAAGGCTACGAGCTCGTCTCTTCCACTCGGATCGAAAAAGGCGTGAAAAACCGTGCCGTCGGTTCCCCTAAATTCGTCGCAATAATCGTCGTTCCAAGTCGACATGTTCGGCTTGCCTTTGTATTCCACGACCTTGCCCAAGTCCATCAAGTTCTCCAATCCTCTGCGAACTCTAAATACATCATTTTCGTCTGTGCCGTTTCTCTGAAACGAAACACTCGATTTTAGTCAGACTGTCATCCAAAGAGTTTTGAGCATTTTTAAATTTTTATACTCTCTTTAAAAAAAAAATAATAATAATAATAATGATAACACACAGTTCCAAAAAGAGATAACAAATAAACGTCATCTTCGATCATGGGCAACCCAAATTCTTCGCGATGATCTCTGATTCCTTGACAAACTGCGGTGCCAGCGATATCTGTGACCGTACAGTCAATAATCAAACCGTTAAACAGTAAATCCTGTACCTTGACTTTTATGAAGATATTTTCTGGATTTTTGAATATACTATTGATAGCCTTATCTTAAAAAAATAAAAATAAAATATCTAAAATATATAATATTGTATTATCAATTGCATTATTTAAGTAATTAATTAACTTATTCTATTATGTTTATACTCATATTTATATATCTTTTTTTTTTTTAATTTTCTACATATAACGTTCAAAATTTTTTTTTTATATATTAATCTACATCTTTACTTCTATACGTACTACACTATATATGATGTATTAAAAATAAATAAATATAATTTCTCTCATTTATAATCTTCTACAATGAACCTTATAAGAATAAAAAAATATTTATTGTTGAAGTTAAAAATTAAAATCTCAATATGATAATTTTAAACTTTGCACAGTTATTTTCACCGTGTATATTAATTCTTACCTACTATGGGAATAACCCATGGTTTTTCTCTTAACATTGTGTTAACTAAACCCAGAATAAAGAGATTCGGAACAATTATTTCTTCGTTACCAGTAAGACCATTCGACCTCGTCTCATTGAAGTAGTAAGTATTTTTAAAAGTAAAAGACACGGTGTCGTCTTCCTCGTGGTCGACCTGATTTGATTTTTCTTGCCACTGGCTTCGTAAAAATTTTTACATTTAATATTTAAATACACGTATAAAACTGTTTTATGCTTAGTGTTAAACTAACTCGTAACAAAATGGACCGACTTCTTGTAGAATGGGTTTGGCGCCTTCCTTGATTTCATCAGGATTCGTGACGTTGAAGAACCTAAAATTGTACTCCAAGGCGAAGGGAATCTTACCCCACAATTCTCTCATCTGCGAGCCTTGCTTCAGAGACGCTTTCTTAAAATTTAAAAATTATTTTTTGCTTAGAAAACTGTATGCTCATTATTAACAAATTTAAAAAAATTAATTACTAGACAACTTTACACGTATATAATTGTAATAAATTTAAGATTAAAATAATAATAATAGTAACAAAAATAATTATAGTCATAATTCAAGTCATTTTGGCAATAAGATTTTTTACACTTCTCAAGAAAAAATAACAATTTAACAATTGACAGTAGTAAATTTCTGTCTTAATAAATTAACATACCTTTTTAAGCTGCATTTTCATAACAGGTGGCATGATCAAGAACTCAAAAACAAAACTGTAGGCAATCAATCCAATACCCCAGAGAGCGATTTTTCTCACTTTCTTAGACATATTGAATTTTATTTTTTGTGGTTTTTTATTTAAAAAAAAAAGTAATTATTAGAATCAAACGACGTCCCGAATTTTATGATACTACATTATGGTTATATTTATTTATTCCTTAAAATTCAAAGAATCAAGAAAAATATGTAATCAGAGTCAAGTACGAGGTGTCACTGAAAAAAGACGCTTTTTTGTGATTGACGAGACTTTACGAAGTGTTACGATAATGACGAGCGAAAAATTTTTACAATACACCCACTACTTTGATCTTCCTGTTTAATTGTTCTGGGAGCGCTGTGACTTGCACTACGGCTTATATTGAAATTTAATTACCTGCAGTTTACATTAAATGAAAATCCAAGTTTTTGTCAGTTTTTCATTTTCGATGTTCGTGTAAATTTTTTTTTTTTTTCTAATTCTAACTTTCTGAATTTTTTGACGTGGATTCCAGCTTGATAAGCTACTTAACAAGTTTTATTTAAATAACTTTTAAACAATTAATAAACTATACTTGCAATCAGCTTTTTAAAATTGATAATTGTAAAATTTGCTATTTTCAATATTATTTAATCAAGAATAATCGATTAATTAATTTTCACTTAACTTTAATTAATTTTACTTAACAAAAATAATGTTTTTTTTTATCACAAATGACCGCGAGTAAATAAAGCAAGCTATTTAATTATAAGCGTCTATCATTAAAAAGTTTTATATACTTTTTCTAGAGTGAGTAACTCCTATTGATTTTTTATTTTATTTATTCCAAGAAAAATCAAGTAGACTGCAGCAGCAAAATTTCAATAAATGTTTTTTTTTATTGCACCGGAAGTTGAAAAATCAACTCTGTATTTAATCGATGCTCAGCTGTCGCATTTTAGAATAACTCCAATAGTAAAAATATGAAATATTATTTAAAAATAACAAAATATTAATTCAAGTAAATTCATTTAAATATTATGATGGTTAAATCGTATTAATCTTTTCAATATAATAATTTATAATGACCCTAAATACTAAATAAAGTGTATTAAGAATACTATATCTATGATTAATTTATTTAAAAATGATAAATTATTTAATATTAATTTATTTATTTATAAATTTAATTAATAATACATAGATAATATATGTGATGCCTACAGGATCAATAGATTACGTGAGATGAACAAATCAATTTTTATAAATTATTTATCTAAATTGATTGAATAGTACATAAAATATATATACCGATAATTATTATTTTCGTCGTAAAATTATCAATATCGATAAATCTCCGGGACGAAAAAGTAAAAATTAAGAGCGTGGATGTGGCGTGGTCTCTCCCCCCTCGGCTCAATTTAACTCTTCTTCTTCTTCTCGCGTGCTCGCGTACTTACACGCCAATTGACCATCATTCGTACTCGGTGCGTTCCACCGTCTCGTTCGGCCACGTAGCTTCGAACTTCATTATTTTTTACTAATTTTGCCTTTTTTACTAAGTACTACAGATAATATACTAAGGTAAGTGGATTATTTATTTTTGAGAACTATTGAGTGGTTTTAGTTTAAAGTACGTCTAATTTAATTTTCGATTGCGATTATTATGATACTTTGGTTTATCAGTACGGTTCAAAAATCAGAGATAAAAATTTTATAATTTTATCGTGCGGTTTGGTACTCTTGAAAAAAAATCTAAATCGTTTTTTAGCTTTACAATTTTTTTGACTAGAAATATATTTCTAGTTTTATTTAGCAAGGGTTTTTTTTAAGGTCAGTGTTTAAGAGAAGTAATACGAAAAAAAACTTTTTTGATTAGACTTTGCTGCCATGCAATTTTCTTAAAATAAACTTCAGATAGTTTGTATCTTTTTCGTGATTTCGAATAGTGACGTTATGAATACACAAATAATTTTTTTCTCATCTTTTGAACAATGTCTTCAGCAAGTTAGCAAGTGTAAACGGTCTAAACATGAAATATTTTAAACTAAAAGCGTTATTTGAAATCTTACACCTAACTTACATTGATATGGTGAAAAATATTTTGTTTATTTAATCTTGAGCCCCGATTAAAGTGGCAGCTTCTTCCAATCAACGAAGTTGAATAAAATTAAACGGAAGCGTGAACCTTACCACAAAATAACTGGTTTTAAAATAAAAAGATACCTTCAGAGCACTTAAATGGCTTCATTTATTAATAAAGATCACTATATTGATGTATTGTACTGTGATATTATTTTATTGTACATTCGTTTGTATTTTAATGACCAAAACAAATAAATGCTTATTGTTAGCAAACTGATTTTTATACTTAAAATAGTAAGAAAAAAAATTGTTAATTGTCTTATCTTCATTGTCAAATATTACTTCTAACTTTTCTTTTTAGATATAACACGATTTCAAAAAACTTTTTATAATAATGTACATGTATACCGCAATTATTAATTTTTCTTGAAAATTAATCCGATAATCCCATATTTTTATAATTTTAAAATAATCTTTGAATTTTTGCTTTTAAAATGACACCTGACTCGTAATAAACTTATGGATTTTGATAATTTGTGGAATTTTTAATTTTTTTTTTCCCATAAGAGCTGTACATGTTGAAAAAAAAATTTCTAAACTGATTTTTTTCTCGAAAACGAGTCCGACAATCATTGTTGTGTCAAACAGGAAAGTTGTTAGTGGGATTTTGAAAAAACTTTCAAGCCTCCTTAAAACCAAATTATTCATCAAATTATCGTTTACTAATCCCACTAATTTCCCACAGCAGAGAACAATACACAACAAAAAAAGCAAAAATGGTTGTAACAGAGCAAGAATTCAACGAAGCCGTGAGAGTATGCGGCTTTCCCACTCCCGACCCGGTGGTTTACAAACACCTCGTCAAGGCCACTGCTGGGGACTTCACGCGGGAGGAGTTCGCCATGCTGCTCGCCCAGCTCATCTACGAGAGCTCGGGCTTCCAGCACAAAGAGGACCAGGAGTACCTCAAGGATCCTAAGCCCGAGGAGTACACCGACAACGACGCACTTCCAGGTACAGTCAACCCCTTTTTTATACTACTACCGTGGTAAAAGAATGAGCCAAAATTCCCCGAGGTGGGTCGCTAAAATGTGTCCAGATTAACCCTCTAAAATATACTGAAAAAAGCTAATTTTTTAAATGAACATTCAATAAAGTACTCTGCGCGAAATATCAGTAATAAATTTCACCCTAATTGTAACAGGGATGGCACAGGTACCAAAATCAAAATTAATTTTTATTTTGGTAACAAAGTTAAAAAAATATTAAAAAGTTTCGATTTTGGTACTTTTTAGCCATCCCTGTTTTCTAATCAGGGTATTTAAACAAGAACTAGTCAAAGTTTTGTAAGCCTAATCTGTTTCGTGAGAAATATTCTAATTGAGAATAAGTCCACTTTTTTCGCATGAGGGAAAGTTCTTGATAATAATAAAACACTATATTTGCAGGAAAAAGCCTTTCGGCATAAAAAACCTGATTTATTGCTTTTCGTACACAAGACTTACAAACGATTCAACTTAATACGACACTAAAATTTGGGGCCCCGCGAATAACGAATTTGCATGAATGAATGATTGAATGATAACTGATGTTAAAAGTCACATATGGTCAAAATAAAAAAAGAGTAATAATACTCTGCAAAATGTCGCACCAGGGAAACTTATTGTACGCTTAACAAAAATGTGTCACAACTTAATCACTTATAAAATTCTAAAATCGACTAGTCGGCGTAGTCGCGCGCGCTGTTACAAAAAGAATGATTCACAACACATGCGACGCGACGCTGAGGACCGATGGACCGCATACGCATGCATGCGCTATAAATCTTTAATTATGAGTAATTATCGCGCTCCAATTCAAATCAAGAAATTCAAAATAAATTCAACATTAATTTCACACAATCCAAGTCATACAAATGCAATAAAAATATAATAAAAAGGCAACAATCCGAAATGAATAGACGAACAATAATTTTACACAATAAAAATAAAAATGATACTAAAATTACATTAAATCATCTCACGCACGGAACATAATCAATAAAATGTTTATCAAAAGTAAAAAAAAATTTGAAAGAATTTGTATTCATGTAAAATTTTACATTGACCGTTTTAGGTAAGGATTACCACGGTCGAGGATACCTGAAACTGACCTGGGGATCGAACTACAAGGCGGCGTCGACGGATCTGAAGATGGGCGATCGTCTCCTGAAGGAACCGGAAGTCGTAGCCGAGGACCCGGAACTCGCGGTCCTGGTCAGCGTCTGGTACTGGCGTGAAATCGTCAGACCGGAAATGGGCGAGGTCGGCAAGAACAGTTTCGGGGCCACCACGAGAGCGATCAACGGGTATATCGAGTGCTCCGGAGGGTTCAACCAGCTCGCCTACAACCGGTGGCAAACTTACCTCAAGGTCATTGTCCAAACTATCTGTGATAAATATTACAAAAATTTGTTTTTGTAGCTTTTCCAGCGTTATAATTTTTGTTTGAAATTTTTAATTTCCCTTTATAAAAGAGAGCTATCACCACCTTGCGTAAGATTTTTATTCGTGAGCTGATTGGTGAAGAAGTTTTTAAAATATTCGAAAAGTACATTTTGAGGTTACTCTTATTGTTTTTTCCTATGCGCGCTTGAAGCGCGCTCAGAAGAGCTAGTTAAATTAAATCCAAGCTTTTTGTTTCACTGACAAGAAGATGGTTTGTCCTTTGAGACCTGGATTTTCATGAAACTTTGCACACAGCTTTTATTCATCATGAAAACATAAGCCCTTCAGTATTCTTTTTCCAGAATGGGCCTTTTTTCACCTACTTCCCATATAACCCTGAGTTAAAAAGTAAGCTGTTTCCCATAAAAAGCCGTTTTTGGCCTCGTTTTCAAAAAATTCCTACTGGGACCACATTGCACTTAGAAATAACTGGAACCTAGCATTTTTGTTGTTTTTTCCAGTACTTTTGAAAAAAAAACTATTAAAAAATTTTTTTGAATGATTTCGTCCATGTATATTCTAACTCAAATCGACTAAAAATTGGCTTTAGAAACCTTAATTTTTCATGGATAAAATTATTCAAAAAACATTTTGAATAATTTTATTGGAAACTTTTTATTGAAAACAGCCTACTTTTTAACACAGAGGTTATATGGGAAGTAGGTGAAAAAAGGCGCATTCTGGAAAAAGAACACTGAAGGGCTTGTTTTTATGATGAATAAAAGCTGTGTGCAAAGTTTCATGAAAATCCAGGTCCCAAAGACTATCTCCTTGTGAGTTAACTCTAAATTTAAATTTGGAAAAATTGGGTTGTTATAATAATTACAAATGACACTTTGATTTTAGGTTGCCGACGTACTCCAGATTAAAAATAAAGCCAAAGAGGAAGGATGCTACAACTAGTTTATTCAAACAATATCTTTTTTTTTAATTTTCAATGACGTCATATTTGTTAAATTAAGTTGAGTACAGTGATTCTTGCATTAAAATTGTTGCAAAAAAAAAAAAAAACGAAAATTTGTCTGTACTCGATATGTTGAGAATTGAACTTTTTAATTTTATTTGAAAGATAAAGACAAATAATTTAGTACAATAAATATCATTAAAAATTAACTAGTTGATTATTATTTTTTCTTTTTATTGAAATAAGAAAATATTTCCAATAAATTCATACAGCTGTATCTCTGAAATAATTGCTGCAATCAAACAGTCTTTCAAACAACTTTATTTCCTGTTTATATTGCCTCATTGTAAAAATTATGCTATGTTTTAGTTTTATTTTTCCAATTGTTCAATACTTTTAAAACAAAGTGATTGATAAAAATTAGATCAGTTTTTTCTTTTTTACAATTTTTTTAATCAGTACAACTTTAAAAAGTTTGATGCCAAAATGCCATGTTTGGGAACATTAATAGGAAGCTTCAGTTTTTATAAACAATTTTCATAAAGAGTAAGAAAAAAATTGTTAAAAAAATTTTTATGTAAAATAATATTTATTTTATACATTTTTTTCATTATTTTTTTTTATCAATCTTGTACCGCTGATTTACGTAAAGGTTTTAACAAAAGTTTTATCTCATCAAGACCTATATACAAAATCTTGATATTTTCTCTTTAAAATTACTGTATTTTAAATTTTATAATAGAAAGTGAAAAAAAAATAAAATAAAAATAAAAGCTGGTCATGATAAAGTCAAGTTTAAAAAGTTCAATCAATAAGAGCAAATAATGTAAAGATTTAGAGTAAAGAAAAAAAAAATCAAGGATAAAAAAAAGTTTTTTTAATTACTAAAAGCTATTAAAACATGTAAGAAATATTTTTTTCAGAATGTTAAATGAAAATTTTTTTTTATAATGCGTCGCATTTAATGTTAAACCACCATTGACTCCAGCAAAAGAATTTTAAAAAACTGAAGATTTTTGAATCCTCTCGTGCTTTTCTTACAGATTTTAAAAATTGTTTTAAAAAATGAATGTTTTCAAGAGTCGATACTACAAAAACACCAAATTCTTATTGGAACTCATCGGCCTGTGGCCATATCAATCTTCAACCAGAAAGTGGATGAGCATATTTCTATACTTTATCATCATCAACTCCCTGATGGTGCCAGAGGTAAAAAAAAGTATAACAAAAGCTGAAAAGATAAAAAATTACTTAAAAATTTCGTCAATAAATTTTTCTCAGATACTGTACCTGATTTTTAATAACAACAGCATATACATTTTTTGTGAAAACATGATTAACATATTGTACTTGTTGGTCAGCCTGGTAAAGTACTTGTTTATATTTGCAAGTATTTCACAGGTAAATTTTATCCCTGTCCGCAATTGAAAATTTAATAATCATTATGTTTTTCGAAAATTTTCACTACAGTTAAAAATTTTGCTGTCTGAAATAAAAAAAGATTGGAAAATAATCACGGATAAAGAAGAACTGAAAATTTTGAAAGATCTCGCCGAAGAAAGTCGTTTGATATCTTTATTTTACATAAGTAAGGCAACGCGACTTTTTTTTTTAAACTGACGTAAATTATTATAAGATACATATTTGAATTTAAAAAAAAAAAAATTTTTTATTGTCAGTTTTTGTATTCTACGGTTGCACGGTATTCGCTGGATCTCCGTTCGCCACAATGTTTCTGGAAACATATTTACCGTTGAAAAACGCAACTTACCCTCAAATCGTCCCAGTGTGGACAAATTATTTATTATTTGAACAATTCGATTACTATTTCTGGACTTCCAGTCATGCGTTTTTCGTAGTCACCTGGATGGGAATAATGTTTGATTCTACCGTCACAATTTACCTTTGCACCGTGACCCACGTCTCGGCGTTATTTGCAATCGTTTTGTAAGGTGAACACGGCTTACCCGATAAAATATGTTTTAATGGTTTTTTTTGAAATTTTCAGTCACAGAGTAGAACACATGTTCAACACGGATCATCATGATTCGAACATGGATAAATTAAAAAAAGGCATTGAGTTGTATAATAAATCTGTAAGGTAATTTTTTTGTAAAAATACTCAATAACTAAATATAGTTTGAACTTTTAAAATCAGAATGTACAGGCCTTATTTTAGTTCACAAAACGATTAAGAACTTTATATTTTTATTTGTATGAGCAGGTGCCGTCATTTATTGGAAAACGCCTTCAGTAAATGCATATTTATATTTCTAATATTAAATACTATTGGTATTTCTGCGTGCTGCATTCTCGTATGTAGATTATAAATATATTTTTGAATAATTATTTACTCGTATAAGGAAATTTTAATATGTACATATATACCACTCACTTTCTACCCAAGTTTGATAATAATCATTATGATACCACGTTTAAAAATTCTCTTCGGTAAAAAAATTTTGAAAATCGTTTAAAAATAATAATTTTTCAGATAGTCACAATTGATGATAATTTTGTAAAGATGAAAACATCAATTTCAATGTTGGGCTGCATTTCGCAAGTCCTATACTTAAATTGGGTGGGACAAAAAATCATAGACATCAGTGAAAAAGTATTCTACAGCGCGTAAGTTTCGCAACTTTTCTAAAAATTTCAATAATAAAAAAAAAAAAAAATTATCAATTACATAATATCATTCAATAAAGATATTTGAGCGACTGGTATCCAATGCCAGCCAAGATACAAAAGTCGGTAATAATAATCATGTGCCGAACGATCACTCCCTATGAGCTGAGCGCTGGAAAAATGATCAAACTTTCCATGTACACTTTTGGGAGAGTAAGTTTTAACTAGAATATGAAAAACTATCATTTTTTAAACTAATTTGATGACAACAACATTTTTTGCAGCTCATGAGATCCTGCATGTCTATTTTTGCTGTATTTTCGTACATCCATACAAAAAATATTTAAACTAATCGAACTAATTAATTCATTGCTAGACACGCAGATAATTTTACTTAGAAAAGCAAGAGAAAGGATTCAAAATTTTAAAACTAATCAAAGTTGGACTTATTTAAGCTAATTTTTGATTTATTATGACACTGAATAACTAGGAATTCTTTGAAAATAGCTGACTCTAAAATTTTGAAAAAAATTTGAATTTTTCGACTTTTCAAGACTTTTTTTTATTGATTGTCAATCTGTTCGATTTAAACATACATTAACTTCTAAATTAAAATCTAAAAAATTAAAAATAAAACTTGTATTAATTTTGGTAAACTATTAAAACAAAATTTCTAACTTGAAAGTTCCCAGTTGTAATTAGGTTTCACCTTCAAAAGTTTATGAAATCATATAAATGCATTGAATTATGCACAAAGTCTTCAATTTAAAATAACACAAAAGTTACTCTATAGTGCATACCGAAAAAAAAAATCTTGTTTCTCGAAGTATAGTAGTAAAAACAAGCAACTGCTTTTGAACAATTAACTTTTAAAACACGTAATTTGAGCTTTTGACGCAATTAAAAAAGTTTTGAAACCAACGTGGAGTGCACCATAAGAATAAATAAGACTGCAATAATTCGTTTTCCAATGATTATCTGGATTATTAATTACTTATTTATTTTGAAGCTCACTTTTAATATCAAGCAATCTACGTTTTTATGCAATTTTTTTTTTTTTTTTTTTTTTTTTATAAATAAACATAAAAAAATGCAAAGTAATAAAAAATTCTTATTAAAAAAATGTTCTTCGAAACAAAAAATTTCAAGTACATAATTATTACATACAACTTTTTTTTTTACTAAAACAGTCAAAAATAGTTCTGAGTAAGTATTCGAAAATTCAAAATCAAATTTAAAAATATGTATCTTAATTTATCTTAATACATGTATTTATGTTTCACTTTGCTTCTCGTATAAAATATAAATAAAGAATGAATACTTAAAAATTGATTTTTTATTAATTTTTAAAAACCTGAGTGAAACAAAAATCCACCAATCGCAAATGACACGATAACTCCGCATTCCGCACTCGCGAGTCGCGAGAAAAAACCGCAGTCTGCTATTGCAGACTGCAGAATCTAATCGCAGTTTGTATAGATAATATTGTATCATAGCTGTAAGTTTGTGAATTTAAAATGATATTTTATTATAATAATGAGAATCCTTTAAGTTGAAACATAATATTGTTTAAAAAATAAGCTATAACTTTGTTAAATCATTTGAGATTGCATTCTTTGATCGAGGTCGGTCCATAGTACTTATCATTGAATTCTAACCCCCTCAATCAGAATGTCAATGTCAACAAATAATAAACCACAAAAAACTTATCGATCCTGGACTCAAGAAAACTTAAATCTAGCAATCGACGCTGTTATCAGAGGATTATATACAAGTAGAGCTGCTAGTCAGCAATATGGCATACCTCGTACGACTTTGGAGCGGCGTTTGAAGTTACTTGGTCAAGTCAAGAAAAAACAGGGTAGAGCTCCATTGTTGAGGAATTATGAAAAAAATATTGAAGAGTCCATACTCAAGTTACAGAAAGATGGCATCAAGTGGACCATGGCTGATCTCAGAAGGTTGGCCTTTGAATTTGCTGAAAAACATCAAATTAAGCACTGTTTCAATAGAGAGAAAAAATTGGCCAGTTTTAACTGGGTAAATTCATTCCTCCACAGGCATCCAAATTTGTGTATCAACAATAAAAAAGTTAAAAAACTTCTTCCAGACTTGATTGATATAAAAACGTCAAAAAAAGTAGAACCAGTGTGTTTGATTAATCAAGTGCAAAGCGTTAACAACAGGTGCAGCTGGACTGAAGATCAGCTGATTCAAGCAATTGAGTCTGTGAACAATGGTACCAGTAGTTGCAGATCAGCAAGTAAAAAGTTTGGCATTCCTAGAACAACTTTGATACGGCATATTAAAGAAGGTACAAATAAAAAAAAGAGATTGGGACGCGTCCCAATGCTGGGTGAGCTTGAAAATGAGTTGAAAGAATTTTTACTCATTGAACAAAATCATGGGAACATTTGGTCTATGACCGAACTGAGAAAAGTAGCATATGATTTTGCAGAAACTCACAATATCAAGCACAAGTTTAATGAAGAAAAAGGCTTGGCGAGCTACGAATGGGTTCATGCATTTACCAGCAGACATCCTGAAATTATTGTACAAACTCATAAGCGTTCCGTTTCTGATTTGATTTATTATAATTATGAGTTCTGCGACTTAATGCAGATTGTTTTAGAAGAGGGAGATGACAATCTTGATATTTTTAACCAGAATAATGATGAAAATTTGTGATAATTATTTTTAGAAGTAGGTAAAAAAGATTTTAAATCTTTCAAATGTAAAACTTACAAATGTTTGATTAATACTGTGCCTAAAAAATTAAATCTTAGTCAGCTAGATAACCATAAAAACTATCTAACGATATTTTATTTTTTAAATATGAAACTTCAGTATTTTATTTTGTGAACATAAAAAATTAGGTTTTTCAAAAATTTGAAATATTTTCAGCTTTATTCTATCAAGTAATTGAATGGATTGATTTTGATTAAACTGCTAAATCTAGAAAATTTAATTTTAAGTACTTACATATTTTGATACAAGTTTTCGAAATACTTGACTTAGACGTTTTTCTAAGAATAAATCAGCATCTTAAGGCCTTTTAATAATGACTATATTTATTTATTCTGTATATAATATATTCTTTAATAAATTATCATCATTCCATTTTGTACTTTTACATACCAAAAATTATCAAACAAATGTGTTATAATTAAATTTTATTTAACTATAAGTTAAATTTATATATGAAATTTAAAATTCCAAAAATTAGTTGTACTATGAAATTAATTAAAGCTACGTTTATCATTGTGTATAGAAATTATCTTATAAATAAATATTTATTTAAAAAATATTCCTTCTTATTATACATATAAAAGTAAAAAATTTATAAAATTTGTTTTGTAAATAATATCTATGTGATTATATAATTTAATAAATAGTTTACAAGTTTAAAGAATCAATTCGAATTTTACAATTGCTCGTCGGTAAATTAAGACCTGAAATTTCCACATCACCTTCATTAACTTCTCCAAGTAAATTCAATTCTTCAATATTAGTCTTAAAATTTTTGGGTACAATTTTGCTGGCTAATGAATTTTCATTTTTCAATTTAAATTCTTTCAAAGGAACTTCTTCTAAATCAATATTTTCTTCTTTCAACCCTGGCAGAAGAAGCTCGTCTAAAAAAATTATAAATATTATATGATTTACAACCGTTTAGAATTTTTTTTATTTATTTTACTTACCATTTTTCTCAGTCGATCGAAAATTTTTCTCTGTCGGAACGATTTGAAGCTTTGCCAATTTAACAGAATCCACAAAATTTTTATCGGAAGCGATAAAGACCTTGTGGATTCTCAATTGTTCAACCTCGTGTATTGTTCGAACCAATTTATCCAAATCTTCCGGCATGGAAAAACGTTTAAACTGTTTTGCTTCTTTTGGAATATCGTCAGCTTTGCAATACGGAAACTGAAGTGCGTAATATCTTTTATTGCGACGAGGGTAATTTTCCCTGAGAAGTCGTAGAGCTTGACTGTCCATATTACGATAAACGACTGGTGCGATCTCGTCAGTTTGAGGTGAAGTAGCAACTATTACTACGTCCGCAGAATGGAAAGCCTCGTTACACCAAAGTACAGGGTTCTAAAAGAAAGTTGTAGTTGTATTTTTGCCACAACGGTTTTAAAAAAATTTTAAATTTTTTTTTTGTTTTTGGATAGAAATAAAATTTACCTTATCCGGACTTTCTGGAATATCCAAGGTATCAATCATTGCATGAATACTGCAACATCTTAAGTAACTTGCCAAATCAATCATAGCATTAACATGAGCCATGTGAGATGGTGTATAGACCAAAAGGCACTTTGGCTTTCTTTCTAAACGATTTAATTTTTCTGTAAAAAAATAAAAATTAGGTTTGATAAAACAAATAACTTTATTACAACATGCATGTAAATACCTTGTTTCTTATATATTTTATACGTTTGATATAAAGCGTACAATATCACAGGAGGGATCCAAACAATACTAATTATCATAATAAGTATTTTGTGTGAATTTTGTTCTGCAAGCAATTCAATTAAATTTTTAATCAGTTATTCTTTAAATAAAAAATTAAAATGACTGATTTTTATAGGACTTACTTATACTTATGTAAGGTGAAGTACTGTTTTTACAACCGTCATCTGAACAGATTGAATGAAGTGCTGCCACTTTGAAATAAATAAGTCCTTCATCCACTGAAAAATTATGATGAATCAGTTGATCCTTATTTTGATTGATCAAAATAATTTCTTTTGTAGTATTTTTAAGACTGTTGATCATCCAAACTTTGTATGAAGTTACATTGAATCTTTCTGGTAGAGATTGAATGTACAATGTTAATGTAGACGCATCCGAAACATCTACGTATATGAAAGGCGTGTACATAGCAACATCTCTAACAATTTCATCTGAAAAATTCAAAAAAATTGTATGATAAAATAAAACGGTCAAATAAAAATGTAGAATATTTTTAGTTTTGTAAAAGTTAAATTTTTACCTATAAATCTATGATTAGGAACTATAAATACAAACTTCCTACTATACTCGTAGCTGTCACCACTGATAAGGTACTCTAAGCGATATGGACTACTTTCAAATGTGTTGTCGCTAAATGGACATGATACATAAAATTCCTCCAATGGAAAATGGGTTAAATTTCCATAAAATCTTACATTACGACACACAGATGTCTCTTCATTTCCCAAATTTTGATATCTAGTAATCAGTCCTGAAACAAAAAATTTAATAAATAACTATTTCAATTAAACAAACACATTAAACACATTAAAAACAAGTACTACTTACTATTAAAGTTGACATTAGTGACAGAAAAATTGAAGGCAGTAGATTTCCCGTTAAAACCTCCCCAATTTCTCACATATGCTTTAAAAAAAACTTGAGCCAACTGTTGTCCATTGGGTGGCATATGTCCAAGACTTTCAAATCTCATTTCCATGCATTCTAGAATGAAAGAAAAAAAAGTGTATTTTTAAAAATTAATTCAAATTTTTTTATGTTTACTATTATCTGCATTAAATCAAGTTCACCTGCTCCTCTTTGTACTCGTTCAACTGCACATTTTTCATGAGGTTCTAGGGTGAAATTAAAGGTCTACGAAAAAGAATATAAAACAATTTACTTGTGATAATAGGATAAAAATAAAGTTTTTTTAAATATTTTGGACACTCAATGTTAATATGTATTTTTTTTATTGATATTAATAAATTTTTGTATTCTAATAGATTTATTTAATATTATTTTTCTGATAAAAAATTTAAAACCTCTATTAAATCATTTAAATGCTTTTATGATAAATGAGATTGGGTACTTAACTTTATTTGTTGTAGTATTTATTATTTTAAATAACTGGCATACAAGTATTGTAAGAAAAAACAAAAACAAAAAACAAGAAATCATGAAATAAACAATTATCACTATTAATATGGTTGATGTCATGTAAAGCAACAGATATCAAATAGCATTATGCACAAAATTTAAGTGTGTATCATATGTAAACAAACACAGAGGTGACACTGTTCAAGCACACCAAACAGTAACATTCAATACTCACGGCATTTCGACAATAATCGGGATAGCAGTAGGACGAAAAGGTACCCTGGATTGCCAATGATATGCACAGAAAAAAGGCAAAAAAGTTTATTATTACTGTTCTTTTGAGATACATGGCGTCGTTGTCGTCGTAGAGCGAAGGTTATGAGGAAATGGGGGCTTTTTTTGTTGGATTTCAGACTTCAGTAGAGATTCATTGTTCGAGTAGCAGTTGATCATCCATCGTGATCAACAACACCAAGAGAAAATCATCTGACAAGCCGTTAAAAAAGAGTTTTTACGAACTGTTTACATCCTGTGAAAGAGAAAAACGTCCTGATGGCGCACAACACAACAGTCAACAACACAAAGCAATCGCTACTCGATCGCCTGGACGTGAGCGAGCGGCCAATCAGAGAGCAGCCATACAATAAAGTATCAGCTGATGTATATACCTACACGGTGTGTACTGTACTACTGTGTAAGTACAAATTCTGAATATTTTTTACAACTTTTTCGAGACTACCTACTTATTTATTTTTTATAGAACCGTCAATTAAATGTTAACTCTTATAAAAAGAGGCTATATGTCTTGTTCATTATTCAGCACAAAAATATTACGCATCGGTGTAAAGTAACACCTGAAGACCTAAAAAGTATTAAATTACCCAAAAGGCGGGGAATAGGTAAATCAATCTTCTTGTAAATAAATACGTATATTCATTTGATGTTTTTATTTTAAACTTAAATATAATTTAATTTTGATGTTTTTATTTTAAATTAAAATATAGTTCAATTTCGATGTTTATAGTACTAAAATATAGTTTAATTTTATAATTTACTATGAACTAAAATACAATTCTGTTATTTTCGGTTAGGTCGTGTGAATTTAAAGATTTAGTATTTTAGTTTAAGAAAGTTTATTACCTTAAAGCGGGTATTATAATATTTTCTCGATTATTGAACTTACAGGTAGGTTTATTTGAAGTGGAGAGAGAAGTGTCAAAAGGGGTCTTAAAAACGTTGATGCGGTGTAACTCCTAAGTCACAAATCACTTTTCGCACACGGGCGATTTATGGTGATTTGTGCACTACTTAGGAGTTGATGGTGCCTAAGTCACTCTATAAGTCTATAATCACAAAAAAACTATAACTGCCTAAGTCACTTGATTTCGTATGGGTACAGGTCACGAGGAGGGCTGATACTGAGGCTATCGGGGCTGTTGCGGTATTCTTCAAAATTTTTAAACAAAAAAAAAACTGTCTTACACGCGTACGTTACCCTAACTTTAAAAGACTTAGTAAAGCAAAGTAGTCCTAATACTGCCAAGAACCCATTCTTAAAATAATGTTTCACTAAAATTTATTAATTTTTTAAAAATTAATCCAGAATATTGTAAAATTGGTGCTAATTTATTTTAAAGGTACATTTTTTAATATCGTTGAATTCTACTTCCACGAAACTTCTTAAATAAGCTCACTAGGTTCATCGTCAAGGTTGATTATTATTCAATTGAGTTAAATTCACGAGACTTTCATTCCCATTACGATTGAGTTGCTTATCTTTTATCAAGCGGTGCTGCGGTGTCTTTTCCCAAATATTTTTAAAATTACCGCTCCCTGGTGCGCGAAATTAAACGATAAATAATTATTTTTGAAACTTTGTTTAGTAAATAGCTGGTATACACACGAAGGCTCTTCGATTATAGCCAATAAAAATCGTGCGACTCGAATCAATTTATCAAACCTCGTCCCGGTAAAACTAATCACTCTCCTCCGTAAAAAAAAAAAAAAAAAAGAATCAGAAGTAGTCGGTCAAACCTGCAAAATCATCATCATCATCTCGGCGTTCGCGGTCGTAAAAAAGCATGATGCAAATTAATCGCGAAGCGACCTTCGCGCCGCAGCGTCAGTCGCACTCGTCGCGTCCGTCGAGCAAGACGCTCGAAATTTTTTTTTTTTTAAACTAAAATATATTTTTTTAAATTTGTGATAAACAATGAGTTTTTCGTCACTGCAGAGCAACGATGTATTTCGTCACTTCGCTTGGTGGTCGGCTGCCATGTCCGCCAAAATGCTATGCATGGCGCCGCTAATTGGCAAAGAGAGGTTTCGAAAGAAGGTACCTTCGTTTATTATTTATTCAAATGACAGGCCTAAAGTACATTATATTTTAAAAAAACGTTAACAACGTGTAGTTATGAAAAAATATGAAAAATTTAATCGATATTAGTTCAACAGTCAATACTCTATATCCATTATTGATATTTTTTTATATTTTTTATTATCTTTTACCAAACGTAAGCATCTACAACTTTTTTTATTGTAATTGATGGAAAAAAAATGAAACGATACGATACGATGCCTACCAAGTCTATACATATATGTAAGATACATACTAGTGCAGCACTTTAAAAAGTAAATAAACAAAGTATCTCACAATGATTATTAGTAGTTTTTTTATCTTACATTTTTTTGCTTTTTTTCCTCATTATCTAAGTATTTGACCGCCCAAGTAATAATTGAAAAGTAAAAAAATCGACAGAATAATTAAAAATACTGACCACTACAGTGTCTTGGCAGCTGAAAAAAAAAGATCCTTGAATTCGCTCGTGTCATAAGTGCAGAGTTATGTAAAATTCGTCGTATACAAACAAACCCGTTTAAAAGGCAATTCTCAATGACTCGTTCGAAAAAAAATCATTAATAATAACTTTATCACTATAAAAACACTATGAAATATGTATTATAAAAAAATATTCATAGTAAATTATAAAAAAAATTTTAATAGGTGGCCACAATATTATAGCAAACTTTGTTCTCAATATGTATAAATAAATATTTTGAGTTGACTATTTTAGACTATAAACCAGAAAAAAAAAAATTAGTTAAATTATTTATTATTAAATGAAAATCATTTATTATTACTCTTCGATACTTTCTTTTCCCACAATTAAAATTTTATTCGGTGAAAAAAACCTTTGCTAAATAAATATTTTTATCATACAAAATTGCAGAATATGAAAAAAATAATATTAATACCGATTTTATATTAATCAATATTAATTATAAAATGTTTTTCATCGATCTCTTTGATTTTTACAGTTAGCCTAGAAAAGAACATTTAATTCAGGACCGTCAAAAAATTTTTTTTTTTCTGATTTTTTGATCAAAATCAAAGGTATGAGTGTTTAAAGCTTATCCAGAGTTTATATACATATTTCACAATTTACAACTCAGCTGATACTCCATTGAAATTTTTGTTTAAAAAATGTAAAAAAGCATAAAAGTTACAAAAAAGGAAATCCAAATTCCAATTTTGTGATTTTATTGATTTAATTTTATTAACTCGCATTAAAAAAAAAAATTCAATCTTTGGAAATTCGATTGTTTTACAGATATTCATAAGCCCGGAGGACATCGCGTTCGTGGGTAAAAACGCCCGTGTGGTGCACGACGACCCGGACGTTGAACGTCCGAGGCGGGCTTTCCTCAACGATCTCGAAAACATACTTCCGTGGTTAATCAGCACTAGCGGTACGTATTTTATCAATAATCAATATCTTTTCAAAAACTACGTAATTGTACTTTTTTTTTTTTATTAAACCTCATAATCTGGAATAATTTTCGAGGTCTAGATATTTCTATCGGTCTTACAGTCTAATTAAAATTCAAAAAAAGGATGTAGCTTTTGAGGGATGAAATTTAAAATCCTTTACTTGGATTGTAATCAGACTGCAAGACCGAAAGAAATATTTATTAGTTGTTTCACAAAGACATTCAATGAAATATTAATTAATTCGATCCAAAGTTCTAATAAAAATTAATTAACTAAAAAAAAAAAAAAAAAACGAATTACAGTGTTCCTCACAACCTCGCCGGAGCCCCAGCTGGCGAAACTCCTGATAACTGTGTTCGGCGTAAGCAGGATCGTCCATACCCTGGTGTATGCGGTCATCCCGATTCCCCAGCCTGCTCGGGCGATCGCCTACGGGATAGGCTACGCCGTAACCTCGTACCAGGCATACCTCACCCTGGCTCACTACTGGTGATAACGATTTTTTATTCTTCGAGAGTGCGGCTGAATGGAAACTAGTGGAATTCAGATTTTTAATTTTTACATTGCATGTTTAAGTTTACGTAAACATATTGTAATTAAGCATTTTTGTCAAGGTGTCGAGCACTTTTAAAAATTAACGAGATTAATTGGAATAAACCAAGATAATTAATGATCAAATTATCATTAAATATATTTAGGAATTATCACTAGTATCCGAGTCCTTGATTTTTTTTTAAATAACTAGGATAACTCTTATGTTTGATGTAAAAAATGTAACTAATAAATTTCTTCTTTTTGATACTAATTTTTTGACTTTTTTATTTACAAAAGGTTTTTTTTACAAATACTTAAAAAAAAAAAAAAAAAAAAAAAAAAAAAAAAAAAAAAAAAAAAAATCGTCATGACGTTTAATACTACGATCAATCTGTATAGGCGAGGAAGAAAATAATTATTATTGCATCTTGTTCTTAAGATGAATGCTTTTAAGATGAAAATTTTATTCACGTTCATTGTTTTGCAGGGCTGTGCAAAATTTTTTTTATGAATAAAGTTATACGTTTCATTTACTCAAAAAATTATTTAATGCAAAATAAATTTTCAAATTACAAGCAATTAATGTTTAATGTTTAAATCGCAAACAAATCTGACCATAGTTTATTTTAACACTTTAAATTCATCAATTCCTCAGATATAAATTACAATAAATATTTTTTAGAATACGAGAACAACACAAAAAAAAACCTCAAAATTTAAACTATCAAGCTATTTTTTTATGTTACTGATTTTTTTTTTACTAAGAATAAACATAATTAGTTGATTGACATGCGCATCAATAATTGATAATACGTTTGAGCGGATGAAAAAATAATTACGTAAATAATGAACAAATTTTTTTAATAATACTTTTTTCATTTTTACTAAAATTTAAAATTTATAATGTATAAACAAAGTAATAAATAAAGTTGAAAAAAACATTTTTCTGAAAGCGCTTAAGATGAAAATTATAAAAAATTCAATTTCTTTTAATTACATTAAAATGGTATAGCAAAAAAAAAGGTTGAAAAAAACAATTTTCACGAAGTTCATTGTTAAAATACCTTTTGCTTAGAAATTGATTTTTAAAATTGAAAAATTAACAAAAAATTCCCAATTTATTTTCTTACTGTTCTCTTTCTTCTTGTTCATCTCATGATTGCAAATACATTTTCAACAAAAATGAAAAATTGTTTTGATTAGTAAAAACACTGTGCAAATTAACGTTAATTATAATGCTCGTGCAAAAACGGTTATGCCAGAGACAACGTACACATGCTATAGAAATCATTCAATTTTTTAGAATTCAAAAATATTTCAATTTTTCCACACGTTAAATTAACAATATAAATTAAAAAATAAACTTTTCAAGCCTAACATTTTTTCACGATGGAAGAGAGTCTTAATTATTATACCTCTTCAATATTTAGGCCTTCGTCAGTTGGTGATGAGAGCTTGCAGTCAATTTTTTAGGCAAATAAACAGAACAGATAAGAACATTTTCTCTACAGAAGCATTTGAGCAATTTCTGAATCTAATCTAATGGTTCAGGACTATCTTGTGGTTATATTACTATTACAATGCCGTTGTTTACTGTTCTTCCTGTTCCATCAATTGATCACCAGAAAACATTCTAATACGAAAAAAACATTATAATGATAAAGTAAAATTTTATAGTTGGAAGAATAACAATGTAAGCTGTGAGTAAATATTTTTAATAAAATTTTTATTTACATTTACAAAATAAAATTTACCACATGATGCATTTACATATATAATTAATATATTTGAACAAAAAATTTTTTACTCTCTCAGTCTATCTTACATACCAAGCCAGGCAATTATAGTTTACATAAGCACCTAGAAAAATGTCAAGAACTCTTTTTTAATAAATTAAAAGAGAGTTTTTCTGAAAACGCTCGTGATGAAAATTATAACAAAGTTGCTCATTTGAATTACATTAAAATAACTCAGTAAAAATAAAAACAAAAATAAAAGACTTTTTAAAATTTTTCACGAAAATTATCGTTAATACCTTGTGAGCCGAGAAGTTGATTTTTTCCAAACAAATTTACGTGAAACATTTGCACGACGAATGTAAAATATACATAATTAAAATACACAAAATTTATCTACATCCTTTTTTTTGTTTTTTCTCACGATTGCCAATACGGTTTTGACAAAAATAATAAACAGCTGTTCTTATTGACGAAGACAACACAAATCAACGTTAATCAACGTTAATTATAACAAGAAACATCTTACAATTACATCAGCACACATTTAACACATACATAAAACAATACGCACGTCTGTATGTACATGAATACATTCAATAAAAGTAAAAAATATCTGAATGATTGTGGAACGAACGTAAATTGTGCAATTAAATGCAAACAACACAACATACAGTATGAATTTTTATGCATGCATATATTTACAACACCATAAATTGTGATAATAAATGTATCCACAAGAAAATTGTCATTCATGAACAGAACAGAAAAAAAAAAAATATTGATCAAAGTTGATAATAAATGCTATTTAACATGATACGTAGTTTGGTGCTTAAATAAATCTATGGAAAAAATTTTTACATTAGTCATAAAATCTTCATACGATTTCCAATTTTAATTATAAAAACAATGAGTACAATATTAGTAAAAGATTTGAATTTAATATTCAAAGACATTTATTAGAACAGTGAAAAAAATTTATCTAATTTTACAATGATTTATACTAGTGATTGTATTTTTCAATGCAGAAAAAATTTTTATAAAAAAACTTAAATTTACGTGGTCAATTGAGTCAAGGTTTTTTTTTTTTTTTTTTTTCTTTTTTTTCACCTACACGCAATTTCAAACTCATCAACAAGAATGTACGCAAGCTATTTTGTAAATAAGAATATTCATATGTTTTATATCACGAATATGAATTGAAAAAAAAATATAAATATATACTATTGGCAGGTTAAAATTGCGATCCTGTCCAAAGCTTTAAAATTGAATGATACTATTATACAGTGAAGATTAAGATGCTAGCGAATTAGGATACTTTATGATGAAGCTCAGTTCCAATTTTAGTGTATAAAAAAGAGTTTATTTTTACTCTAAGTTTTATCACATCATCAACTTTCTGAAGAATTCGTTAAAAATTCTTATCAATGTTCATTATTATTAATTTAGTTACAGCAAATCACAAAAAACTGCTATGCAAAATTTGTAAAAAATCATTTGGCTTTGGCTTTGAGCCTCGTGATTATATTTGGCACATGCGTGTGTCATAATTTTAATCCACGTCACTTTAAGTTCGTCGTTATAAAAAATTACATTACGTCATTTATAGCATGAAAATTACTGCGGGCTATCTATAATAGTTACTTTGATACAAAAAAATGTTCATAGTTTAGTTAACTTTGTGTGGTCCAGTGTCGGGAGTAAAATTAGCGTTTAGTTCAATCGTTTAAAAAATTTCATTGCGTTTATGTTTCCGTCTTTAATTATTTTGTTTTCAGAAGAAGAAACATTTTGTCTAGATTCGGATGGTATCACAGCTACACTTATAGCTACAACCTTGCAGTATAAAATACCAAAATTTTTTCATTTTACTCTAAGATTTTCAGAGGCTTACAAAAATACCACAAATATTTTTTTATTTCAAAAATCTACCTTACATATAATTTATTTAATTTTTCAAAAATAACTTTTTATTTGGGTTTATAAATTGAATGAACATTTTTTTGTCTAATTACACTTCAGAAGTCATTAAACGTAGTTTGATCTATTTAGAGTAGCAATTTGCAATGTTTATGTAATAATTAACTTAACAGAAAATTTCCAAAGAATTTTAAAAAAATTCCAATTTAGCTTTTAAACATAGTTGGAGTTTTTATAAACTAAAATTTTAAATTTCATGTATGCTGCAATTAAAAAATTATAATCATTGCACAGTCTTTGCTACACTTTAGCTTAATACTAAGAGTCTATTATATCGTTTTAAAAATATTTACAGAGAAAAATTTGTCATTTGTGCATGTAGTTAACATATGAGGAAAGTTTACAGTAACTGCAAATTTTTTTTTCAGACTATCTATCAAAAATCTTTAACTTTTAAAGCAAAAACGCATCAAATTCACCAGGATTAAATTCAAATTGATATTTTTAAAAAACAATTAAAGCTGAGAAGCTGTTGATTTAGGTACTATAAGCTTAGTAGCTTACATTGCTGTTTAATGATTGACAATTTTATTTTCGATCTTTGATTGTTTGTGCTTTGCTTTAGATAAAAATTGTACAGAAATTGTGTTTGATTATTGGTTCATAGCTTCGTTCACTAAGACACTTTCACTCTAAAAAATTTTGTTCTCCTCCCCCCGCCCCAAATATTTATATAATAATATATAACAAAAAAAAATAAATTAAAAAAAAAAAAATAATAGCAATAATAACTTTCATCTAAATTAAATTAGTAATAATATAAAGATATACTTTAAATCCACCGTGTTGAATTTTTATGTTTTTTTGTTACTGGTCAACTTAATATTCAGTTTTTGAAACAAAATCAATCAGATATAATTAGAAAGATCAATCACACCAAAGCCACAATGCAATTTGAAATTGCATTGTTAAAATACAAGTGAGTATAACTGTTTCTCGAGTCTCTTATGCTAAGATTTTTTTTTTACTTCCACTATGTCCGCAACTAAATCCAAAAAAAGTTATTTAATTTAAAAAACAGTTGTCATCAGAATTTAAAATTCAAACAACCTACAACACTGACTCCACGCTCGTATAGCAGAAAAAAAATTTAGAATTTTATCATCAATCCATTAGCTTTATTTACAGCCCATGCTATTTGTTCTGTCTCTCGTCGATAGCGTCTTAAAACAATATGTACACACGATCGGAGCCCTTGCTAAAATAACAAGAATAGATCAAAATAATGATCAAGAGTCAAAAAGTACAATTAACACAACATAAAAGTCAGGCAGCTTTAAGTTTGAGCCCGGTGCTCCGGTCACGAGCCGTTGAAGAACTGCTGAAGCCGCTGTATGGTCCTGCGGTCGAGGGCGCATAGGTCGAAGTCGAAGGTATCCTCGGTTATGTCGTACTGTCCGGACTCCTCGACGAGGTCGACGAGCCTCTGTACCTCTTCCTCGTCCTCCATCTGTCCGATCCGTCTCTGCAGCTCCTGGAGCTCGGTCAGGTACTCCTCGGACCAGCGCTCCTCGTTGGTAGAGTCCGGGGCGACTTGCTCCGTATCGTTGTTCGAGGAGGCCTGGTGGTGGCGCTGGTGGTGACGCTGGTGCTGACTCGACTGCTCGTCCGAGCCCGAGTGCAAATGCTTCGAGTGGTGCTTCGAGGACGCACGGACCGCCTCCAGGCTGGCCGCGGCTATCGGGGACTGGCTCGACGACACCGGCTCGTCCAGCGGTGACGAGGAGGGGTCGCGCTTGAACTTCTTCAGGGGAACTTCGTCCTTCAAGCCTTTAAGTTGAGGATCTATTTTTAGATAAGGGATTACGTGATTGAGCTTTTTCTCTATGATTAATTAAAATTTTACTTATTTTACTCATTAAAAAAAAAGGCTAATCTTTTGTTTATTGAAAACTTGTAACACGATTCTTACCAGGAGAGGTCACAGCTTACGGAACGCCGATCTTGACTTAAATCTTTGGAGATTATATTTTCTTGGGTGAATACAAGTTGGGAACAAAATAACTGATAACAATTCCATAACAACTACAAGTTGGGAACACCCTTTTTTCCAGTGCTTCTACAAGTTGGGAACACCCCATATTCCAATGATTATACAAGTTGGGAACATACAAAAATCTTGTGCTACTACAAATGGGGAACAAATTATTTTATAGAAAAAAATAAAATATAAATTTAAAATTGACTATAGCAAATATATATATTCTTTATTACTGTAAGAATTATCCAATCTTGTTAAAACAAATTTTTTATAAATATTTATAAATTTGTCAATGTTCGCCCCACCAATAAACCAAAATAACCCTTTAAAACATCCCTTATTACAGTGAAAAAAAAAAAAAAAAAAAAAAAAAATAAGAATAAAAATATATTCCAAATAAACCTTCTAATTTTACCTTTGTAGAATAATAAAAAAAAAAAAAAATACCAAACCCTAATAGGTTATCCTGCTGGTTATCCTGGATAAAATATTTAACAATAAAAAAACCTAATATTCAAAATAACCCTCATATTTTTTTTTTGATATGATGATTAATATTGAAATATATTTTTTTTTGATATGATAAATAATATTGAAATTCAAAATAAAACCAAGAACCCATACCAAATAACCCAAAAACAAATTTTTTATAAATATATATAAATTTGTAACCCTATATTCTTGTGCTTCTACAAGTTGGGAACATACTATTTTCTACAAATAATTTTACTATAAATGCAAATAATAATCATCCCTCTTTTTCCCCCCAACTAATAAACCAAAATAACCCTTTAAAACATCCCTTATAACAGGAAAAAAAAAAAAAAATTATTTATGACACTTATGGCGACATGTAGCCTTAAAACGGAAAACCCATCCCAATTAACCCTCCAAGATTCTCCTTGATACAATAATATTAAAACCAATAACCCATTCCAAATAACCCTTCTAGGTTCACCTTGATACAATATTTAATAATAAAATAACCCAAATAACCCTCGTAAGTTCGCAAAGATGCTAGTTTTTATCTTAAAATCAATAACCCATCTCAAATAACCCTCCAAGGTTTTCATGGATCTTAGTTTCGCGTGGATACTAGTTTTAATATTAAAACCAATAACCCATCCCAAATAACCCTCGTAGGTTCGCGTTGATGCTAGTTTTAATCATAAAACCAATAACCTATTCCAAATAACCCTCCTTTTTAATTCGCATAATAATGTAAATATAAAGAAATACGGTTGTTCCGCACTTAATGAAGCACTAGAAATAAGGATGTTCCCAATTTGTAGAAGCACGTGAAAAAAGGGTGTTCCCAACTTGTAGAAGTATCAGAAATTATCATGTTCCCAACTTGTAGTTTTTTTTTATTGCTGTTCCCAACTTGTAAACTCCCATTTTCTTATGCCAAAAGATGAATAAACTGCCAAATAATTCTAGATATTGGACCTTTTTTAGAGATCTGTCACAATATGGAATTTTTAGCCTTTTTTTTATAAAATGGGATTTTAAGATAATTTTCAAAAAATTCTGGCTCGTAGCCTGTTGCGCTTTGAAAATTCTGCATGCAGGCATTTTGTGGTTTTTTATACATTTTTCGAAAAAATGTTTTCAGATTGAAATTTTTCAATTTTGACCATGTTTAATAGAGATTCGCGAATCCCCAAAGACTCTAAAACTGAAAAATTTCAATAAAAAAATATTGTTTCGTGAAAATTTTTTTAAAATGTAGAATTTTACAAGTGCAATAGGTTACGAGCAAATTTTTTTTTTGAAAATTAGCTTAAAGTCCCATTTTTTCAATAAAAGGGCTAAATATGCTATTTTGGCTGGATGGTAGAAGGTGTAAAAAGGCCCAATTAAGTAACCGCGAGTTATTTATGATTTAGTTAATCTTTTGGCATAAGAAAATGATAATCTCCAAAGTTTAAAGTCAAGATCGGCGCGTTCCGCAAGTTGTGACCTCTCCTGGTTAATAATTAAAAAAAAAAATCTTTTAAAATGCGTAAAGCAAAGAAAAAATATAGTCGTACCTTTGGGCTCGCTGCTCTTCCTCTTGAACTTTTTCTCCTGTTCCTCGCGGTTGCTCTTCGAGCGTTCGTGCTTCCTCTCGCCCTTATCCCTCTTCGGGGGTGGCGGGGGTGACATGGCACGAGGCGGCTCGGGTGCCGG
This sequence comes from Encarsia formosa, assembly GCA_038277355.1. Taxonomy (NCBI): domain Eukaryota; kingdom Metazoa; phylum Arthropoda; class Insecta; order Hymenoptera; family Aphelinidae; genus Encarsia; species Encarsia formosa. Next base: position 129,874,057 of record CM076184.1, read on the forward strand.
CAGAGCTTGCTGTATGACCGGCGGGGGAGTAGGCGCCGGAAGTAGTTGCTCCTTTTTAACCGGACTCGGTCTTGTGTCCCGGGAATCTTCGTCGTCCGATCCACCCGCCACCGAGTCCCCGCTACTGTCCCTATCTATAAGCGTGTCCGACAAACGAACTGGCACCTGAAATAAAACAATAAGTTTATTTTTAATCCCGTCGAGGCAATTATTTTTTCTATTTTTCAAGTCTTTGGAGTTGACTAGCTCTGATGGAAAACCACCTTAATATATATGTTTATGAAAAAAAAAAGAAAAAAAATTAAGAATTGCGGTAGTTTCAAGATTTCTTTAACTTTTTCTAATTTTTAAGAAGTTTTATGCTTTAGTAGTCTTTGAAAATTACTTTTACTTGGGAATATATTATTAAATATACAATATTGGAATTTTATAAAAAATAAAAAAAATTCACTTACCACTGGAGCTGGTGGACAATGATTAGAATTTTCTCCGTGTTTATCGGTGCTCTTGCTCTTATTCCGCTTGTCTTTTTTCTCTCTCTCCCTGCTGCTGTCTCTCTTTTCTTTCTTATCCCTCTTCTTGTGCTTGTGCTTCGACTTTTCGACCTTTTCCCCGGATTTCCCCTCCTTTACGTGTTTTTCCGTCTTCTCGACCTTCACTACCTTATCTTCTTTAATACTCTTTGGTGATTTTTTCTCCTCCTTGGGTGCTTGTTTAAATTGGGGCTCTTTTTCCTTCTCCGGTTTCTCAACGTTATTTTTCTTCTCCAAATTCTTACTACTGCTACTGCTGCTACCATCCCCTCGGTTCTTTTCCCTGTCTTTGTCCTTGTGTTTATCCTTTTTTTCCTTGTCGCGGTCTTCCTTGTGCTTCTTCTTCTCCTTCTTGCGCTCGCTTTTGCTCACCTCTTCCGAGGCATTTGTCTTCACGGCGCTCTCCTCCGGCCTCTCCTTGTCCTTGTCTCTGTCTTTTTCTCTCTCCTTGTCCCTGTCTCTCTCTTTGTCTTTATCCCTGTCCACGTCCCCGCTCGACTTTTTGACTTCCTTCGACTTGGAACCAGGCGAGGATGGTCTTTTCGTAACTGGAGGCGTGGGTGGTTTCTTTGTCGTGGGTGACGAGGACGACCTCTTGCTTTCGGAAATTTGATGATTCGACTGGAAAAACAAATATTATTATTATTTTATTTTATGAAAGTACATGTTTTTGAACCGATAAAAAATAAATAATATTAAATCTATCTACCTAATTTACTTGTACATGCTTAAAATGTCTTAACCCAAATTTAGTTTTCAATTTTAAAAAGCTCACCTTATTACTAGTTGGGCTTGAAGATCTCTTTGACTTGTCTTTAGTTTTATCTTTTTCCTTTGAAACTTCTCTTTCCTTGTCTCTCTTTTCTTTCTTTTCTTCCGAAGATTTTTCCTTTTTACCGTCTTTGCTGAGGTTGTGCTTGCTCTTTGTATTTTTTTCAGATTTTTCAGACTTTTCTGGAGTTGTTCCTGACTTTGAGGTCGATTGCTTGCTCTCCGGTGGCTTTTTACTCTCCATTTTAGGCATTTTTGTTATGGGAGTGCCAAACAGCTCGTTGAAGGGATTTTTAGGCTCCGAGAGCTTGTGTTTTTTAGACTCTGAGTGTCTGCTAAGCTTTGATTTGCTTACCATGGCCAATGTTTTAACTTCACTTTTTTCTGTGGCTTCACTGCTTGATATCACCGACTGTAAAGTTAAAAGTTTTCTTCACTATTGCATTTAATATGAATAAAAATTTATTTCTTTCGCTTTAAAAATGATTGTTGAGTGTTAATTGCATTTATATGTATCATACTAATACATAACCTTGAAGATTGTTTCAGTTAAGTTTACATTTTATTTCTTACAAAATTTTTGCACATCAAAAATTGTACAATAAGCCTTAGTCCCTGAATTTACATTTATGAAGTTAGAGATAAGCAATCAAGGGAAACTTTAATTTATAAAATACAAAATTTTCATGCTTGACAGTTATTCTTTTAGGTTAAATTAAGAATCAAATTAAGATTTCCCACTAGATTATAGTTTACACTGTTTAAATAAACTTCAGTACAGTTTTGTTGTTGACACTATACTTTACTCTATACTTCACAAACAAAAGTTTTTTTATTTATTTCAAACATAAGTAATAATCAAGGGTGTATGAATTAAAACTTACTGCGCCTCCTTTGAGCAATTTTTTCCTAAACTCATCGGTAGGATTGTGAAGCACCTCATTGTGAAGTGTAACATGATTGACAGCCGGACCAGAAGCTTCCAAATTCAAACTGTACATGATCTCTATCTTCTTGGGTTCACCTTTGTTCTTAAGATAAATGTGTATTGGTATGTCAAATCCTGCATATCCTGACTGCTTTATGCAATATGGTGGATCCTTGACAACCAGCCTTGGGTTTGGGAATGACTCGTGTAGTAAGAACACCACTACAGGGATTAAAAAAAAAGTCATTACTACGGCGTTTAAACAAACAACCCATACACGGGTCCTCAAACTTACATAACTAAAAAATAAAAAAATGTGTAAAAGAAAAAAAAAAAAAAAAAAAAAAAAAAAAAAGAGAGAGTGAAAAAAAGCATAGTCTCATAAAATTCAAGCAATAACGTAACGATCAGTAACGCACCTTTCTCGATGTAATGGTGAATGGCAGCATTATCAGCACCTCGTACGAAAACCTCCCAGTCGTGCGTGTAGCCCTGGGGAGTCGTCTTGGACTTCAGGCACGATGAGTCCCCGCACTCTAGGGTTATTCTGTAGGCCATTTTACTACTACTACCGCTCATTTGACGTACTTGGCGTTTATCTATGCGTTAATAGATACTTCTCGTCAACGATGCTCCTAAACACGGAGAATTCTCCACCAAATTCGTATCTCGCATCATGGTCCTACCATGACCGAGTACCTATCACTACTGACTGCAGGCTGCATCTAAATATGGCAGGCAGGCAGCAGCTTTCTCTCTCTATCTTGCTATATACCTGCCCCTCAGCTTCTTGTTGTGTAGAGTTGTAGACGACGCTGCGCCGCCGCCGTAGTCGTACACTGTGGTGTGGGTAATGGGTTTAGAGCACGACGATAGTGGACGATAGCGTAGCTACCTAATAACCTATTAAAACATCGTCATCGTCAACTAAATCTTCGTCATTTTGGGCGCCCATGGGTACTTACATACCACAGAGTAAAAAGACCCGCAACTTCTCGAGAGAGTTAAGATTTGGAGTACATTAGCAGCTGACTGAAAACAGCTGAGCGATCGGATAAATAAACAAAGAGTCCTGCTATGTGCTATTGGCTATATGCTTACGGACTGTCTATAGCTTAAGTTAAGATAAGTTTTAAGATAAATTAAAAATTTTTCGAAATTTGCCAAAAACGCACGTGTTTTACTAAAAATCTTTTCGGATGCAATTAAAAAATGTAAATTATAACTTGAATAAAAATACACATGTGTCTTTATTTGAAAAACAACAAAACAAAGCACAAGTCTGTCTTATCAAACTCGAATTTTGAAGACAGATAACAAAAAATTTGACAGACAGCAAACAGAGATCCCGAAAGTGACAGAATTTTACGCCCTCTTCTGGACTTCGTATGACGAATTCTGTCACTTTTGAGAGCTCTATACAGACAGTTAGTTTTGATGAATTATTATTCAGACGATCATGTCGAGCTCGCCGGCGTAGTCCACGGCGAAGTTAATCATACTGGAGCTGGGGAAGGGCTCGGGTTCCTTGCGCTCGCAGGGGGTCAGGAAATGAAAGTGTTTGTCCTTGGGGCACAGTTCCCAGGACCTATTCTCGGCGAAGGCCATGGTTTCCCTGCTGGACTTGAGGTTGAGCATCCTGGTGGCGTTTCTCAGACTGACCCGCTCGTAGGCGGACTCCATGCAAGCCCCAATCTCCTGTCTCACCGTCTGGAGGAGGACGTCGACGAAGAACCCGTAGATCTTGGCCGGGGCCGAAGCCTTCGCATGGAGTATCCGGTTGTACGAGCCCTCCATGAGACATTGCTCCAGTGCCAGGGGATGCTTCAGGTACGGATTGTCGAGGATCTGCTCCGAGGGCAAGAGCTCTACCTCGGTGTGGAAATCGGCGACCCGATTCTGGGACAGGAGGAACAGGAGGTTCAGACCCAGGAGCTGGTACTGCAACGGAGACTCGGGTAGGACTGAGGAGTAGTCATAGTAGTAAGTCTTCAGCTGGCTCATGTAGCGCTCGAAGGAAACCAGGTCGCCCTTGGCGACGCTCCATTGGACGCCGATCTCGAGAACATCGCCTGGGATTAAATAATATTTTGATATTACTTATTTGATAAATTTTCAGACCACGGAAATAATTTTGGGAAATATCGAGAGAAATTTGAATATTTTTTAGCAAAGTTCTTTTTTACAATTGCAGGAATGATCGCATCGTCTCAACACCAAAGAGCTGCGAGCGTTTAATTTTTACGATCTCGAAAAATTTTTTCAATATTGCAAAGATTATAGCTTGCCGTATACTACGCGTAGATTTATTTATTTTTTATTTTGAAAGGTGAAAAACAGTAAAAATGGAAAAATAGAGGTTTTAAATCTGATTGGACTACTCGAAATCATTTTTTCCCAAATTTAAAGTCCTCGTTAACTATTCTATGTAATAATTCTTTATATTCAACTTTTTTTTACAACATTTCACTTTCAAAGTTACATATTTTAATTTAAAAAAAAAATCAAGCATTTAACTTACGAGCGAGTTTGAGCTCCTTCTCGGACGCTTCAACACCGGTTGTCGGCAGAAATTCCAGATCCTTTGCCATCGCAATCTATATTTGTGTTAAATTATTATTTAGTTTTCAATGACTCTTTAAAATTAATAAGTTTATACTTTTTCAAAATTTTTGTATCAAATCATATCAGAATAAAAAAAAATTTCTGTCAATTAATTTGTAATTTTATAAAGTAACATTTTTTTCAGAATTTAAATTCAAGTAAGGTAACTAAACCTAATTTCGGCCAACTGATCGCAAATCGCTGCTTTTTTATGCACAAAACTTCTACATGGGAATTTTTTTGTACAATATTTTTAATTGTAAACAAAACTTGTAGTCAAGAACTTTTACGTATATTCATAATTTTTATTTTGTGTATACAAATTTTCTGGTTTGAAAATTTTTAGATAAAAATAAAAAAAATAAATAAACATTTTTTCAATAAACTAAACAATTATTTAAAAAGTAAGATTTTTTGATTTACTTGTATATTAGCTTTTACAACCCTTTTTGGTATCAAGACAAAAGCTACTATCCAGGTAAAGCTAGGAGAGTCATTAGAGATGGGTTATTGGATTTACCTAAACACTATACTATACAATTCAACCTTGAATCTAATAACCCATCCCAAATAACCCTCCAAGCATTACCTGAATTCTAGCTTTTACAACCCTTTTTGGTATCAAGACAAAAGCTAGTATCCAGGTAAAGCTAGGAGAGTCATTTGGGGAGGGTCATTCGGGATGGGTTATTGGATTTCAGGTAAAAGTAAAGAGAAAATGTTTATTTAGAAAAATTTCTTATATCTAAAACTAGAAAATTTGTATAAAAATTATGTCTACAAAAGTTCTTTAACAATAAGTTTTGTGTACAAAAGAAATTTGCTGTCCACAAAAATTTTCCACCAAGGAAAATACTTAACAAAAATTTAGTATGAAAAAAATTTTTGTACACAAAAATTTTTAGCAACTGGAAAGCGTTGTAAACAAATAGTTGTATACAAAAATTTGTGAATAAAATTTTTCAGTATAAAAGTCACTAGATTTTAGTAAACAAAAAATTTTTTGTGTACAAATACTCCTGATTAGCCATGACCGATACAAACACGATCAATCAGGTGCATATATAATTTAACTCTTCAACGTTTGAAAACTAGTAAGTATCGTACCATTTTCGAAATCATTTTGGCAGGTTGATGTGCGTCAAATCAGTTTTTAAAAACGTGCACTTACAAGGAGATTATCTGTCCTTTGGGTCATTTTAAAAAAATTCGTGCTTTAAGCCTACTTTTTTTCGTGATTTTCAAAGGAAAAATCTCATTTACAATAGTAAATTTTTTTTATTCTTTATATGTATAATTTTGTTTTTTAATCCTAAAAACGCAAAAAAATTCCTACTAGAAATCTGAATCGTAGGTATGTAAGTACATAATCAAACTTGAAAAAATTTATCTAAAAATGAAATTTTGAACTAAATCTCTTTGTCATTTTAGAATCTCATTAATTATTATGTAATTCTGGATGCTTTATTAAAGAAAAATTTATTGTGTTCCTACTCTAAAGCCGAAGTAAAAATTTCTTGTTGTATCTCTCGCATTCTACACATGCTAAAAAAGTCATATACATTATTTAGACTTTTAAACTTATTGTAATTATTTTTATCAAGGCTTTTTAGGTTCTTGTAATTTTAAAGATTCAATAAATAAACAAATTTTGACCATTTCCTCGATAAATATAACAAAAACAGCAATTGTTTATTACCAGCGAGTAAAAGGTTATGGTAAATCGTCTGCTTATTAAAAAGCCCTGTAAGTAATGCACGAATTTTTTGGATATTGACTAAAAAACCGTAAAAATATGATAAAAGCTCATGGATAACTGTTACACAGAAACGCTGGCGCAAAATATTTGCTCCTTGGTTAACTTTGATGAAAATCTGTTCCCGAAAGGACATATAATCTCCTTAGAGAGATTTAGGTTTCGCAGGTCAGAGAGAAAAAAATAATAAGGACAACGTAAATCTTAGGTTAGCCAGAAGAAGTGATGATTAATTAAAAATATACTTTGAGGTCGGCCAGGAGATCACCGCACTTCTTGAGGTTACGGCTGGTCTTCTTCCACTCCTTCTTGAGCGCCTCGCCGAGGCACGAGGTTCTCTTGTTTACTGCAGGAGTCGAGGAACCGGACGACGAAGCCGTGACCGTCGAAGAAGACGAGACTTGGGATCGGGAACCGGACGTCGACGTAGATCTCGGTCTCCTGGGTTTTAGAAAATTCATCTTGACTTTTTTCTTGAATATTCTATCGATTGTAGGCTGGTAGAGTCCGGAGCTGCGTTTTGGGACGCGAGATACTTGCGATAATCCTAATAATGTGGACTAATTTTTTCTTTTTTTTTTTTTTTTTTTTTTTGGAGGTTATTGTTTGTTATACTGCACGCGCTTTCGATTGTTAGACTTGCATTTGTTATACCAGAATAAAATACGTGTATTTTATTCTGGTCAGTCGATATGTCTACGTATATAAACGTAACAATTATTGTATGTCTACGTATATATACATACATGTAATTATGATTGTTATTTACTTAGAGGTAGCTGGATTGTGAAAAATTTTAAAAATAAAAACTCGGGCTTCTTAAGAGTGTTTGTAATTTTTTCAGATTTTTTTTCGTTAATTTAGGAAGCCATAATTTTAGTTTTGTCAGGAACAATTTACTTGATGCGAGTACAAAATACAAAAATTTTTTGTTTCGGTACACAGTATCTCGATTTTTCATTAAATTACTCCAAAAATTATAAATGCATTTATTATGCTTAAGAAATTCACAATTATTCACGGTAACATAAATTCATATAATTTTTCAATAAATATTTTCGAAGATTAATGTTAATTGACTAAGGTCAATTTTTTTCTGTAAACTTCGAACTCGGAATACTCGAAAAGTAAAAAGTTATACTAAATGTTTTGTAATTACTTGTAAAATTATTTAAGATTCTACGTCTGTAAAAGTTTAAAGTGTATAAAGGATAGAAATGAAAAAAAATGTTTTCGTTTAAAAAAAAAAAAAAAAAAAAATTAATTTACGACAGTATAATATGTATGTTTTTACTGTTTAATAAAGGTTTAGCATTACATAAAATTAAGATTAAAATGATATTAGAATTTTTAATATGCGTTGGCATCTACAAGAATTTTGTATATTATCTGGTATTGAAAGAAAAATACAGAAGTTACATAAAAACTTTTTTTTCGATTTAATAAAATGATTTAAAAATAACAATACTAATAATAAAAACAATCTACGGATTTAAAAACTTTTTAAAAGTAGTTTTGTTGTATAATAAATGTAAACCACAGAATCAAGTAACAATGGAAAAATTTCTCAACAATATTTCTTTCATTATCTGCAGTATTCAGAACTAAATTATTATTTAAAAAATTAATAAATATCTCTTTTTTTTTTTTTTTTTATACTTATTTATAGTCGCGGCTTTTTATGCTCCGCATGGGCTTATTGACGACTTTGTCCCTACACTGCTTCGCATTAGCCCATGGCCCATATGGACCATGTGGAGTACGGGAAAGCCAGGGTATGTGCCTCATTCGAGTTAATCGTAAGACCAGCGCTGAACCGGCAGGCTCATTGGGACTTTTGATCCCACATATCGCCCCCAATCAGATAGTCTTGGATTAGACCAATGCCGAACCGAGTTTAGCTCATTGGGAAATTATGCCCCAAATATTGCCCCCAGTCGAGATAAACTTACGACCAGCGCTGAAATGATGGCCCCCGGTAAAACCGACTCCAAAGCAGTCGGGGTGAACGTAGGGATCGACATAACCGACGCAACGAACGAAGAGAATAATTCCAAGTTAGTTACGCGGAGAATCGAACCCAAGACCCCAAAGAACGACGTTGTTTCAGAAGCGAGCACGCTAACCACTGACCCAACGACCGCTCAAAATAATAAATATCTCGTGAATATAATTTTCTTTATCAACATTACTATTTCATTAGGTATAACTGAATAAAAAAAAAAAAAAAAAAAAAAAATGAAGGTTTATCCTCAAATTCGATCGTTCGAAACAAAGTGAAAACCTGCGGTATTTAAAAACGCCGAAGTAGAACCGAAAGATCTAAACTCTAAAGAACCATCTAATCCCATCTAGACCCGAAAGCTGAAAGTCAAGGCCGAATTGAAGGCTTTTCTCTCGCTGGAAGCTAACAGGTGGGCTCATTAAAATTCCTCCGGGGTTTTCGAGAAAACATCGGTGTGCTTTTCCCAAGGTTTGAGCTACCTACGCAAGTAGCTGAGGACAAAAGGAATGCGTCTTCGTTTCCTCCCCCTGCGTGCAGCCAAAAACAAGCTGACTCATCCGGCGTTTCGAAATCCCTGACGAAAAATTTTCGCTGCCAAGGCTGAAAGGTTTCTAAAATCTTTGAATGAGAGTTCAAAGTCTAAAAAACGTATCGTCGTTTGAAGAAATATTTCATTGATTTTACATTTTTACATTTTTTAGTAAATGGTAAAGTTAACTTATTTATGTAATTTTTATACAAAAATGAAATTAAAGATTCTTTTTTGTATTTAGTCAAAGCTGTTCAATTGACTCCTACTCAATTGATTGATCTATGATAAATGTTATTAAAAGTACGAATGAGACTTACCAAATTGTTCTTGTGCGTAAAAAAACTAAAAAAAATTTTTGAAAGCCTAAATTACAATATAAAATGTCTAAAAATAAACATAAAACAATTGTCTTTACAAATCGACAGTCCCAACGAAGAAAAACCTTAGCCGAAAATCTGCAGATTTAAAGTTATCAATGAGAAGCTGAAATAAATTAAAAAATTGGAAATAATGAGAAAATCGGATTTATTGGGCGCCAATTTATTAAGGTTTCCGATTTTTTAATTTATTTCAGCCTCTTATATTGGTGATTTTAAATTTCTAGATTTTCAGCTAAGGTTTTTCTTCGCTGGGACCATCGAAATGTGTACTGCGAAAGCGAAATGCCGCAGAAACAACGTATGTTTCACCTCGTATACTAAAATTCATTAAAAAAATAGGTCTCGACGATTTCTGGATGAAACATGGCCAAGTCTAGTGATAGTTTATACTGTGATGTGGATTGTTAAATAAATTTTTACACAAGTCACAGCACAAACCACCGAAGACTCGCGCCAAAAAAACAGTGATTTCAGCTTGTGGATGATTTCGCGCGTATATACCTTCACTAATCTAGCTTTATGACTTTAAAATGATCATCTCATACAGCTAGATCACCAAAGAGAAATACAGCGCAATAAACATTACTGATAACAGCTGTGCATCCGGTGCGATCGATGTACAATTGATGATTTATCGGCGGGTCCACTCTTGTCTAATAACAAGTTTTAAGTTGTTTTGAATTCACACATACAGCTGGTCACCAAAGATAAATAAATGCCGATTTATCCGAATATCCTTAAGTTTTCAGAGTTCATGCTCGAACGACGAAAGCCAAATCGTCGGTCTAGTCACGGATTATCTTACGCGCCGAACGTGCTACTGGACCGAGGATTCGCCTCCGCAGTGAGAATCTAACCATTTTCTTTACTTATTTTACAAACGTTTGCATTCCACTAATTTTACAGTTATTACGCTAATGCTTATTCGTTTTCATATAATTTTCAACTAATTTAAAATATACTATTTCTATTCTACCAAAAGTTATAAACATTCATTAATTATTGTGAAAATTACACGGTAAACAAGAAAAACAAAAAATTTCAAACACGGTTTCAAAATGGACGCCATAAAGCTCAACTGGACTCGTACTTACCCTGCATCCAGATCGACGACAAACCAACGACTGACTGACTAAGTCGCTGCAGCAGCGCAGCAGCATAATTAATATTTTCGGGACCGCTTTCCCATACAATGCATCTGCAGTTTTCTCAGAGACGAAGCTTGCCATTGGTCGATTCGGGTTTTTCGGGGGGCCAACCCCGGTACTGGTTTTTCAAAATCGGGCCTCCCCCCCCCCCACTCTGGATTCCTGAGGGGAAAACAATGGGATTTTCACTGCAGCGAGGGGAGCCCACAGAGAGAAAAACGCCACGGATGCACCGAACCTGGAACTTAATAATATTTTCTCTGTTGAAAGGTTTTTTTTATTCTTTTGGGAGTATGAAGTTAATGATTTCTGGATTGATTTGGGAGAAATAAGTCAATTGGCGCTGATAATTTTTTAAATTTGATGATATAAAATTTTTGGGTACAAAAAAAAGCGATTTTTTTGGTGATTTTTTAAAAAGTTTTCACGAGAATTTTCACAGGGAAAGTTATTTTTTAAAGGACATTTTTGATAATTAATTGGATTATTGACGATTTTGGCTCCGTTGGATTTCACGCAAAACTATCAAAATCGAATATAAAAATATTTTTTCTTGAAAAATTCACAAAAAACATTTTTGGTCTGAAAAGGTGTTGGCCAGCATCCTCAATAAACATACAAAAAGCGAACTTTCAAAAATTTTTTAACTGCAATCGGTTTTATAAACTAATGGACATAAATTTATGAAAACTCACTTAAAAAGAAACTCTGATCGAAAATATTAATGTCTTTTTTTAAATTATTCACCATTTAGCATGAGAAAGCGAATCCTAAAGTTTAATTCTGATCGGTTTGGGATATTCCACAATTTATGATGATTTTATATTGGTTTACAACAATAATATTTATAAAAAAATATATTTTTGATTTTAAAAAAGTGATAAGTCGTTTGAACTTATACATGTGTATTAAAATTCTTATTTATATAGTTTGTAATTTTTACAATGTAGTGAATTCTCGGAATTCTCTAAATTCACTGCATTGATCTCATATTTTGATTTTATATGAAACTCAAAAAGTTTTAAATAATTAAATCAATTACGTATCAAAGTTCTTTTTGTATTTGTGAGTAAACATAACAAATAAATAAATAAATAAAAATAAAGATATAAGAAATACTAAATTTTTAAGAAATTCAAAACTAATTTTACAATGTAACAGCTGCAAGGTTAAATCAGCTTTTTTGGAAAAGAATTTTCCAGCATATGGCTATAGTATTTGCGAAGAAGTAGAAAAAGAGAAACGTAGAAACGAGAAAATGGCGAATGGACGCGATGCTCCGGATACTTTTTAATAAATGCAGCTAAAATATTCATCTCTTTTCGTTACTTTTTACGATAATGAACTTTCGTAATGATTTTAAAATCGTGAAGATTAAAAGATTTTTGTAAATATAATTAAATTTATCGCTGTAGGTATAAGCCTTTAGGATTAGGTAGGCATGAAATAAATAAATGAAAAAAATACATATATGTATATATATAATAATTTCTTATGGTTGGTGTTATTTTATTGATACCTTTAATTGCAAAAAAGAAAAGCTTTAATATTGTGACTGCTTTTTGGTCTCATGCAGTGCCGGATTAAGAAAGTGGGGGCCCTAGGCTTTTGGGGGCCTCTTCAAGGAAATTATTTTGAAGCTTATTTAACTTTTCGATACAGATTTTTTTAATATTTATTACTAGATTAATTATCAATGTTTTAAATAAACAAATAAACCAACAAGCCAACCATCATAACCAAGCAAGTAAAAAATTAATCAATTTTTCAAATATAGTATATTTCACACACGAGGGAGTCAAAAATTAGCAAGCCCTGAGTAAACCCAAATTGACATCCGAACCGAAGGCAAGGATGCCAAGTGTTCGTTTGCTCATTTTTGCACTCCCTCGTGTGTATACTATTTTTTAACACAAGACAAGGAAAGAGCAAATGCACGCCTTGGGGCAAGGAAGAAAGTTTGCGCTTTCTGCGCCGTGTGTTGAAAAATAATTAAATTGACAAACCTAAAACCCCATAACTCTGGTCAGAGCAAGTAAAAAACCGATTTTTAAGTAAGCAAATAACCCGACCAGTATACAACCATATAATCCTGGGCGTAAAAAAAAAATAAATTTATAAATAAACAAGTTAACTGACAAGCCTACAAACACAACTTCAGGCGTCGAAAATAACAAATGATTTTATTAATCAACACAGTCTGACAAACCGACAACACATGTAATAAATAAATTAGTAAATAAATCTTCAAGACATGATTTCTTTTTTTATTCATAAAATTATGTATAGTTTGTTCCTCATTGCGTTATGTAGTTGTAGGTGTGATAAGTGAATTATTTGTTTGTTCGCTAATTCAATTTTTTATTTTCTAAACTTAGGGAAATGTGTAAATATGTGTATCGAATTATAAGTTCATTACTAAATCAGTTTATTGTTCTTTCGCTCAGAGGTACGGGGTTGTGAGCTTGTTGGTTTGTTTGATAACTTAAAAAATTGATATTTCTTACTGGCTTGGCCCAGGGATGTTAGGTTGTTATTGGGTTGTCGATTTATTAGCTTATCAAAAAGATTGATAATTTTTTTACTTGTTTTGCCCATACTCATCACTCATGTATAAACATAAACTACCCATACTTCATTATAAGAACTATCTTTTTGATCAGAGGATGCCCGTTAAATTATACACTGACAGTATCCGAAAAGGTTTTGAAACATATTATAATGTATGTATATACTGAATCAAAGTGCAAAATAGACCTTCTAATTCAATAAATGAACAATGAAAAATTATCATTCAACTTATATTAAATTAATATCAAATAAATTCAAAAAAAAAAAAAATTGATTTCCCCGGAAACGGATAAGAATAAATAAATAAAGATGAAAAAAAAAAAAAAAATTTATTGTAAGAGCTTTTTATTTGTGGGGGCCCATAGGCCCGGCCTATTCGGCCAGTCGGACATTCGAATCCACAAAACTCATTTAAAAAACTTATGAATCCGATGGAGTCTTGAAACTCGTTTCTTGGATTCACGAGTCTGGAAGTTAAGGTTGGACACAAAATTTTTAACGAATCATCAGCGCTTAAAAATTTAGAGTCTTATTAGGTCTGAAAAAGATATAAGAGAAAAAAAAAGTAAAATTTTGCGATCGACCATAAATTTTCGAGTTCTAGTCTCCACTCTCAACTTTAGAATTGATTGAGTTTTTTATTTTTTTTAATATTATAGGACTCAAACTTGATTTCTTGAGTCTGTTACCTCAATAAACTCACTTAGAACGCAAAAAAACGCGATTAAAAAAATACTTAGAATTTGCAATTATTTTAAAAATAATTCATAAAAATCAACTGAAAAAGATCTCAATTATGAAAGTTATTTTTTGTGACATATGTGTATAGGTTCAAGTTATACAAAATCTGCGGGATATACATTATTAAATATAAATTTGATAAAACGCAAATCACACAGACTAGATTTCGATCGCGGTCTACGTGATTTTGTTCTGCGGTACCGCCGCGCCCTCTACATTAATCGAGAATCATAGTTAATTTATGCAAGCGCGCGAATGCTTACCCATCTACCTTCAACAAATTAAAATCATGAATAAATAAACATAAAATTATATAATCTTGGTCATCAACTTTAAAAATAATTACGTTGCGTATGTATTTTAAATCTACGATTAAAGGACTGTACCCAAACAAGATTAAAGTTCAAACAATCGTTCCGTCATAAACAAAACATATCTCATCATCAGACTGCTGTTAACAATTTCCCCAAATCAAACTAAAATTTTAATTGAAAAAGTATTTAGCATAAATCTCTGCTGCGTGATCAAATTATTATTTTTTTTTTTTTCGTCTGCTTCACAGCGCCAGCCGTGAAATTTCGCCACCGCGGCTATTCTTGGCTCACGCTCGGTGCTGCTGCAGGCTCGCTCGAGCCGGCTTCACTTGACTTCCTTCTTCTTCTTTTCCCGCGGCGTGAATCTACCATGGCGTCTGGTGTGAGTGTCCTTCCTCCGTCAGCCAATTTAATCCGTCAATTTTCCACGTCCACGTCCCACCCTGGACCCGAACGTCGTACCCTTAATCCTAGTCTGACACCTGGTGCTAATAGTTTTTCATTGTCTTCAATTTCAGACTTTATACACGTATCCGGAGAACTTCAGGGCGTACAAGGTCCTTATCGCGGCCCAGTACTCCGGGGCCCAGGTCAAGGTCGCCCCCAACTTCGTTTTCGGCGAGACTAACAAGTCCGACGCCTTCCTCAAGAAGTTCCCACTGGGAAAGGTAAGCAGCTCAACCCTAATTTTGAGGTTAGGTTCGCGAGGGTTTATGACAAGGGGGTGGGTGACTGATAACGGTGCTACTTATTTGATATTTTTCTGGAAATTTGGGCTATTTGGAAGATGAGTGTTTGTCCGGGGTTTGGGTCGTTCTTGTGGTTTTGTTTGAGGTACATGCTTTAGGGTTTAAAGGTCCCAGCTGTTGCAGTCAGTGTACTAAGGTTTTTTTTAATCATGATTTAATTTTTTCCCTTGGTACTTTAATTGCAACTACTTATGCAACTCTAAACCTTGTAGCAACTAGGTCTATTATCTCTAGTGCATAATACTTTGGGTGTTTATAATCTGATGAAACCTGGTTCAAAGTTGTTGCAACTCTTATGGATTTTCATAACTTAATAGTTTTAGTTGAGGTTGCTACTCTAGCATTAATATGTATATAAACAGAAAATTTTGCGTTTTATTTAAGGTACCAGCGTTTGAAAGCAAAGATGGAAAGTACCTTACCGAAAGCAATGCCATTGCTTACTACGGTGAGTTGTTGCATCACTACTTTTCTCAAATACTTTTGTCGTTATTGAGATAGTTTTTTTTACCTTTCAGTCGCTAATGAACAACTCAGAGGCAAAACAGATGCCGAACGCGCTGAAATTATACAGTGGCTGAGTTTTGCAGATGCTGAAGTACTTCCAGCAAGCAGCGCATGGGTTTTCCCCCTGCTGGGCCTCATGCCCTACAACAAACAGGTAATGAGAATTAAAAGTAAAGTAAACTAACGTTATTTCCTCTTTAAAAGGCGTGATGTAATTGAAATGTTACGTTTCGTAACGAAAAGAGGTACATAAAAAGTTGTTTACCGATAGCGTTTAGCAAGTGCATATGCTTTGTTAAAAAACATCAACAGTTTCAATTGAAATAATTATTAATCACTTATCCCCAAACAATGTAAGTTATTGACTATCATTTTATCAACATTTCAGAATGTCGATGCTGCAAAGGAAGACATCAAGAAGGCACTGATCTACCTAGAGACTCACCTGCAGTCCAAGACATACCTTGTGGGAGAAAGAATTACACTTGCCGACATAAGTCTGTCCATGACTTTTTTGAACCTTTTCCAGTACATCCTGGACTCTTACTACCGTGAACCATTTGTCAATGTTTCCAGGTGGTTTTCAACTGTCTTAAACCAGCCTCAGGTCGTCAAAGTTGTTGGAGAATTCCATATGGCCGATAAAGCGTTAGAATACGACCCCAAGAAATACCCAGAATTACATGGAAAGGTAAGAATTATAAATTTAAAACCACACATCTTGCTTGTGTGTCATTCAAATTTTTCCTGACAGTGGCAACCACAGGCTTTGTGTGAAGTCAAAAATATTTTTCAAAGTTATTTATTATTATTTGTGACTATAAATGTGATTATATCATTAATAAATATAAATTAAATAAAACTGAGTTATATACTCACAACTTCCACAATTTTTACCACACTGTGGATATTCAACGATAACTATGTCCACTGCACTATTAGTTATCAAAATAATATAAGTAACAAAATTTAAATTAAATAATTTATCCAGTTACCGGTTTTGTTGTTATTGCAACTCATCAGACTGGAGTAAAATTTGAAACTAAATGAAAAACTCAAAAAGCAGAAGCTTATATAGAGTATACTACCACTACACACCTAGCCACTCAGACTAGCTTTCAAACGAAAATCAAAACAAAGAAAATAAATTCTTTGCAATGTGTATACTTGATGAGAGTTCTTAAACCAATAAATTAAATAAAACTGAGTTATATACTCACAACTTTATTTTCTTTGTTTTGATTTTCGTTTGAAAGCTAGTCTGAGTGGCTAGGTGTGTAGTGGTAGTATACTCTACATAAGCTTCTGCTTTTTGAGTTTTTCATTTAGTTTCAAATTTTACTCCAGTCTGATGAGTTGCAATAACAACGAAACCGGTCACTGGATAAATTATTTAATTTAAATTTTATTACTTATATTTTTTATTTTGATAACTAATAGTGCAGTGCACATAGTTATCGTTGAATATCCACAGTATGGTAAAAATTGTGGGAGTTGTGAGTGTATAACTCAGTTTTATTTAATTTATTGGTTTAAGAACTCTCATCAAGTATACACATCGCAAAGAATTTATTTTCTTTGTTTTGATTTTCATTTATAAATATGTCTATTTAACTTTAAAAATCATGTTTTTTGTGATTTTGATAACAAATAAGCAGCAATTGTTTAGCAATAAAACAGCAATGACTGTCTCCATATTCAGATATGGACAAAATTTGCTTGACACTAATACAAGATTATTTCTTTTTTTTTTTTTGTAAGTGTAAAGAAATCAGGTTATTTTTATTTTTAGGGTGCTGCAAAGAAAGATAACAAAAAGGAACAGCAACCCAAGAAGGAAAACGCACCAAAAGCCAAGAAAGAACAAGCACCTGCCGAGGAACTCGACGCAGCCGATGCTGCCCTTGCTGCAGAGCCAAAATCTTCAAATCCTTTCGACACCATGCCCAAAGGTGCGTTTGACTTCGACGACTTCAAACGGTTTTACAGTAACGAGGACGAGGCCAAGTCTATTCCGTACTTCTGGGAAAAGTTCGACCCCCAAAACTACAGTATTTGGTTCTGCGAATACAAGTATCCCGATGAGCTCACCAAGGTATTACAATTTATTCAGTACTTTTCAAATATTATTAAAGACAATATCCTACAGACTTATCTTTGTTTATAATTCACGTACACACAGATTAATATATTTGGTATAATATACTATAAGATTGGTCTTTCTCAAAAGATTAATAACTGTATGCAGGTGAACTATACTTGATAAATATCAGTATCATATGAGGCGTTGGATGCATTAACGAGCTAACTCCTATGGGATTCCTATGTACTTAGCTCGTTGTTGCATCCAACGCCTCATATCAAAATATATAGTGTGTGAATTAAAATACATTATGTGTAGAAAAATACAATTGCAGTATAATATATAGTACCTTTTTTTAATTTTGAAAATTTGAAGTGAAGAGAATTTGAATTTATTAAATACAAGTGAATTGTACAAAGTATAAAATACTCCCTGCTAGCATATAAAACAAAATAAAGAAAAATATGTCAACTTAAAGCTGTAAATAGTAACAAAAAGTCACTAGTAATTTAATAAAACATTGTTGCAACAATAAGTTTTTGTAAATAAAGTTCATTATCAGACTTCTTGCTTGCTCATCACAATATTTTAGGCCTTGATTTTAAATTGTAAAGTTAATTTTTGGTGTTTTTTTTTAGACGTTCATGTCGTGCAATTTAATCAGCGGAATGTACCAGCGACTTGACAAAATGCGAAAGGCAGCTTTCGCCAGTGTGTGCTTGTTCGGAACCGACAATGACAGCACAATTAGCGGAATTTGGGTTTGGCGTGGACAGGATCTTGCTTTTACTGTGAGTTGAATTATAATAATTGATTTATATGGTATTACTTAAAAGTTATTTATACTATTTTTTTTTTTTTTTGCAGCTCTGCCCTGACTGGCAAATAGATTACGAATCTTACAGTTGGAACAAGCTCGATGCTGCAGACCCGAAAACAAAGGAGTTAGTCAAGCAGTACTTCAGTTGGACTGGTACCGACAAAAATGGCCGCAAATTCAACCAAGGAAAAATATTCAAATAAATAAATTTTATCCAACTATTACAGACTCTAAAAGAAGAAGTTATTGGAAAAAATTCATCAGCACTAAATTTACAAAATTTTAATTGCTTAAATTTTTATTATAGTTTTTCTCAGATTGTTGTTTTATTGTCAACGAAAAATCAAGTGGCTTCAGGATAAAATCGCTGTTGCTTTAAGTAGATTTAAATGTGTTTGATATTTCTTACATGTGAAAACAAAAATAAATTTTTACGACTTATTTATTACTTTATTGTATTTTCATTTTTATAAAAGTTTATTATTAACAACTATTTCAAAATTACTTTTGAAAACATTTAAAATATACAAACGTAAATATTAAAATTCAAAACCCTTTTTCATCCATCCACATTTTTATTAGTGAAACGTGATCACCTCTAAAACGAATTTGGCAGGACATTTCATTAACTTTGCTGAAAATAGTAGACTGGTAAGGATAAGGAATTCCTCTTTTAATGTGTCTTTCACGATGTTTTTTTTCTAGAAATGCTCTTAGATCTTTCTCTAACTGCCAAATGTCACCGTCGATGTATCTTATGAGTGTTCTTTGCCTTAGACCTCTCATAGAGTACAAGAAATATACAGGCTGCATATGGTTTCTAGTGCGTCTTATGAAATACGGATGTTTCAAAGCCTTTTCTGAAAAAATAATTATAACATTTAAAAATGATTTTTAGGATTACTCAAAAACATGAACTTTCAGAAATTTTTATAAATATGTACCTGGTTGAGGTGGTGTCCATCCCGATGTAAGATTTGGATCAGTTTTGGGTTCTGGTATTAGGTAAGAAGGTATTAAACGCTCAACATATTTCCATTCATTAGGATCGCTGGATGTCTCAAACTCAGGAAGCTTTGAAGTATCTATATCTTTGATGAATGGTGAAATTCTTGCATGGGCATTTTTCGATAATACCTGAAAAAAATCAATGAAGTTCAATTTTTTAAATTATTGGATAAAAAAAATTGTAGCACATTTGAATAAATTGTAAATGGGTAAATGACATTCTGCTACATACATATTTAAAATAGCACTAGAATAATGCTTTAAAAGAAGTTATTACAATCTAATTTTGATAATACTTAGCAAAACTTACATTATTATTAAGTAAATATTATCATGCTTCAAAAAATAAATCAGTGCACATTTTGTGCAAAGGGTCATTTACATAAAATCAAATGATTTAAAACACAGATATAAAAATATGATTACAATAGAGCTAAATAATATTATGAATTGTACAAATATGTGATTTGTGAAAGCGGAAGATAAAAAAACATGATTTTTTTCCAATTTTAATTAAAAATAATTCAACTTAAAAACTTTGAGTTTCTGGTAAAAAAAACTTTGTTATGAACTTGACGGATACCATCTAGTTACCGAAACAACTAACCACTCAAATTTTCAGTAAAATATATCACATAAGTATATGTGTTTCAAAATCACGTTTTACGATAAACAATAGTTAAATCATTGAAAATGAATTTTCTAACCTCAACCTCATTTCGACTGATAACCCGGTGGTCTTACCTTGAGACAGCTCGCACTGGAGGGCACCAGGATGTCCCTGGTCGCAACCCTGGTCAGGCACCTCAGTGCCAGAGCCATGTTTCCGGGGAACAACCGAATCAGGGGGCAAAACCACACATCGAGATTATAATTTTGCTTGCAGAAGTGCACTGGAAATCTGTTGGAGTCAGCTACACATGTATGCGCGCGCACCACGTGCAGACGCAGGGGCCAGTGAGTGTCTCGCTAGCGTAGATTTTCTACTCTCTATCCCCGGCTGCTGTGCTGATCGACTGGGCCCAGGAATCAGGAAATCCGCCTGCCGTTAACGTCCAGGACTTGGGTACCCACACTTCGGGAACAACTTGTCCAGGTGAGTCTTCACGTTTACATCTACCTGAAGGTTCCAACAAAAGTGCTGGTACTAGCAAGCCCGAGAGCTGTTTATTATTAGAGTCGCGCAAGGGTTGGGAAATACACTTAGCGGTGCAGGGGTTTTTCGAAGCGAGGTGCAGGGAGTATCGGTGAAAATGTCTCTTGGACGGGTGTGTGAGTGCATGTGAGTTTGTGTGGTTACGCAGGGCAGCGTAATAGACTTGTGCGATGCATCGCGGGCTGCAATCGCAACGTCCGTGCGTAACGCGACTTTTCTACTGTGGAGAGCGGCCGAGGAGGAGGAGGAGGCGATAAACCGTTTTGGGAAATCGCTCGGCAGGGGCACATCAACCAATCTGATCGAATGCGATTGTTGTTTTTGTTTTTATTTACCGTATGCTTGGATGCAAATGAACTGATTTGTGCAAAAGTTTATGATCGGAAGAGTTTTGTGGGTCTGTTTTGGAAAAACCGGTGTACGATGCTTTAGATAAGATATGAAAAGTAATGCAGCCAAATTTGAGAACTTCTCGTTGAAGTTCGGGAAGGCCCGGAACTTTTTTATGCCAAAGGATTTAAATTTCTTTGACTTTGAGGTAGAATTTTTACCAAACCGTTCATTGAAAAATCGCAGTTTAAATGTCAGAACAAAAATCGGTTCAAATGAAATTTAGCTTTTCTCAAATAATGACGAGATAATAATCATAATGAAAAAAGTGCAGCTATGAAATTTATTTCCAATTTACTTTCAGAATTAGTTTATGTGTATCTCAACGAAAATTACCCTAAAAATAAATGCTGATTTACATCAAGTTCTATTCCGATACTGATGCGAACTATGTTTAATTTTTAATCAAGTTTTAAAACACTCGAAAATTATCAAGTTATCTTTTCATCACAGGCTTCCAATTACTACGTATAAAACAAAGACATTTGGAAATAACTTTAATTAAAATAAAACCTAAAAATTTATTCTCAAACTAAAATTTATCTAAGGATTCAATTTAATGGTAAAATTTTTTAAAAAGTTTCGATTTTAGAATTATATATGCGTAGACAAAGTCCTTGTTCAGTTCTTATTTTATTTTTTATTTTTTCGCATTTGTTGGAAAATAAAATACTTTCAGTATTTAAGGTAGTTACGAAGCGTATATATAGCTAACCTAAAATATAGTTATAGACGCTCGTTGCCCCCACTCTGACGCCACGCGCCGCCGTCGCCACCGCTGCTCGAAATCATGCTAAAATCATGCATTTTTCATTCTTTTTGATTGTATATCTCATAAGTTAATATCGCTTGCTATGTTTATCTTTGTACGATACGATTTCTAAGTTCTTGCCCTACAAGAAAACCTGTTTTTAAAAAATATTTTAAGAAAATTGAGTTTGCAATGAGAGAATAACCTTCAAAATAAATATGAATTCACGCGCTCAGCATAGGAATCCCATGTAAAAAATTGAAACTTCTGAGCCCAATATTTCAAAATTAAGTATGGCTTGGGGGTTTAAGAAAAATACCAGCGTGTACAGGACTCAAAAATCTACCTCTGTGCAAAATTCTAGAGATTTTTTAAGAAACTCAATTTTTTTGGGAACTACCTTAAGGTGGTTTTCTACCAAATGCATGACAATAGAGAATCAGCTCAAATTTTATAGAAGTGTTTATTAGATATTAATAAACATTTCTACGAAGTCTGATCAAAATTGACCATATAGTTTGAAAGTTATAGCAAGTTAAAGATTGAATTTTTTTCATTACGCGTATGGCCGCTACGCTGAAAAAGTGTACTAAATTATTAATATTCATCTTCTTACAATAGAGATCCTTTAGAAAAACCGCATACATATAGTTTCACTATCAAAGAATTCGTTTCTTCAAACTGCAAAAAATTGACCTTTTACAAATTTTACAGTAATTTTTCAAAAATAATTTTCACGTGAATAACCTCCAAAACTGCGGTATTCAAAGGTGAGGTTGAAAGTTTAAAAAAATGTTTTGTTGTGATTGTCAATGTTTTTTTGGTAGAAAATAATTTCAGAAGCCATAAAAAGTTAAAAAATAAATTTTAATAACTAATTGTTAGTAATTTGGTGAAATAATTTTTTTTTAGTCTTGAACTTGACTAGCTCTGGTAGAAAACCACCTTAATCGATTCAACCAATAACAAAAATACAACTTTTCAAATTAAATGTCTCATTTATTATTTACTTATTTTTCATTTTGCAGCTTAACTTTCGACACTTTAGAAATATTAGTCGCTTTTGTTTAAAAAAATAATAAAATTTTTCATCATTACGAAAAATTTATCTCTCTTACTGAAGACAGACAAAGAACGCTAAGAATAGAGAATTGTAACAAATTTTACATTGTAAAGATATCTTGAGTATTTTTACAATGTCAGAAATTTATTGTTTCGCGTTTAACTTAAAGTTTTCAACCGAGCCTTTCATGTTAATATTTATCTAACTATTTATTTTCATGGACTTTTTTTAAAATTATTTTACACATTATAAATAGAAAAATCTTGTGATGGTAGTTCAAAAAGGTAAGTGATGTTTTCATAATTTTCAACATCTTTGAAAACTATAGTTTTTTAGTTTTTTTTAAAGTATTTAGTACCGTGAACCAAAATTTATAAACTAAAAATAAAGTATTCATTCTTAATGATTTAACCTTATAGAAACAAGAGGATTACTATAATTTGATGCAAAATATTTATGTTTTAGCGAGTACTCTAAACACAAGAATAAATATTAAAAAAAAAACAATTTCCAAAGTGATTTTACATCTTCACTTAAAAAACTAAAGCATCGAACTTTATTCGCATTTAAAGTTAAGCCGACCCCAAGTGAGTTGATAATTATTCATGCACATTCCGGATCTAAAGCAGCGTCTCTCTCTTTCGTACGTGTGTATAGGTGACATAGATCGACCTATCAAACTCGTTACGTGGCTAAACTTCACTTCGACGCAGCTATAAGACCCGATAAATAACTTTTTCCTGCAAAAACTCTCGACTAAAACCATCTTTATAATCTCCCTTTTTTTCCCACGAAAAAACATACATCCCAATAAACGGTGTTTATTTATTAGAAAACCCAGTTGGATTTATAATAAAATATAATGAAAATTAAAAAAAAAATAAATATAAAAGCCACGTAGTGGAACCCGCAGCGCAGCCAATCGGTGGTGACCTCTGGTGAGAGCCGCGAGTGCACGACGCGGACCGCGCGGATGATCATTAAAATCACACAGACACATATTTTTTCACATTCTTCTTCTTTCTTTATTTTTTCTAGTTTTTCGGGAAAATTCGTAGCGGAAGTTGACAGCTGATTCGGGGAAAAAAAGTCAAGATCGAGTGGGTTTGATGGTTCGCAGGTGGATAAATTCGGTCGAATCGTCGTGTAAGTAGTTACGGATTAGAAATAGTCAGACATGCCGAGGCACGCGCGCGCTGGGGACGAGCGGACTTATAGCGTTTGGTTTTTAGTTGAAGTTTTTTATAGAGATGATGTTTTTTTTATTTTTTATAGGGTTTGATTGTTTATTTATTTATTTATTTATTTATTTATTTATTTTTTTTTTTTTTTTTTTTTTTTTTTTTTTTGCTGAGGGTTGGGACTGGGGACGTTAGGGGTTGTTTGGATCGAAAAAATTTGTTTCTTGTGGAAGTCGTGGTGGAAATAATTTTTAATCGGACGGATCGACAAAAATGTTTATAACAGAGTGGAATAACAATCAAATAGCAGTTTCTCAATTTATTTATTTATTTAGAATCAACAATTGAATAAGTTTTTTTGTTAGAGATGAGATTTTTTAGTTTTATACATATTTTCTTGAGTTGTTAGTAGAAACTATTTGTTATCGGTCGGATAGACAACCAAAATTTTTTTTGATAAAATAATTAAACAGCAATTTTACAATTGCAAAACGAAAAAATTTGTTCTTACTTGGGGGTCTTCAAAGAAATTATTTTTTATTGGCCTGGTCGATAACAATGTTTTATAACCAAGCGGAATAAAATTAACTGGTATTATAACAATCACAAAAAACGTAAAAAATTTAGATAAAATTCGATTTGTAGTTTGGATAGGTCCTGGTTTGAAATAAGCAAAGATAATTAAACTTTCGTGTACCTGTGAATATAAAAATTTTAATTTTTCTACAATGAATTACTGAATATTTTTCTGTTATTTTTTTTTAACCAAAAAAACGTATTTTATGATGACATTCATAGATGTTACGTATCGTTTTATATAAATTAATATCTCTCTCATTTTTGTTGTCCGAATAAGTTTTTAAACTAACAGAAAACAACAACAAAATAATTTTAATTATATTATTAATATATTTAAATTATCTTGTCCTGAATAAACAAATCAAATATTTGATAGAAAAATGTTATTTTGAATAACTGGACGCAATTTTGGAAATAAAAAAACCTCGTATAAAATACTTTATCCTATAAAAGTGGACTAAGTTTGAGTTTTCAGCTTCTAAAGCCCATGACTTTTACAGATGTCTTCTATCTCATTTTATAAGATAATTTTATCACGTGAAATTTTCATAATATAATTTTTAACTAGAGTTTTTTAATTTTAATTTTATAATCGTAATTTTTTTATTTCAAATTCATATTTTTCCCACGAAGATTAAATTAAAAGCGTATAGATAAAAGCCATTTTCCAGATAATTTTTTCACACCACAAGCTTTTATAACCACTTTTATAAGAAAATCCGTGAATTATGTAAGTATGATCAAAAATATTTTTACGAAGTGATCTGTTCATTTTTAAATAAAGATATTTTTATAAATATTTAAACTCACTATTTTTAGATTTTTTTTTTCGAAAAAATATTAAAAAAGATCACAGTTACTTCAAGTAGTTGATATTTAGAAATGTCTAGTAAGATTGATTGGCCCATAGAAAAAATAATTTTTAACGTCTTTGTTCTTATCTGAAGTTTATATTCTTGTTTTTTTTTCTAATTTTTATAAATTTTTCCTAAATATTTAGTTTAAAGAAAATGAATACAGATATTTATGAAAAGTATGAAAGAGATTTGATTTTACTCGCGAATTTCAAACTTTAATGAGATCATCAATGTTGAAAAAAAATTGTTTTAGTCGAGATTTTAGTGATAAGCATTAGAAATTTTAGCTTATACCAGGTCTATTTTAGACGTAATAAATAATGATTGACTTAATAACCTGAAAAAATCTATCAAAAGATATAAAAAATACGTTTTTTAATATTCAGAAATCATTATACAACTTGAGTGCGTTCGCATGACTTTCCAAGCAAACCATTTTTTAATGATTTTTATTCATAATTAAAAAACAATGATAAAAGATTTTAACTAATACAAGAACTTATTTTAGCTTGCACGTCCTCAAAGCAAAAACGATGAGATATCAATAAAAACTGTATGCGTGAAATAAAGATTGAAAGAAATATAGTTTTAACTAAAATTGTGTTGTAAAATCAACTAAAACAAACGTGGAATCGTGGTATCAATTGTTTGTCACAAAAGCGTACGTAACTTTCCTCCGACACAGACGATTGTCTGGAGAAAAAGATTAGATATCAAGTGATACGGATGGCATGTCGTAGCCTACCCGGCATGTAACTCGTCCCTACAAAATTACAATGCAAAAATATCTACACTTTTGTGTTTAACATTGCGTAAATCATTCAATTTTTATCATAAATTCATAAATAGTCCAATTTAATCGATTACTTGATAAATAATTGAAATTACAAAATGAAAAAAAAAAAAAAATAATACTCGGTGGATTTTATACTTACTATTTTCAAGTATTTTATTCTAATTATATTTCATAAAGAAAAAAAAAATCGATTTCGATGTATTATTCATTTGACAAATTAAGTTATCCTTGCATGACAACAACGTTGATAAAACATTAACACGAATACAGTCTGAAACTTACTCGTTTTAATCAATAAATTAATTCAAACATTTCTGTAAAATAAAAAAAAATAAAAAATTTCCAAGCCTTTTGGAAGCCGTAATGAAATCACTACGAATAACATTTTTTCCAGTCATAAAGAATTTTTTTTTCTATTTATACGAGTCTGCAGTCCATTTTCAAATTCAATAGGTTTTTTAATATTATGGTAAGCTGAATATAAGCATTTTGTTAAAAAAGATTTTTGGTCAAAGAATAATCCGTTAGTGAAATCAACTTTGATCAAAATTCTTGAATGATATTCTGAACGTAAATTACTAGAAAATTTAAATAAAAGGAGAATTGTTATTCAACACCCTGCATTCAAACTAGAACTACTTTTTAAGCAAAAATTGAAATTTTCAAGAAAGATAAAATTTTTTCCAATCCAGTAAAGTACAAAAGAAGTCAAGTTTAAAAAAAACATCAAATTGCACATAAATTCAACAGTTTTGTTTATCAAATTTCCTATAAAGTTAAAAATGTTAAAAACGAACTGCACTTTATTCAGAATCTCTTTTCAAGACTCGGTTTGTTTCTTCAAATCTTACGTAAAAAAGGAAACCCAAGTAGTTATCGGTAATCAATTTAACTATTTCAATCAGTGTTTGAAATCCAAAGACTCGCGAGTCCGAAATTCAAGTCTTGAGTCTCTGATACGAAATTTTTGCGTCTAAATCTTGAAGTCACCTCTGAGACTCATGACTTCGAAAATTAGTTTTGACACAGACTTGTTCTAAATAAGTTTCTTGTATTGTTATGAAAAAAAAAAAAAAAAAGCAAAACTTTATAGAAAGATATTTAAACCATGCCAAACAAAATTTTCGATTCAATTTCTGGACTCATGAGTCTCAGATACAAGTCCCTGGAATCAGACTTAAAATTTTTGAGTCTTGAAAATCGATTTTCGGTCTTCAAGAAGCAATTATGTATTTTTGATTTTATAAATCTCAGTATTTAATAATAAAAAAAGATTTCTCGACACACCAGCCGCGAATAAAATGATTCTAAGTTTTCAGCCAATAAAAATTGCAAGTAGTCATTTTATTCGTGGCTGGTGTGTCGAAAAATTTTTTTTTACTATAATGTACCATCGGTACGGTAGCAAATATAATTTTAAACCAATCGGCAAAAGCTAAAAAAATTATTTAAGTTTTTTAGAGAGATTTTATTGGCGAAAAGTACCTCAATTGTAACATTATTCGCGGCAAATTTGGGTATAAGGTTTTTCTTCGCTGGTACCAACGATTAACATATTAATTTTATAATAATTAAATTTTTTTTTTTACTGTTTGTTTGACATTATTTTATCTTTCCCCCAGTGGCTGATAAATCTGAGCATAAAATAGTTTCTAAGATTGCTAAGCATTAAAAAACCAGCCAAAGTCAAAAAGCCCGCAGCTAACTCTCTTTGTACTACTCGAAAGGGTCTAGCAGTTATCAGGACCGAACAAAGAACACCCGATAAATAAAACTGCGGGAACAAGGGGAATTCGTATAATAAAAGAGCCGCGCGCCAACCCTCGAGGGAGCACGGCACCGGCACCCCATATATATATACACAACAAAGACGCTGCGTTGCTGCTGCTCCGGCGGTTAAACTCTCCCCCCCACCTTTCGCGTTCTCACGATTCTCTCTTTGTGTGTATCTGCTTTCTTGAAATGTTAAATAATCCTCGGGACTCCTGAAAATTCGAAAAAAATCTTGTTTCGGGTACCAAGAATGCGTGCGAATAATTTTTTAATTTTCAGTTTTTTAAAAATTGTGAATTTGGATGTTTAGGGAAAATAAAGGGTTGAAAAATCACGTGTCTACGTAACTTTTTTTTGTTTTTTTTTTTGTTAAAACAGTGCAGTCTAAGACTGGCCCACCATCGAGATGAGCCAAAAAATCATGTAATTATCCGTCGCGCATGTTCTTTGTAAACCCTCGCATCATCCTCGTTGATTCCGAATCGAGCGTCCGACATTTTGTAAACGCGCAACTCGAAGCTTTTCGTGGCGTCTCGAGTTCTTTGGGAGCTTGGGAGCAGCAGCAGGAGAGACAGAGACTAAACTAATCCGCGAGCACGGACTGCCTGGAGCTGGAAGAGGGGGAGACGCGAAGGTTGAAAGAAAAAGCCCTAAAGAGAGCGGAGGAACGGCTCGAGAAGCGTACCAACTTGTTGCTTCCTTTCTCTTTCCCTCTCGTTCCGGTACGGTAGCCACCGTTCGCTTTAACGCCGGCTTTGCTTGCTTGTGCCTCCTGCTCTACTATTTACGTGCCGATTTTCTTTTTTTTTTAGCCGAATTTGTGCTTTCAGGGTTCTAGGATCCTTTAATTTTTTTAGTTAATTCAAAATAATAGTTGTAATGGTTGTAGTAGCCTTTACTTGATGAAGATTTAACTCCATCGGGGAAACTAAATAAAAACTTTCCATAGAGTAGCCGAATCTTCACTTTATTTAATTTTAATTTTTGATAAGTTTTTTTAAATTCTTACATTTGAAGTAATCAGTGTAGGGGAGAGCCGGGTAATTCGGGCAGTTTGAGCCAGCTACACAAACTATATTTTATAAAAATAAAATTTATTAATTTTTGCACTTGGAAACAGTTCATTTTTGTAAATTAACTTTTTTAGAATAAGTATGAAAAAACCTAGCACTTAAATAATGATATAAAAATTAATAAATGATACAAACTGAGACCATGTCAGCCGAGCTATTCGGGCAGTTTCGTGCGGGCTATTCGGGCATTTTAATAATTATACATTAAAACGCGTGTAGCAGACTTTTGATTGTTGACAAATCAATCTTTATGCATTAAAATAATAAAATCCATCAATAGGTGACTTATTAAATGTATATCTGTCGAATTTTTCTCTTCTTGAAATTGTAAAGGCGAGCATATTACCCGGCTCTCTCCTAACATGTGTAAGGGTTTTTAAAATTAAAAAAAAAAGAATTAAAATTAAATAATGTGAAGATTCGAAGACATAGAAACAGTTTTTATTTAGTTTCCCTGATGAAAATTATTAACTAATTACGACATTGCAAATCTGAGATTTCTGGGACTATAAAAGCTAAAAAGTGCTTTGAAATCGTACGTAAGGAAAATTATCAATATGAGATTTGAAAATATTATCCCTGAAAATCAACAGAAAAGCAAAGAAAATTTGTGGTTCCTGAACTCTATATACAGGTGTTTATAGACTTCGAGAACAGATTTTTTTAAAAACCTTAAGAATGCCAAAAATGACATTAAAGCTACTTGCAAACTGGTGTATTGATGACTTTTTTTTATATTATTGTATATTTGAAAACTATTTAGAAAGTTTGATGACGATCTGTGTTCCAAGTGTCTGGTTACCTCCTCGTTACTTTTTTTTTCCTTTTAAGTAGTTTGTAAAGATTGCGTACCTATCTTGCAACTACAGGTTTTTTTTTTCAGTTTAACTTTCCAAAATATCGCTTACTCGTGCGAAAAAAACCTTTACCCTAAAATTTGCCACAAATAAAATTACAATCTCCGGGTACTTTCAGCAACTAATATAAAAATTTTATTGGCAAAAAGTTCGCTCAGTGTAACTTTATTCGTGGCAGATTTTTGGCTAAGG
This sequence comes from Encarsia formosa, assembly GCA_038277355.1. NCBI lineage: Eukaryota > Metazoa > Arthropoda > Insecta > Hymenoptera > Aphelinidae > Encarsia > Encarsia formosa. Next base: position 129,904,175 of record CM076184.1, read on the forward strand.
TTTTTCTTCGCACGGGCAATCGATATGTAAATTCCTTCCGTAGTATTCTATTTGCAACTTTTGTAACTGTTCATTCTTTTCATTACATACCAAGTTTAGGGTGGATAACTGTCTTGCTGGGACTTTTTTCATAATTTTTTTCTATTATCTAAAAAAAATTTGTTATTCATGATGGTGATATAGGTACTCCAATATTTTATCATGGTTCATTTGAGTTCTGAAATATTTTATACTAAAAACAAAAATATCATTGTTGACCGAATCAACCCCTCAAATTCTTTTAAAATTCAAGCTTTTACATTTCCAAAAAATATTAGCTATAAAAGTTTCTTAAGGAGGCTTTCAGGCTTTGCAGTTTTTTCAAAATCCAAAAGTAAGAACCTAAAAAATTCCTGTAGATTCCTTGAAGTAAGACAAACAACTTTCCTATTTAACACAACAATGGTTGTCGGACTCGTTTTCGAGAAAAAAATCAGTTTAGAATTTTTTTTTAACATGGGCTCTTATGGAAATAAACATTTAAAAATTTGGCAAATCATCAAAATCCGCAAGTTTACTACGAGTCAGGTGTCATTTTAAAGATAAAAATTTGAAGATTATTTTAAAATTATAAAAATTTGAGATTATCGGACTAATTTACAAGAAAAATAGAAAATTGCGGTACATAACCTTTAAAACATGCAATTTTTCAACGTTTTTAAAAATTTTTTATCTTAAATTTTGTTTTAATATGTTTAAAAATGATAAATAATCACTTACTAATAAAAATAAATAAAAAAAATACTTTTTTTCTTATTTTCAATTTCATGCATCCGCTAGGTACGACCCCTACGCTGCCAAGCCTCCTTAAGCACTCTTGAAACTTAATCCATTGGAACAAATGTCCGATACGTGGTTCCCGGACCTTTGAAATACTTTGAAAATTTCATAACTCGTTCTGATGCGTGAAAAAATTTAAGCATGATTACTTTTTTTTTGCAAAAAGGTGTGTATGTACAAATTATAATTGATTTTATGAGCTTTTTAACAATTACATAATTTCGTGTAAAAATATTGTTTGAAGCTCAAAATTTTCAAAATTTACAGTAAATTAACTCCAAAATCTACAATTCTACGTTTATTATTATCCCATAAAAGTGAAAAATTTCTAGGACGTCAAGAATTTAGATCGCTTTCCCTCGTATTTTTCAGTTCACAAGAAAAAGTTGATTATTTCATACAAAATATAAAGTTTAAAAAAAATCTAGTACAATCCAGAACTAAAAAAGCTCAAGGTTTTTTTCGAGGAGTGAGAACTAGCATTGTAACAATAGATTCCAATGGAAAAAAGAAAATTTCAACTCGCATCTGTTTGAGTTAAAGCATTGATTTAACTAAAAACTTCATTCAAATTAATTAAGTGTAATAATCAATATGATATAAACATTTCGATGCAAAAAAAAAACTAATTTTGTTCTTTGTAAATTAAAAATAATATAATGGCGTAAGTTGGACGTACAACGAAGCGGTTACAGTATACCGAAGCTGCTCTTAATCATGACCCAATTCCCATATAGGTCGCTTATGTGGATCAAGAGACTGCACCGTGATCAATTTTTCAAACAATTAAGATTAAATTTAAACGAAGAATTACGGTTAATAATTTGTATAAGTTTAATCAAAATTTTAACTTCACTTTCGAAGTAGTTTTTCAGCGAAGTAAACGGTAACTAAGTGACGCTAAGGATCTAGGTCAGAGTCGAGCTTTCTGATACTTGGAAACGGTGCAGAAAAAAAGTAACCGTTGCGTTATTTTTTAAAAATAATTTTTATAAAAAACTTGATGATTTTTTTAAATAACACAGAAAATTGAAAGTAAAGTATATTTTACTACTAATGTAAATCACAATTTTGTTGAAAATTGAGTAAGCCTTGTTATAGTTTTTGAATGCCGCGTAGAAAGCTTTTTTGACCACGAGAAAAAAGTTAATTGTTTTAAAAAAAAATTAAATATTTTCAAACTTTAAAAACGATCCAGCTCAATGCAGTTTTTGACTAAGATACAATGAAAAGTACCTAATATGTATAATAAAAATAATATTTTTGTCACTACCTTAAAAAAAAAAAGCTTATATATTGTGACGAAGATTCCTTCGTCACTTGTTTTAAACTCTTGACCACGAGCAGATAATTGCTAACCTTTTTTTTTTGGTTTAGAAGTGACATGGACAGAATATACAAGAATATAAAATTATAAGTAATAGTGAAGAAAGAAGAAGAAGTAATAGACAGTGACAGAGAAATGTAGAGTATAAGAAAAGGATTTTCATCAACGGTGCCTCCTCTGAGAATTCGTATTATAAATTGTAAGATATTGTAAAATTTAAAATTAAGTAATAACCTGGTAAATAAATAAAATAAATTTTGATAAAAAAATTATTTATTCATTTTATTTCACCCCGTTATAATATTTAGGATTATTATCTTGAATAACTTATTTAATTAAAAAATTACCCATAAAAACTATTTTATGAGTCATTTCAACCAGACCGTCCAGGTCGACCTATTAAATCGCCTTTTTTTCGTAATCTGTGGTTAATTTTAGATAAAATACCATTGACATTACGATAATTTTTTCGTTTAACATAAAATTTTTTTTTTTTTTTTATCGCTGGAAACCGAATTTGTTATGTTTTTTTAAGTTGAAAATATGTGAAGCTTGTAAAATTTTGTTCTGAGTATCTGAAAAAAGTATTCTGGAAGGGTAAATGCAAAAACCAGTTTTTAAATAGTTATCAAATTTCCAAAGTAATAGATTTCCTTTAAAAAATTCTGATAGTTCCCTGAAATCGTATACTTTTGAATAGTGAAGTCGATTATGTAGTCTCCGTACCTATAAAATACTTGAAAAATTAGGGAATAACAATAACAAGTCGCTTTTTCGTGGGAAAAATATTTAAAAAAGGACCTCTTGCAAAATCGTCAAAATCTGATCCTCAGCATCCAAAATCCCTTAGATTTTTCTAAAATTTTAATGTTTTAACCTATTCCGATAGCAAGCTAGTCTCAGCAGTATCCTTTTTGGAGCTATTGAATATAAAAAATTTTTGTAAAAAAAGTGACATGTAAGCGGTTTTTTGATCACCGTTTTTTAGACTCCCAAAAAACATATAAAAGTTTTAGAAAAATCAAAGGATTGTGTGTTTTTTTAGAAAAATCAAAGGATGTGTCTTTTAGATTCTGAGTATCAGATTTTGGAAATTTTTCAAGAGGTCCTTTATCAACTACGTCAAGTATGAACTGCATGAGAGATTTTCATCGTTATATGTATATTTGTTTTTATAAAAATCTTGATCAGAAATAGATATATTGAACCTTAAACATGTAGCCCCATAAACTATGGATTTACAAAAAGGATGAAAAGAGATTTGGATAATTTTTTTGTTTTTTAGTTGATTTTCAAAAAATTCGTACTCAAGGTTTATTGCACTCTATTCTAGAGTTCCAAAACTTCGCACTTTTTTGTTTTGTTTTTTTTTAATGAATTTTATTGATTAAATATTAATTAATCTAAATTATTAAATTTTGGACTTGTTGCCTTTTCTAAATTCAAAAAATAAAGGTTCCCATTCTCACCGTAAAAATAGTTACATAATTTCGAAAAATCATGACAGCACCATGCATATTTAATCCCAAAACAAAATTTCTTAGATTCATAACGAAAAATATGGCCAGTTTCGAACAATCCAATTCCATATTTTCGAAATCCTAATTATTGTTACCTCATGAGCCCAGTTAAAATTTTTTAATTTTTTTATCTATATAGCCTTTATATTAAAGTGTATTGAAATTTAAAAAAAGAAAATTGAACTGTAGTTTTGTATACTTTAGTAAAAGTTCTCACATCACATACAAATTTTTTAATTTGAGAATCATAATTCAATTTTATCAATTTATAACCTTCGTTCGAATCTAATCATTATGATACTATTAGTAATGCTTCACACCTCGATTTTGGTACAAGTCCAATGATTTTATTCACATTTTTAAAAATATCACGTAAGAAATTGAAAGAAAAATCAACTGGTGTTATATATATTGACTTAGTTTTTGTGTTTTATATGATGAGTAAAATTTTAAATAAAAATTACCCTGCGACGTATGCACGTCAGCTTGGTTGCGTAAGCTTACAGCTCTGGTCTCTAATCAATATCACAAGACAATTCCATTCTTACTACAGTTGACACGGTTTGACTAACACATTACTGTTTAATTCGTGCTTTTTTTTTTTAATTCTAATATCTACTGAAAAGTCAATAAATTAAGGGAGATTGATTATATAGTTTTTTTTTTTTCTGAATTATCAACATTATGACGTGGTTAACGTTTTTATAAAGTCAGCATTGACGTCAATAACTCTATGCTAAAACTAAAAAACAGAAGTTAGTTTTTCACGCATTCGGTACAAATTTACAAGAAACATGAGAAGACTTAGAAATTTTTTTTTTTTTATGGAAACGTTTGAGTTAACTTTGTTAAGCGAATAAGGTCTACTAAATGAATGCAGACAGGATTTTATACAACAAAATTTACGATACTAAATTTTAAAAAAAGCTTAATAGCAGCAAATTTTGTAATAATGTTTAAAAAGTCATAACTCAAATAAAAAACTTTTATCTAGTATTTTTTGAATTAAAAAAACAGAGTTACAAAAAAGCTTTACATTCACAACTATTTTCATGACGCACAGTGAAAATAAAAATAATAATTTAGTTTTGAATAGACATTAATTTATTATTGTGTCATTTCTTCTAATTATTATGAGTAATTAGAAAGTTTGAAAAAAAATTGAATTGTAAGATTTTGAAATTTGTGTTTTCAAATTGCACCCTCAGAAATCTACTTGTATCAAAGGTTCATTTCTTTCCAATTATTTTCTAAACAATTATTCGAGAGACTATGCTTGGTCTGTAACTAAAATTCAGATGTAATTTTTACTTTACTGAAAAAACTTTTTTTAGTTCTTTATTGGTACTTTGTAACCCTTTTTGGTTAAGAAAACAGTTATCAAAGTTTTTGGCCCTTATACAGTACACACTTTAAAAAAAAAAAATACTTAGTTATATTTTTTCATTGACTTACTGAAATTTGCAACCATAAAAAACTTAACAAAAGTTTTTTTTACAATTACTGTTTAACATAAATTTTTGAACCCACTGAACTAAATTAGTTTGTTTATACAAAGGTTCGCAAGGGTGTAAAAAAAGAGGTCAACTGCGTGTAATTGAACTCGAAAAAAAACAGCGCAGTGGCTGCATAAAGGGTGTACTTAAGGCCCTCGAGTCCATATAAGGGCGCACTTACAGCCCTCGATAAAAGGCTAATCTTAAAACTCCCTACGCGATTGGCTGACATTATTCCGAATAAATTTTCACTTTTAGCATTATTAGGGTGTTTAGAGAGCAACATAGTGAACAAGTCGCCGGGGACAAACGAAGATAGATAAGAGTCGAAGTCGAGACATCGCGAGTGCGAGTGTATACATAAACGCTCAAGGTCACAAAACACACTTCCTTCATTTTTCTGACATCCTGCTTTCGTTCGCTTAGTTACGTCTGGCCTTCGCTCAACACTTTCATTAAATTACGAATTTATTAACCGTTGGCTTTTAATAATAGATTCAGAAGTGGATAAATTGTGTTCTTGATAGTAAGCAGTGGGAACTTTGGCCTGTTTGTTTCTAAAAGGGAAATTTGATTCGAAGTTCATTACATAGGTCTACTTGATCTCTTCTGCGAATGATGCTAACTGCTGACTCAAATAATTTTTTTAACAAAATGACCTTGGATCTACCCCTTCTGGGTCCCCATCGCACCCAAACCACAATTTTTTCAATTGACATTTATAAAAAAAAGGTGAAACTAGAGCGATCTCCTCGTCGGAATTCCTTCTTACGGAGTCATCAGAAGTGCTTCGTACTACTCAAAGCAGATACATCCTGGCTGCAGTTTCGAAAACCTCGGTGTGGAAACAGCTACGCAGCGTATCGCGGCTCCGCTAGCGTGGTCTCGTCTCTCCCTCCCCCCTTTTTTTCTTCTTCTTCTTCCTCGTCTTCTTCTCTCTCCGGAGCAGCGTTGCTGGCGTCGCGGTTCTCCGTCGGGCAGCAGCCGCCATTTGCTGATGCTTTTACAATCCCCCCCTGGTTCTTTGTCCCTTCTTAATTCCATCAAACTTTTCCTGTTTTGCAGCGATCGAGCTTGTCCGAGGTGTAGGAATTTTTTTTTAAAGCTCGCGATAGTTGTTTAGTAGGTTTTGGATATTTGCATTGTTTAGAGTTTTTTAAGATTTTGACTTGTCAAGTACGAGCTGTAGGAATTTTTTTTTATGGGTTTTTCCATAGGTTCCTCGTAAGCTCAACAAACATTAATTTTCATCTATTTACTTATTACATTGTTTAGAGTTTTTTTAATTGAATTTTTATTTTACAGGGATTTAAGCGTAAAAAAATATAAACAAAATTTGTTGTAAGGTTAATTCATTGATTGTTTGATATGGAACCAAAGATTTGGAAGATAATTAGTTGATCATTTATATAACTTGACCAGTAGACTTGTGGAAGTCTGAGCTTGAGGAACTATGTAACAATTAATAATCAACTGTAAAATAAATAATAATACTCTTATTTTTTAAATCAATCACTTTATCATTGTAAGTCAATTCCAAAAAATTGACCAACAAATTATTTAAACGAATCTGTTATCATTTTGGCATCTCAGACCCATTGTATATCAGTTTTCAAACTACATAGTACGACTGAGAGAAAAACTCGAAAAGTTCTTCCGGTTTTTCTCCGTTATCTAGCTTGTGTGGAAAAAATGAATTTTTCAGCTTCCGGTTTATTGTGGATGCGTACATCTTCACATACAACCGAGGGGTTATGCACTCCAGAATCATCAAAAAATTAGTCATACAGCTTTGAATCTTTCCAAAAAACATCTTTTTACAAAACACTTTAGACTGAGATAATTTTCAGGGTATGTATGTCCCCCCGTAGTATTTAAAAAGATCACTTATTTGATTTAACAATGCACAGCCCTTCATACTTAGATTCCGTGCAAAAATGTATAAAAAAAAAGCTAAAAATGATATTCATCAAGTTTTTAAAAAATATTTACGAAAGGTTTACAGTTTTCAAAGCCGTAGAAATCAAAAAGAACTAGGCTCAGCATTTTTTTAAATAGTTGGTTGATTACCTCCACTGAGACCACTTTAAAACTTAGACAAAGACTCAAAAATTTTAAAAAATTATCAGAAAATTTAAAATTTTTCGAAAAAACATTTGAAAAATTTAATGTTTAAACTCTAAAAAATTTTTTTTAGCTTTTATAACGTCAAAATCTAAATTTTATCTTATTGGTTTTACCATAGCAAATTTTTGACTATACATGTGACAAGAAGCAATGGAATATTTTGAAAAAAATTTTTATAGTATGTATTGAAAATGGTCTTATTTCAATTTCTGTTGATTAAAAAAATTTTTTTTTAAAGACTGTTTTAGTAAGGCTCCTCCGGCCCTTAAATAATGATTTTTCAACTTTGAATTTTTCCTTCAATCTTAATGAAGCTTCTGAAATGCGGAGTGTCGCAAAAATTTCTTTTATAAAAAATATATATTTTTTAAGTCTGTAAAAAATGCATTTCCGCACTTTTCAATAATTTTGGCGTGAAATTATAGGTATTTTAAATTGAATGACCGTCACAGGGCCCAAAAATAGTAATCGCTTTTTTTTAACTGTGGTGTATAATTTAAATAGAGAAGCTTAAAATAAAACGAAATTTTACCCGACATAAGTTACTCAATAAGACTGAAATTTCCCTGCCAAAGGTAATTCCTTTTTTACTAATTTATCTAAACGGCACTCCTGACTCTTTGCTGATCAAGCTTCCATCCAATCGTTTTCCAGTTTTTTTTTTCTTACTATTGATTAACAAAGCCTGAAGGTAGAACTACTTTATTTTCATTCTTTATCACGCTAATTATGATGTTATCTGTATAACAAAGATCAATATTTAAACATTAATTGAAATTTTTTACTCCATAGTAAAAAAAAAAATTATTGTTAAAAAAAGACACTAAAGAGCTGTCGTAAACGTAAATGAAAAAAATTTAATGTAATTCGAAACTGACTATATGGGAATAAGAAAAAACAATACCAAGCGTCCAGGCTTTTGCGAATACACAGCTAGCGATTTGTACTTGCGACAGCGTTTTAGCCGTGTTTCTTATGACCTTGAATCCAATTAAAAAGTAATTCACCCGAAATCGTTTTATTCATTATGTTAAATTTTTTTTAGTGTTCTTTTCAATTATGTAGCTGTAATACATTAGAGGAAAAATAAAAGTTTGATAGTGCCTGGATGATTAATTATCGTGAAAATTGGAATTTTTTGTGTTTTATGAAAAAAAAAGATTCCTTGTTGCAGATATAAAGATGAGTTTATTTATTTTTAATTCAGACAATTTTCGCTTATCCAAACTTAGCGTTACGTATTTTTTGAACGTATCTAGAACTATCTTGAGTTCATAAATTCAACAATGCAGTATTGAAATTTGAAGACTCCAAAATTCTTGGTTTGAGCTTTTGTACAGTTTTGCTAAATTATAAGAGAATTTCAGAGAATAGCTAAAAAAAAAATTTATTCGAAATCGGATTTTAAGGTTCTTATTTCTTAAAGTATATTTTTAAAAACTACCGAGTTCTAAGACACTTTTATTTGGTCCTTAATTACAGTTTTGTAAAAATTTTTACATTTTTTGATCGTTAATTTTCCATAAAGATTATTTCAAACTGTTTGAGTATGAAAATTTCACCCTAAATAAAAAAAAAAAATTTTTTGTTAAATGTGTATTGCTTAATAAATAACAAAAGTAAAGTGATTACTTTTTCGGGGTATTATAACTGTTTTTGTGTAAAATTCACCAAGATATTAACTAGCAATCAATAAAAAACTATTTAGACTTTCGTGAAAGCTCTTAAAAATAACTCCAAGGGTGTTATGATATAAATTTAGACGATTTTCGTTCGAATTGTGTTCAAGATCATAGAAGTATTTAAAAAAAAAACCTTTTTTGCTGTTAAAATTTATAAAAATAAACTTGAAAAGTAGAAATATTGAGGCTTGTCAGTAAAGAAAATTTTTTAAATATTTTCAGTAACTATATTTCAAAAAGATCTTTTTCTTTCTATTGATGTTTGTACATTCATAGAAATATTTCTAAAAACTTAAAAGGCTTTTTAATATAAAATTTTGTTACTTAATTTCGATCGAAACGTTACGAAAGTTTATTTATCTTTAAATTTTCCTCGTTTACTTACTGCAGTATTGATACTAAGCTTTCTTGTTGTCAGTGCATATTGCACGGTATCGTCATCAAAGTTGATAAGTCAACTTCCTGTGCCGCATCGTTCGCTAATATCCAAAAGCTCTAAAAAGTTTCATCAGATAATAAGTATATTTCTCGTTCTATATAAAAAAATAGAGAAAAAAACCAAAATGGACTATTGAAAAACAGTTGGTTCAAATTTTAATTGGTTTTTCATCACAATTTATTCACACTGTACACGTATCTTTGCGTTATATAATTTTAAATTTCTGCTTCATTGGTTTTTGTATTTTTTTAAACAAATTTATCGACTTTTAAGATTGAGTTTTTGGGTGTATATATGTATAGTAATTGATATCGCTACATATTCTAAAAAATAACATAAGATTTTTTGATTTTTTTTTTAACACGCGAGATAAGCTATAAAAATTATCTCAAACTAAGATTTTGAAAAAAAAGTGCTTTTTGAACTTTTTAAACGGTTTTAAGTATTTTACATGACTAATTTTTAGGCTCCACTGTAGTGCACAGCCCCTTGAAAAATCAAAGAAGACGCTTAAAAAGTTTCAATACGATTTAAAAACTGATTCCTCCAGCTGTTATCCTGAAATCATCCTTTTACTAGATGATTTGCACGGTAAAAGTGCGCTAAGAAAAAAAAAAAAAAAAAAAAAAAAAAAAACAAGGACATGGCGCTTGCAGCACCGCGAACTAACGTAAACGAGCGGGTTGCTTATTTAAAAATAGGCCTTCTCAGAATAGTTTTGGGTCTCTCAGGCTGCACACTCACACATATACACACATATATGTAAGTTTGTAATAGCACGAGAAGCGCGCAATGTGTCTACCACTCGGCTCTCGGACTAATCCTTAATGAAGTTTTTACCGTTACGTACGTACGTACGTACCCAAGCTGACAGGATCAAAGCCTCCGTGAATTCCACTTTACGTGCATGCAAGTTTTTGATGTTTTTCAACTTACTTCCGAGCGTGGATGCAAATTTCTACTGAAATAATGTTTCTCCAACTGGTACGCTCTCGAAAAGTCAAATTATTATTGTTTAAAGTCAAGTATTCCTTACGTACGAATAAATTAAACACTTCAGTTTCAATTTTTTTTTAACGGTTAAGTAATACTAATCGTATAATAATAGCTTTCGATATTTAAAATAAACGAATTCAAAAAATGACTTAGAAAGTCATGTGCAACCATTTCATTATTTTTATATTTTTAAGTTGATATTTTTAGAAAAAATTTCAAGAAAACTGAATGACTAAATCTTCAAAAAGTAGACTCCAAAAAATAAAAACTGCAAAAATTTATCTTACAAGGATTATTCAATATTCTTCTTGACTATACTACTCTTAATTTTTGAGCTTGAAGACTTTCATAGTTTCAGTTATATATATATTTTTTTTTTTAATTCCATTGAAATTCGAGTCTGAGTAGTGTTTGTTTCATATTTACTATAATTGTGATTATCCTACTTTGAATCCTGAGTTCTGTCTGACCAAGTTGGGATCAATCTACTTATTTGAGCAATTTAAGTGAAGAATGAAGTTCGACAGTATTGGTATTTCTAAAAAAATTAATATTATCAATTAGCAAAAAACTTATTATTTATTATTAAAAATAAGTAACTGAATTTTTCGACTTAAAATAGAAAACTATTTTTACTAACAAAAACATTCGTTCAATTTTTTGGCACTGTCGTAATTATTGTAAAAAAAAGACCCTTTTTCCTTGAATAGTATACTTTTTTATATTTATAGATATTTTTTTAAGTTTTTAACTTTAAAGATTAATGAAATTAATTTTATCTACTCAATTATACCTTGAGTTACAAATTGCTGTTTATTTTGATTTTTACTCTCTTCTGCTGTACTTGTACTTGCTCAAAATTTTTTTTTGTATATATCTTTGCTTGTAAATAAAATAAGTAGATTGATTCCGGATTGGTCAGACAAAAATATTTATTCTTATGTAATTAAAAAAACGAAAAAATGTAAGTATGTAATATAACTAGCTCAATAATAATCTTAATCTCATGTATGCTAAAAATTCGATAAAGTTTGATTTTTGTTAGTCAGAGAACTCAAATTCGACTGAAGAAAAAGTTTAAACAAAAATTCGTATACTACTTTTGAAAAAAACCTGCTTGCACTATTTAGACATAAAAGACTGACCAAACAATTGGATTTTCAGGCAGCTGTAAACGATAAGCGAAACCCGAATAGCTGCGGTTTTTCTCCCTCGACTGTTGCCTGCAGTCGCACCGGAAGTGGTTGTGAGCTTATCGAGTTTGATTATGAATTCAAGCAAGTTTCATAGAAAATTTTTTTCCAACATGGTGCAAGAATTTATCATATCGTGATTCTTTGATTGTTTAAACTTTTTGAAAGGATAAATTTTTTATGAATTGATTTGGTTTTTAATAAAAGAGTTTATATAAAATTGACAATTTTTACTACAATATAGAATATCAAGAACCAGCTACTTCGTGAGAAGTTAAAAGTTGTGTGTATTTTAATTTTCTAATGATGCTTGTGTTTAAATTAAAGATATTTACTTAACATAATTAATCGCAAAATCGTACTTATCCTTGAATAATATAAAAATATAAACGTAATTGAAGGAAGAAATTATGAACGTAGTTAGGAAAAGTAAAAAATTTCATATATTAAAATTTTTTTTAAGTATACAAACTCAGTTTGAAAAATTTATTCTAAAAAAATTCTAACTAACACGCTATACTGTGAAAAACACATTTAACCCAGTTAAACTGTAGATTTAAAATAAATACCTACAGCTTACTCTGATGCATAAATATCAAATTAAAAATTTGTCCCTCTTAAATCTCATCCGGATTATTTTTTATTCAAAATCGATGCCTTGATGAGATAAAGACTTATTCATGCTTATGAGCTTTACTTTTTAAAAAATATCCAGTTTCAGAAAGTTTGAAAAAGCCATAATCAAATTTGATTTTTTTTTTTTTTTTTTTTTTGTACCTCTGTAATATAATACAAAAACTAGAATTTGAAATACAGGGTTTAAAATGTTGAACAGTATAAGTTAATTTTTAGCCCTTAATTTATTCGAAGTTTTGATCAAAATTAGGTAGAAAAATGTCCAAACCTTAAATTTTTCCAAAAAATTAAATTTTCGAGATTGGTATATTTACTCAAGCGCATAAAAAATACTTTCAAAGAATCAGAACAAATAATGTCGCGTTACGTAATGAAAAATATCACCGAATTCAATAAATCTGCATTCGAATTTATGAATGAAAAAATTAAAAACGTTTTAAATAATTTTCAAATTTCATTGGCAACCTCATTTGTGGATAAACAACCTATGATTGAGTGACACTGGCCTTCCTGCTGATCTATACAGTGTTTTATAGTTGTCTATGATTACCATTACTTGGGCACCTTTAACGTTGCTTAATCCGACCCTTTGCTTTGTCCCTGTTTTAAATACTTCTATAAAAGAACCCCAAAGTTAAGCGAATTTCTCGAGCAGCCTTAGGGGTGTCGTGAAACGGCAGATAGATTTTGGGCCGCCTCATCTCGAATCTTGCTAAAATCTAAAATCGACTAAACTCGTCTAAACTAACCAATTCCTGGACTTTTCGAACCGTATTTATTTATATTCGGCTTCAAAGTACCTCGAATTAATGGGCCTTTCAAATCCCTTGCATAAAGCTTTGGGTACTTTGAAGCCGAATATCAATGAGTACGGTCCGAAAATGTTCCATAATTTGGTGGTTTACCTTACTTTACCAGAAAAATTGAATTTTAACGCGTGAATAAATACCTGAAAATTTTTTCGAGGCCTAGGCTTGACCCCACGGCCACGAGTCCGAGGTTGGGAGTCGTAAGCTCGAAGCCCTTATTAACCACTGTAGTCCTAAAACTACGTATATTGTAATTTATGTCCAAATTTCTGAATAAATAAGTCCACTTTTTAGATTTTTGCACATTTTTCTTTGTACTTACGCTGGCTGAGGCTGCAGGTCCACTGTCGGAATAGGTTCAATCATCGTTTTTTGAATTTCCAGAAAATATATTAAAATTTTGGAAACTTTTAAGGATGTGGTTTGGGAAAATTAAGGATTATTCGAGATTTTGCAAGAGGTACTTTCAGCAAAAAAAAAAAAAAAAAGCTAACATGTACGCATTGATTAAAACTACATAGATAGGAATTTAATCATATGTTTTTTAGAAAGTAAAGAAAACATCTATGAATCGTTGTTAACTGGGATCTCGAATATCTTTCAAAATTTTTCAGTTTTTCTTTACATTTTTATTTTTTTTTTCAAACTTTTATAATTAGAATAGTTTTTTAATTCGAATTCCGAATTATCAGAACTCGACAGGACTACAACAGCACAACATACATCACAGGTGTTTTGACAACCAATTAAGTCTTATTTGCTTTTTTTTCATAGAACACCGATAATATATAACATAATTTAAAATGAACAAAAGCAATCGGTAAACTTCGACTCCCTCATAAGCGAATTGTGAAAGTTGCATCAACTCGCCCACCCCTGTCTGACCGCCCGTTGACCCGCAGCCTCAGCCAGCGCAACGCACGTAAAGTATGCGAGTGACCAACAAACGACGTCCCTGCTCGCAACTTTCATCAAGTTTCATTCTCTTTGTTTTTTTATAATGATTTAAAGGATGCTTGATGGCTGTAAGGCTCGATATTTAGTTTATGGAAGAATTTTTTTTTTTTTTTTAATGACGCTTTATGTTGGGTTTTAGAAAAAGGAATGAGAGTAATTCAATAATTTTTAATTGAAAATCTTAGCCAGAGAATGTTTTAAATCATAATTGATGTCCACCTCATCAAAAGTTAATGATTTTAGTATTATTTTATTATATTCATAATAATAATTATTACTTTTTTTTCTTAATATTAAAAATTACAATTCTAAAACGTATCACTATTTTTCCCACGTATGAATGATTTTTCTAATTTACATATTTTTGAACTTACATTTTTGAAAAAACCAATTCTTACTTTGCTGAAAAAATGTTAAAATGAATGGGACAAAATGTATCTTACCACCATATCCATATCTCAAAACTAAGTACAAGGAAACTCAACTCTCGAGTTAATTATTCACACTCGTTCTTATTTTAGATATAGCATTATTATACTCTGTGGCTTTACACGTTCGTATCGCACTATATTAGAATTGCATGAAATTACACCGTTGAAGTAAGCAGCTTCAATGTGTGAATAAACTTCAATGTTACATCTTCACATGCAATCCAAATATTGATTGTGGATTTCAAAACAAGTCTATTTGTACATTTCAAACTTTACACATTAAAAATTCACATGCATTCATGTACCATTGTTGAATATCTGTCGGATGCTTAATTTTCTAATCCGTATAAGAAAAATATTTGGGTTTTGCACAGATTGTGCATACTGAACAAAAACCTTAGTAAGATAACTGATTTTTAGTTTTTAATATCCATGTTAATAGTCGTCAATAAATCGCTCTAAGTACGCTGATAGGAAAAAAGGTATGAGAGTAATCGTGCTTAAATCGATTTTTAAATATTCATGAATGATGTCTGGTGTTTTAGCTGCTAAATACTTGTAATTGTTTTTCAATCAGAATGTCAGCTGACGTTATTTGCAAAAAAACTTTTTTACAAATTTTGCTGGGTTTCATATTTACAAGGGCTGCAAAAGATTTTGAGTTTCAAATCAAAGCGACTGGCTTTTGTATGTGTGGGGTGTTTCGCAAACTGAGATATAAAGAAATGGTGTAAAATGAAAAAATAGTATATTACTTAACTAGGCAGTATGAATGGGAAACGTCTCAGATCGCATGAAATTGTCGTCCGAGGCGTAGCCGAGTGTGACAAACATGTGATCTGAGACCTTCCCATTCAGGTGCCTAGTTGAGTATGCAGCGGCAGGGAAGTAGCGCTTCCCGGCCGGAGTGCGGAAAAAATCATTACTCGACTATCGTGCAAGTTACACTTTTCATATTTGCACCTTTTATAAAAGGCTGTACTATAGCTACATAATAATACAGGATGATGTATGTTTTTTAATAAAAATTAATACTAATTCAATCTACATTCTTCATTTGTACTAAAATTTCATGTTCTAAACAGAAAAAGATTTGAAAATAATAATTTTGACAAAAATTTCAATAAATTGATTTGCGAATCCTACTAAAATAATTATATCACTCATCCAAAAGTGATATTTTAGATCTTTTTTACTTTCAAAAAAATTTTCTATTAATTTACTAAGTTTGCGACCATTAGAATGTTATAAATTATACTTTTTTTTTTTTTAACTAGCCTTTTCCTTTTCAATAATCTAACTTTAAAAACTGTCCCAGAACTAGTCATTTATTAGTTTTGTACCCACCAGTCATCGTCCTATAAAATTTGACTTTTTATATCTCGTATCTAGTCTAGTATAAAAATTGTAAGGAAAAAAATCTTAATGAAAAATCTGAAATAAATAGAAATCAATTTTGCTCTAATAATATTTATCGTCTGAACTTACTGAACCAACACTAATTACTCGATAATAAAAAAAAAATTGAGATTAATATGAGCACTTCTCACGATTTTTTCGAATAGATTTTTATTTTTTAACTTGAAAAAAAATTGATTGAGTTTCTAAATGATTGATAAGTGAAAAGTAAGAACAACAGCATAGTAATAAAATAATTTTTTGCTGTATGTTGTTTTACAGTTAAAAGTTAAACAATTGACATCTTTTTGTAGAAAATTCTGTAAAAACTGTTACTTGATGACATATTTGTTGATACAATATGTAAAGGCAATTTTTAATTATAATACTTGAAAAATACTCTAAAATAAGTTTCATTTCATTGCATTCTATCTCGCACAACAACAAAATAACAGAAGTAAAGAAATGCATTGGTACAAAGAATCCTTACTTCAACGTTATATTTCGGATGAATAATTTTCATATCAATAGAAAATAAGCTTCATGCATCTAATATTTTGATCAAAATAGTTGAAAAAAAAGCCAACAGTAGAGAAAAATAAACAATTATAAGTTTTTTTTCCCTTATAAGCCATTAAAATCGATCCACTTGTTCAAAAAATATCCCCGCCTACACAACTCAAAGCGGTAGAACCAATAATAATGTATCATTATCGAACAAAGCTCAATCCCAGCCACGAATAAAAGCGATTCCACGTTAAAAGTGACTCGAAATAAGTCAAACCAAAGGCCACGCGGACTAATAGAATATATTGGACTCGCTGGCGATAATGAATAATGAAAAAAAAGTCATCTATACGCGCGGCTGCACACGACACCACCGAAGCGACGTCGCGGTCGTGTGTTAACAGTCCGCTGCTGGCATTTATATACCAGCGTACCGTGGATTTTGATTTTGAGCCTCTTCTAACTCACCAACTGTCTTTATGCGAAGAAAAACCTTTGACCAAAGTTTCCCGCGAGTAAAGTTACAATTGATAGGTACTTTTGATCATTAAAATCACGTTTCTAAGCTACTTTATTTATTATTTTAGCTTTTGCTGATTGGTAGAAATTTGCTACCATACCATTGATACGTTATAACAAAGAAAATTTTTTAGGCACACCACCCGCGAATAAAATGACTCCTTGCTATTTTTGTAAGCTGAAAACTTAGAATCATTTTATTCGCGGCTAGTGTGGAGAAGAAATTTTTATTATAAAATCTCAACTATGACAGCAAAGATCATTTTCTACCAATTTGCAAAATCCAAAATAACAAATAAAGTCATTCAGGGACATTTTTCTGGCCAAAAGGACCTTCGTTGTTACTTTATCCATGGCAAATTTTGGTCTAAGGTTTTTCTTCGCACGGGCACTCGACATGGCCAAGGAAAATTAGCCATTTTTTAAATTTCGTACTTTTGAGGCCTTACGTAACCCGGATTTTTTAAATGCGCACTTTTCCTTCGGTCGTGTTTAATTTATTCTTGATGTAAATTAACTCTTTGGCTGTTGGTTTTCTTTAAATTTGTCTCGAGTTTTTTTTGGGAAATAAAGCACGTTTGAGGTTTTAGTAAGCCATTTATTGACAAATTTTTGTGCCCTGAGCAGTACTGAAGTATCTTTAAAGTGTTACTAATTGTTTTAAAATTGATGGAAAAATGATATTTATTTGTTTCTGTCACTAATAAACTAACTGGAGGTAAAAAATTGGTTATTAATACAATGTTTGAACGTGTGTTAAAGCCCTTCGTTGGACTTAAATAAAAAAGGCTTAAATTATATATTTGATTGATAATGAGTTTTATCTTTTTCGAGAACTTTTGATTTTATTTTATAATTGTCTAAACAACTAATTAATGACTATGTCTCGCAGAAAAAGGGTTTTGAATAATATTTTAGAAGTATTGTATGTACGTACTTGAGAAACATTGTTCTCTTTTTATTTAAAAATAATGAAAAAGGGATGAAAATTGATTTGAAAACATTACCTTCCCCTTTTATTTTAACTCTGTAAGATTGATTAGTACTTTTTAAACTTACAATTGCTACAATATTTTGCAATTTAAGTTGAAAAAAAAAAAAAAAAAAGAAATTTATTATAAACTTTTTTTTTACGACTTTATTATGTATAAAAAAAACTATAATTTTTCAGTCTATTTATATAAATTTGTTGAGTCCTAGAAATTAAACATTTGCTTAAGAAACTCACACTGATAAAATGGAACCATAAAAACTATAACATTCTAATATTCGAGTATTTTTCAAGTACCTACTAGTACTCATTTATTAATTGTTTTAAATAAATTTTCAGACCTAATCGACAAATATTTATCACACTCTTAAATCAAGGGTCTAGCGGTGCGCAACAGCGTTATAATAACGATTGTGCGTGCGCATCACGTAAGCTCTCTGGTATGTGAAAGTCGAAAAGCCCAACCTCGCGACCCGATAAACAATTAAAAACTCGTGAATCCACATTTAAAACATCTCTTCTTTTTAATAAACCTGCGAAGCTTTTTTGTTTACGAATCGCGGTGCTCGATCGTCATGAAAAATGCATATGAATCTTGATAAGCTCATCGGATTCTTAATAATGTCCGTCAATTTCGCTCAGCGTCTTCTAAGATTTCGATCAAAAAAAAAAAAAAAATTTCTGTACTCATCGACCCACGATGAATAAGTTATGGGCCTTGGGTATAGTTTTCATAAAAGTACTCGCTGTTGGAGTTTTTTTTTCTTTCTTAGTTGGTGGCTTGCGATGTACAAGCAATTTAATCAATGACCTACTTTTTTGTGTAAGTTAAAAGACCCCCAAGTATTTTATTTTATTTTGACCCCGGAATACACGCGCTGACCAAGTTATTTAATTGATAAATATAGTAAAAATATAAACAATAGTTTGTTAGTTGGCTGCTTACCGGTCAAAAATCTTGGTTGTTTTTACAGGATCGTGGCCTGTTTGAGTAAATAAAACTTTTATATTTGTTGATACTGCAAAATTTGGGGTTTTTTTATTTTGTGAAGATACTCGGCTGGGGTCAAAAGGTTTTTCTTTCGTGACTAATCGAAATTTCATTTTGTATTGTAAGAGTTGGGAATGTCCCAAAAAAAACCGCTTATTAAATTCGATTATCACTATTATTTTATTAAACAAAGGACTTTATTTTTACAGTTTTTGGTCAATTTTTAGCATTTTATCATAATTATACTATTTTCGCTGTATTACCCTTAGGTTATATCTTTGAACAAAATCCATTTTCTATCAGATTTTTACTACACACAGTTTCCTGATATTGTTTTACAAAACGATAAATAAATATTATTAATTTAAACTATTATACAGTTTTTCATTAAGTATATAGTATTACCCAAAGCTGTTACTATTTTTAAATCACTTGGATAAACCCACATTGAAGTAAATAAAATTTTCAAGGAGCTTGAAATTATCGTAAACATTCCCGACTCGTTCGAAAAAAAAAAAAAAAGTTGAGTATCTATAAATAGTAAGTGTAGATAATGATAGATGCGCCGTTATTTATCGGTGAATTATTCTTCAACAAAACATTCGCTGCGTGAAAACCCACCCCAAGCTCTTTATGAATTCGCGTTATGAAAGTTGGCAACGAATCGTTTTGAATCTTTTTTGGAAACTTTTCTTTGTTCTGTAAAAACCTGGATTCAAATTTTCACAAGATTACTCGAAATTGTTTAGTCCTTCTAAGAAGAACTCTCGCTATAAATATCGTATCGACCGGGAACAGGAAAAATTTACTGACTTTTCCTGGTAATCTTAATGACTTTTTAATTGTTTATTGTGTGGCATCGATCCGTTGTAAAATATAACGGAAATTTCGTACCTTGTTTACCCTAAAAACGTTATTTTTTCATTGATCGTTGACAGGAATCGATCCGAAGCTTCGCTTTTACCTTCCCTTTTTTTTGTTTTGGATAAATATTGGGGAAAAAAAGGTAGTTTTGGTCCTTGAAAAGCACTACTTTCTAAAAAAAAAGATTCCATTTTGAAAACCTATTAGAGTAAGTTTGAATTTTTTTATCGGGGATATTCGAATAACATTCAAATTTCTTGTTCCGATGGTAGCAGATTTTCACAACTCATCGTCGCCGAACCAATGCAGATAAGCTTGACAAAGGCGTCCGGATCAATCTTTGTGTGAAAACAATCTACTTGTAAATTAAATTTTCATTGTTTTTATTTTTGTTTTACAAAATTTTGTCAATAATGCTATATTTGTGAGTAGAAGGTATCAAAAAACTAGTATTGATTGTCAGCTTATGACAGACGGAGTAACCTGAATAATGGTAATCTAGTTAAACTTAATCATATATTTATTTCAATAATTAGTTAATGCAATAAATCCTGTGACAATGGGATGTTAGTTAGGTGTGTTTTTTAAGTAAAGTAAAATCCTTTGTTGCTTGGTTTAAGTGTCTTTTAAGCCCTTAAGGGAACCAAAATTGTTTTGAAAACTAATAAATTCAAATTGTTTAAAAACTATTTTACATAGTTTTATGAAAAATGTTTCTTTACAATTGACAAAAGGTAAAATATTTTATAAACTACTATAAAACTATATTATTCAGGGAAGATATTTCACGAATTTTTTAGTTTTTATTATATAAAGTTATCTATCCATAATAATCTGATAATTCATCGATATATAACTCATTATGACGTTAAATCAGAATTAATTAAATCAAATTTGTTTATTTATTCAAACAATCAAAAAAGGAAGTGCAAAAAATAACTCTGCTCTGAAAAAGAAAAAATGGGGCCCTATATGCAAGTACTGTTGTACGTTTTTCAAACTGACTACTTTCAGAAAGATGTGTTTTTAAATAAATTAATATCTATTTATGACTAGAAAAATGTTTCATCAAATACTGGATTTTAGAAATTTCAATGAATTTGTTAACGTTAAAATTTTATGGTTTCAAAGAAAAACATATTCTTTTAGTTTCGAACTCTATAAGCCATTAAATTTTTGATCTTCCCCAAAAATTTATCGATCTATTTACTGAAATTTAAAGTCTTAAACGTTTCATAAAAAATATTTTTAAAAAATTGTCGTATTATTCAAGCTAAACAACAAAAAAGGGCGCTCTAATGCGCACCGCACCGAGCTTACAAAGGGCCCACAACAGGGGTGCTTCTCTCACCCCCTCGTAAAAACCTCGTCGCTGAAAATCCGCGCTCGCTCTTCTCCTCCAACTCTGCAGCGTCATTTAGCGAAGTTACTGCACCAACGTCGTCGTCGGGCGTCGAAGTACGCAAATAAAATATCGTACGTACGTACGTACAAAAACTCTCTCTCTCTCTCTTTTCCGTCCGAGCTTTATTTTTGCATCCCCCGTATCTCCCCAAAAAAGGCCCGAATCGCTCCGAATTCGGGTCGCTTGGGTTCCCGGTTCCACCCTGCGAACTCTTTTTCTGAAAATCGTGGATAAAATAAAAGAACAAGATCGTCCGAGCCAGCCACACAATAGTTGAGGAGACTTGAGCGGCCCCAGAGAGAGAGAGAGAGAAGCCCGCAAAAGTGGGGGAGGGAGAGACAGGCCAGCGCGCCGCGCGGGCTCGTTACCAGCCGCAAGAGGTCGCTTCCGCGCTGGCTCCACCGTGGGTTTCGTCGTCTCGTCGTTGCTGCTGCTCCTCCGTTCAGGTTCGCGTTTGATTCGTCCATGTGCATAATCGTCACGAATTTCGGGTGTCTAAAATTCTTCGACTCCCGGACAAAAGTCGTTTTCTCGAACAAAGCGAGCGTGAGCAAGAGTTAGTGCGCGCTGCCCCGGTTGTGTTGGTTATTGCGCGCGCGCGCGCCTGTGTGTGTGTGTGTGTGTAAGTGTACCGTGTAAGCAGCAAGGCAGGCAACCACCCTGAGAGGTAGCGCGGCGTTGCCAGTAGTAGTGGTGCACGCCGCCCGCCCGCCCAACTCCGTGTGCGCTGCAGTGACTCCTCCGCGGCCCGGCCTGCGTACCCTGGAGCTACGGCGGTCACCAGGTGAGTGCGTCCACGACCGATCTAGATCGCGCGCTTGTGCCCCGTTTGTACCGACCTCGGCTCTCCTATTCTCTCTCTTCGTGCACGAACGGACGGACGCCGCCGCTAACGCCGGAACTCGAGGAGAGAGAGAGAGAGAGAGAGAGAGAGAGAGAGAGAGGGACCGACATTACTACTGACTACCTACTTTTGGTTTACTACCAGGAGGTAGGTGTACTCGCCCAGCCGGAAATAACAATAACCCAAGCGGCTACGAAGGTCTCGAGGCTCGTCCTAACCCGGGGAATTTGGGGGGGAGTCGAGTTCAGCGCAGACGAATAACTTAACTTACGTGCTTGCTTGCTTGCTTGCTTGCTTGCTAAGACGGAGTCACGTAATTCTCTCTCTCTCGCTCGCTCTCTCTCTTTCTCGGGGACGCCTCCAGATCTCAACCCTTTGCGAGGTAGGGAGGGTTGGGCCCGATTTTTTATAAACTTGGATTGTTGTTGGGAAAAATCAGCAAGGATACGCGGTTTGGTTCTTTAAAATCATGGATTTTTTTTTTTTTTTTAGCACATTCAGTAGTATTACCACTGGCACTTAAGAATTATTAATTTTAAACAATAATTGACTCTTGAGTTATCACTTTTTTCATGGGCATGAGGGAATTTAATAATTTGTGCTACTAGGCAAGTGCTAACCAACTTTGAACAAGCTTTCTGTTGGTAGCACAATGTTCAATATTAATATCAGAATAAACCGGTTGAAAATTGTTTATAAATTTTTGCTATTCTTATGAACTAGGTTTCCATGGACCAGGATTGCAACATACTTTTTTTTTAGTTGAAGAGTTTCCGGGATAAAATTACACTGTTGATGTGTTTAAGTAGTCCTGGTCAATGTATTTGACTCAACAGTACCAAAAAATTTTAATCAGTTCTGGTGGGTACAAACCTAAACACATAGTTGAGTGTAATTGTTACCTGAAACTTTTTCAACTAGATTTTACATCTGTTGAAAATTTAATTTATCAATATAAAAATTAAAAACAAAAAAGTATCTATACCAATGTATTGATTTTTTAACAAGTGTTGTGGTATTAATAAATTTTTTGTTTTTTTTTGCTTCTGTTTTACCCTAAGAAATGTAAACAAAGTAAAACATCCCTCTGTTGAAAGATAAAATTTGGAGGGATATCTTAATAAGCTTGTTTTATGGGGGTTGCTTGTGGCAACCTGTTGATTGTACTCTGGGGAGTGTAGGTAATCCGAGCTATCCATGTAACTTTTTTTATCAAACTTATAATATAATCTATCCAAATATAAAAGTTATTGTTAGAGATTGATAATTAGTATTATTGAAAGTAAATTTTAAATACATTTATAGAAATTTAAGTTAAACTGTCAGTGAATAATGTAAACAATTGTAGTTATTTTTGTAGATTGACAGTTGTTTACAGTTTTAGATCAATACTAATATAATGAAAAATATATTTATGTATTTTTTAATAAATAACCTAATCCAAACCTGCTAAAATACTCGCATTTAAAATATAATAAAAATTACTGAAACTGTTATAGTGAAAATAAAACATAATTAAAATAAAAAATAAAAAATTAAAGTGAAAAGGGTTGTTTTTAGGTCAGACCGGTTGATTGATATTTGGGCCAAGAAGAGAAATAAATATGCAACAGACCAAGAGCCATGAGTTACTTGCATGGAGTTGTTGAGGAATGATGGGAAGTTTCATGCTGTGCATTTTACCTTGTCAAGGTGATACACAAAATGGAGCATTACATTACCACTGATATCAAAAGTAAATCTGATTTATGAATTTTAATGTTTTTTTTTTTTTTTTTTTTTCCTGCGTTTTGTGTTTTTTTTTTTTTTTTACTATTTTGGTCGTGCATGAATTTTTCGCCCTTAATTCAAACGAACCATAGAATGAATTTTTCGTAAGGTGTTTCAACTCATTAATGTGTGTTTCATCATCGCCAACGCATTTTTTTTTGCTCTTCCTTTTTTGTTCATTGAAACGTAATTGTTTGTTACAGTTTTTAAGTAGTTAAATTTTCAATTTGCATGCATCTTTTTAAGTAGTACGAATGTATACCTGCTACCTTAAATTTTTTTTCTTTTTTTATTGTAAGTTTAAAAATGTAAAAAATAGCTTTTGAAGTAAATTTGATTAGAAGATAACTAGTAGATTATTTATAATTTTTTTGAAAAAACCCTAGATTTTTTAAAGGATAATTAAAAATTATTTACACCCAATATCATACAGAATCAGGCATGTCGATTGATCAATAACTGGGTAAAGAATGGTATAAAAATTTTCTAATCTCTACCAGGATACGTAATATTGATTATAATCAGTGTATCATCTGCAAAACGATAAAATTTAATATACTTCTATGAGATAATCAAGATTAGTACGTACGAGAAATCTCCGAATTTCGAAATAATTTTTTACCCACGTATGATGACTGAGATCCATTAAAACCTTTCTTTAGTTTTCCGTCTTAATTTAGTGGAAGGCTGAAAATCTTTCTTTAAAAAAGTTTTTAATGCTGTAAACTTGCACGAATTTGTTTATATGGTAGATAGTTTATGTAAGGTTTAATCGTGACTATTTTTTATAAAATGTTTAAAAAAAAAAAAAAAAACTACTTTTTTGGAGCTTTTTAGTATAAAAAAGGTTCATATAAGACTAAACCTCCTATTTTTTGAATAAAAGTCAAAAATAATTTTCTTTCCGTAAACATAAAATCAGTAAACTAAAAACATATTGATAATCATTTCGCTTACATCGAAACTTATTTCGTAGATGTATTAAAAATATTTGAATTTTGTTCATAATAAAATGCTTGATTGAACTTTATAAAAAAAAAAAAAAAAAAAAAAAAAAAAAACAGTTGTACTCAACATTGACTCATACCACTTTTACCGGGACACCATTAAAAATTGACTATACCAGAACTCGATCGGTACTTGAAATATTTCTGCTTATAAGTCAATCCGCCACGAATAATTTGGTGCCTCCTTTGAATCCAGACGTTTAAAACATTTTTTTGTTATTTTAGAAAATTTTATTCTTTAAAAAAAATCTGTAAATACGTACCTTAACCCCTCCCTAGAATCGAATGGTCTAAAATTTTTACTTGTTTACTTATTAAAAATTGAAAAGTATTAAAATTTATTTGTTTTGTTTAAAAAATAATAATAATTGTCATTTACTGCATTTGATTCAGCTAATCAAGAAATCATTTTGAACGCTTTTATTACGATAGAGTTATTGACACCTTAGATTTATATATAAAAAAAAAAAAGTGTTGAGTAACTTACTGAAAATTGACTTTTGTCATCATTAACTTTTACTTACTTTAAATTATAAATATAAAACTTACGACTGACTGTTATGAACAAAAGTTTGAGAAAAAAATGAAAATATCGAAATCTGATGAGTCTGCATGCCCAAAGCGGTCAATTTGACTGCTCGCGTAACCGATAACCAAAGTAATCGAGATTCCAAAGATCAAAATTACTTTTTAAACGAATGTAAGCTACGCCGGCTTGTCTGAAAAGTTAAAGCTCGAGTTTTCAGCAGTACAGAAAAATATGATGACTCATCGTGGGGGGTTCGAACAACATGACGGTTTTTGTCTTTCTCGAGTGTCCTGCTGCACGTCAAATCACTTTTTTTTTAAATCTCGAGTATCTTAAATCTCATTTGGTTTAATATGGGTGTCATTAAAAATCATACTTTTATCCTCGCTTTTTATACCATTTTTACATTTTTCTGAAAGAAAATATTTTAATTTTTGGGGTTGATTTGAAACGATTAGAAATTTTTATTGAAAAATATCAAGATGCATGCATGCTTGCTTAGATCGAGTAGTTTCAAAGATCTTGTGATAAAAATTAAGGTTGATTTACAAAATAAAATAGTTTAAACTGTGTTCAACTCGGTGTTCAGTGACTGTTTTCTGCCCAAGTTCTTTACCATGTATTGAGACCCTAAAATCAAATTTTTTTTGTAAAATTCATATAATTTGTTGCAAATTTTGTGCTTAGTATACTTGACGTAGTTTTCCATAAAATTAAAATCTTTTTTTTCTTTAATAAAAAGTACAAATTTTACTGTGATTTGTTTATAAAATGTATCGTAAAATTTATAAATTTTTTATCATAATTTTTGTTAACAACTTTTTGACCAATCCATTATTTAAGCGAATAAGGTAATTCAAAATTTTTTACGAACTTCGCTCGGTAGTAGTATTTTTCATGTATTTACCACCCTTGACGTAAAAAAATTTTCTATTTTAATAATCAACCGATTTTAAGTGTCCATTTAAACTGAAGAAAGAACTAATAATCACGTTTATAGAATAAAAAATCCCAAACTCAACTAAAAAAAAAAATTGGTCGTTTTTCAGGAGCCCAATGTGGGTTGAAGTGAGATGGCATCCAGGGAGAAGCGAACCCTAGCGTCTTCAAAATTAAAGCAGAAGGCGTCGAATAATGACAGCAACCCCCACACGTCTCCCGGTAAAAAATCTTCGTCATCGTCAGCAGGCCTGAGCGCGAGCAAATTACTCGAGGCGGTAGCCACAGGAAGCCAGCTGCCTTCGAAACTCGAAGCGAGCCTGCCCCGTAAGCGGGCCCTACAGACTGCCTTAAAGCGCAACAAGCAGAAGACCACCGCGGTCAAGAAGACCGCCCTCGTGGTCAAGGTCAAGCACAAGGTCGCCAAGAAGACGACCGCCCTTAAAAAGATAAACCCCGTCGGGGCCAAGAGGAAGAAGAAGCTCGTTTCCACCCCTACCTCGTCGGTAGACAGCGGCTTGAACACTAGTAACGAGTCCGACGAGTCCAAAAGTTAGTATGCGCTTCATTCTCTTTTTTTTTTAAGTTAATGAGAACTATCGAGGATTGTTAAGTTTGTAGTTTTGAGCCACTCACAGAGGGCAATAAATTTTTAGCTTCTCAAGTAAACTAAAGACCCTCTTTTTTTCTTACCGTACCGAAAGGATGGTCCAAACAATATTTTTACAAAGATTTTACATCAGTAATAGATATCAAATATAAAAATTAATCATCGAATACAAATAATAAGCTATAATCAACTTTTTTTCTTTAAATTTATTTATGGTTTGATTATTATTGTCAATTAATTGTTGAATAAAAATCGTGATGTAAAATTATAATTTTCTGGTGTTTTAATATTTTTTAATGAGTTATAAAGGATTGAAAATCAGTCGAGATTTTTTAAAAAGTTTTCAAAAGTAAATCAGTTTAAATAAAAGTAAAATTATTAAATTAAATACATTTTTTATTTTTCGAACGGGTAACGAGCGCTTAACCGTTTTACCAATTCTCATTTTAAACATCTAATCCTGGCTTTTTTAGTTAAAACTGTATTTAACATTTCACAGAGACAAAAACAGGGAAGAAAAAGGGCCTCGCCGGTAGCATAGCCAAGTACTTCATACCGCAGGAGTCCCCCGCGAAAGTAAAGTCCCGGGCGACTCTGATAACGAAAATCAAGGAGGAGCCACTGGAGGAACAGGAACAGGAACAGGTACAAGAGGAACAAGTACTCCTGGTAAACGTTAAAACCGAACCAGGTCTGGTTGTAAACAACGACTCTTACGAGGACACCATAGAAGAGGTCATACAGTCATCGATGCTCGTTGCAGTAAACAACCAACAGCAGGTCAAGCCCTCCGTCAAGGACGAGGAGCCGGAGGACCAGAAGGTTGGACCGGGAAAGAGACTACTCGTGAGGAATCCCGTGGCCAAGAGGGCCCTCCGGAACGGAAGACTAAGACGTACTGCTCCCGATATCAAGACTGAAACTGGTAGGTTAAAGTCTTTAAGGCTTTTTTTTTTTTTTTTTTCTTTGCGGGGGGTCCTCGATCGGATGTTGGATTTTTTATATTTTTTTTCAATAAAAAATACAAAAAAATGATAAGTTTGGATTGTATGATTATGAGACGTTCGCCTTCAGCTGTTGGTGATCGGGCCTCACCCTGCGTGCAATCGGAGTGAGGCCCGATTGCCAAAAGCTAGAGGCGGAGCCATGCGGTGGCAATTCAGCATCACTCTGCGTGCAATCTGAGTAGGGCCCGATCGCAAACAGCTCAAGCGAACGGATCATAACCTATTTTGGCTATCCGTTCTCAAATGCAGTTCTCCGTGTACAGTGCCAGGTGCTCTTGACTTAGCACTTATAGAAATTTATCAATCATAATTATTTTTTGTCAAAGTCCTGTTAAATTTTTTTTGGAATTTTTGTGCTCTCTTACAGTTAGTGTAACAAAAAATTATGCGGTTTTATAAAGAAAAAAAATATTTTCAAAGTAGTTGTTATAAATTAAGTTAGATCAATAAATTGTACAAATTGTTACCCAACATTAAACAAACGAACATTTTTTTTTTTACAGATTTAGATGATAAAAAGCCACTGGGCGACATGTCGGCACCGGAATTAGAAACCAGCCTGGACGATTGCGGCGGTATGGTGCTAAAAACCGAGGAGCCCGATCCTCCGGTCGCTAACCACGTTCAGGACTCCGAGTCTTCGACAAACAACAATGCCGACGACCCAGACTCGGGAGGTCCTAAGTTGCGGTCAAAGACGAAAACGCCCCGAAACTCTGACAGTGGCTGCAGCGACATCGACGTAGCATCCTCGAAGACCGAGGACCCGAAGTATGTCCTGAAGAATCGACGTAGCAGCCTCAACATCGAGCTCAACAACTCCACCAGGAGGTCCTCCTCCGACAGCGTTATACACTCGGACATCGACGAGATGATAAACAAGGTCAAGGAGTCGATTGCCAAAAAGATCGAGATACAGATAACCAAGGAGAAGATGGCCAAGGTTTCCGCTCTGAGGAAGAGCTTCGAGGCCAGCAGGAGGAGCTCGGTTAATTCGCCCCTCAGCAGCGACGACATCAGGATCGAGAACGGCGAGCTCAAGGTCAACGCCATTGTCCACACCGGTAATTATTACATTTAATTTATATTAAACCACTTGAGTATCTTCGTAGCGCATGAAAATATTTTTACGCTCTCCGTTTTTTTAAAAGAATGACCCACTATATAAAAAAAAATGCTTGATTCCCATTAGAACAGGTGTTTAATTGTTCAAACAATAACTATAATTTTGTGAAAAAATTTAAATGCTTCAAAATAGGAGAAAAATTTAAGAATTATTTAAGTGCAAATTTCAACTTGATTTGTTCTAAATTGACATCATGGCATTTTTTTCGAAACCATAGAATATCCTTAAAGCTTGAATTTTAATTCATCGTTATTAATAAACTGTGATTTTTTTATTGTTACAGAACTAAATCCAGACATGAAAACAAACGACGTCCAAAATTCAGTGCCTAAAGTTGCCGACACTGCCAAAGAAATAGAGAAACTAGTCATGGGCGACTGCGAGCTTGCCGAGACTCAGCCACCGACAAACGACGTAACAAACAATGATAAACCAAGTGTGGTCGTTTCGCAAGCTACGGTAAACGCCTCCGATGTCAATTCCGTACCTTCTGTCGTTTCCGCGGACAAACTCGCTGAAGTTAAAAAAGAGGAACAAAAGCTTGATGATTTGGGTAAGATTTTGTCTCTGAGAAAATTTTAATTTTTCAAAATTACACTTAAATTTTTAGATTCATTTTTATACTGTATATATTTTGATGAATTTATTTTAAACCCAATAGCAGTTGAAAATATTAAATGAATTCAAATTTCTTATCATCGTCGATGTATTGAAGTTTCAAAAATCTCAGGATTATTGTAGTCTTTTTTTAGATTAACTTTCATTTTTCAATTCTAAGAGTTTAAAATATGCATTAGATTTACAAATTACAATCAGTTCCATCTAATAATTTTAAAATGAATTTCAATTATTTTAGACATAAACGCCATCACGAAACTACCCGAGGACGTTAAGAAACCAGCGACCCGAAAGTCTACGAGAACCACAGCTGGAAGATCATCGAGCATGATGGAATTGAAAAAACCATTAATCTGTACCGAGGTCAGCGACGAATCCGATAAGCCCGAATTAGATAAGAAATTCAAAGAAAAGGAAAAAGAAAAAGAAAAGGAAAATGAAAAAACCGATGCCGCTACTCCAGATACGAATACTGTTAACAATGTAACAGAGTCCGTAAAGGTACGCTTTCAAAATTCTTACCTAGTACTTAAAAACTACTTTATTAGTAGCAGGAGGTAGAAACTTAAAAAAAATATTTGTATAATGATCAAAAAATGGAAAAAAAAACTTTTCAGACTATTTTAAAGCACAAAATTTACAGTTAAAAACGTATTAAGGTTTTAAAAACTCTTAATTTCTGCGGTATAAGTTATTTTTTAATATATTACACTTTCTTAATCTTGATTTAGAAAAAATTTGCGAACTAATTTTGCAAAATTGTACATCGGAAGTACAAAAAGTACAAAGTGTATATAAACTGTAAAAAAAAAAAATATTTGAAAAATTTTCGACCACACTCTATGATATTTTTAATAAAGTGAAAATTTCAAAATGAAAAATGTACTCTGGACAAATCAAAGAAATGTTTTTTTTCTCAGAAAGTTAGTACAAATCCGTTTTTATTTAATCAAATAAAATCATAGGGGCTGAAGTTATATGTCTCATATAAGACGAGATTTTTTATACTTTCCAAAAGTGTAATATAACTTTTGTTCAAACGAAAATTAATTTTTCCAGGTCAAAGAAGAGGAGGTAGTAGAAGACAAGTCTACTCCCACTCCCGAGGTTGATACTTCGGAGCCCGCAGAGGTCAAAGCCGAGGACGATAAAATGGACGTATCCGTGCCTATTATGGAAAACTGCCAGGCCGACGAAACCCTGGAGAGTCTGTCTCGGGAGCTCGAAATGCTGGTCGAGGCCGACGACAACGACCAGCAGCAGCAAGCTCCGGTTACGGAAAGTACCGAAGTCGATAAACCAGACACGATGGACCACGAAAACTCCGACGTCGAGATGCAGCTGATGATTGACGAGGAGTCGGTCTCCGAAAAAGTCGAAGAGCAAGCCGAGGAATGCGATCCCAAAGTACCCGCCGTAGAGGAGAAACAGGAGGAGATCAAGACGGAAGAAACCGACACCAAACCGTCCCCGGAGTCTGAAGAGGTTGAGGGAGATAAAAAAGGTGCGAAGCGAGTTCTTAGAACCCGAGGCGAAAAGCAGAAGAAGCCCGTTCCTAGTGCTAACGAAACTTCTGAGGAGGTTAAGACGAACCTGGACGAGTCGACGGTCACGCCCGAAGTGCCTTCCGCGACCAAGGAAGTCGAAGATGTCAGCGATGCCAGGTGAGACGGTTTAATTAATTTTAATTAATAGAGACTTAAAACATGACTTTACTTAAATCAACGTATGAAGTTTTAGTACACATGAAGGGTTCAGGGGAAAAACAGGGAAACTCGAAAATGTTCGTAGCTTACTTTTAAATGCGACATAGTACAGCCAAACTAACCCATTGATATTTATTTTCAGTAGTCAAACTCAAGCATCTGCGACAGAACCTCCCTCAAAACCCAGCGAGCCAGTCGAGGTCAAAACCGAGCCGGTCGAGGAACCCCAGATCCGGACCCGTCGTACGAGAGAAGCCAAAAAGTCGCTGACCCTTATGCAACACCCAATAAAAGTTGGTAAGCGAGGCAAGAAATCCGACGTAAAAAAGCCCGCGTCGTCCGAACCTATGCAGCCCGCAAACAAAGAGGAGACTCTGTTGGACAACGAGGTAGCCAAGATAAACGAGAATAACAGGTCGAGGTCGTCATCCCTTCTCAAATCTTCCGCCCTGCGTGGAGTGTCCGAGAACGCCCAGAAGCTCGACGACGTACCCGACACCAAAAACCGTAGCAAGTCGGAGAACGATTTGCAGTCGTCTAACTCCCAGGGAGACGTTAAGCCGGCTAAGAGCGAGGAAGACGCCAGCGTAGCTACCAAGTCGTACGCCGACGAGGGCTCATCATCGTCGAGTGACATACAGGAGAGCCCCGAGGAGAAGGCCAAGAAGGAAAGCATACTCGGAGTCCTGGGCTTGGAGAGCTGGGAGAAGGTCAACGCCAGGAAGAAGAAGGAACAGGAGCAGGAACAGCATTACACCGGCTCGCTGAAGACAGTCATCAGGCTGAAGGAAAAGGACAAGAAGAAGAGGTCCAGGTCACCGCTCAAGATGGTTATCAAGCAGCAGCAGACCGGACGCCAGGTCGAGGCCGGAGAGACCACCGAGAATATGGACTTTTATATCCAAAAGGAGGTGGGTCTCGCTGACCAGCTTTTAATCTAATAGTTTATTTTGTGCATTAACATCATCTCCGATTGACGAAAAAAAAATTTAACTAGTTTTGAATTTGAAAAAAACAGAGTTTTAAAAATGTATGTAGTGTTGAAATTTAAATTAAAGAACTGGGTGGCTTTTCTACTTGGAAAACTAAGAACTTAAGTGTTTTTTGAATTAAAAATTTTAAGGGTGAGCTCAAAATGAGACTGTTTTGAAGCTCTTGATAATAATATCAATTTCAAATGCTGTATACATTTTTGGAGACAAAAATCTTAGGTTACTTACACTTACATTTTTAAAGTAATAATTCTGAATTTAATTTAATTTTATTATATTTCAGGATGGACCGAGTTTTTCGGGCGATAGCAGTGGAACTGGTGCGAATCGAAAGTTATCTACTAACCCCCAACACTCTAGCGGTAATCTTGGTTGCGGGCATAGCTGTACCCATTTTGATCGAACCTCCACCTTTTGTCATCGCAATCATAATTCTTTTCACCAAATTTTTAGCCCCACAATATTAAATATTTACTAACTAAATCGATCATCATAAACTATCCCAAAACCACTCGCTTATTTAATTAACATTAAATCACTAACTTGTCAACCACATTTCGCTCACGACTTAACTACCGCACTCTACCTTAAAAAAAAAAAAAAAATTCTTTCTACGACTAATACTAAACTTTCGACCTTATAGAAGAAGACGACGAGAACGCCACGACTGCTAAGGATCGTCAGAGCCTGGTAATACCGGAAAAGTCGTCCTCGTTCTCGATCCACCCTGGCCGACTGTGCGCCGACAACTGCTGCTACTGCCACGGTAAATTTGGCTCGCTCGACACGCCCATGCACCTCGCGCAGATGAAGTCCCAGGAGCGGAAAGAGAGGATACTCAACGTCATGAAACACCTCACCAAAGACTCGTGCCTGTGCGACGCCTGCTACAGACACGTTGACAGAAGGGTAAGTTTAGATGATTCTTATTTTAGGGTGGCTTTTTGTCTAAGGCATACAAAATTCGCTGGTTTGGCGCTTTTCATATTATTGAACCTATCAGGAGATGATCTGTCCTTTGGGAAACAGATTTTTATGTAATATTTATTTTCCAGGTAAACGTAAGTCCCACAACACAATTAAAACCTCAGCGACAAAATCGTCAGTCCATGTACCCATGCTCCGTCGTTAATTGCACCGAAGTGGCCCGTCACCACGTAAAACGACGCTGGCTGTGCAGAATAAAGACCACCATGAAAAACGTAAGTAGTTGCATGGTTCGGTTCAATATAATAGATGAAAAAAAAAAATGAGAGAATTATTTTAAAAAACCTTTTGTTATCTTGCCTACTTACAATATTTTCATAATAAAATATTTTCAAAATAAAAAATTGACCTCTCTCCCATTTCAGCTGGACATCAACTGGGAATCCGGCCAACACAACCTGCTCGCCTTTTGCGTAACGCACTTCAGCCAGGTCGAGCAGATCCTCACGTGCACCCTGTGCCACAAGCGACTGACCAGGAACTCTTCTCAGCCGCTAGGTCTGACGCCCGAGGCGACCGAGGAGCTAAACCAGCGACTACGGGATCACGGCGTACCCACGAGCATGGCACACAACATGTTCTTGTGCAAGACTTGCAAGCTCTTCACGAAGCTCCACTTGAAGCACTCCGACTTGGAAAGCATGACCCCTGCCAATCAGGAGTTCTGTACGAATTACAGCAAAAAGTGAGTGGCCTTCTCGGATGCGATTGTTTGTAAAGAACTTAGAAATTTAGCTCCTAAGGTTTTATTTTCGAGCTTGATTATGAGTTATGTTTGGGTCTCTAGCCAGTCGGTTCAAGCACTCAGAAAAAAATCTTATCTTTCCAGTGTGTCAAGCAAATTTTGCCCGACAGTGGCAAGCACCGAATCGGAATCGGATACTGTTACCTGTTTTAGTCGCTTCATATAATAATAATGATTCATAGAAATATCATTAAAAGTGTTTTAACTTTCGAAATAGTATAATTAGTATAATAGTAAATTACAATATTTGGTGTAAGTTGCTATACGATATAACTAAGAAACGAAAAAAATGGTAGTTTATTTGATTTTAGACTCGAAGGTCTTGAGAATAAAGTTAAATTCAACATTTGTTCAAAACAAATTAAATTACCGAAGCCTCTGGTGCAAAAAAATAAAATAAAATAAAATTCTAAACTATTTCATCTTTGTTTACTCCAGACTTCAGTTCATGGACATGGGCGGTGTGGCGGACAGTGAGGAGGAGCCCGATTCCAACAACCACCACCAGTCGTTCAACACCTCCACTAGCACCAGCTCAACTACCATCAACAACAACGACTCGTCGTCAAAGCCACCCCAACCCAGCACGAGCACCAGCGGTTCGGTGTCGATATCGGTGACGAAGAAATCAAAGTCGCGCCCAGGAACCCCTAAACCTGAGTCCCGGTCCACGAGCATCGAGGGTGCCATAGAGAAGCTCAAAAAGCGCAAGGCCATAGACGCCTTGGACTCCTCGTCAACGCACTCCGTGAGCATCCTCAAGAGCAACTCGGCCAAGAACGTGGTCGATCTGCTGGCCCTCGATAAGGAGGTCACGCTCACGAGACTTTCCAAGAAGCCCAGACTGGAAAACAACAACTGCGACATTACACCGGTTGTCCAGAGACTAGGGGCGAACCCGTCGATAAGCGTCAGAACTCTCTTCCCCGGAGAAGAGGAGATGAACCTCCAGGCTAACGTTGAGTTTAACAACGTCAGGGAGATCACCCCCCAGGGGTGGGAGAAGTGCGCCACCATGATACAGTACGACAAGGACACCAAGATGCTGTGGCAGGAGCTGCAGAGACCCTACGGCAACCAGAGCAGCTTCCTCAGGCATCTTATACTTCTGGAAAAGTACTACAGGTCGGTTGGATATTTTTATTGTTCTTTGGAGTGCGAACAAGCTAGAAAGTCCAAAATACGCCACGAATAAAGTTACAAAAAAGCTAGTTTCGGTTACTAAAGTAGTTTCTCTAAACCTGCACTTTATTCATGATTTTACACTTTTTTAGATTGGAAGAAAGTGAGCTTTGTTTTAAGTCCTTTGGTACACCAGCCGCGAATAAAAGACCTTTACGATTTTTATAAGCTGGCAACTTAGTCATTTTATTCGTGGCTGGAGCCAAGTGTCGAGAAATTTTTTTTTTATTATTATAATTTATCAACGGTACGGTAACAAGTGAATCATTTTCTTTTACCAATCTAAAAAAGTTAAAATCACGAATAAAGTGGTTTAGAGACATTTTAGTTGCCAAAAGTCGACTCATTATAATTTTATTTGTAGCAGATTTTGAGCTAAGCTGTTTTTTTTTTTTTCGTTGGGACCAACGAAATACGTACCGTTAGATTTGAAAAAAAAAAAAACCCGATCATAAATACTTAAATATTGATGCAAACAAACTTTACCGAATAAAGAAAGTTATAATATTTTATGATATAAAATGCAGATTTATAATTTTGATGATAAATTAAATAGATTCTAAAGCCATTACCCGATCTATAGCGAGTATATCTATACCGTTGAGCCATCAAAAAATATCCAGATATATTTGTAATAGACTTTTCCTACCATAACAGACGATTTTTTTCTATAATTGTGAGGCCTTTAAAATTCTTACTAACAAACTATTGAAATTTAATTTACAGAGCCGGCGACTTGATACTCGCGCCAAACGCCTCGAGAAACGCTATAAACTACTCAACCTCGGTCCAGAATCGTCTGATATCGTACGAGGGTCCCGAGAAAACGTTCGTCGAGGAGCCAATAGTCGAGATATCCACGGTCTCGGAATTCAACTCAAAACGGGGCACGGTAACTACCAAGTACTCTCCCACGTCCTCTATCGCCAGCCTAAAAGCCCAGCTGTCGAAATTAGATAAGAGCGAGTGTAGCTCTCAGGTGAAATTAACCCCTGCGGTGTCGATAATCAAGAAGCCCAGCAACAACTCCCCGGTACCGAGTTTGCACCGCCTAAACTCGTCGAACAACGCCGTCAATGGTAGCGCCAAGAGAAAGGAGTCGATACCCGTGCAGAAGTTCAGCGGGGCTCAGGGTGGAAGCGGCTCCGGGAAGATTATACAGATGTCCCAGCCACAGTTCAACCAGTTCAAGAGGCTGCAGAGCATGAAGAGACGCAAGGACATGATTAATGATAATCGTGGATCTAGTCCACAGAGTAGTGCAGGTAGAGTACTTTATTGTAAGAGTTCTGATCAGAGTTTTCATTTTTAAAAGGGGGGAGGGGGTCAGTTTATACTAGTTTAAAATCTAAATAAACTAAACTTGGATTATCATTTTGGGATGCTTAAAAAAAACCCGACTTTTTTGAATAGTAATTAAACATTTTATTTCAGTTATCGTTGAATTATTTTTACTTTCAATCATATGAGTCTCTACAACGAGAGCTTTAAGAGTATTAATTAAAAAAAAAATTAAACCAAATTTATTTGAATTCTCAGGCACCTCAAATTCCACGGCTTCCACGAGCCACCCAAAGCAGTCTTCGCAGAGTAGCAACGCCCAGTACCAAAAAGCCGCCCAGCTGGACAAGATGCACCTATCACAGTTCCAAAAGCACCTGCTAATGCAGCAGGAGATGCTAAACCAGCGAAGTCGAGGTGACTTCGAGCCTCTGATTTGCGACATTCGAAGTCTGGCCAACGAAAACGCACCGACCATGAATCTCCTGAGCACCATAAACCTGCCAAAGTCGATTCAGATTACAACCAAGAGCGTACCCGGTACTCCTATGGCTACGAGCTCGCCCATTCCGATATTGCCCAAGATACCCAAGAGCCTTACAGTGATACCCCAGACGGTATCTCGGGGGGGAGGTGGTGACAAGTGAGACACAAAAATAAAATTAAAAAAAAAAAAAACAGTGAAGAGGAACCAAAGCGAACACATTTGATGACGAGATAAAACGATGAATTAATTGTTTTTTTTTTTTTTTAAATAAAAAAAAAGTGCCTGTTTAAAGTGATGATGCAGCAGGGAAGAAATTTGAAGAGTTATTGGTTGCTTTGATTTTCTTTAAATAAAGTCTGACAAAAGGTAACGGAAAAGCTCGAACAAAGATGTGCATAGCGCGAGTACGTAATAAATTTTTTTTTTTTTTATTTCTGAAAGTTGGGTTACTGATGTGTACTACTGCCTTTCCCAAACGATTTGTAAAATTTTTATATCGATCGATGATGAATTATTTTTCGTTTGGCTTGGGCGCATCGATGAAATTTATTATTGCGACAAGACAAAATAAGCACACACTGATACAATTTTGCTTTCCCTTTCAATGCTTTAAACTACTAGATAACATGTGAGATATAAAAAAGAAAACAAAACAAAACAAACAAACTGACAAAGACAATTAAATTTGTAGATAATGATTGTTCATCTACGATGTGATATGTGATTTAGAACAAAAAAAAATAAGGCAGAAGAAGTACGAGAATAGTGCAAATAATGAATGAAATGTTTTCATTGCTGATATATTCCTAAAGTTCAAACTTTGAAACTTGATGAACAATTTTGTCAAAATATTTATTGGCAATGAGAACTGTTCAATTTTTTTTTTTTCATTTTTGCTTTGCTGAGATGATAAGTTGATAATATTTAAATAACGGTTGAGCTGCTGATGAAGCAGTCATGGCGACGTTCAATGCGTCGATAATAATGGTAATATTATTAATCGATAAATTCAAACTTCTGAAACGAACGAAGTTGAGTTTTGACAGTAATGTTTTACTATTAAAAACTAAGTGTAGTTACGCATTGAGCTTATTTATTACGTTATTTACTGTTATATAAAAACCTACTTGTACATATTCAAAATCGACGTAGATTTTTAGTTTTATGGTTCAATGATCACGTTATCACGACTAAAAAAAATTTTTTTTTTAATTTTTATTACTTTTGAAATAAAAAATTAAACTCAAAGAGAAGAATATTATGTAATTGTAAAAAAATGGAGTCAATCTGCCAAAGCGTCTTAAATGCACTCACAATAATTTTTCACTGAATTTGAGTGAAGACTAATATTTTTTTTTTTAATAGTTGAATTTTCAAGTGTTGCAAATTTGACTATTTCGGAAAAACTGAAGACAAATATTTTTATCAATAAACTTATAAACACTCCATTTTTTATTATTCTTCTCTTATGTACATATAAATAATTAACGAGTTGGTAACTATAAGTAAAAAGAAATCTTTTGCACCTATTTTGATTCTCGAGAGTTGGTAATATAAAGTTTAATAGGGTTAAAGAAATGAATAAAAACTGAAAGAACAAATTTTGTTTAAAAGAGATGGCAAAAGAATGTTGACATTAATTGCATGATGAAAATGTACTTGAAGGTACTTGATACAAATGTTGTATTTTATTAAGAATATTTTTGATATAATCTACACATAAATATATGTATAACTGATGAAAAATAAAAATATAAACGTTCAGTGAAATACGATAAAATTATGTGAACGGAAATTAAAGTCGGATATGTGATTTTGCTCTAATGATTGATATTAAAATTTTATTTTTTTTAAATTCGAGAATTGTTAGGCGAGTCATATGGGTGGAGAAATATTATTTTGTTAAAAAGCAGAAAAACAGAAAAATAGTAAAATTTTTGTCATAAAAATAATAAATTCAAATTCAACATAAATGATTTTCAGATATGTATTTTTCTTTTTATGTCTTTCAATGTACTTCTCATCCGTTTTTCTGCAAAAACGAATCTTTTTTATTCGTGCGTCACTAGTAGTCATAAAATGAGCAATGAATAAATTCGTTTTCATCAATATTTTTGGTTTGTTTAAACATGAAAAGTAAAAAAATTTTGAATTTTTTAAAAACTAAATATATTTTGTATTTAATTTTTTACTATTTTTTTGAGGGGGTTTAGTATTTATCTAATATACAGATTTATATAAAATGCTATAATTAGTGTTCGATAAATATTTTTTTTAGGATTTTTGAATGAAAAATAATTAAAAAAAAAAAAAAAAAAAAAAAAAAAACAATCTAAATTATGCTTTAACTGATATAAACATGAATTGTTAATATTTTTAATTTATGATTCTTTCGTATTTTCACCGCTATTTTAAGCAACTAATTTGAATAAATTCAATTGTAATTTGTTACTTGAAACAAATATATTTTTGTAACATAATATTGCTTCCGAGTATGAAACGAAAGAAAGAAAAAAAATGAAATTTTTTGCCAGACTATTTTGGAGTATAGTGACTCGCCTAAACAACTCTTAACTTACTATTTGTTTATCGAGGAAAAAAGTTATGGAATAATATTTTACTTTTAAGTATGATTTTTTGATGAAAACAATTTCTCATTGTTAATAAAATAACTAACTAAAATTTAAACAATTACCGAAACGTTAATCAGTAACAAATAATTTTGAAACTTTCGCGTTCACTACATAACATTTAAATAATCATGCATCGAAGCGTCTTTTTACATTTTGTTGAAATGTATGTAACTAAGAATTTTTTCAGTATTTTGACTGAATTTTCAAATTTTAAATTATTTCACAGAATAATACATTAGTTATTTATACAATATTAAATAGTAGACAACGATTGCAATCAAATTTTTAAATGAATCGACTTGCATGATTAAAAAATCGAATCTCCGATAAATAAATAATTTCAGAAATTTCTTGTTTATACTTATTGTAAATTTTTTAAAAGTATTAGTTGAAATATTTTTCTTTCGCTTTTTTCCTACGTTGTAAAAAAAACTTACACGATAAACTAAAAATATCATAATAAGAAACCATGTTTAAGTTTGAAAAATTCTATTTTTCTGAAAGCAAGTTACTATTAAAAAGAGGAAAGTAACAATTTCTATCTACTATACTGCAAATGTTATTTTAAAGAAAGAATGTTATATCAAATCAAAAGAAAAAAATGTACGACGAGTTTCTGACAAACGTGTAAATTTAAAAATTATCTTCAAGTTAAAGATAACTTACTGAAGTTTCAAAACTTTTGAAACGTCGATATTTTTTCTTTTGACTTTGATAGTTGGGAAGAGAAATGAAATTTAATTGTATAACATTTTGTTAAAAAGCAATAAAGAAAGTTGACAGAACTTAATGGTAAAGCCGACAATCGCAGATATTCTGACAGGATCCTTTGTTTGTTTCTTTTCTATGATGTATATTTTTCTTTCTCTCGAGACGTTGAACAACCGACTTCGGTCCTGTAACATACTCTTTATTTGTTTTATTGATTTACTCATGCGATTATTATTTTTTCTTAATTATATCTATAACACTGCATATAAAATTTAATATTTTAGTAAGAAAAAAAAAGTGGCGTACGTTTACGTGCTTTTGATTGAAAAAATAAAAAAGATGTTTTTATTTATTTTGTATGGTAAGAATAAGTACCAGCTTTAAATAATGTAAAGCTATGCGTAGTGAAATGATGAAATAATTAATCATATTGATTCGTAATTATCAAATAGATTATAATAGTTAAACAAATTTTTCGATTTCAAGCTGATCGATCCGATCGGCTTGAAACACTTAGTATGTAAAAATACATGCATATTTTTAGAATTTTGTGATTGTAAAAAAAAAATTGAACTGCTCATAAATTTTTTATAAAACTGTATAAAAATTATGTAAAATTAGTGCCTTTTTAATGAATTCTAATAAACTATAATCCAATTAAATTTTAGAAAAAAAAAAAAAAACAACTCACATTTTTCTATGTACAATTTTGACGTAGTTTGATATTAAATTTAGTTTATTCAATTTTAATAAAAGTTATTATCAATTTTTAATCTACTTTTACTTTATTGAATGTAAATTATATTTTTTAGCAAATGGTGATTCGTAAAAAAATTTTGCGCTGATATTTCAATCGCGTATTTTTAATAAATTTTTTTATTCAACGAGTACCTTGTTGATAATTTTATTTATTTGTTCCTCAGTAAATTTTACAATATAAATTTTACGTTCTTAAAACTAACACCTCGTGTTTCATAAAGTGTCTTAATTCAATAGTGATTTAATAAAGTACAGAATAATAAAGATTACTTAACGAGTGCTATAAGAAATAAACTAAAAATATTTATTCCAAATATTGAGTATTTTCTTTCATAAATAAAGTAAAGAAAAAATTATTTTTTAAAAACAGATATAAGAAATTG
Source organism: Encarsia formosa (assembly GCA_038277355.1). Lineage (NCBI taxonomy): Eukaryota > Metazoa > Arthropoda > Insecta > Hymenoptera > Aphelinidae > Encarsia > Encarsia formosa. The sequence goes on from CM076184.1 coordinate 129,945,598, forward strand.
GTTGGTTTATTATTCTTTTTTTTTCTAATTAAAATTTATTATTCTTCAGCCAACGATTATCAAATACAGAATAGTTATTTTAAAAAAAAAATAAAAGGATCAAAGTCGAAAATGTGAAACTACGTCTGTACGAGAGAAGAATTGCGCGCGACAATTCGATTTGTAATTTAAAAAGAAAGGTTAAAAATCCTGAATCATAAGTGTAAATTTGATGAGCATGGCACGATTACTAAAGGCCCCTTATTCTTGCATTAATATTACTATCATCATTTATTGAATTTAATAAATAAACAACAAAATTAATATGTTATAATCTTGAATCTAATTTTTGTTTATTTAGTTGTAAGATAAAGTGTATTAGTTATTTAGTTTTGAGATCCTTTGTACATATTTGTATGACTTAAATAAATGCGCAAAAAACCACGATACCACCAAGACTTATTAATTTCTCAAATACTCATAATTTAATTACCTGAGTTATTAAGCAGACCATAAATAAATAATTGAAGGTTTATACAACACTTACCTTACATATGTGGGAAGTTTGTCTAACTAATATCCAAAGCAGAACCTCAACTAGCTTAGTAATAGGAAAAAAAAAACAAAATACATTCTGATGGATGTAAAATAAATATTTTCTTTATTTACTTCTAATCCACTATTTAGTATAAAAAAAATGAGAATATTCGTACAAAGAAGATCACACCTGAGTGATAATCACAATGATACATTCGTTTCGCGCATCAAAATATTTTCTCTCTCACACACACACATGTACATCTCGCAACTTAATAATCCTAAATGTTGATTGCAGATTAAACTACAAATACACGCGGTTCGTACACTTTACAACATAAATAGGCATGTTTGTTTTAAAAAAAAAAAAAAAAAAAAAATTTAATAAATCTCAACAGTCAAAAATTAAAAAAGCTCTTAGTGGAGCTTTACTTCTTCCTCCTTACGGAGAAGCCATCTCCGGTGGGGTCAAGGAGCCAGGGGTAGTTGTTGGGACACTCCATGCAGGTGAAGAGACGCAGGGTCTCGCCAGGAAGCTCCCGGGTGGTCAGAGGGCAGGCGTTGGGCAGGGAACAGTAGGGCTGTCCCTTCTCGTCGCACCGTTCTTTCCAGGCGTCGAAGTCGCGGAGCTGGGCCGTCTCCTGGGGCTCCTGGATCCACTTGATTACCTGAAGGAATAAACAAAAAGAATCTTACAAACGAGGTCTTGAAAGTACCCAATGTTAGAGTTTTTTTATTTGTACTCTTAGGGTTTATGTCTTGCTATTATGGTCTGAACGATGTGAAGTCTTAAAATTTTTGACAAAAAATTGCAATCGTAAAGGTTTATTATACATTGTTATGAAATAAGTAGTCTCAACAAACTCAAATAAGGTTTGTGATCTACTGTTGGTAAAATATCAAATTCTTAAGGTTTATGGCTCATTGTTTGAGTCTCAAATATATCCTACAATTTTTATCGCGCAATTCATATCTCATATCCGAGTTTGATAGCTTTGATTTTTTTTTTTTGAAAATTGAACTACAGTTTTTAGGTTTACGACCCACTGTATATTGTATATCGTCGTCTTATTGTGAAAATAGATCACTTTAGAAACGTATCATCGCAATGCAAAACTGCACGAAGGTGATAAGAAATGATGTCTTTCCACTCTTAAGCGACCAAATTAAAGTTTTAAGGTTTCTGACCCATTCTCAAATCCCAAATTACCGTTTAAACAACCCATTGTTTATATCTCAAACTACAGTGAGGTAACTTTTGACTGTTTCCGAGGCTACGATCCAGTAAGTGATAACTAACCTGGGACATGGTCACGAAGTAAGTGTCGGAACGTGCAAGCATCTCCTCGATGAACTTGATGAGCTCCTCTCTGAACTCGCGCTTGCTCTTGAGCCAAGAGGCGTGGAAGTGAAGACCCAGGGGAGCGCGGTTGCTATTGTAGTGACGGTTGAAGTTGTGTCTGAGAAGTCGGGCGAACTGCTCTCCGGTCTGGATGTTGGAGCAGGAGTCTACCATGTGACAACCGGGCAGGGACTCGTCGAAGGTCGGGTCGTCTCTACGGTCGAGCTCGTTCATAACTATCTCCCAGGCGTTGTGAGATCTACAAAAAAAAAGTCAAAAACAGGTCTTTAAAATCCATATTTTTGGACCTAGCAATGATTGAGCTGATGACTTACCTCGAGGGACAGTTACCGACGTTACCGTTGCACTTGTGGGGCATGCGGAAGTATAGGGAGTAGGGCCAGATGGGGACTCTGCCGAGGGAGGCGGTGATCGAGGCATCGTAGTGGAAGTACTGGTCGGCCATCATGTCGAACTGCTTGTTTCCTCCGACCCTAAGGTAGGGAGCTCGGATTCCCACGATCGAGCTGTCGGTTATGTTGGCGAATCTCTCGATGATCAAACGGGCACCGGCCATCTCGGCGAGCCAGTCATCGTAGGTTCCTGGATTTTTCAAAATAAAAAAAATAAATTAACAATTAGGTTTTAAACCCTATAGGCTGGGTGTACCTATTTATGACCTAGGTTCTAAAATCTTTATGATCTATAGAATCTAAAATTGTGTATATTTGTATGACCCAGAGTCTAAAATACTTGTATGTATTTTATCTGCTGGTCATAATCAAAAATGCATCTAATTAAGGTATAGATTATAAAATATTACACATATAGGATCTAATATGTGTGCATGTATGATATTTGTAGATTAGATAGAGAGTTTACCAATTTATGACCTAGGTTCTAAAATATTACACTTTTGTGTGTTATAGGTACAAACCTTGAGTCCAGTACTGCGGGTCGTCCTTGTGGGTCAGAGAGAACACTCCGATTTCGTGTCCCCTTCTGTGAAGATCTTGCACGGCCGAGTAGTTGGTGTACTTGTGGGACACGAAGTAGGTGGCCTTGATCTGGCACCCGTTGGGGTTCATGCGGTGACCGTTGAATATGTCGTCGTACAGGTCGATGTTGTCGATGTTGATGGCCCCGTTGAAGGTTAAGGTTATCATCTGGGGAACCTGGCTGGGTTCCAGACCACCGGGGATCCTGGTACCGTCGGCCGAGCAGTGGCAGTCGGGAAGGACGCACTGGGTCGGGTCGCAGTCCGGTGCTCTGTTCGGGTCGGTCTCAACGGCTAGATCGATAAACTTGTCAGTTTTAGGGTTCTTTTGGACTCTGATTAGGGTGAATCATTGAAGGATCGTATCACGGCTTTGTAAATAGGGTAGGAAACCTTCAATGATTCATGAAACATTATGGGAAAACTTACTGCAAGCATTTTCGTCGGACTCGTCCTTGCAGTCGGGTTTTCCGTTACAGAAGAGTTCCTTGTCGACGCACTCGCCGTTACCACAGGACAATTTACCCTCCGGACAAACGGGCTCGTCGGTCTTGAGGATGGGCAGGATCTTACGTGGCTCTAAAAGTTTTCAAGTTATTCTTTAAGTTTTTGCTTTTCAGTGTTGGCAGGGGTTCAAAGCTTTAAGAGCGACTAAACAATGTGATGGAGCCTTCAAGATTCGTTAAAAATACAAGGTTTTGCATTCGATAGATTGTTTAACAATGTTATAAATATTCTAAGTTTTTACAGTTGTGGTCTTAATAAGGCTCAATCACAGTTTGTTTTGAGGATATCTAAAACCAGTCTTATACTTGAAAAAAAAAAAAAAAATAGAAAATTCTCAAAATAATGATATAAATTGTTAGAAATTCATACGTATAAGACTGAATTTACTACTAATATAAATAAATGCATACCACTGATGTATGAACAAGACCTTTAAATTTTCTGTACCTACTAAACTCGTTTTAATTATTATGAGTTTCAGTAAAATTTATAAGGTTTACAGGTTCAAACAATGTTTCAAATTGCGCAACAATATTTACATTACTCTCGACGATACAAAAAAAAAAGGCAAATAGTATACAATCCAAATTAGCTCCTTCCCAGTGTGCACAAAAATCGCATTACAGCGCTGTTACGTGGTCCGTCGAGTTTTTCGTTCAGTGTAGTTCGTATTTCTGTATTTTTGCTAGTGTAACCTCAAAAAGTAAAGTATCGTGACGCTTGAAGAAATTTTTAAAAATCATTCGACATATTGTAAAAAATAAAATTTTTGACACTGCGTAAAAAAAATGAACCGACGATACATAAGTGAATAATTTGAAGACAGAAAAGAGAAATTGAGTTATGTAGAGTACAGAAGTTAGGTTGCAGTGATATAGAATAAAAGAGACGTTACATATACACACGGAAAAAATAAAATCCTTGCAGCGTAGCTGAATTCAGCGATATGACGATGCGAACAGTTATCGACGCTCCAACGCAGACTTTTCATCGTGGCGAGGCAAAGTCTGCGTTGGAGCGACGCAAAGTTAGCTATAGCGTGCCTTCCTTACCGACAGCGGCGGAATTTGATTGTTAACTTAAACAATTATGCACTGATATAAAAAATACTTAAATTAATTACAACTATCAATAAACACATTTTTTTATAGTTATGCTGCCGTAAACCCGCGATAGCAGAGAGTAAGTACACAAGTAAACAAGCGTCAAGCGTGAGTCGAGCTCTGCTACAGCTGTTGGTAAGGAAGGCACGCTATAGCTAACCTTGCGTCGCTCCAACGCAGACTTTGCCTCGCCACGATGAAAAGTCTGCGTTGGAGCGTCGTTAACTGTTCGCATCGTCATATCGCTGAATTCAGCTACGCTGCAAGGATTTTATTTTTTCCGTGCAGCTAAAGATTGAATTGAAGTGTTTTTCAAGTTAATTACGTACGAAAATATTCAAGAATAAGGTAAACACACTTTGAGCTTTTAATTGCAGGTCAATACATAATGATAATTAATTACGTACTTTAAAACTGGTTAGACACCGAGTTGTGTATGGAAGGGAAAGTGTTTGAGAAATAAACTTCCTTCCGTAACGGATCACACACATAAAAAGAAGCAAGTACATACAAAACCGGATGGGAACTGAGGTAAGAGAGATCGATGATAATAATAAAATAAAAGGCGTCTCTTTTTATCCTCCCGATCTCTTTGCTTTCGATTTCGAAAAAAGGGACTTGAAAATTTAGAATTTTTTGAGTGAGCGGTGAAAAGTTAGTCAATCAAGCTAATAAAGCGATTAGTAGTTAGAGCTAGTGTAAAAGCGTAAAAGAGTGAAATTATTATTCTGAAAATATAAAAAAAGAAGATGTATCGAGAAAAAGAAGAGTTTATTAATTCAACGTATGAGAAGCCTTGCGACCTCATTGCCGCGAAAATAATAATAAAAGAGTTTCAAGGAAACGCAAGATTTCAATTTCGTGTTTTTCCTCGCGCATTTAAACTCGAGGTTGTCGATTTTCGGGATTCTACGTAATAAAACCGAGACTCGAATTCCCTTTCCGATCTCTCACGACTTTTTTTTCATCAATTTTTAATAGCTTCTTTCAATTATTCAATTTAAGTTGTTTTTTACTTGGCAAATACATTTTTTTAATTTAAGTTCCCAGATAACAATAAGTAAGTTAAGTTTTGAGGGCCAAATTATTATAAAAATTGATCTTAAAATGTTCTTACATGAAGATATTTCAAAGTTCCACTAGTACAAAATTTTACTACCATTTGTAAATGAGTTTCTAAGAAACAATTGAAAATTCAATTTCTTTAAGATGAAAAATATCCTATAATTAGTCATTGACACTTTTATCTTTAGGGTAATACAAATTACAAAAGAAATTTGGATTTTCAGAATTTGACTAAATTTAAAACAAATAGCTTATTTATTGACATTTATTTGAGAATTATTCTAATTATCTTAGACATCTCCACTTTCAAATAATATATTATAATAATTATTATTAAAATAGTCTTGAAAACTTCTTAAATCGTTTCAAAACTGCCCAAACCTGTATAAATGACTTTTTGGCACCCCAAAGAAGCTCAAAAACGACGATAAAGTCGGTCAAGATCGTTTACCAGGGACCCGTAAGAAAGCAAAAAAACTACTTCTCGACACACCTTGAAAAATAAATTTGTACTTTAAAATAAATAAAAAAAAAAAAAAAAAAAAACTCGCGTTGGTCAAAAAACTCGAAATTTAAATTAAAAATGTTTTCTCTCTCTTAATTTCCCCGTGCGTCACTTACTCTCGAGCTTGTCACAGTTGGTGACCTTGCCCTTCCAGTCGCAGGTTTGTTTGTCCAAATCAAAGGCCAGTCCATGCGGGCACGTGATTTGCTTCAGTCCGGATCTTGTGCACCTGGACAATACATGCAACAATTGGGAAAAAAAAACAAAAAAAACAAAAAAAAATGAAAAAAAAAAGAATTTTTTTTCTTTAAAGACGAGTCAATTGGTAATGCATTATTTATATAAACGGGTGCTGTTGTTTAGTCGGCTCTCATCGCTGGAAAATTTTTTTTCTTAATTTTTTAATCCTTACTCTCGAGCTGCTCGCAGTTCTTGACGTTGGTCTTCCAGTCGCAAGTCTGACGCTCGATGTCGAAGGCGAGTCCCGTCGGACACTTGACCGTGGCCAGACGGGTAACGCCTATCTCGGTTGCCTTGTCGCACCTAAATTTTTCAGTTTACTTTTTTTGGACTTTTTTTTTTGGCTCTTCTGAAGCTACTCTGACAGCACTTAGTTCTGTTATTATCCTTAAACTGGACATTTGAGTCTCAGTGCTACTCAGGGTACGAAGATATTCAATGACGATGGACTTTTTAGGTTAATTTTACGATACGTCGTAAGAAAAAAATCCAGTGGAGAAACATTTTTTTAAATTTGTAAAATTATTATTAGCTTTTTTTTATGGCAAGTAGGAATCGATCCTTCTGGATATTTTTCATACGAATTTTAAAATTTTTGTCACTTTTTGATCAGGTCTGAAAGGTGGTTCAGTTTTCTGCTTGAGATTAGTAAAGTTTAATAATAAACAATTTTTTGACCATTTTCTTGGCATGTTTATTTATTTATAAAGTTTACCATTGAATGAAATTAGCTGAGAGTTAAAAAAAGCTTAAACTTTTAAAATGACAGATATCTTTGTCAAATTTTGAATATAAAAAAATTGTTGTCCTAAACTATTTTCAAAAAATGTTTTATTATTAATTATTAAACAAATTATGTAAAATATGCATAAATAAAATTCCATCTCCTGGAGGATAAAGGATCATCGATTGTAAATCAAAGAACGTCCCTTAGATAAAAATATGCAAGGTGCATCGTTTCCTTTTATCGACTTCCGGTCGTTGAATGAACACAAACGCGTCTTTGACTTTTTTTATTATTATTATTCACTCTCGGTTAACAAACCCCCCGTCATTACAAATTGTGGACACGCGTTGTTTTTTTAATTTATGATAATCGAAGGGGGAATTATTTTTTAAAAACCGACTATAAATTAACCGGTGTCAATTAACTTTATATTTTATCTCGTTTATCCCGGCGCGTGAGTCACGATTAATTTAAATGCACCTCGATTTGGTATTTTTATGTTTTCGTGACGAAAAAAAAGATGAAGATTTTTCCCTCGCTGCGTCAGGTTTTAAAATACCCTGGATGTTACGAATATCTACAGAGCGCGGAAGTAGGGAAAAATGATGCAACAGATTTCTCTCTCGATCGAGCTATTGAAATTCAAAATTTTTCGAGCCGATGTAATTTTTTTATTTTAAAATACAGCCAGACGCGGCCAATAATCTCGTCGGTTACGTCCGCAATTCAATACACTCGGGATCCTTTCTCCTCTCTTAACGAAACAGTAAACCCGTTTCGCGGTTCTTACACGGCTAACCGAAAGCTGATGAATTTTTTCTTTTTTTCTGTTTTTTTCGCCTACTTTGAACCTTTTTTTTGCACTGTATTGAGTTTAGTTATTGATTTTCAAAATAAGTTAGATTATTGACCACGAGATTTTGTACTGCAATTTTGTAATTTTCAAAGATTTTTTATGACGATTTATTTAGATCTGACTAATTATTATAATATTATAATGACAAAAGTAATTTAAAAACAAATTGAAAATGATAATAATTATTATTTGACCTTTAAATAAACAAATAATAATAATTTTGATTTTTTGTATAAAATAAAAGGTGATTTGAGATTTTTATTTTCAGAACTTCGGAAATTCACGTAAAAGTATACAATCACAACAAATTATAAACAATTAAATAATAATAATAAGACTAATTATTTAATTTTTAATTTTTAATTTTTAGATTAAAAAAAAAATCAATTTAAATCTCAAAGTTTTTATTATTATTCGCATTATTATTATTATTATAAATTATTTTTAACTTTTTAAATTAAATTAATATAAATTCAATAAACAAATGAATAATGAACCCCATCAAATCCATAAGCAATAAATCTTGACTTTTCAAAGATAAGAAAAGGAAAGATAATTGATTCAAAATCTTCGAAAGCGTGTTTTATGAATAATTAATAAACGCGTCGATTAAATCCCTCCTCGCGCAACAAGACGAAGAAGAAGAAAAAAAAAGGACTTTCGTAATACATAATTCATCTTAATAAAACAAACTTTCTATTATAATCTATCGAAAAACATTTCTAATTTAAAGCAGCCTCCCATACAATAAAAAAGACTTTCTTTCTTTCTTCATTCATTTATCTCCTCGTCTTTGCTCTCGCGAGCGAAAGTGAAACTTTCCATCTCGATGACCCGGTGACTGAGATCGTGTTTTAAATAACAATAATAACAATAATATTTTAGGAGTTTTCTTGGTTTTGTTATTACCTGACCACGTCGCGGCAGTCGCCCTCGGTGCTGAGCCTGAAGTACTCGTCCCCAGGTCGGTCCTGGCACAGCTCTTCGGCGTTCGCGTCAATGCCGTCGCTGCCCTCGTCGTCCTGCGCCTTCGCCGAAGCTGTAAATTCAAGACGACAAACTGGTTTTAGTTCTGTGCGGGAGATAAAGTTTTTGATTTTTACCGGGACAAAGGGATTTTCTCCGGGAGTTTCATAGTGAATGGTCTTTTGTGGATGCGAGACCAGTTATTCTAGTCTGAAAGCTTCCAGCGATACAAAGTGGGATGTTTATAGAATAAAAGGACGAAATTTTCTTGTTTTCTGTATAACAGTATGAATGACCCTTTGTAGACTGGGAGACCAGTTTCTAGCCAGTATTTGACTTTGTTTACTTTGTTTACTAGTCACAATCTGGTCTTAAAGCTTTCAGGAATTAAAGATGGGATATTTATGGAATTGCAGGACGAAATTTTCTTTAGAATAAAAGAATAAATGATATTTTTTAACTGGTCACAATCTAGTTTTAAAGTTTTTAGGTATAATAAGTAGGATTTTCGAATTTTTTCTCCCTTATAAAAATTTTCTTAGCTATTTAAATAGTTTCAGGCTAGTGTTTGACTCTGCATACTGATCATAATCAAGTCTTACAACTTGTAAGTACAAAATATGGGGTTTTTTCATTGAAAGTATTGTAATTTAGTAAAATACTCAAACAGGTTTTTCAATAATAAGCGAATTGCATAACTCCCGACCCACACTTAACAATTTTCAAGATAAAAAATTTGATTTTTTACCGCAATCTAGTTCAAAGTATCCACGTAACCAAAGACAAGAGAATTTATACTACAGCGTCCCCAAATAAATCTAAAACAGGGTTTGAAAATTCAAAATTACCCAACAACGCCTATTGCCAAAGCCATTGTTCTTCGATCCATTGTCCGCGTCTAGGAAAAACTGACCCCCGAAAAAAGATTCTCGAGAATCTGGTTTTCTCAGGTCAGCGAACTCTCCCGGCCCCGTAGAAAGTGTGTACAGCGAAAGCCTCCCCTCCCCTCCCCTCCCGCGCCTTTGTTAGGTCGTGAAAGGTAATTTGTCAAAACAATCCCATTAAAAAAGGTACTTAAAACAATAATGGTAATAAAGTTAATAAAATAAAAGTAAACGTACCGGCGAGGAGCAGCAGGAGTCCAAGTACGGTCCCCAGGTGCTTTAGGTTGGTCATCGTGAGGAGCGGGCGGTCGGTCGGCCAGACCAGAGCCGAATGAAACCCGTCGTCCGACAATCCGGGCCTTATGACACTATCGTCCCCTACCACCTCCCCTCGAAGCTGCACTTTCACTCGGTCCCCGCGAGATGCTGCCATCTGTACTTTTACGTTGCGGCCTTTTTTTTTTATAGCGTTGGCTTTACGTTTTAAATACGTTGTTTTAGCGTTTTTTTGCATTGATGTTGACACTTTGACTGTTTGGTTGTTGTTCCTGCATAACACATGCAACCAGCACACAAGGCAAACATTTTCTGAACACATTGAAATATGCTGTGAGTAAACACCAAAATATAATTTTCGTGCTTTTTTTCGAGATTATTAAGATCAAAGAATCTTAAATTTAAGCATTATATTAAGTGATTACAATATTTTGAAAGATCAGGTGTTTATTTACAACATAATTTAATATCAGAGTTAGTTTGAGTTGTACACTGAGCCGAAACTACAAGCTTAAGGTAAGAAGATTCAGGGATCAAATTTCCAATTGGAACTTGTTATTTTGTACCAGATCTGAATGATGTTTCTTTGTTTAAATTTTTTACTTTTGCAGGCTACCAACACTAAGAAAGTAAAAAAATATAGGTTGATTTAGAAATAAAAATCACTATCCCATAGTTAAATATTTCTTTTTTTTATTTTTTCAGATATTGAGACTGAGAAGAAAAGTGGATACTTCAGGTAATTTAACTGGAAATAATTTTACACCAAATCAACATTAGTTGTTTCAGTGAAAATATGTATTTGAAAACGTCATTAGGACGTATGTACTTAATAATTTATCAATGATCCTTTGTCCTCCTGTCTGATGAAAAATAAACATAAAAACCGTTGTATCTTAAATAAATAACATATAATGACAGAAGCTTAACTTATTCATGGTTAATATCTCTACAGCCATAAAATATCATTTTCACTTTTATATTTTTAAAAAGTTAGATAAACGATATAGTTGATCTTCCAACAAAGTAACACTGCAATAATAACTCGTAAATTCAATGCTTAAATTTAATATTAGTACGAAATTTACCATACATATTAATGTCTCAACTCTGTAACTAAATTCAGTTGAAACTAAACGTTCGTTAGGTAAAATTTAGCGAGTGAAAGAAATTTTGGCAGCGCTCATTAAGAATTCACTTTGTTAGAAGTAGTTCAGTGTGCCAGCCGGTGAAAAAAAATTAAGCCCTCGCTCCGGGCTATACCTCGGCACTGGGGCCTATGAATTTGAAAACATCGGAATACTAATTGGTCGTCGAAAAATTACCGTCCCAAAACGACACTCTGTCATCCTTATCATTTTATTTTCACTATTCGTAACTTTTTGGATTAAAAATTCGTCGTTTGAGAGACCAGCTTGGATCAAAGTGATTTCGATTGAAACTATTATTTTATTATTTACATCTTTTGAAAATTCACGTTGAATCATTACGAGCATGTAGGTTAGCAGTGATCGCTCTAGTGTCAGATTTGATACCGGAGAGTAGATATAAATTACGTTGTAAACCGCACGCTCTCGAGTTGTTGGCTTGGTAGGTACTTTCGATTTGGTTCACCGGTTGTTAATCTACTGACTTATTTTCCTGCATCCATCAGACTATATTTTTACCAGTTTATAGTCTTAAATAGATGTAACTGGGCAGAAACTGTTCTTAGAATTGATAAAAATATTTCTGGCCAGTTTTTGGTTGGATACGATCATCATCATCAACTGTTCTCATATTTTTAGTGACAATGTGCATGTAACTGGACGGAAATTAATAAATAAAAAAAGTTTCTGGCCAGTATTTAGTAAAAACTAGTCAAATTTTATGATCGAAACTCATTTTGAATCTTAAGCTTTGATAAGTCTTCTGATTAGGCCAGAATTCGACCATTTAATTGACAGTTTATAGTGTCAAATGCTTGTAACTGACTACAAAGTGTAATATTTCTAAAAACATTTTCTACTGCACATTATTATTATTATTTAGAATGTTCGTATTTCAAATGGATTTAAAAAAAAAAAAACAAAGACGGAATGGTAATTTAGTGGGGTGACATCAGAGGAAGATCGCGTCTTGCACACTCTGCAGCCTCAGCAACATCGATTGCACTTTTACTCCGCAGACGGCGAACTCACGCAAGCGCGAGTTCAATTCCCAAAGGTCAATCTTTTCTCTTTCTTCTCGACGATCCAATCATCGAGTCCCGCGTTACAATTTTAATGGCAGAAAAAAAAACTCAGTACGACGTGAGACTGGAAGAAGCAGTGGAAATTAACCTCTAGCTTTTTATTTAAACTTGGTAGATTGCTTTAGTTTTGGGTGGAAAAATGAACGCACAGGTTATCCATTTTGAAAAAATGGTTTTTTAATAAAAAATTATTACAGTTCTAATGCATATAAAAAAAGATTAGATTATGAAGTAGAAAAAAAATTACGAGAACTAGACATTTGGATCTAGAATTTTCATGAAATTTTTCTTGTAAAAAACAATTAATTTTCATAGTTTTTCATCTTGTTTTTCAAAAATTCATGCTCTAAGCCTATCGCAATTGTAGATTTCTGGAACCTCGCAGTTTTTTTGTTTTTTTATTGCTTTAAAAGCACTTTTATGGTCTTAAAAAGTATCTTAATTTTGAAAATATTTATCTGAAGAAATAAATAAAATGAGGTATTTCATAAACTTCGAGTTTTAATCTTTCGAAAAGTAAGTAAAAAACCAAAAATCATCTGCTCGAATTTAAAACAAATCGTCAACTAACGAGCCAGTATCGAAAGCATTCTTATGAAAAAAATCCGCAATCAGCTCTCCAGCGATAAATCATAAAAATGAAAACAACAAAAGATTCTGGAATCCGCATCACTCTTCGGCAATTATGATCTGACCCCTGCATAAATAACTCCGGTGCAAAAGTGAAGGCTCGATCTAGCCGTACACAACAACACGAGAAGAAGCAGAAGTAAGAAAGATAAAAAAAAATAAATAAATAAATAAGCTTACGAGACTTTTAACGACGTTTTATCTCTTTTTTTTCGAAAGAGAAGTCCTTGGGGCTCGCTGCATACGTGTAAACCAGTTTTTCGTGTCGCACCACGTGTCCGCGCAGTGCTACGAGGGAGAGAGATATATATGTATAATAATAAACCCGATTTGTAACTTTGATTTTTTATCCGTGCGGATTATTTTTAGTCATCGAGCTTGCAAAATTTTACCCGGAGGATTATACTCCTACGGTTTACAATTTTGAAGATTTTTTGGCTAAAGAAGCGAAAGGATGAGAGAGTTTTTGGGATGCTTGAAGAGATATTTTAATGTACTCTTACCGAAAATATATTTTTTGACTTAAAAATTAACAGTGTCATTTTATTTTTCTAAGTAATAGCAATTACAATTTTATAATTGTATGCTGGTCAATTATAAAAATCTATTTATTACTTAATTTTGGGTAAACTTGTCGTAATATTATGTAGGAAATAAAAAAATAAATATAAAAAAAAAAATTTTTTAACGACATTTCAATTAAAGTTGATTTCTAGGCTCTGAAGACTTGAAATTTTTCAAAAGAATTACAAAAGAAGAAAAAAGAATCATTAGTGATTCTTGGTACCGCCCATTTAATTAAAATATAAGATAACAGTACATATGAGAAACAAAAAATTAAATTAATTATTGCGTTCTACAATAATCATACAATTATTAAATTTATTTTTTATTTTTTAATTTATATATCGTTTTCGACAGAGCTTACAATAGTCTTAACCAATTGCAAAGTATTGTAAAAAAATATTATCCTTAATAAATAAAATAAAATATTTAATCTTCATAGCTAAGACTACTATTTATATAAGAATAATTCAATTTTTTGTCTTCCACAACCAAAAAAAATTAAGTAAAAACTTTGAAAAATCCACTTACGAACTCGCTATGGTGAAATATATTTTTACGATTTTTTATTTAACTATTTATCATAAACTCATTTTATTGTTTCAGCTTTTTCGCTTGTACACAAGATCTGACCCAAAACGCCCACTGTGTTTTTGTCTTTGATATACGCGTCGCGTAAATTCAACGTTATGCGAATTATTTCTATTGTTTTGCGTTCAACGTTGGGCGAGGATACAAGCTTCAACTTCCTACTGTCTTTGGTCAAACAAATTTAATTATTTCATTTTATTACATAATTTACAGGATACTCGTTGAAATATATTTTTTTCTTTTAGCACAGTAAAAAGTTTATTAATTTTTGCTTAAAAATGACTTAAAAATATTCTTGCATTATGCAAATGTACCTGAAAAAGGTTTTAGGTACAATTAGCTTTGCAACTATGATTAACGGACTGGAAGTAATCGTAAATCTTCATTAAAGACAATTAACAAGACACTTTTTTTGGTGCTTCAGACTACAAAGAAAGTCTATTTAGATGTTTTATTCGCGTCGTGTACGCCAATAGTGATCAAGCGCGCGCGCGCGTGTAGACGAAAAAAGAAGGAAAATAAAATCGTGCGTCGCGCGCTTTTCACCTTGACCGTCGCGATGCCCGGGTCATTGTCCACCAGAAAACGCCTTCGAATTTGAGCTACTCAGATATTCACAATTTTAAATTATGGTCGTAAGTTTCTTTTTTTATAGCATCTACTTTTCACGGGTAGAAATCAATGCAATCAATCAAATTTCAACTTTATTTTGCGGGAAAATTTTTTAAAAAACGTTATTTTTAACGGTATTTGAATTGAAGCTGATTCCGAGGGTCTAATGTATCAGAAAAGAATCATTGGTGATTCTGCAGTGCAAAGACCGTTGACTTTTTATCATAAAAAAGTTTTAATTTTCCTAAGTATATTTTTCTACTTTCTTCTATCTCAAATTGCAATTTGAGCATGTGGATAAAATATTCGTATGTAGACAAAAAATTTGTGAAAGCACTTAAAAAACAAAATCATTTTTTATAATGTAGCAAAACAAAATTTTTTAATTTTTTTTAAAAGTTTTTAGGATTTTTATTTTTGGCCCCAATTGAAATTTTGCAAAATCCATACAAAAAAATTTCAAATTGCAAAAAAATTAATATTTGAAAAAGTTTCAATGTTTTGAAGTAGTGAAAACAATAAAAAATCATGAGAAATTTATTCGATAGCTAGAATTTTATTTTTTGACCCAGTTAAGATATTGCAAAATTCGTACGTTAAGTTATTTAAAATGACGTCTAGAAACTGTAAGCGTTAACTTCTTATCCAAAATAATAATAAAATTTTTTCAGCCAATGTCTTTTTTTGATTAAATAGAATTTTTATTATGTTACTTTGTCCCGAGAGGTAAATTAAAGGTTTTTTCATGTATTATTTTAATTGGCATCTAGCATGAGGGGAGGTAAATTGGGGGCGCTGTTGCACGTAAACAGCCGTAAAAGCAGCCTAAAAAATTTGGTGTCGACTTCTTGAACTAAAATTTTTACATGGGATTTTGCATGCAAGAGCCTACAATTTCCCCTCCTGCTAGATGCCAATAGGGTTAACAAACGTTATACTGAAAATATTTTTTTTCTAAAAGTACTCGTTTTCTAATGAATTTTAAGATTTTTTTCAGAATTCTTAAGTCAAAATTTACCAAGAAAAAAATTAAGAAAAGTTTCTAAAGCTACGGTGCAGTGACGTCATCGTCGATAGTTGAATTTAATGCTGCTTCAAAAAATTTTCTCAGTCAAATAATCCATATAAAATAATTAAAATTGCATAGCTAAGTTTATAAATAGCATGAATCATACACGTCTTTAATTTATTCGCTACATATTAACATGAGTTTTCCATTTCAAAATACTTAAACCATTTAATTTATTCAAATTTTAAAATTATTCGACAATTAACTTTTATAAAAATCATAGAAAAACGAATGTTGCAATGTACGCAGCTGGTAGAGTCTGTCATCGTGATTAATAAACTATTTTCTTCAGTAAAATATGATAATTTTAAGAAAATGTCGCACGCTCACATGCAGGATTGAGCTTTCT
This sequence comes from Encarsia formosa, assembly GCA_038277355.1. Lineage (NCBI taxonomy): Eukaryota > Metazoa > Arthropoda > Insecta > Hymenoptera > Aphelinidae > Encarsia > Encarsia formosa. The sequence goes on from CM076184.1 coordinate 129,961,630, forward strand.
CCCATAAACAAAATAGGCAATAGCTCGTTGCGCTAAATTTTGTCACATCGAGGTTTCGTTCTCTCTCCGCGCGTGCACGTAAGGGGGGAAAATCAGGTTAACTTAGCCACCGATGTAATGACAATTCGTACCGAGCTAATTTATACTCTGTGACGCGAATTTTAATTTTTTTCATCCTGTTTTTTCTACTTTTTTTTTCTTTTTTACTTTACTTTACTTTACGTTCATTTTGATTTCAGTTACACTAAAAAAAGAGAAAATTTCAATTTTTTAAATAAATTTTGGAAGTTCATGCCTGAATGTTGTAAATGATTCAATTTAGTATAAATTATTTTAAAAAACTATAAAAAAATAAACTTAATAAATAAAATAAATGAATAAACTATTATTATTGATGTATTTAATTTGCAGTTATTGGTCGAATCGTTTCTCATTAGAAAAAAAAAACGTAGAGAGAAATGACGTCCTTTTCTCAAAAAATTCTTACATTATAATTTTAATTGAAGTTTTTTTTCAAAAAATTGAAAAAAAAAAATTTCTATGAAAATGGTACTTTTAACAGTAAATTTTACTTCGACACGTTTTATACTATAAAATACCAAAACTTTAAATAATTAAAACAAATAAAATGTATAAATGGAACAATTGTGATATTTTATCAAACAATCACAGTAATAAATAATATTCAATGTCAAGGTTTACACTTTTGTATAAAAAATTGTAAAAAATTATTCGCAGATGGGAAAAGAAAAAAAAAAAAAATTGTTTTCCAATCAGTCAACGGGCCCTTGTCTTGGTGAAAAAACATCGTTCGATTTGCATTTATCGAAGTCGCGTCATCGCTCGTCATGAATAATTGATGGCCAGCCTTGTCCGAGCGAGCGGGCTAAGCCAGGTGAAAATTTACGCATTTGTTTTCCCAGGGGAACAATGCTGGGTAAACAGTATCACACTCCGAGAACAGGGAAGACGTATACTTTATAATTATTTTTTTTCTTAAAACACTCAATTTTTTTGATGATTTATCTATCAATATTGGTACCATTTTACATTGGAAGTATATCTGTATGTATGAATATTTCGGGAATTTTTTAAGTTCATACCTCCTTCAATTTATATATTTTTTTTTTCAAAAAATGTAGCATAAAAAAATTAATAATTTTTTTTCAACATCTTCCCTATTATGTTGTTGCCAAATTCGGTATTTTCACAATTGCGATCGACGGTATTTAATTGGTGGTAATTCCAGCATTGATTTTTTTCATGAATAAATGTGAGCCTTGAAAAAATTTTGAAACACGAGTACTCGACTTTGAAGGTGTAGAAATTCAAATAGAACGTTTTCTTGTTGAGACATAACACTTTTCAATTTTTATTTGATATAATTAATACTATTATAGTTTTATTTTAATTTAATTTGATTCAGTTTCAAATCATAATAATTACTGTGACCAAATTTAAAAAATAATTAAAAATTAGTTAAAATATAAATAAAAAAAATCTACAAAATAAGTACGATGAGTAATTACATTTACAAACATCAATATTTTAAAAATTAAGGTTTTTTTATCATTTTAAGTATTATTACGACAAATATTACAATTGCCTTCAAAATTTATAACTATCTAGCTAAAGATGTTGCATAAATTGCGTGTCATCGGCAGCTCAATCGAAAGAAATTCAAATTTACAAACCTTCTTTTTTGAATTTTAAAAATATTCAATGATTATTAACATAAAAATATTATTTTTTTATTAAAATTAGTTTGCAAAACCTCACAATATCAGCATAAATAACCCAGAGCCTTTGCATTTTAAATCCATTAGTGTAATTTAATGAAAAAAAACCATTTAAAAATTTCACAATGATCACGTTTCACTTAACTTTGAAATTTTGACTAACTTTTTTTTTCTATTCGCAAGAATAATCGATTAAAAATTCGCTTACAACAAAGGCTTATTCGTGCGGTAAAAGCTTTCACTTCATTCCCCCAAAGTCGAATATTATGGAGCCAGCTGGCTGTTGATATTAGACGCTTCGGGATGTCTCGAATAAACACGTTTGTCTTCGGGTGCATAACTTATCCCTTTTTTTTTCTTTGTTTCGTCACGATTCAGAGAACGATACGTGTACGTGACAATCGAAGAAGAATAAGCATTAGCATGCGCGTATCTCAAGCTTTTCTCGGTGAATTTTTCACAAGCTGACGGTAAAAGTTCCCCACAGAAGTTTAAGATTCTATATTTATTTATTTATTTATCATCATCAACGGACATTAATGTTCTTTAATACATAATTAATTTATATACATTTCATCAATAACGACTTTCTCATTCAAGTTTCAAAAAGTTTGATTTAATACCTTTTTTTAATAAACCAATATAGTTACAATTTCTTGTATCAACGGATAAACTATTCCAACTTCTTTTCAATCTGTTTGTAATAGAATAATATGAAAAATTTGTTTTACAATTAGATTCAATCAAGTCTCTGGGATTTATTAAATTGAATCGAATATTTCTAATCGGAAATAAATCAATCATGTCACCCTGAGTAGAGTTCAAGTTTGATCAACAGATTAATGATCCTTTTTTTTGTCTGCAAAGAGAAAACTTAATTGTTTATTTTGAAGTTAATTACGTGATTAAGATATGAGAGTTTCAATGTAGCTGTGACTAAAAAATTTTGGAATACTATTTAAATTTTTCTACAAAGATGAGTGAAAATTCTTAAAGTGTGAACAGAGATTTTTTAATTCTTGAATTTTATTGTGTGTTATTTAAGTAACAATCAGTACAACAACCATCTTGTAGTTAAAAAAAAATTTAATTATTTATTCATTTTTTATGCATACTATTTTAGAAAAATAAAAAATATGTCTTAAGTAAAGTAAACTTGGTAAGAAATTTAATATTATGTGAAAAATACAGAATAATTTAAACTAGTACCCAAATAAAAAATACAATTTATATCAGTTTATTAAAAATAACTTAATTCGAAAATACATGTAAAATATTTTCTTTTTATTTGATTAATATTTTTCTCAACAAACAAGTCGTTTACTTACACATAACTTCATTACCGTTGACTTTGTAGATCATTTAAGGACAATTCCACTTTTCTTTAATTACAAAAATGCACTCGTCAACCTTTTTTTTTTCTCTCAAAAATTAGCCAGTTCGCAAAAGGACAATGTTTTACACAAGTTCGCCTTCGATTCGTCCTTTTTTTTTTTTTTCATGCGCAAATCGACTCGAGAGAGCGGCAGTTACGCAGGTGCACTGCCACTCGTCTTATTTTCAGCTCTCCTGCGCGATTATGTCGGACTTATTGCGGTCTATTGCACCCGATATCAAAGCTTTTATGTAATTTATTAGATCATTTCGAAAAAAAAAAAAAAAAAATGAAAAATAGCTACGTTGGGAACACGTGATTCTACGATTTGGCTCTAGATTGGCTGGTCGACCAAAGTTATTAGAACTTACGTTGTAACTTATACGGAATAAAAAGTATTTCTTTTTTTTTAATGATTATGTTTTGGATTTATTTTAATTTATAATTTAATATGTTTCATTAAAAATAACTTAAATTTTATGGAAACACTCTTGTCATTACTTTTAGTAATCTAATAAATTAATTATTAAATCATTACTTTTAAATCTATTAATATTATTTATTTGTTTTTAAAATTATTTAGTTTTTTCAATTTAGTTATTTCCTCCAGAATAAATACTGAAAATAAGAAATTTGAGATTTTTGTACCACAAAAGAAAGCTACAAAAATTTTTAATACTATTAGAAGTGTTAATAAAATGAACTTTCAATGTAAGTATGATAGTTTTTTTTTAGAGTAACAGTCATTGATAACGCTAAAATACTTTTGAATAAGAGTGTACGCTAAAGGGATAAATTTTAATTATTTTTGTTCGATCATACAAAAAATGTACATTTGTGTTACAAGTATCGTTGAAATTAACCTTAAGCATCTCAAAATAAAAAAAACCATCCGTAATTTTAGAGATCCACACACCTGCTAAAGGCCTCAATTAAAAGCCACTTATATTTAAAAAAAAAAACGACGTTTACAGCTTTCCTCCACGTTTTTCAGCCCAGTTACATCGCGTGCGATCTTTCTGTCACGCTTTCGAGGAATTATACAAATGTGCAAACGAAGAAGAGCCCCGCGTGAAAATAATGGTGAAAATCACGAATTCTCGTCAGACTTCAAACTTATGTGCAGCGATAAATCTCGGACGCTCGTATTCGGGTTTAAATATTTATAAGAGAGGCTCGAGTGAGATGTTTAAAGCACGATATATTTGCATAACTTCTTCTTACTGTGTGTACAAAATTTTGAGAAATAACTTTAACGAAAAAAAAAATCTTTTGAATTTATTTGATGCATAATTTTTAGTATGAAAGAAAAGTGATTGAACTTATAAAAATAATTAGATCAATGTCAGTTTGAAACAGCTTTAATAAATATTATCTTATGATTGTAAAAGCCATGAAGTAATTGCTCTTTCGTACGGAACTTCAACATAATATGTGCAAAAGGAAAAATAATTAAAATATTCGTAAACAAACTTAGGTTACCAAGGCTGTAATAAATTCAACAAAATACATGTAAAAGACAGTACTTAAAATTGATAATTCTTGAAAAACTGAACATCGGCACTGTTGAATTATCTCCTTCGTATAAATCAATGTAAAGTCGTCCTCTGACTGTGCCTCCGAAAAAACTCAACACCTTGTCAAGAGTGACCAATTGAAAAGGGGCTGAGTAAACGACGCTCTGACCTTTTTTCAAAGGACACCAGGAACCATTTACCAGGGAACCACAAAAAATAGGCATGTAACCGCTTCCAATATCCTCACCGTTCAAGCTCACAAGCTGGTATGTCATTACAAGATTATCTACCGCCTTAGCTAGAAGTTTATATTAACAAAATTTTTTATAATACATAAATAGTATGAATGATTTATAAGTAAAGAGTTTTAGCACATTTTTGAATTTTCAAGACTTAAAATTTTCGAGAAAACAAATACGTTGGATTATTGAATTTAAATTCCCGCTTAAACGGTTGACGTGTGACGCCATCTTGACAAAGTCGTGTGACTTGGCCAAGCTTGCGTCACACGTATTGGAGGGAATTCAAAATTATCAATTTATGAAATTAGTTTTTTCAGTCTTTTTATTTTTATAATTTTCAAACATTTATTGAAATTTATTTTTTCGTTATCTGCATTATATTATAAGACTTACGCATATTTAATTTTATTGTCAGAGGAATATCTGTTCTTTCTGTGAGCTCGCAAGATTTCTTGGTACAGCCGATGATTTCAAAATGTTCAACGTCCGCAAATTTGCCAATTTCCAAATGGTACGGATTTTTATCCGATAAACAAAGTACCACAAACAGTTCACAGATTAAGAAACCTCAAATTAAAAAAATTGGTGTTTTTAACAAACTAAAATTATTATTAAATCAACTCAAAAATTTATTTTTTGCTTGCAATTACCTACTGCATGAGTTAAACTGTTTTTTTTCATTTTGTAATACTTTTTGTTCTGGTACTTTCATTATAAAACTAAAAAAAAGTTTCATAACAGTTTAAAGTTTTACTATGAAAAAAAAATTTATATTTAAACAGATGTTAAAAGAAAGTTTTATTTAAAAATGATGATATGTAAGATTGATGAGGATATTAACAAATTGAATAAACGACTAAAAAATTTTTTTCTTTTTTTAACAAAATAATCCATAAAAATTTGGTACATTCCCATTCCGTTTTTAATAAAAAGAAAGTATTTAAGAACTATTAACAAAGTATCTTCCAAAAACAAAAGTTTAAAGTAATAGGCAGCGTGAATCGGAACATCGATTTTTTATCGTTTCTTTCACGAAAATCAATAAGCAAACGCATTTCGGCTTTTCCTCCCCAAAAACTCCACTTTTTGTCATGTGTGACCAGTTGAAAGCGTGCCGAATAGTTGACGGTTTGACCTTTTTTTCAGAGGACACGTGCTGTTGATCAAAGATCCGCAAACGTTTGACATGTCACCCTTGCCAAAGCTTCGATCGTTCAAACTCACAAGTTGATAAGTCATTACAGGATCAGTCATGGCTTTAGCTATAAATATTTTTAACAGTAAATGAAAATTTTCTTTGTATGTAAATACTCTAAAATTTACTAACTTATATTTAGTTTTATTCTGATTGGATAATCTTTTCTTTCTGTAAGTTTGCATGATTTTTCGTCGCAGCCGGTAATTTCAAAATTTTCTATGTCCTTTATTTTCCCAATTTCAAGCTGGTAGGGTGTTTTAGCTGAGCATCGATAAGGAAACATTTCGCTAATAATACAACCTTGAATAATATTAATTAGTTATTTTTATTATTATTATTATTTTTTTTTTACAACTAATCTTCGTTAGTTTTTATAAACAAAATTACAAAATTTAAACAATAGAAAAGACCACTACCAATAATTTATTTAGTGTTAAATCCCTAGAAAAATTCTTCTACTTTTTAAATAAATTATTTTATCGTCTACAACAATGCTTTTTAAGAAATTTTTCAATACAGTGCGTGTTTTACTGAAGATTTAACACTAAATAAATTATTATAGTGTTTATATTATTTATTAACTAACAGTTATAATAAAACAGTAAAAAAAGATTACCAATGAGGCAGTGTAAAAGTATTTTATTCATCTTAAACGAGCACAGCTCAGTTTAAAATTTAAAATTTAAAAATCCAGTAAGGTCGAATAGTTGGTAATAAACCATGATATCTTTCTCCTGACAATGTAAAATGTTTCAAAAAAATTCTCTACTAGTTTTTTTTATCACAAAGACAGTATTGATTCAGCAGTAACTGTTTCGAACGTTGCACCCACTGCAAATATTTGAGTTTAAATTCGAATTATGAATTTTCATGGGGAAATTAAGCGGCTATTATTCTTATTATTATTTTTTATTTAAGAAACACCAGTTTAGTAAGAGCGACGACCTTGTCGAGGTGCTTTCACCAGGAGACGATAGGATTATGTCACGGGGTTAACAGTGCTCCTCCTTTGCATATTCATCGACGCTTAATTTCTTCTGAAACGGGAGCCGAGGATTGATGGCCCGAAATTCATTGTTACCGGTTTACATAATAATTCCAGAGGTCGTCCTTAACATTATCGTGACATAACCTTTTTATTTATTTCTCTACTGCACTTTATCGCTTCGTAAATCAAATTTATCTTCAAACCTCCGCGCGGGTACGATCGGTTTCGAAATGTTACAATTACCTTTCGTGCAACCCAGCCACTTGATTTATTTTTGCATTATAAAAATTTCTCTTTTGTTAACGAGGTTTTTAACATAAATTCAAGATGCTCCTGATTAAGAGTACATCGTATATTGTTGGGAAATTTAGTTTATCTCGTCTATGTGTGTGTGTATACATGCAAATTTATACCGAGATGGGTTTGATAAAAGATCGAAGATTCGGAGCGAGTTTATGTTTGAAAAGTTACAGCTTTTGATTATCTCGAGGAGGAGAATGTCAGGGTTTCTTTGTTCAGTCAGTTAATATAATTTAAATTTTAAAAATTAAGCATTTAATTTAACTTAATTTTTCCCAAATTTTCAGTTGTATGTACCAAACGTGGTAGTTTCAAATTTTTTAATTGTTATAATTATTTTCACAACATTTATGTGTTTTTAGATGTATTTTTCGGAAATATTTAGCCTTTTTTTAATATTTGAAAAAAATACAAGTACATTTGAAACTAATTTGTCTTTATTTTAATTTTGTGACACTTTAAAATTAGAAAATAAATAAAAAATAAAGGAACCTAAAATAAAAATAAATAAATCAGTTGAATTGAACTTTAAATTGTTCAAAATTAAGTTACAGTTGCAAAAATTAAAAATCATTTAAACTAAATGTGAAGATTAGTTTCAGTTATTTTATTTAATTTTTTAATAGATTTAGGTTTTAAATTATAAAAAAAATTTTTTAAAATGAAAAAATCCAATAAAAGAATTATTGAGGTTAATACAATTAAATTTAATCAAACTTTCTCCAAATTTTAGTAATAGAGATTGAGGATCGATAAATTGATGATCATCTGCAGGGACATACGACATATGAATAATTCATCATAGTAACCAAAATGATTTAGGACTCTGGTATAATTTGATTACCAATTTTTAACAAACGTGGCATTTTTATGTATAATTTTCACACACGTGTGAAAGAAAAATCATGTCAAAAAGCTGTCGTAAATCATACGAAATCCGCGTGAACCATCTGACGGATGATTTTGTAAGCGCGTTAATTAAAAATGAAAATTCACAAAACTCTTTATTTACCGTAAGAATGGAAAGCCACCAAGTTGAAAAAAAATGAATATGTCAAGATCGCGAAGTGGATGTAAAATTTTATCACATTTTCCTTGCGTCTTTTTTTATAGAAAAATAAAAGTTCGATGCAGGCAGGTGAAAAAAGACCCTGACAAGGTCATGACCGGCCTTGATCGACGAGTTGTCAAAGTTTCGATTTCAAGGTTTTGAAGATTATTTTTTATCTCTTTTTCGAAAGTGATCCCGCTTGTCAGGAAATCACCTCGGTTTTGATGTGTTTTAAAAAAAATTGTCTTTTTTAATTCACCTTTTTTTGCAATTTTTTTAAATTACAGGTTCGGGTAGAATTACTGAAAAAAAAAAAGTTTTCTTTGGAGGGCGAATGAAAAATAACAGTCATTATAATTTGAGCTTCGGTTACACTGCCGAATTGAATCCATTGATATTTTAATTTCAGAGCGAGAAACGCGAAGGAAGAAAACAAGAAATCATCTCCGAAAATACTTGCTGCGAGCGCGTAACTTTCACTGTCAAAACTCACCAGAAACTTTTACAAAGTTTTAAGTTTTTAAAATAATTTTACAATTGATAATAAATAAAAAATAAAGTTCAGTATTACTTTTACTTTTTACTCTCAATTTTGAAGTTGCTTTAGTAATTTTATTATAATTGTTGGAATTATGTTTTTAGTGCGAGATGAACATGATTTATGCTAAAGTATTATTGTTGGTATAGAGACAATTTGAAAAACTTATTTTTTGTGATTTCGAAATAATTTATATATTTCATTAATAGATCTATGTTAAAAACTGTACTAGTCATGAGCAAAATCATAACATTGATGTAATCATGACATCAATTAAGATTTCGGAAAAAAGCTAGGTTAGGTTAGATATTCAGATATTTGTGGTCACTCTAACCTAAAAATCGGATCTTTGATCGTGTTTCCGGTTACTCGTACTATAAAATAGTTTATCGCACTGTCATCCTTAAAGAACCTCTTTATCCACTTGGTTCTTAAAATAAGCCGTGGTGACGATGCTGCATACACTAAAATAATAATTACATAGCATACAAATTTATTAGGAGCTACAATAATTAGAATATTGAATTCAATAATAAATTCAAATAAAGCAATAAAGTCGAGAGTACAGTAATTCGAATCCCACTTGACAGCCTAAAAGGTGCAGACAAAGGAACAATGTTGGCGTGTGCGTCGCATGCAAGATGCACATAGTCGTGATGATGACCTCCGCAATGATGATGATGATGATGATGATGATGACGCGGAGGGATTAAAACAATAAGCAAGCGATGCAGTGTCGCAACCGTGTATCCCGTTACACGACGCGACGCGACTCTGCGCCCGCACGTATAGGTGTTACGTGTTACGCGATTATGCATTCTTTATTTGTTCGAATATAATCAACAGGGGAGGTCGATACCTCGAATACGAATCATCAGAACCGAGCTTTTTAGACTTGCTTTGATGAATCTCGACGAATCTTGTTTGAGACATTTAGCGATTTGGTTTGGGAGTATTTTTCTGTTTAGGCGGGAAAGGAAATTTTTTAAAACTTTTTATCGCACTTATGCGTGAAAACTCGATTTTACGCCTGCTAACCTCAAGCGGCAAACGAAGGAAATCATTTTTACGCACTTGTATAATAATACACAAATACAAACTCGAAAAATTGGTACGGTTTCTGTAAAACAAACAAAGATTCGTTTGAGTTATGCTCATAATATTTCTTTGAGAATAAATTTTTTTTTCTAGATTGATCAAAAGTTTGCTACTAGCATTGTCAAGAATTGAAATTTTTTTCTGAATCTTACTAACTTTAAAAATATTGCCTATGGTCCAAAATAAGCTCACCTTTATAAAGATTTGACAGAACCGGTTGCAAAATTTCGCAAGGTTTTTGAAATATCTTTACAATTTTTTTTTAAAAGTCCATTTACCTTTAAAGACCCTTAATAATGCTTTTTTTTTTTTTTAATTATATGCTTAAAGACAAATATTTTCATTTTTCAAGCTGAAAGTTTTAAATGTTGATTTCAAAAAGTAAATACATTTTTTAACCCGTCATTAACTTTGCAAAAGTATAAAATCCTGTTTTTTGTCTCCTTATCATCGAGGAAGCAATCAAATTGATCGATCGAATCTTTCAAAATTAAATTACACATCAAAAAACCAAAAAAATTTCAATTTATTATTTTTCCAAAAAATGTATCTTATCGTTAATGCCTCGATACCAAAGAAAGTAAATAATAATTACGTAAATTATTAATTGTTCAACATACGTGCCTGAAGTGTCGTAAAATGCCTCGATATTAAAGAAAGTAAATAAAAATTATTCGTTGTTTTAAAGTCTACACTCGCTAAAAACCGTGTTGATATACGAGCTTGAATTGTCGTAAAAAATTGATACGACTAGTACAGTGTACTTTTTTATTTCCTCTCTCTCGTCGACGCTTTTAGCTGTAACACCCGGAAACCGCACGCACTTCCGCCATGCAGAGTAGTCGTGGGTGTCTGAAATACCTGCAAAAGGGATTATTGCGAGAAAAATTTTTCGAGTTTCGTAATAATAAGAATAATTGCGCGTGGCTGTATGATTTATTACAAATTTTGGGGGTGAATTTTTGTACGTAAATCATCAAAGAGTGCATATAAGATTTAGGTGTACTTTAAGCTATTTACGAGCGTGTTTTCTGAAATTTTAGAGAGCTGCGATAAATCCAGAAAGATTGATTAAAGTACAAAGTCCACCGTAAATTTCGTCTACAGTAGTATCAAATTTTTCAAAAGGGGGAAGATGGTTGCACCCAAAAAGTGAAAGTACGATAATTCGCAGAGGTTATTATTTAAATTTGAGAAGGAAAAATTCGACTGAAATAGAAGATTCAGTTACTTTCTCCAAAATTATTATTTTTTTTTCAAAATTCATCAAAGTGCTACCAGAGGATTACAAAATATCCGGTGAAAATTTATAGTTTTACAGTGTAAACTGGCCTGTGTGTGCAATCTTGGTTGTAAGGCGCGATGGTCTTATCTGATTATTATACTCGAGAAAGTTAAAGCTAAACAATCGATCGAGCGTATCTCGAGAGTGGTTATGAAAATTAACCATGTACTCACATAGTCACGGTGATGAGGTGGGATTAAAATTTAATTTTTTTTTTTTTTTTTTTTTTTCGATTTTACTCGTCACAATGAGTATGCGTTAGTGTTCATTTCGAGGTGCATTATTCTCTAAATGCTATAATGGTTACGTAAGGATGAACGATTCGAAGATTTTCTTTCTCACTCTCTTGGTTAATCGAGCTGACCCTAATATTGACTCTCGGTCACGTAGCTTATCTTAATGGAATATCTCTTTTTTGAAATTCGATTTTAACTAAATTTTTTTTAGTAATTTGTTTATTTTTTTTTTTTAAAAGAATGTCTTGTTGTCTGTTTGTAAACAAAAAAGTAGGATTTATTTGGGTCTAATCAGCTTTGTGAATTCATTTTTTTTAATTTTCGTCTTATTTTTTTAATAAATGATAAGGTTTTATAGTTTATAGATAATTCATGTATTTCTAACAATCCGAAGATTAAAAATTTTAATTTACCTGGGTGTGTAAATAATTGAAACGAGTCATCTTACAGATATTTGACTTTCGTATTAATTCATTGTTTTTATATTGTGAAATTATACTAATGTCAAATGTGCATATGTTAATTTACTAAAGACAATTTTATGTTGATAAGAATGTAAAAAATTATTAAATCAATAAATTTTAGATTTGGATACTACTTTAACTATGAGAGCCGTTATACAATAAAAAAAATTAGTATGAAATAAATAAATTTAAAAAAAAATGTAGGACTTGAAATTCCTTGCAAAAGTGAAAACACGTTTGCTTAGTTTGAATATCATCAAATATCTAATGCAAATATTAGTTTGATAAAAAATAAGTTTTAGTACTTGTCCATTATAGAAATTCTTACTTCAAAAATAATGAATAAGTTTAGGTGTATGAAACCCAAAGAAGTCTTTATTTGCTTCGGAACTAATTAAAACAGCTGATTATGTATGACAAAAGCACCATCTTCACGCTTACATAACCTCAATTAAAAACTACCAGCAATTCCATCTACCGTAACAAAAAGACAATTAAATGCATTTATATAATTATCAATGAGGATGAAATGTTGCGAACCAACCTGTGCAGTCAACGAATCAAACGAGAAGTTTAACTTCATTCATTTGTACGTGTGTAATTATCAATTAAAGGCTTGAATGGAAAAGGGGAATGAGACTCAAAACTATCATACATAACCTCTTTATTGACACACTCAAGAAGCATCGTTATAAAATTGTTCTTTCTGCTCTCAGGTTATAACCGAACCGAAATCAATCAAAGTAAGGTAAATATGCCAGTTATGACCACAAAAATCGCTACTTTTCAGCATTTTGAATTTTATTGAAAAAACAAAGCATGTTAGACTAAACTTAAATAAATTTTTTTTAAATGAAAATTGTATTTATTTATTGAATAATTAATGTTTGAAGTCAAGATCTTTTATGCCCCTTTTTAAAGTCAAGGCCCCAGTTTATTAGACAACTTCAGCTTTGACCCCAGTTTATGGAACACTTTTACACGTAAAATCCCGTCTGTGACTTAAGTACCCCAGTTGATGGAACGGAATCGTCAAAATTCGAGGGTTTCATCACTCCCAAATGAGAAAAAATTACAAATCTAACCAAAAATTAGATAAATCGTTCCATCAACTGGGGTACGTAAATCACAGACAGGATTTTACGTGTAAAAGTGACAAAGTGTTCCATAAACTGGGGCCAAAAGGTCTTGTCTTTAAACATTAATTATTCAATAAATAAATACAATTTCATATAAAAAAAATTTATTTAAGTTCCTAAAAACCTAAAATTTAAGTATGTAAAAAAAGATTTAGTCTAACATGCTTTGTTTTTTCAATAAAATTCAAAATGCTGAAAAGTAGCGATTTTTGTGATCATAACTGGTATCTTTACCTTACACACATTTTCAAGCGCATCTCGCAAAAAACATCGAATCTCGTAACATCGATTTTCAAAAGCTCTTATGTGGACACTTAGATAATGATCAAGCTTCAAAAGTCAAACCGTTTTTTTCCTTCCATAAACACTGTCGTTCGTGAGCCACGCCTAGTGAAAAAAAAGAGGAGCGGATTACGCTCGAGCCGTAACCAGCCGACCGGAAGAATAAAACTTTTGTTTTGTTGGTACTAATGTACCGCGGTAAGTGGACTTTTTTTTCTCCAAGAGCGATTGAATTAGAAAGAAAGAGAAAAAAATTGGTTGGTTGGGTTAATTGACTGCTTCTTTTTTTTTTTTTGTTTAGAGTTATCTAAGCAGTGTATAGCTGGGAGAGCCGGGAAGTAGTGCTAATTGGAGCGTTTACACGGTTATTAAAATTGTTTTCTTTGTTTGATGGTTTTTGGCGAATTAGCGACTGCGTTTTTTTATTTTGAAATAGCTTGCTATTGTGTTTGATAAGAAGGTAATTAGAAAGTGCAAGTACTTCCTGAATCATGCGTGTGTGAAAATTATCATACGCAGAGTATGGTAAATGTTAGCAATTGCTTACTTTAAGGTAACAAATTTTTTATATTTAGTAAGCTAAATTACAAAAAATACTCATCACTCAAAAAAGTTTATATTTACCAAATTATTTCTGTATAATACACAAATAAAAAATAAATAAATTTAAGAAAAAAAAAAAAAAAAAAAAAAACAAGTTTTATTTATATTTATTTTATTGTAAAAAATAATGAAACGTCGTTTCGAAAAATCGTTTCTGTACCTATCAAAATATTTTTATAAACTATTTAATATCATTTTTGGTTAGAAAAACAGGCAATTGAAGTTGAAAATTACAGTTCTATTTGTTAATTAAAAAATCCACTTAAAAAAAAGTGGTCATTCAATTGAAACTCATTAAATCATTTCTGTATTTATCAAAATATTTTCATAAACAATTTGAAATCATTTTAGGTTTGAATAACAGGCAATTAAAGTTAAAAATTTCTTAATTAAAAAATCTACTTAAAAAAAGTGGTCATTCAAATCATTGTCAAGCTCGTCAAATTTCGAAAGCTTCGGCGGCGTCGAGCTTCGTCGAGAAAAAAGAAAAGGTTATTAAAAGAAAGTTTTTTTTTCCATCAAAGACCGTGTAACGTTTTGTCACGAGGAAAAGTTTAAGCATCGAAGAAGAAGAAGAAGAAGAAAAGGAGCGACTCGATAATATTTCACAACAGCCGGTATGATTTCCAGCCTCGGATTAACATTTCCAATCCGCGCCAACTTGAATTATCATAAACGCCGCTGCCGCGCTTTCATTGTTCGATCAATCTTCGTGCATAGCTTTTTTCTTCCCTTTCTCGCAACGACAAGAATTTATCTTTGCTTTTGAACTTTGTCAGGTGCAGCTGGTTTTTCCCACGCGAGCTGTAGCTGCATACTTAAATTTTATCCGCGTGATTATTTTTTATATTTACATTATACTTTATTTCATCATTTTACAGCCGTCAGTACATTAATTTGAACATGTGGAAAAACCTTGGATAAAAATTTGCCACGAAAACAGTAACAATGGAGGTACTTTTGGTCAATAAAATGTCTCTTAAAGACTTTATTTATCATTACAGTCTGCGGTAAACATTTTTAAAATGACCTTTGCTATACCATTGTTGTATTATCATAAAAGAAATTCTTTTGACACCTTAGCCGCGAATAAAATGGCTCCTTGCGATTTTTATAAACTTCAAGAGTCATTTTATTCGCGGCTAGGGTGTCGAAACAATTTACTTTACTATGATATATCATCGATATGGTAGCAAAAGTCATTTTAACATTTATTGTCGCAGTCTAAAATAGTAAATGAAATAGTTTAGAGACATTTTGTTTTCCAAAAAATATCTCCATTGACACTTTTTTCGTGGCAAATTTTGGTCTAAGGTTTTTCTTCGCACGGGCAATCGATGTGACCTGAGTCGGAACAGTTTAAAAAGTTTTTAAAGATAATTTTAGAATAATTTAGATAATTTAGATAATTTTTCCTGAAGATTTTCACGGGCTTTTCAAAAAAAGAAAAAGCTTACCGGCTCTGGTACGGTGTATTCTCGATACAAAGCGAGTTTATTTTATTTTATATATGTATTAATATCAAATTCAGACAAATGTCGATACGAGATCACTTGATTAAATTTTTAATCTTCAAAGAAAAAAAAGAAAAATTGGGTTTTTTTAAAATTTCCGAGCGATTTCGTTAAATTTGATTATTTTCGACCCGAATGATTTTCACTTCAATTAGTCGCGCAGAAATTTTGAATTGATGTCTGACCTGGAATGCTAGAAAGTCGGAACGTTAATCTTCCCCGGGCACTGAAATATTAAAAGAAATTTTATTAATTCTTTATTAAAAATTGTCTCGATTCGTACTTCTTCGGTGAGTCACGGGCTCGAAACTCATGAAGTCAGGAGAGAAATTTCACACTAAACATTCAAAACTCGTGACTTTAATTATTCATGACTCAGGTGTGGAGGGTCATCGAACTTGGTTCAACAAATAAATAATCGATTAAAATTCAATCATCAACTCTCGAGGAAAACTAAAATCCACGATAAATCATACCCGACTGCGCCTGACGGTTTACGGTATATTACTACTTCTAAAAACTACCTAAAATCGGCATCAATATTTCGCTTTTTCTAATTCAGTGAACCTTAATTAGTAAGTGTATACTACGTGAAAGTTGCATAAATAATGGTATTTTTCGTAAAAAAAAAAAGAATGAAAGCCATCAGCTGATCAGTACATTAAGAATATAAGTTGAGTAAAACTGATGTTTATGAATATTTTGAAGTTTATATTGACCTATTTAACAAATAATTGTTAAAAATCAAAACCAGGCGGCAGGCCTGAATAATAGTAGAGATAAAATTTTTTTTCTTAAAATTGATTTTATTAGTGTTAACTAAAAATTATTCTAAAATTCTGTAATTTCAACCCAAATTATGAATTAAAAACGCTATAAATAAATTTTTATTGTTGTCGCATGATTTAATCCAAAAAAACTCATAAAATTTTTTTTGAAATTTGATCTAACCACCGTTATTTATTTATCGTTAGGTATTTAAATGTATTCCACTTTCGAAAACTAACTATATTCTAGGTAATTATATACCCAGAAATTACTATTTTTGAACCGCACAATTTGTATTTTATTTTTAAATAATAATTTTGGTAAAAAATTCAAAATTTCAAATTGATTTTTCTGAAAATGTCAAAGTTAAGTCGTTTTAAGAATCGAAGCCTCGTTTACATATTTATAGTAACGTATTCTTAAATATCAATTTTCACTTTTGCAGCCTATGCATGGGAAATCGTCGCGTCGTGTCACCCACTGACCTAGTGGGAGTCAATTTCACTGGCTCGAGCGACGAGTTTAGAGAAGGTTTTTTATACTCACATTTGCATACGCGTAGGAAGAACACCGCGGTGGTTATCACTTCGAGCTTTAAAGATGATTTTAGTTTTAGTGAAAGATGTATCGAACTGCTGATTGGCTTTTTATTACGCCGACGGATTGGATGTTAGAGTATAAAAATGATGATAATGAAAAAGAAAATTATTGTCGGTAATAAAAAAATATATAAAATGAATTGATTGAAATGTTCTTAATCGGTTTTTCTTTTAGAATTTAATTATTTTTTGTTAATTTATTTATTTTTTCTAAAATCTAATCCAAAACCTAAAACTAAAATTTTTTTAATTCTTAGATATTATATTTTAATAAAATTATGACTTATTTATTTATTTATTTATTTATTTTTTTTTAATTTTGATATTAAGTAATTAATAACCTTGAATTATAGGAAATTTTAATTTTATAAATGTGAAAAATGATTTTAATAATTTATTTAAATAAGTCTTAGTCTACACTCGTATGTATGGTCTTAAGTTAATAATTGGAAAAATTAGTGTCTATGATCGACCTAAATAAACCAGTTTTTAAGAAAAAATATATTAATAAAACAATTTTTTCAAAAACTTTAAATTGATGAAAATTAATGAAAATTATAATAAATGCACAAGCGTAATTGAAAAAACTGTACAAGCCTCAAAAAATCTAAATTATTTTCAAACATAAATTTGTCGACTATATAATATTTCAATTAGTTCTGATTTTGAGATACAACGCTAATTTCAAATTTTTGAGTATAAAAAAATATAAAATCAATAATAATAATAATGAAAACAATAAGAGAACAGGGTGGAAGCTGTTCGATTCACCCAGTCGTAACGAAATGAAAAGTGGAACGAAAACGGCTCGCATCCTCGCTCGGTGCGTGCTGCAGCAGGCGAAAGTGGAGAAAGCTGCGTCTTTTATATATGTTTTATACACGTATGTTAAGTATTAATGCGATATACATATGTCCGATGTACTGACCATTGGGCTGGTCCAGAGAACACCAAGGCCGGAATAGTAAATGATGAGTTTTTTTTGGAACTACTTATAATACATCTGTTTTTTTTGTACTAGTCCAAATTTTTTTTTTTTTTTTTTTAGAGACTAGGGAATTATATTTAGATAACGCAGCAAAATTAGACTTTTTTATATTATTCGAAAAGTATATATATATCTATGAATGTTAACATAACAAAATAAAATTGGTGTAAAAAATCAAACCTTTTTTTTAAAGACTGTCTCAGGTCAAAACTATTCCTCTTTATCATAATATATTGTTGAAGTGGGTTAAAAAATTATTCTTATTGTTATTTAACAAATAACATCATTCTAGTTTATACAAATTTAAAATTAAAAAAATTTTTTTTTTTCATCTGTATAATTAATTTTTTTTTGAAACAGATATTCTGAAAAAATAAAAACAGAAATGATAAGAAAACAAAGATTTAGCATATAAAAATTTCCTCGTAGCATTTCTTTAGTTATAATCGTAACAAGTTTTTTTTTTCATTGTAAAATATACTCTAAAGAAAAAAAGCAACTTAATTTTATTTAACATAAGATTGAGTCGAAGTTTATCAAGGAAACTCATGGCGTGCGATAAAAAAAAGGTACAGCTCATAAAAGTGTCAACGACCCGGTAACATACCGCGGCAGAATTATTGTTCGAGATTTTTCAAAATTTTAAGGACTTTCAAAGTGGAAAAACGTGTTTGATCTCCCTGACCAAAAAAAAAAAAAAAAATTAAAAAAAAACCATCGCATCTCACTTTTCGTTTTCACTTTTTAGTCATTCGCAGCAATACGAAATAACACAAAAAAAAAATTAATTTTCGTGCGTTTACTTTTCCCCGCACTCGGTCATTGAATTATCGCATGAATATAAAAACAAGCTACTATTGGCTACCATGAAAAAAATAAATTTCATTAAAATCAATTTTATAAAAGTTTATACGCCTCGTTAGCCGACACGGTAGAACGACCGTGAAATCACGAGTTTTCGTGACCCGGTGAAAAGTAGACTGACGCGAATTTACTCGACCGAGACGACGCTACAACTTGATTTAAGTTCAATGCGATACGTCAATTTAAACAAGTCCTTCAACTCTCGAGATAAATTTATATGACGGAAACACAATTTCGTGCAGGAAAGAAAAAATAATATTACTTAAAGAGTTTTTCTATCGGCATGATACAAAAAAATTAAAAGTGATATGTTTAGTACTAGTTAGGTAAAATTTGTTAATTGAAAATAAGTTACAGAATTAAGGGCTGAGCGACTAAAAAAACTTTTACTTTGTTCGAAATGAATTAATTATCACCAAAATACCGTAATTTGTAAAACATTATTATTTTCGATTAATTTTTTACAAGATTTTTATGTTTGATGAGTTCAAGATGTAGAAATAACAATAACTAGACAATCGAGCGCTCATAAGACTTTTAAAAATCTCATCGGAAAATGTCTATTCAAGTTGAAAAGTGAGTTTCGATTAATTAGTGAATCGAATTTACGACCACTAAAAATTGAATGATAGAAGCCCACTGGAAGTTTTTTTTGTTTCCATGCAGGTAAAAGCTCGTTAAAAAAGTTTAAAAAAAGTTATTGCATTTTCTACTCAAAAGTACATACTAAACAATATAAATATCATTTGAATAAAATTTTGTTTGTTTTTTTTAAATTTACTATAAATTTTTCAGAGTGTTTTTTGACTAAATTATCTGCTAGTCTTACGTACTTACAGGAGTCAAAGCAATTGTAACTAAAAATTTTAGAGTCCAATGTTGAGTACTTGGTTTGATGTACTCAATTTTATATATTAAAAAAAAAAAGAAAAAAAGTAGATTATTATTGTTATTATTATTTATGAACACCAGAGTATTATTTGAGTTTAAAAGCTTGATGCTTTGGAGTGGAGGAAACGAGAGGAGTAGTTGTTTTTGCTCCCCCGGATTAATAGTCCCGAGTCGAGAAGTTACGAGGTTCGAGTGAGCCTGATTTAGGGGGGACGCTTATCCCTCAGTGTTTTGTTGTTGTTTCAGCGCATCGTCGGAGAATTACCCGATTTTATCTGGGTTTACTCATCGTTAGCTTGTTTACTGCAACCCTTTTACAACTTGGCTACTTTGTTTAACTAATAATTTATGTCTATGTGTTTAAGGGAAGGATTTTCATTTTACTTAGTGAGAGTTTTTCAAATTTTAAAATTTATTAAATTTAGCTTTTATTTAAAATAATAATCAGGGACACGGTATTCAAAGTTTTTCTATGTTATTATTTTTAATACATAATTGCTGTCATAATTCGAAACATTTTAACAGTCCATATAAACGACAGATTATGAATAAAAAAAAATACTTGGAACTAAAAAGCAGTCTATCACAAAAACTTTAATTTTCTGATGAATTTTGTTACAAAAAAATTAAATATAAATTTTTTTTTTAATAACATTATAAAAGTAGCAAAACATTTTTTTTCTTATTACTTGATCCTTGATCACAATGTTTATAATTATCTAAAATAATTTATTTTTTACTAAATATTGAAATTAAAAAAAAAGTATTTACAACTATTTTCACCACCTATATAAACTAGGTTGGATTTTTTTATTAATTTATTCAATAAAAAATTTCAAAAACTCATGTTTTTGCAAAAAATAAAAGTAAAAATTTATATAAATGCTTTTATATAAATTTATAAAAATTAAAAAAAAAACTAACTTTCGAAACGTACCATCACTGGGCAAAAAATTCCCGTTTACTTGTTTCAGTAAAAAAAAAAAAAAAAAAATCTCAACGATGTGTTTTTATAAAACAATGCATCTTCTGACAATTTGAAATTCTCGTATAATTTAAAATAAATTAAAACGACGCAGTCAAAGTGTCAAAGACGCGGTAAAAGCTCAGGCGCAAAAGTACTCGCGTGAAGAAACAAGAATCATTGTTTTTATGAAAACACAAAAGAGTATAGTGGTGACAGCTGCAGTTACGGTGGGCGTTTGATGTGTCTTCAAACTCCTACTTGTATACTTTGCGCGCGTGAGGTAACTCAAAGGCGGGTAAATGGGAACGATGAACCATTGCATTTTACCTCTTTTACGGATTTTTTTTTATTGTGCGGTGGGTGTTTTAAAATTATTCGGAAAATGTGGGGGTTTTTTATGGTTCATTCGATGTTAATTTTTATAAGTCTCATTCCTGGAACACAAGTGTTACTCCTAAAATAATAAAATGCTTTCTTAGATCATGTGTTTAAAAAAAAAAATTATTTAAATTTTAAAAATTCAAGATTCTGCCGCCAAATGAAGTCAGACCGGTGCTGCGCATGGTCCGTGCACTTAACCTTAAACTCGCGATCTTCATTTCTATGCAACAAGTGTAATTGTGCAACACTTTAAATCTTTTTAGAGTACTTTTTGTTGTTGCGTTTTAAAAAAAGGTTCATTCGCATTCAAAATGAGAATATTCGATCACCTTACTGATCTTACACATTTTATCGCTATCTTCATTTGAAACCAAATAATCATGGCTTAAGAATTCATTTGTAAGATCGAAAATAATGATTTTGACGTTGCTCGTAAGATTCATTCAGAGAATCCAAAGATGTTGAATCATCCTAATTGCAGTGTTGTAAGGTGTTGTATTTTATCCAAAGCAGCAATATGCAACAATAAGAAAATAACGGAGCTTATTGTCAACTTTTTCAAAAACGTTAGATTTAGTGAAAGTGATAACCTCAAAATTTATCTAGACTCTGCTATATACCATCACAACTTACCTTTAGTTGAGTTTTTACTTAAGAAAGGTGCAAAGCTTGCAGATTTGAAATGGGTTGATTATTCAATGGGTTGGTATATTTTCAATCGAAAGAACATAAACACTCGCATAAGTATGCTGCAACTACTTTTTCAGTTTGGCTTGGATACTAGAATTCATAACAAGGACAATGAAAATCTCCTCCAAGAGTTTGTTTGCCACTGTGTTGGAAAAGATGATCATGATGCTGCTGATATTTTAATAATTTTAGTCAATGCAGGACTACCATTTGGCAGACTTGAAAAATCTTTGTTGTTGCATCTCTCAATTCAGACAGAAAACATTAATTTGGTTTCATATCTAGTCGACATGGGATCTGATCTAAACAAGAATGTATGTGGCTACACTGCACTGACCTATGCTGCTGAATTTGGTTCAGCAGAGATAGTCAAGCTACTTTTATTGGAAGGAGCTGACGTCAATAGCATCAGTTGTAATGGATTTACTGCATTGCACTTGGCATGCAAAAACTGTGATGAACTTATGATTAGTTGTTTACTGCAAAATGGTGCTAATTTTAGTGTCCATAGTAAAAATGGTGAAACTCCTTTTTTGTTACTAAATCCTGAAAGAGACAACTATGAACAGTGTTTAAATATTATGATTAAAGAATTTTCAAAGTTATTCTCTGATGACTCGCTAGTTAAAGATTCTGATATGGGTTTGATAGAACAAAAAGGTAACAAATCATGTGAAGTTTTTAAAAACTGTTGTAATGAACTAAAAATAATGACCAATATCAAGTTTTACAATAATTATTCTTACTATCAAGTATTGAGTATGTCTAAAATTATTGAAGAATTAGCAATTCTCACATATAATGATGAATTTCTATCAGGATTTAAAAAGAATTTAGGCCAGTTTTCATATTATGCAAACGATTTACAAAGAATTTTGATAGAAGCAATGCATATCAGAGATATAATAATTACCAAACTACTTGGTGATTTACTTATAGATGTTCCAGAATAAGATTTTTACTTCTGAAAATTTATCATTCAAGTAAATTAGTGTAATATGACTTAGTCATAAGCAAAACTTTTTTAATTACCATTGATTTGTGTTATTTGAGAACAGACATTTTATAATTAAAATAAAAACAATTGATTTTGTATAATTTAAACATTTTTTGAGAATGTTACACTTTAAAAAACTATTGTTTGTGCTAGTGATTTTTTAAGAATAGATTCAAGGCCATTAAATAAGAAGATATTTTTACAACAAAAACAAGTTCTACATTATGTGAGTCTATATTTATTTACTATTTGATATTACTTTAATATTGAAAAACATTTATGTTTGATATTTATTAATTCTAAAGATTTTCATCATTTTTTTCTTTGAAAATGTTTACATTGAAAAAACAAAAAAAAAATTTATTGAAATTAGGTAAAAAACATAAAGATGCATTTTGAAAATATATACAACAGATACTCTGTAAATGGTTTGTTTTATGTTCTTAGGCATAAATATGTGAAATTCAATATGCTTCGTAATAAATTTAAAAATATTAAATTAATTATGTTGACTATCACATCAAATGAAACTTTTAGCATTTCATTAAAACGTCATTCATCATTTGACTAGTCACACAAAAAAAGAAAATTTTATTTACTGTTATTAAATAATATTCATTGTAAAATTTTACCAGCATTTTTCAGGTGTCAAAATGTCATACAGAAAATTAAGTATTTTTGTATCAGTGACTGAGGAATTTTTAATCTTGCAAATTACACACCCGCGGAAAAAAAAAATTCCTTTTGATTTTTTCTCCTCTCTTTTTTCAGTGACAAGCCTTTATACTTACATTTTGATTGCCTCTCGAATTCTGCACCTCGCAATAACTTTCGCTGGAAGCCTCCGATCATTTTGCAATTGGCATGGCGCCGAGATTTTTTATCCTCACGATTCTCTTGTCGCCGCCTTTGAAATTCCTTTTCGTTAATACTGCTTCGGGAATTCATTAGTTTATCTAAAAAATTATTTCATCTCAGAGTTTTGAGTTTTTTTAAATTTTATTTTCATACTTTGATTTCGGTCGTACGTTAAACATGATAAGACTTTATTAACCATCATTATTAGTATTTTTTTTTTTTTTTTTTTAAATTTTGAAATTTTGTATTGCATACACAAAAAGTTATACTTCATAATCTGAGTAATTTTAAAGATTTTTTTCAAAATTTTAACATTCTAGCAGCGAAAATCAAACATGGGAATTGTTCATTAGATCTTGGATTTATGACTCTTTAACAACTTTTTAAATGATTTTGTTTTTATCTTCTAGTCAAATAAACTTTGAAAGGACTCTGACACTAGATTACGGTAAATTTTAATTAATTAATGGCCAATTTATAGTGTAAAAGCACAGGACTAGCCTGTAATTATATTCTCTTTTCCTCGCTCTTTTCTAACGGTACAAAGAGAACATAATTTTGACAGTTTTAGGCTGCTCTCAGGATCGGTACCCCGACAAAACATCCGAAAAAAAATATCCGGCGACATAATATCCGAAAAAAAATATCCGGCGACAGAATATCCGAAAATAAAATATCCGACGACATAATATCTGAAATTCTTTATTTGTGTACGTATTCAATTAAGATAGTTTGTTAACATTTTAAATTCAATTGTATGTTCACATAAGCCATTATGAGTTTAGTCCTATATTAGCTTATCAGCTAGCTTAGCTGTTGTTTGTAGTGCTCGTTAAAATTTACTGTAGTTATTGTATTTAATTTTTGTTCCTCTGAAATGACATTACAGTTCATCATTAGCCAAAAAGGAAAACGTATGCTAAAAAATAAAGGTTTCCTTTATTACCGAAAAAATTTAGGTTCAAACGAATTGTCCTGGGATGGTTTATACTTGTTCTGAGAGCGATCATGGTATACTTTTAAATTAATTTTAATTAATTTTTTTTTTCATAATATTTAATTATTTCATTAACTTTGTTAGGCATTGTTATCAAAGAAATAAATCATTCCCATTTACCTGATAGCACTAGTATTGAAGTTAAGAACGTTATTAACAATTTCAAAAAAAATTCTCGCAATAAATACAACGAAAAAACATCAAAAGTGATAGCTACATCATTATGTCATATATCTGATCAAGCCATAAAATTTAGTTCCAACCAAATTAGTTTCAATTTAGTTTCCCCGAAAAAATAAAAAATTGAACACTAACGGGTTATTTTTTAAAACAATGCGCGCCGTGGGGCCCGAAGTGCCCCCGCAGAGGCGCGCCATATAATTTAGTTCCAACCAAATTAGTTTCCGGATATTTTGTCGTTAGGATATTTTATTTACCGGATATTTTGTCGTTAGGATATTAATTTTACGGATATTTTGTAGGTATATTTTGTCGTCGGATATTTTGTCGCCGGATATTATGTCATGGATTCCTCAGGATCTAATGATTTTACAATCAATTTTACGCACAAACGTTTTTTAGGGTGCAAATTTTTTTCTCCCCCAACCTTGATCTTATAATAATCCCACACACGATGCAGCTTTTAGCACGCTGCAAGGACTCGAAATGCGTTTTCGAGACTTTTTTTCTTGTCGCTGCTTCGCTTTTTTAAAATCCCGAATATATTTAATTTTTATCAGTTCATCGAGTAGCTTTTTGGTCGTTTTGTTTGAATTCCAAAAAGCGGTTTTATGCTCGAGAAAGGAAATAAAAAAATGCACTTCTATAAATAACAGTGATGGCCAGAGGGGAGATTTCGTGCAGCTTTTACATTTGCGGAATATATTTGAGATAATTTTTTTTTTTTTTCCAATTTATACATATTTGAATAAATTCTGCTATTTTGTTCTTTTGAAATGGTGGAATTAATTTTTTTTAATTAATGTATACTATTCTTTTTTTGTAAAAAGTTAAACAATTTTTTGATTTGTTTATGTATTAAAAGAAAGAAATAATGAAAAATAGATTAGTACTGGGGTATAAAAAAGGCAAAACAGGTGGCGATTTGTTTAAAAAAAGTCTTTTATTAAATATTATTTTTCGAAAACAGCACTAGACTGTTTTTGGTTTCACAATAATATACACACAGTAATAATTATAATTATTATAATAATAATTCGTCGTTTGGTCAATGGTTTCTGGTTTTTTTTTTTTTTTTTTTTTTTTTTTAAGTAGATAAACAAAGATAAAATTAAATAG
Source organism: Encarsia formosa (assembly GCA_038277355.1). Classification (NCBI taxonomy): domain Eukaryota; kingdom Metazoa; phylum Arthropoda; class Insecta; order Hymenoptera; family Aphelinidae; genus Encarsia; species Encarsia formosa. The sequence continues at coordinate 129,987,498 of CM076184.1, forward strand.
AACTATCCTGATCGGACAAAATAGAGCACAAAAAATTTAATGTAAGTTATAATATAATATTAAAGAAACCGTAGTTACGCGTCTACATATAATACACATTAATAGAGTCTCACTGTCGGGCCACCATTTTGAGTGGTCCGCGCGCAACAAAGTCCGCCATCTTGTATAGGCTTCGCTCGGCATCGCTCGCACTATCTCTCATACTCTCACTCTCTCGCTCATTTAAATAATTTGATTATTAAAAAAAAGTGGGGGGGGGGTAAAATTCGAATCGTATTCTTCCTAAATCACTACGATTTAACTCTCGTCGGCACGTAGAAAACTTCGGCTCGACGACTGGTCATGAGTATTATCTCTTCCGTGGCAATGATTGGGCTGATCAGTAGAATCCATCACCTGAGGGGTCGTTGATCCAGGGGTAGTTGTTGGGGCATCTTACGCAGGTTTGGAGATTGATCGTCTCCCCGGGAACCTCCTTCGACGTCAGCTTGCAAGAGTGGGGCACCCAGCAGGCCGGTGGGCCTTCTACGACACATTTTTCCCTCCAGGGCTCGAAGGTCTTGGACTCGGCGACGGTGCGGGGGTTCTGGATCCACTGGATGACCTGGGTCATGGTCACGAAGTAGACGTCGTTGTGGTCCTTCTGGATCTCGTCAATCCAGTAGAGGAAGGCGTCCAGAAACTCGGGGTTGTTCTTCAACCAGGCGGCGTGGAAGTAGAGACCCAACGGGGCGCGGTTTTGCTCGTAGTGCCTATTGAAGTTGTGGGTCAGGAAGTTGTAGAACTGGTCTCCGGTCAGGATGTTCGAGCAAGAGTCGACCATGGCGCAACCCGGAAGGTACTCGTCGTTCTCTGGGTCCTCGCGGCGGTCCAGCTCGTTCATGGGCATCTCCCAAACAGCGTGAGATCTGTAGAAAAACATTTTTTAGGTTTAAGTAAAAAATTTTGATAAACGCATTGTAGATGGTTGCGAGACTTGTGTCGAACAGACACACATAGTTCTGGGAGATGAAATAACGATAATTTAACGCTCGGTTTAACGTATATCTGCTACTCACAAAAAGTTTTGTGTAACATCATGCTGCTCGCCATTCTATAGTGCAATTTTAAAATTGATTTTTTCAAAAAATTATTGATTTAAAAATGTTAAAAAATTAAAAACAATAAAGCAGATTCTAAAATTTATTCTTTAATTGGCGTAGTCCCAGAAAAAAAACGGCTTCAGAAGAGTGATCATCGTTGACCATTGTTATGAAACAGTGAATAATTTAATGATGTCACACGCGTAACCGACCAGTTGAAATTAGCATTTCAGCGAATTTTAATTAAAAACATGTGGCAAGCTCACCTGGTAGGACACTTCTGGAGATTTCCGTGGCACCTGTGGGGCATTCTGAAGTACATGGTGTAAGGCCATAGGGGTGGGTTATTGAGGGCAGCGGTAATGGTGGAGTCGTACAGGAAAGCCTGCTCCTCCATCATGGTGAACTGGTTGTTGCCTCCGACCCTGAGGTAGGGAGCCCGGACTCCTACGACGCTGTTGTCGGTCAGGTTGGCGTATTTCTCGGCGATGATCCTCATGCCGGCCATCTCCTTGCCCCAGTCGTCGACCGTAGCCTCGGACCAGAACCTCTCGTCGTCGTTGTGCCTATCGAAGGAGGAGGATTATCGAAGATTATCTAATGGGCCTCGCTTTGTCTTGCCTAGCCTCCGCGTCAGAGAAAGTCCGTATTTACATAGGAATTCAATGGGACTTTCGTTGGGGTTAGGGGAGGGGCAAGCCGCGTGGGATTTAAATCGTTTGCAAATTATAGACGAAGATGAGGAATTCGCGAATTCGTGACACACCTTGCTTGCTTCACCAATCCAATCGATTGTTGGATCAACGCTTTTCTCCCCCCAGAGATTATTTAACAGCTGCTTCGGAGAAAAAATTTTATTAACCGTTTTCTAAGAAATCTAATTTTACTTCTTCTGAATTGAAATGTGTCAAATTAACGTCACGAAATAATCGACAATTTTTTGAATTAAAATTATATTGAGTTGACTCTTAAAAGAATTAAATATTTCAAAACTAAATGATTACTGATAAATACAGATGAAATTCAAAAAATAATGATGTTAGTCTGTTACTTTACGACTACTTGTGATAAAATAATAATAAAAAAGCGTAATCCAATTTATAACAATTATTTTCAAACCCAGTCTTTAAATGACAGTAATGATTACTTCTGTATTAAGCTGTAAAAGTACTTACGAAATGGAGTGAACGGCGATCTCGTGACCCTTCCTGTGCATCTCCTGGACGGCCGAGTAGTTGGTGTACTTGTGGGAAACGAAGAAGGTGGCCTTCATGTCGCAGCCGTTGGGGTTCTTGCGTTTACCGTTGAAAATCTCCTTGTAAAGACCGATGTTGTTGTTGTTGATGGCATCATCAAAGGTGATGGTGATCATCTGGGGTACGTCCTTGGGAGGCAGGTCACTCGGTATCGTCGTACCGTCCTCGGAACAGAAGCAGTCGGGCAAGACACAGACGGTTGGGTCACACGGGGGTGCTCTGTTGGGGTCGGTGTCCATGTCTGTTGAGTTAATCGAAGGGTTTGTTTTTGAATTTTTTTTTTATTGTAGAAAAATTTACAGTATAGCTAATGATGAGTAGTACATCTTTTTAATGTTTAACGCGCAAGTATATCAATTTTTTGTTTCTTAGGGACCATATCATACTCAAACTTAGATTCTTAATTTAATAAAATGAACTTAAGCTGGCAAGCGTGTTTATTCCAAACTTCAAATGGGTTGAAAAAAAAAAAGATTTAATCATGCAATTATCTTCTCAAAAACTCAACTCACACAAAAAAACAAAATTCAAAAAAGTCCTTAAATATTTTTAAATGCAACAGAAATCATTATTGAATCTTTGAAGGTAACTAAAGTAAAAGACTCTTGATTCCAACCTAGTAAAAAAAAATCTCTACAACCATAATAAACAGGTCACATAACCTCAAAATCGAGGTTTAAAAACTCACCGCAGACGTTCTCGTCGGAACCATCGGTACAGTCCTTTTCTCCGTTACAGAAGAGTCCTCGCTCGATGCAGTTACCATCACCGCAGGCAAGCGAGCCCTCAGCACAGAGAGGTTCCTCGGTGTACAGCTGGGGCTTGACCTTGCGTTCCTTGTTCTTGATCTTGCAGTTGTTAACCGCGTCCTTCCAGTCGCAGGTCTGCTTGTCTATGTCGAAGTACAGACCGGCCGGGCATCGGATGGCCTGGAGTCCGGAACTCGTGCACTGAATGACGTCACGACAGTTGTCACCGTCACCGGCCACCAGTCTGAACCACTCTCCGGCGTCCTTGTCCTTGCAGATCTCGCTCTCGAAGCTTTCGTCCTTCTTGTCGTCCTGTCGCTTCGCCCGGATCGTCTCTGGATAAATAATGATAAATGAAGGGTGAAAAATTGATCGGGCAACAATTAAGTTAAATTATGACCATTTTTTTATCACGACATTAGCGCCCTCGGTGTTGTATTTAGTAGACGCAATTTATGCTTTTCAGACCTAACCTAATAAATATTGTTTTTTAGAACTTCATCAAACAATGTAAGAACAAACGACTATAATAATGACGGAGGAAAACGTGGTTGGCTACCCAATCCAAAATTGTTTACAGATACTTATCGGTGTAAAATTTTTAAGATACCAATTTGATTTTTATGACGATTGCAAAAACTATACTCTGTAGTCCTGAGTATTCTTAATGTATCAAATTTCGTTTAAATAGTTCTTGAAATACTTTGAAAGTGACAGCTGGGCTAAAAATTAATTTTTCAAGAGTTTTCTGGGTTATTTTTGTTATGAATAAATTATTTAAAAAAAAAAGACACGTCCATGTTGAGGTTGCAATTACAATTTTACAGTAGCTTTAAATTTTGTATCCTTGGTTCGTCAAAAACCGGCTAAAAACTCTTTTTTCTTTTACACGGTACCAGTGTGCTATTTTCAGTAGCCAGAAAAAAACGACTTATTGAAATATTATTCAAAGATTATGTGAATAAGAGCACGAATTAAAGCGTGCAAAATACTGTTTTTTTTTTTTTTTTTCTTTTCTTTTAAACGCACACGAGTTTGAAAGTTTACAAATATGCTAATCTCCCGGGTGCCGGTGAAAGTTGAAATATTGAAATAATGCGATTAAGGAGCATAAGTACGCATGAATTATTGAAAAGGGACCTCTGCTGGGCTATTTATCACTATTCGTAACGTGTGCATTTGAACTCTGCAAATAGATCGTTCAAAGGACGAGACACTTTCGCACATTCTTTTTTTTTTTTTTTTCTTTTTCAAAGAACAGAGTCAGATCCCGGGCGAGGTTGATCGGCGGCACGCAACGCCGCTGGGGAAAGTTGTCCAGTGACGTCATCCCCGTACGTCGTCATCCGGGAGCTACAGACTCTGGGGGCTTTCACGCTCTAATCTCTTATGCAACCATCTCTTCGAGATTTACGCGGATAACGCAAGCTCCGAAAATCACAGATTTTTTTTTGTTGAAAAATTTTGGTTTTTTTAAGTTACTGCAGGGTCACTGATCAAGGTGAACTTGAATTTATTAACAGGAAGTTAATTACGTTAATGGCCTCTTCAATTGACGTTTATTAGTGTAGCGAGGTTAAAAGTTTTGGTGATTTATGTTCAAAATTTTATTATTGCAGTTTATAAGTAAAAGAGTTTTTATATAAAAAAAAAAAAAATTAAATTTCAGCAATGAAATATTTTATAATTTTTATATCGATCAGATTTTAGTTCATGTGTTATTATTGATAAACATTAATTTATTTTAATTTATATTACTCTAAAGTGTGGTAGCACTGAACGGTGATTGAGTTTTTTAAAATTAAATTCACAATTTATTTATACAAATTTTGGAGAAATAAATATAGTATAAAGTAGAATGTAGCAGGATTTAATTGATAAAAATTAAAATATATTTTAAATAAAATAATTTCGAACAATCTTAATATTTTTATAATAGTGAAGATCTTGTTACTGTAGGAATATATTTTTTATTTAATAAATAATCATATATTATTTATTTTCATTACTTAATTTTTTAATATTTTTTAAAGTTAGCAATTATAGAATTAAAAAAAATTAACTATGCGCTACGAACATTATTCTATTATTTTAAATTCTTTTTTTAGTTTATTTAATTTAATTATGCATTGCATATTTTTGTCACCTAATATTATAAAGTAGAAGTTAAAATATACAGCACCTAAATTTATTAGCCTTTTTTTTCAATTTTACAAGTTTATTAGTGAGATTTGAAACGAAAAAATCTGCATTCTTGAATATTAATGAGACCGATCAAAGCTCCTAGCGATTACATAAAATTTGAAACTCAAAAGATTATTTATGGTTTTTTCACTTTCCAAAAATGTCTAACGACTTTTTGTGGATACAAGTATTGAAGGATAATAAAAAGATTAAAATTCATGGGAATATTTTAGCATCAAAAGTCTATTAAAATTATGAAGTAAGGATTCGTCAGGATACGTTAATCTTTTAGAAGCGGTTACAACATAATTAATTTATTTTAGTTAATATTTTTCAATTTCAAACTAGTTTTTTTTTTTTCAATTACGGCGAAATTAAATATTTGATTGTCGCTACCGCGTTTTTTTGTAACTTTTTATTAACAATAATCTTACAACTCGTTCATTATGTACACTTTAAGAGCAACATTTCACTTCGCGGAATTCGAATTAAATAATCAAATACACAGTGTAGCTAGCAGTTACACGGTCGAGTGAATTTTTATCGATCGAATTACATGTTATTATTCAATCAAAACGATATAAAAATATAGTTGCGGTAGCTGATTCTGCAGTTCGATTCATAACAGCGCTTTTGGTTACTTAAACGCAATTAATAGCCATTTATTTATTTTTTATTTGAAAAGTAAATAAATTGTTGCTGTTTGACGATTTGAAACGTTTGAAAAAAAAAAAAAAATTAATAAAACATTAGTTATTTTCGAAAGTCGCAAATTTTTACTCGATTTTGATGAAAGTTGAAATTTCGCATTGTAGAAAACGATGAAGCAATTGCAATTTGCGGTTTTAACAGTTGTAATAAAGAAACATCTTGCATTTAACCCCGCAGTAAAATCAATACCTGAAATCTCTAACTTTTATCAAGATAGAAAATTTCACAGCTCTATCTCTGAATCATTTTATACTGTAATCGTTATTTCTTCATTCGATAGAACTAAAAGTAATTGGATACTTAAAATACGACTTTCAAAAATTTCTACTCTTTACAATAAATTCCTTGAAAAAAAACTTTGACAAGCCAATAAATAAATAAGTAGAAATTAAAATTTTTAGTTTCACTTTTTTTATTTTTTAATATTATCGTTGTATTAATTAACACTTTAACGATGTTAAATATCACATTAACAAGTTCGATAAAATGTCTATTCGTATTTCACTCAGTTTTATCACCATTGGAGAGCTAATAAATCTAGAATTGCGAGGAAATCTGATGCTTCGTATCGATGACTGAACAAGCAATTGGAAGTTTAAAGGTCTTTCTCGAATTTACTAGATGGTATCCTTTTTTAAATTTATGTTTTGAAAAAAAAAAAACTTTTCCAATTTGAAAAAAAGTGTCTTGTTAAACTTGAAAGTCTTAAAAAAACCGTAGTATTGCAAATATTTCAGTTCTACCTAATATTAAGAAGAAAAAAAATCTTTTGTAAAGTTTAAAGAAATTATGAATTTTCAATAATATCCAATTAAAAAAAAAAAAAAAAAAAAAAAAATTGTAAATATTTCGATCGCATAGACTTCAAACACTTCAAGATCCTCGCGACGTTTCGCGAAATTTCCGTAGTTCTCCTCGTCTCGGCTCACTCAGCTCGCTCAACCGAAAACCACTAAAAAATCATACCAACCATTCGTACTAAAAAAAAAGGGACTTACCGGCCGCACTAGCAGCCCCGACGAGGGCGACCAGCAGCAGTGTCCACCTCATGGCGGTGGGTTGCGCGGGTGCGCTGAATCCTCGAAAAACCTCTCGCACTAGTTCCTCACCCTTCGATCACTATCCAGGCCGGGAGCCTTTTACAAAGAAGAAAAAAAAAAAAAAAAACCCCTTTTGAGAACGGTTTTTAAAAAAAGGCCGAACTGGGGGCTCGGGTGAGAGGTGGGTACGGGCGCTGTCTCGGGAAGCACTGGACGGGTCCCGGCGACTGGCGGCGACTTATATTTCCACCACCACCTCCGAAGAGGCCCAGCGCCCCACTGCACCGGCCGGGCCAGCTCGGGCCCCCCGCCACGCGACTCGCGGATGCACCGTGTACAAGAAGCGGATCCCACCGGTTGGAACACAAGGGTGACTTAAAACTCTATGTGAAGATTACATTTTTTTATTGGTACAGTTAATTATATTTTTAATTTAAATTTTAGAATTTTCATACTTTAATTGAACATGACAAAATTTGTTTGTAAACTAAGTATTTTATGTAGAGAAGGATCCGTTTTTATATTATTTAAACTGAGATTTTGAGGATTTTGAGGCAGGACCAAAGCTGATTGGAAGGATATCCTTCTATGTGAAGATTAAATTAATATTTTTAATTTTAATTTTAATATTAAAAATTTTAATATTTTAATTGAATATTATGAAATTTATTCTCAAACTAAGTATTTTAGAGAAGGATTCATTGTTATGTTATTTTAACCAAGGTTTTGAGGGTTATGAGGTAGGACCAAAGGTCGGAAGGATATCTCTCTATGTAAAGATTAAATTATTCTGACTAATTCGAAAAATAATATTTTTAATTTTAATACCAAGAATTTTTATATTTTAACTGAATATTACGATATTTGTTTGCAAATTAAGTATTGTAGAAAAAGATACTTCATAGGAATATTCAACCAACCGCCTGGATACTTGAAGATTTATAAATACTCCAAATCATGAAGAAAAAACTAAAGTGTTGGGTTATGAGTAACCTGGATTGACCCGTTACTTTTTTGTGTAATATGATTATTTTATACTACTTTACTATTGTGTATTTGTTGGGGGTACATCCGGCGGTTAAAAAGTCTCTGAACCACTTCATTTATTATTTAAGCCTGTGTCAATGGAAATGAAACCTTATGACCTTTAATACCAACCTTTTGATCCACGAAATGATATGTTACACAACTAGTGTGTGAAGTTATACACTTAAATCGAGAGTTGTTTGATCCTCGAGACATAAGATGTAAATGTAAATGAAATGACTATGAATTTTCAGCTTGTAAGAGTTGCAAGGATCGTTTTATCAGCGGCAGTTGAGATGAGAAACATCTTTCACCTTTATATGTCATAGTTCCTACCACAAAGTTTCTGTGGGCTGAAAGGCGATTTTCAAAAGCTTTATTCAGACTGGATAAATAGTTATCAAATTTAATTGATTAAATATCGAGGTTATTCTTCTGTAATAAGCTATTTTTGGTTCTACAACTAAGCTGCAGCATTGTTTTAATTTTTGTGTTTTTATTGTCTGACCTAGCCTGGCCTCCCTAGGGTGCGTCCCAGATGGAACACGTGTCTTAATGTAGATATTTTTGTTTTCTTTTTTTTTGTACACGTTCATTGATTGTGATTTTTATAACGTGTGTTCTTTCTCATGCACTGCAGACTGACTCAGCATTTAGCAAAAACTGACTGTGATCTTTAATGAATTGTAGCAAGCGAAAAACCTATGTATATAACTCTATATCCTAGCAATTGTAAAAATAATATTGTTGAACACAGACACAATCACACGATAATCTAATATTTATGATTAAGTGAATCAACGACGAAGCAAAACTGTGATAAAGACTTATACATATAATGTGATAAAGTGATCTATTGAACTCAAGCTTTGCTCAAGCTAGTGCTATACAATTATCTGTTTTACATACACAACTCATATTATGTACCCCCCTTTGGTAAGGAAGTTACTTCTTTGAATAAATCAATTTTTTTTATCAATCAAGTTTTAATAATGCTACTTTACTGACCAACTCCGTTGTTTTTCAGCATGAAAAAGAAATTTTTTGTAAGCTCTTACGATAATTTTTTTAGATTATATATATTTTATTCTGATGATGATTCATCCGGTAGTATGCTAAAACCTGTGGGACTAAGCCGAATGGAATTTAATTCACGCGAAAATTATAGCTTTTGACTGTAAATAAAGACCAGTAGCGATCGACAAATATCCGATTTAGCATCAAAATGACCATTTAATTCCGGCAAAACACTAAATTTTTGTAAGAGAAATTGATGGCGGAATAAAAATTATGCTAAAACTCGGCGAGATTTTTTCAACTGTAAGTCAAGACTGGTAGCACTATAAAAAAACATATATATTTATTGAAACCGAAAAAAGAAATTAACTGTATCGTAATGTATGCGAGATACAATCGCATTCAACACCCGAACGCCGATTTGTCTGTTATTAAAATTCGAGGTCGTGAATTAGATACTGTTATTACTTCTTTCCGGTGTCTTGTTTTTTTTTTCTTAGTTCAGAGTATCGAGCGGATAAATTTATTTCAACATTGTTTAAATTCTTCGTGAAATTTCAGCAACTGGCTTGAAAGTACGACTTTACTCGAGCGAGTGTTTGCTAAATAAGATTATTGTTTTCGTGACGCCCCCATGAGCAATGTTCAATGGTGCACTTTGCTGTAGAAAAGTACATTGTTCAAAATTTTATTATTAAATGACCATAAAGAGACTCATGGTTTCACGCATTAATTACTACTATTATTATTAATTTTTCAATGGGACAATGTCAAATCAGTTTCAAAATTTATATTTTTAAATATCTACATACTAAATCTTAAAGAGTGAAAAATCACTTCATAAGAGTGAAAAGTGCGCCACTCTTGGCTTGGGCTGGCGCACTTTTGTCCCAATATAGTATATTACACACCGGGCGCTGGAAAAGTATTGGCCAGCCCTAGCAAACCCAAATTGACGCCCGAGCCGAAGGCGAGGGTGGCAAAGGTTTGCAAGGGGTTGGCTAATACTTTTCCTGCGTCGTGTGTAATGTTTTTTTCATTACGACGGGAGGAAAACCCAAAGTCCCGCTCCGATCCGGGGAGGGACTTTGGTGTTTTCGTCCCGGAGGTATGAAAAAGATTGATTTTAAGCTAACCTCACTCTTTCGATTCTAGAGAGTATTGTGAAATTATTAATTAAAACTATTGATCAACAATAGGACACAATTAGCTTATCAATGAATTAGTCTCGGAATTAGTTCTTGTCAAAATTAAATTCAAATCTGAGATTCCAAAAAAAAAAATCTTGACTTTAATGGTTTTGGTTATGTACAAGGTTTATGCAGCTTACGAGCTTTCACCCTCAATATCGGTTGCTCAAAAGTCACTATTTTTTCTCTCTTTTACCCCTCAAGTTTCGTAAAAAAAAGTAAGGTAGAGGATACTAATTCGGTCCCTGCCATCCCCATATATTTTGAGAATTTTACTTCAAAGTATGGACCATGCAAATCCCATGCATACAGCTTCGTTTAGCCCAATAAATGGACTATCAATGGTCCATTAATTGGTCCATTTTTAACAAAAGTCTCAAAAGATACGGTCAACATAAATTTGAATTAGAGTGCTCTACCTTAGTCTTTGAAAAAAAAAGCGAAAAAAGAATAAAAGCTGGAGCGGAGGTGAAAGGAAAGGCGCTCAGCGCTACCGGCTTTACGCAGCTCGGAGGATTAACCTTCGGTAAATTATAAAAGCTATACTGGCTGCCAGCGATGACCCGTTGATTTTTTCTTCTCCTTGGTCCGGGTCGTTACTGCTAGGAAGAGCGGACTTCGCCTTGAAGTTTTTTCTTTCTCTCTTTCACTTTTTCCTCCTGTAAATATGCGACTTTTGATTAATTGTTGATCCTTCTTAAAGATGAATGATGAACCAGGATTGAATGTCATTGATTTAATGTGGTTGTGATTGGTTCAGAATATAATGATTAAACTTTTAATTTTGATATTTTGAGAAACCCTGCTAAATTTCTGTCCAAAATGATCAAATCTGACTAAAATCTGGTCATTTCTTGGACGATTGTAAGAATATTTAATATTTTTTATTAATGATTTCAAACATACAAGAAAAATATTGATTTCTGCATAAAATCTTTTAATATTTGATGTCTTAGTTATGATTGAGTGCTTTTTACAGTCAGTTTAGTACTGATCTACAAATAATGTAAAGAAACATTGTTTATAAGTTTAGCGGGCATAAAATATGTAGAAAAAATAATTTTATTCATAGTTTTGATAAATGAAATTTTATACCTGCAAGATTTGCAAAAGAACTGATTATTGTAGTGATACATTCAAGAATCTAAATAAATTAAAAGTAGAAAAACCTTTGATGCAGGTGCGCAGAAATAACCCACTTATCGCACCGGTTGCGCAACAAAATAATCCCGAAACAATGAAAAATTAATAGTAAGCGCGTGTGTATTTCGAAAAGGCCCCATACTGGTGCAGCAGCTTTCTTTCTCCGGATAATCTCCATGTCAGGGCGTGAGCGCGAGTTGCGCAATGACACACACACGAGATATTTAAAACGTATCGTCGGTTAATCATTAAAGTCGTCGTCGTGCCCATCGAAAGGCTTCGATTGGGTTTCGTAAACTTCTTCGGTAGGCAGGCATCCAGAAATAAAAAGAGGAGGATTTTCGGGGAGTTTGTTAGATAATGAGAGGGTCTCGTAACGACTGCCAACCTTGACTTTAACAACGATTCGGGACACTTTTTTTACGGTCTTTACGTCATTTCTTTTTTTTTTAATAAGATTATTCTTCTCTCCGAATTTCAAATGGTTTTAAGTTCTAGCAATGGGATATTTTTTATTATTTAAAATTATATAAATACTGATTTTTACAGTGATTTCAAATGTAATTTCGAGTTCAAATTTCAAATTGATAAATTTTGAACGAGAATTTTGAAGTAGAAGAAAGGTTCATTCAAATTTTGAAAAACTCATTTATGCCTTCACTTCTATACTGTTGAACCAATAATTGTTTTCAGCTCCACAAATAATAAAATTTAAGTTTATATCCGTTAAAATCTGCAAAATTATTTTAATTTAAAAAAATCATCACCGATAAAAATTTTTATTGTAGAGTCTCAAACTTGACAAGTTAAAATATTACTTATCAATAGCCAGTCTCATAAGCATTCAAGGAATAATACAACAAATATTTTTCATGATTAGAAAAGACTTTCATTTAGCTATACATATTTCAAAGCTTCCCAGGCATCAGTTTTTGCATCTATTTCATATTTTTTTGTAGCAAAGAGTATAGAAAAAGTCAAATATATGTATCACATAGGCCGTATAATATTATAATAATCCAGGGTCTTAAATTCAATTTTTGAAATGGGAATTTATATTTTTGAGTTAAGATTCGAAAAGACCTGAAGCTTTTACGTTCAGAAAGAGTTTAAAAATTCTTTTTTTAGAGATTCAGGAGACATCGTGTAATTTTAAAGTTTATGTATTTCAAATTTCTGAAAACATCGACAAAAGAATTATTTTTGCCCTTGTGAACCTCAGTCTTAAACTCAGATTTTCTAGACAAACAGATAATTTCGCTTTCAAGCAAGATCTCACGAATTTATAATAATTTTTCAGTCATACTTTGAGGCCTATTAGTAAAACCAAAAAAATCGCCCTAATGCACCTGATCATTGCAGGATTCAAGCCGTCCCAATTACATCAAATCTTATTATCTCATTAAAAAAAAGAGCATAATAAAAATCTCCAAGTCATAAAATAAAAGCGTATGAGCAAAAGGTGAATAGTTCACTGTTGTAAGTCTAAAATAATGTCGCAATTGGCCGACGAGACAATCGCCGGGGTCTTATCGTCGCGGTGAAGACACTCGTGAAAGGCAAAGCTCGATTAGAGGAATACGGCCGTGGTTTCATAATTGACCATTTTTTTCTTTTTTACCCGAGAACAGGGTTTCTCGGAGAGTTTTATCAGACACAATTCGGTTTTTAGTAGGATTCGATCGAAAATAGAGAGCGAGTGAAAGGAACGACGAAGAAGAGGAGAGAGATGACGACGATCAAGAGGATGAGCTTTCCCTGCCTTAGGCCATAGCAATGCAAATTTTGTGATCCGAGGAGGTACATCCAGCTCCATCTTACGGGGAATCGCCGGATTGAGTTTGCCCCTTGAGGAAGCTTGACGGACTTGCACGGCCGCTCGGGGAATGAACTTCGCTACTTGCGAGAATAAAACTTTAATTTTCAATTATAGATTTATTCAATGTTGTATAATCGATGATCCCAGCGAAGAAAAATCTTAGCCCAAAATCTACCACGAATAAAGTTACAATGAGGCGACTTTTGGTTACTAAAATTTCTCTAAACCACTTTGTTTATTATTTTATCTTGCCAAAAAAAATGTTGAAATGACCTTTGCTACCAATCCGTTGATATATTTTAATGAAAAAAAAAATTCTCGACACACCAGCCGCGAATAAAATGATTATATTTTCAGCTTATAAAAGTCGCAAGGACCGTTTTATTCGTGGCAGGGATGTAAAAAAAAAATTTTTCTTATTGTAATATATTAACGGTATGGTAGCAAAGATCATTTTAACATTTTTTTTCTGTAAGATTATGTAATAAATAAAGTGGCTTAGAGACATTTTAATCGCCAAAAGTAACTCCGTTGTCACTTTATTCGTGGCAGCTTTTCGGCTAAGATTTTTTTTGCTGGAACCATCGATTTAGGTAAACTTTTTAAGTATTTGTCGGTAGATATTTCGTGCACCAAATAAGCAGGTTGATCATTTGTTTGTTTTTTTGTTTGTTTTTTTTTTAATTTATAAGTTTTTTATTACAATAATAATAATATATTTTATAGACTCTTGTATTTTGCCAGTAATAATCCATTTAACCGTCATTAAATCCGGATAAAATAATTTTCATTTCTTACAGGGTTGAAACTTGCTTGAACAAACTTTCCATTTTATGTAAAAAACAAAATAGTTATTATAATCACTACCGTAAAGTGGGACGAGTAACAGAGACTAACTCAACCGAGCATGATGCTTTTCTATGAAAAATTTACAATATTCAGTGGTAGATTAAATTAAAAATGAAAAATTATTCATTCGAAAGAAAATATTAGTTAAACCTAAATGACCGTCAAACTTTTATTTAAATCCTCCGTTGAAATTCGCTTGAAGATTTCGGGACGGGGCATTAACGAAGCCGAGTAATTAAAATAGCGTGTTCCAGACGTCCTTTTATTTACCCCGCAGTGGCACTCGAGCTCCACAATTTTTGTTAGAGTTCATCAAAAGGATTTCTTTTCGGTAAATACACACCACTCGAGCCCCGGGTAAATATTTGCCCGAAACATATGTATCTCTGGTCCGGGCTTTTTTTTTTTTTGAATGCTCAGGTGAGGAAAAAATAAAAATTCATCCTCGAGCGTTGCACGTACAGAAACTCATCGGGGTAAAAGCTCCGGGTATCGTTTTCATCGATTTCGCGGGGGTTGAGTCCGTTTGCATTAAATTTGCATATCAACCTTGTTTTTTTTTATCCCGGGGGTTGTATGGTGTATTTTTTTTTTTTTTTTTTTTTTTTTTCGCGCTAACGAAAGTGTGAATAAATGGGAGGGGGGAAATTTATGGATTTGGAAAAATATTGTTACGAGGTTTAACGAGATTCGCAGGGAATCTGAATTTACAAATGATTCCAGAAATGTTAAGTGTTTTCAATAGTGATGAATTTTTAAAGATTATTTTCAGAGAAAGAAGTAATGATGAATTAAAGAACTTTGTAGGCGTGGACACGGACCAGAAAAATATTTTTGACAATTTTTTTTTTTATCTTATTTAGGGGAGGGCCGGGTAATTCGGGCAATTTGAGCGAGCTCTACAAACTCTATTTTATAAAAATAAAATTTATTAA
The DNA here is from genome assembly GCA_038277355.1 of Encarsia formosa. NCBI lineage: Eukaryota > Metazoa > Arthropoda > Insecta > Hymenoptera > Aphelinidae > Encarsia > Encarsia formosa. Next base: position 130,002,499 of record CM076184.1, read on the forward strand.
TTTTTGCTCTTAGAAACAGTTTATTTTTGTAAACAAACTAATTGAGAATAAGTACACAAAAGTTGAGTACTTGAATGATGATAGAATAATTAATAAATCATAAAAACTGTAACACGTGTAGCAGACTTTTGTTTGTTAATAAATCAATCATTATGTATTAAAATAATAAAATCCATCAATAGGCAACTTTTTAGATGTGTATTTGTCGAATTTTTCTCTTCTCAAAATGGTAGAAGAGAGCGGTTTTTAATTTTATTAATAATAAAACTTATTATTTTAATTTGGTTTTTTTTGCTAACCGATAAAATAAATAAATCTTATCACTGACTATTTTTTTTAAGCCAGTTTGTATAATTTCTTTAAAATATTAACAACTACCCGAATTACCCGGCTCTTTCCTATGGAAAATTATCCCAAAATTGCCTCCAGTTGAGATTGAGATCAAATTGATCAGCGCTGTTCAGTAAAAGATCACCCTGGCAAAACGGGCCCCAAACTGCTGTGAACGTAGAGATCGATATTACCGACGCAGCAAACGAAAAAAACGATAATTTTAAGTTGGCTGCGTCGGAATTCGAACTTAAGACTCCTCGAACGACGTTTCTGAGGCTAGCACGCCAACCCATCGCCGCACTTATTCTTGACAATTTTATTTTTTTGTTGTCAGAATCTTGGACCTGATGAATTACTGACCTTACATGATTGATAAAAAAGTGATTGAACGCATAAATCCTGGCTCAATGAGGCCTGACGGATTCCAAACTCGAGGTAGATGGCGTGCGCGCCGTAAGGCGATCATATAAACTTTGCGTCGACGAACACACGAAGCGACGCCGCAGCAATTTGTATACCTGTATACACGCAGGGGTCAGGTGTCGGCTACCTGAAATACAGGTATACAAACTGCTTCGTAAATGTGTTGAAGTTAAGTTTCTGAGAACGGCTTAAGCAAAGTCTGTATATCACCGATAGACTACGCCCACATACACTTAAGTAGTAGTACTCCAAAAATCTATAGATATATTCTTTCGGCAAAATTTTTACTTACTTCGCACACGCCATCTACCTCGAGTTTGAGTTCTGTCAGGCCTCAATCTTCAGTGACTTGTGGAAAAAGTCTGAAGTTTCAATCAGTGTAATTATGATCTCTAACACTGTTAGTTCAAGTGTGTGTAGCTAATCAACTTTTTTTTATTTTTTTTTCATTAGAGAAGTAACTTTTTAAAGTGTAATCAGTCAGTAATTAAGTAATTAAGTAATTAATTCAATAGTTGAGATTTGTATACAATGAAGGAAAAAAATAACGACCGTACTCGGGAAAGCAAAGTAAACTGCTTAAGGCCGGAGTCATGCAGGTATTTTGTGTGCATGGGCAGAAGTGAAAATAAGAAGCTCTGCGGGGGCCATGCCCATCGAGGTCTACTCTCCTGAAATTCTCGAAATTGAACATCTCTAATCGCATTGTTCTATATTATTCCTATATTTATGGTTTTCAATGAAAATATAATTATTATTTGTATCTATTTTGCGTTAACAACATTAAAATTTTATTGTGTAGATATTTGAATGGTAAAAATTAATAAAATTAATTTAACCACAGTCCATTATAAAACCATTTTGAGGAGTTTTAATAGCTGATCAGTTGAAAATTACAGAATCTGAAAAATAAATTCAGGATTGTAACAACTTTTCAAAATATCAATGCAATAAGATTTTTAAAAGAATTTCAACATTGTTAACGCAAAATTAAAATAGTATGTTATAGTACCGGTGCAGCTTCGCTACGCACTCGGGTCTTTGAAACCGTCCCGGTGACGATGCTGCACCCGTACTATAATATACTTCTACCTGAAAACCGAACAGGCAGTATATAATATGGAACGATATACAAACTCCAGATTTTCCATTTAGAAAATTTAAGTAGAGCCCGGGCTAGGTAAGCAGATCTTCTCAGTTCACTTCTCTCCACAGACCCAGTTACACCAATTTAAAAATCTGCTCTTTCCTTCCACTTTTCCCAGTCAGTTCGCTGCGATGAATTACCGCATAGAAAACATGCAGCCGCCATCATCGTGCAGGCTCCTGTCTTCGGTCGACAACCGGATGTACGAGCTGGACTTCGAATCGGCAAAGACTTCGAGCCTTCTACGTCAGAGGCTCGCCACCGTGAACGAGACCGAGCACCTCGTGGAGCGGATCGAGGTACCTGGCGAGGTATTGCAGAAGGTCGTGGAGTGGTGCGATCACCACCAGGACGACCCGGCTGCCGAGGACCCCGAAGAGTTTTACAAGGGAGTCAGATGGTTTAAAAGAGAGTGGGACGTGCAGTTCTTGAACATGCAGCCGGAGATGTTCTTCGGGGTCGTCAAGGCCGCCGAACACTTGGGTATCGCGGGACTCGTGCACCTGTGCTGCCAGCACATGGCAGAGAGCATTAACAGCAAGACCGACGACGAGATCAGGAGCATGTTCAATTTGAACCCTCCTGCTAACGGCCATTAGGAGCGTGGCGTGACAGTGCTAAAGTGAACAGTAGTTATTCTAATGGAAGTTTTGTGACTGCACCAATGCATCGATAAGTTAAAAAAAATGTTGTTTTAAAACATGCGAGAATTCTGGCATCCCGTGTTTTGACTGTGAAGTTAGGTTAGGTTAGTGTTAGACGCAGGACGCGGGAATTCTCGCATCCCTCGAGTTGCTAAACAATGCCCACTTCTGAAACAGTCTTTATTGAGCCGTTTTTTACAACTTACTTCTTGGAGAATTGGATAATTAATCCATTTAAAAAAAAATTACAACACGTGAATTGCTAAATACTGAAGCTAATGATAATTGACTCTTTTAAAAACTGCTGAAGACTAAATTTCAAAAAAGACTGTCGGACTTTCAAAACTCTCCTTGCAATCTAATATTTGCATCGCCAACTCATTAATACGCAGGCGGCATTTTTTTTCTTTTTTCCAAAAATTAATTAAGTAAATTGACTACTAACTTGAACTAACTTTCTAAAAAAATTTTTTTGTAACCATACAAAATGAGCATTTGTAACAACCTATACGAATATTGTAACCCATTGTAATTTTTTCCCTTAATTGATACTTTGAATAGACTTAGAACAAGGACTGATTTAAAAGTTATTTAATTAAAAAAACGTTAGCTTTGTTTTTTTTTCAATATGACGGTATCATGAATGATATTCAAATGATTCTCGTCTTCGATCCATGGAAAAAAGTTTTTTTTAAACTCCACTGTCACTTTTTTTTTTTTTTGTCTAAAACCAATACATTTGACTAATTAGAAATAATTTTAGATGCACTAAAGCAAAAAATTAACTAGTAATATAATTAACTAAGCAACCCTTAAATTTTAAATGTGCGCTTACTGATGTACTAATAAAAAGTCGTAGAAGTTTTAATAACTGTTAAAAATCGAAATTTAAATCTAGAATTGTGAATTAGGCAATCAGAAGTCAATTTTAAACATTAAAATTTGTTTTGAAATAATTTTAAACATTATTGTCAAACCAAAATTCTAAACTAGTTTTGTAAGCATAAAAAATTTTTTATTTCTAAATTTTTGTAACATTTTTTTTTTTTAAACAAATTTAACTTTATATTTACTTTATTTGAAGACATTCAATAAATTTTAGTTAAAATGTAATAAAAAATTGTTTTTACAATAAAGTACCATGCATCTGATAAAATAATTCATTCGCTAAATCACTTATTATATCACCTTCAAATCCTACTTTTTTGTCCAATTCGCGCTGTAACTCATTCAACAAATATATAAACCAATTTTTACCTTGCGTTAATGGACTGGTAAGGGTCAAATAAGATTTCATACCTAAACTCAATGAAACCAAAAGTCTGAAAGTGTGTTTTAAACAAAAAAAAGTCTATTTTAGCCTTGAAAATTGATTTCAAAATTATTTTAGACCATGTTACTAAAAAAAAAAAGTTTGGACTTACAACGATACTGACAGAAAAATGTACCTCGAGAAAGCATTCTCAACATGTTTTGATTTTTTGGTTTTATAAAAAATATAACCTGAGAATTTTTACAAAAGTATTTTTTTTTTTTTTACTAAATTTGTACATATATTGTTTAGAATACTGCTTTACTTAAAAACTGTGGCATTTTTAATATGTCAGAAGAATAATTAAGACCTCAGTGTCAATACTTTTATTAATTATACAAACATTTAAAATGAAATTTTGTTTTCACAACATCGAAAGTATTAACAAAAATAACAACAATAAACAAATAAAAATTTTTACTCAGCAAAAGCATAACTCTTTTCTTAGGATATACAAATAATTGTTTCTTCGAATCAATTTTTCTGTTCTGAACTTTTGTCGAGTACTTTAAACGTATAAATATTAACTTAATTTTATACTGCTGACTAGATTACTGTTTTAATTGGTGTGTAAAAAAATCTTTTATGACTTATGGAATGAAATATACTAACCATACCATTTTTGTCCAAAACGAACTAGAGTTATTGTTAAAAATTTTTACGTAATTTTAGTCCGAATTAGTATTTGCTGCTATGCACGTAAAAACGGTGAAAATAGAAAAGTAGGTTCTCATAAGCTGCAAACAGTTTTTTTAAAATGATTATTAATTACAAATAGTACGTTTTTGTTTTATTAGAGACTTACTTGTCCAGTACAGCTGTAATTTTCATTTTGAAAAAAAAATCGTTGATGTTAAGAATCTAAAGTTTCAATACATTTAATTTTAACAAAATTTTTCCGTAAGTATGATGAATCAATATTAATAACTTTACTCACGAGAAAATAACATCCAGCAAAGCCTATTGTACTAATCGTAAGTAATACGAAAAAAGAAGTACCAAAAATATCTTGTATTAAATGGTAACACCTGGATTGAAATAGAATAAAAATTAGTCGATTTACATCGTAAACTTTTAATTGCGACTTTACTTGACTGATTGGTTGTATAGATCTACGGCTTTTTTCATCTTATCCATGTTTTCATTGATATCATCGGATTTGAAGTTCCACTGGTATTAGATATCAATGGTTCCGGCAGAAAACCTTAGTCTAAAATCTGGCACGAATAAAGTTACAATGAGGTGACTTCCGGTGACTAAAAATATTTTTTCGCCCCCTTGTATCAGTTGATTCCATTAATGGATTGGTAACAAAGGTCATTTTCAGTTCTACTAAAAATAGAAGTGAAAATGCAGGCTAAAATCATAAATAAAATGGTTTAAAGATATTTTGGTCGCTCAAAAGACTTTTGTTGTTGCTGTATTCGTGCCATCTTTTGGGCTGAGGTTTTTCTTCGCTGAACCCATAGATATATTATGTCATGAAAATAGTTATAAGATTCGTCTTACCAGAGGATAGAAAATAGTGCAGACCTATGTTGAACTGAAGAAAAACATATTGCTTGACTACCAGCATACATGACCAATACGCAAACTGCCAAAAAAAATGTATGGAAGCTTGACAATAAGTAATGATCGAATTGTTCAAAGAAGACGCATTCAGCCCAAATTGGAGTAATCGAGGAGTATGATGTGTTTGTTAATGTTAAATAATTCCCGATAAGTGGCGTTATAAATGGAGCTCCTATAAATAATACAGAGACGGCAGACACAAAAACTAAAAATAGTTGTAACAAATATTATTTTAGATACAAATTCTTCTAAAAAAATACGCATCTTTTCAATTACCTGTTAGAAGTAAAGTTACGAAGCGACTTTCTTCGGAAAATTATTTCAAAATATCCAGTTCTTTTTCATCCGTGATTTGTTGCCAATCTTTTTTTATTTGGGATATCAAAAGTTTTAACTAACAAAAAGATATTACCAAAAAATTTTTGTTTTTTTTTTTTTCGGTTGCTTAAAATAATTTTGATACAAACCTGTGACATTTTTGAAAATGTTAATGAATACTCGAACTGACTTATCAAAGCTGCTGATATGTTAATAAAATTTTCCGTTAAAATTTTCCATTCATCAATTTTCAAGACCAAGTATAAAACCTGTAAAAGTCTGATTTTGTGATTTATTGAGCTTAAATTTTTAAATTCACAAAAACTCAAGATCGATGTTAATCATTTACTCAGTTGATGTGGAAATTTTTGTGTATTAATTCTAAAAATATTAATTAGCAACATATACTGGTTTTAATAGTTTTTTTAATTATAATTTTCATTTTCTGTTTAACATTGGTACTACTGAGGTTTGACAATACTGAAAATTCTGTGATGAATCAAAAATGTATTTGAATTGATTTTTTCTTCAAAGAAAATTTTCAATTGTAATATATTGTAGGATAAAGTAATTATTTGTTAATTATTTTATTTTTTATGTGACGTTCCTCTATTAAAATATCCATTTTTCCTTGCGTCATAATAGAGGTCTTACCAACATAAATTTTGTCTAACAAACCTTCTTGTAAAAGCAGTCTGAAATAATAATTACGAGCGCTTAATTCGGGCCCTCGGGGGTAAACCGGGCGCGAAAACCCTTTTCGCGCTCTAGATGCGTAATATATATTTTAGTCTGCTTTTACAAAAAGGTTTATAATTGACATGTATGATTTTGCCGATAGTAATAAATAATTTTTTTGTGAAACGTCATATTTACTATTTGATGTTTCAATGTCTGTACCATTGGAATTATTCCAGAGTAAATGATAAGGTGGTACACGATTATACTGATCCATCTTCTGGTTGAAGATTGATATGGCCATAAACCCGAAAGTTCCAATAAAAACTTGGTATTTTTGTAGTATCGACTTTTAGAATATCCATAATTTTTTTTTAATCTTTCTTAAACTTTTTTTTAAAAAACTATATTTACTGTTTAAATGTTTTTTATGTTTTATTCGCAGTATACTGCGTTGTTTTCTGGAATGTAAAATTATTTGATATGAATATTCTATTATTTTTCGTTGTAAAGTGAACGATTTAATTACTGCGCAGAAAAAGCTGAGTTTTATTAAGAATTGTTTTTTTTTTTTTTAATATTGATCATGTTTACTAACAAAACTCAAAAATTGTTTAATGAAAAAAAAAGTCAACAAATCAAGAAAATATTTTTATTGAATAACTGTTTTCTTGATGTATACAGCCCGGGAAACTCCGTTAATTATTTAAGGGAGGCCCTTTTCTTAAGAAATACCCCGTTACATATGTAATAAAAAAATTTCAACTGTAAGGTCTTCTGGCCCAAAAAAACTTGAGTCATTGTGCAAAATTTTTAAGTGCATTCAGTTCGAATTACTATATTCGTTGCTATGCACCTAAATACGGTAAAAATAGAAAAGCAGGTTCTCATAAGCTGCAAACAGATATTTAAAAATGATTATTAAGTACAAATAGTACATTATTGTTTGATTGAGACTTACTTGTCCAAAAGTATACATAGAAAATGTTACCATCTTTCCAGCGGTTATTTTTACAGGATTTTGTGATCTGCACATGATGGTAATGACATATTTTCGAATATTTGGTGGCATTAGGTACCAATCACTGAAATATCTGCACAATTCAAGGGTATTTTAAGTCAATTTAACAATGTTTTTAAACTTTACACATAAAGAAGTTTGAAAAATTATATACTCACACGCTGGTATTTACGTTGTCACTGGTATCTATTATTTTTTGTCCTACCCAATTCATATAAAATGTTTGTGAAGTGATTCCAATTAGTGCAGATGCGACTTTTATTTTGAAAAAAAAATCGTCGGTGCTAAGAATCTACAATTTGTCTACATTTAACAAATTTAAATATCAATATTAATCACTTTACTTACGAGAAAATAACATCCGGCAATGTGAATAGTACTCCATTTAAGTGATACAAAAAAAGTAGCACCAAAAGTATCTTCTATCAAATGATAACATCTAGATTCAAATAGAAAAAATTAGTAAATTTATCAATTTCTCTTTCAAAGGAAAATTTACCTAACAGATTCATTGTACAGATCAACGGCTTTTTTCAAATTCTCCATGATCTCATTGATATCATCTGATTTGAACATGTTTTCAAATCTGTGACTGTAAAAAATCATCAGTGTAGTTAAACTTGCATATTGTTCCATTAAAAAAATCAAGGTTTGTCTTACCAGGTGATAGAAAATAATGCAGATCCATGTTGAATTGAACAAAAACATGTAGCCTGCACTCCTATAACAATCCCGAACAAGCAAACCATAATAATAAATGTATGGATGCATGACAAGAAATAATGATCAAATTGTTCAAAGAAAACGTATTCAGCCCACATTGGAGTAATCGAGGAGTATGATTTTTTTGTTAACGTTAAATTATTCCCAACAATTGCTGTTAAAAATGGAGCCCCAACGAATAGTACGCATACTGAAAATCCAAAAACTAAAAATAGTTGTAAAAAATTTTAACATTTTTTTATAAACCAATTCTTATAAAAAAGTACGATGTAAAATTTTTTCAGTTACCAGTTAGAAGCAAAGTTACGATACGGCTTTCATCGGAAAATTTTTTCAAAATATCCAGTTCTTTTTCATCTGTGATTTGTTGCCAATCTTTTTTTATTTGGGATATCAAAAGCTTTAACTAACAAAAAAATATTACAAAAAATTTTCGTTCTTTTTCGACAGCTTAAAATAATTTTAATACATATACCTGTGAGATGTTTGAAAATATGGTTAAATACTTGAACTGACTTATCAAAGCTACGGATATGTTGATATAGTTTTCTGTTAAAATTTTTATGTCATCATTTTTTAAAATCAAGTATAAAACCTGTAAAATTATGATTTAATGAGTTTTAATTTTTCAAGTGTACAAAATTTTACTGCTTACTCATTCATTCATCTGATAATTTAGAAATTTTTAAAAAAAATTTTCAATTGTATGATATTTATAAAGAAATTATTTTATTATTTATTATTTTATTATTTCGATGTTTTTACCATTGGAATTATTCCAGAATAAATAATAAGATGGTACACGATTATACTGATCCATCTTCTGGTTGAAGATTGATATGGCCATAAACCGAAAAGTTCCAAAAAAACCTTGGCATTTTTGTAGTATTGACTTTTTAGAATATCCATAATTTTTTTAAATATGTCTCAAATTTCTTTTTCAAAAATTTTGTTTAATATTTACATGTTTTAAAATACGCAGTAAACTGTACTGTTTTTCGCTGTGTAAAAATTATTATTTGACCGTGATATCTCAATCGAAATATATGAATATTCTATTATTTTTCGTTGTAAAGTGAACGATTTAATTACTGCGCGGAAAGGGCTGAGTTATATTTAAAAATAAAAGATTTTATTATTTTACAAAGTATTATTTATTTTATTATTTTGTATTATTTTTTGAATTTGAGAATTTTTTTTTCTTTGTCCCGGCAAGCAGTAAACTGTTTATTGGTGAGCAACGAAAATTTAATTATCATAACTACAATTAAATTCATTTGGTACTTGCTGTTATCACGATCAAAGAACTAACATAAGTATTACTTTGATTAACACTAATAAACACATTTAGTTTGAATAATCATTTGTAGCCATGTACCTAAATACGGTAAAATTAGAAAAGCAGGTTCTCCATAATTTGCAAGTATATATATTTTTTATAATTATGAAATGTAAATAGTAGGTTATTGTTTTATTTAAGACTCACTTGTCCGAAAGTGTACATGGAAAATGTTATCATCTTTCCAGCGGTTATCTCTACAGGATTTTGCGATCGGCACATGATGGTTATAACATATTTTCGAATATTTGGTGGCTGTAGGTACCAATCACTGAAATATCTGCACAATTCAAAAGTAGTTATCGTCAGTCAGTCTGACTAATGTTTATAAACGTGAACATACTATTGTTAAAATTGATGTTGGTAACTTACACGCTGGTCATTACATTGCCACTGGTATCTATAATTTTTTGACAAATCCAACTAACGTAAAAAACTTGGAAAGTAAATCCAATAAGTGCAGCTGCTATTTTTATTTAAAAAAAAGTACCTTAGATGTTGAGAAACTAAAATTTTTAACAATATCAATCGAAAATTGATCGATAATAATAAATGATTTCATGATATTTTTGCTTTGAGTTATAGATATAAACTTCGTTATCTACATAATCAGCACCTTATGTTTTTCAATCTTTTTTTAATTTGATTCTTTTCTTCTTCCCTTCATAAGGTTTCTGTTATAACTTTAAACAGTTATAACAAAAAATTGAAGCAACTTATATGATCAATCATTCGAAATTCCTCTTCAAAGCAAATTATACTTAATATTCATTTGAGCTTCACTTACAAGAAAATAGCATCCAGCAATGTTAATAGTACTCCATGTTATCAATACGAAAGCAGATATACTTACGGAATCTTGTATCAACTGATAACATCCGAAATATAAAAAAACTAGTCATTTATATAGTACACTTTCAATAGCCATACTTTTACCTGACAGATTCGTTGTACAAATTAACGGCCTTTTTTAACCTGTCCAAGTTTTCATTCAAGTCATCGGATTTGAACATGTTTTCAAATCTGTGACTGTAAAAATACATCAAGTTGTACTTTATCACTAGTCTATTACAGATAGTAGGATTGAATAAACCTTTAATTTAAAATTTAACATATCAAAAAAATTTTAGTTGGAGATGATACATCGAGTAAAAATGTTTTCGGCTACTTCAAAACCAACCAGCAAGATTTTTATTCCTTTTTAGTCTACTTTTTAATCGTTAAGGTGGTTTTCTACCGAGGCTAGTCAAGTTTAAGGCTAAGAAAATAATTTTACGAGCTTACTAACATTTTTAGTCTCTTGGAAACATAAGGTTCGCTGATTTTTAAAATGATTACAAAAATTGGTTTACTCTATCTAGAATAATCTCCAGAAAGAACTTTTTTAATGGTGTGATTTAGAATTAAAGGGTGTGTATTTCATAACATTAATTATGATTAGTCTTACCATACAATTGAAAATAAAGCAGATCCATGTTGAACAAAACAAAAGCCTATTGCCTGTGCACCAGTAAGCATTAAAAGAATGCAAGCAGTAACAAAAAATATGTGAATGCATGACCAGTAATAGTTATCAAATTGGTCAAAGAAGACGTATTCAGCCCACATTGGGGTAAGTGAAGACAACGTTCCGTTTTTTAATGAAAAATAAGTTTCGATAAATGGCATTATTAACGGAGTTCCCATAAATACTACACATACTACGCATGCAAAGACTAAAAAATAAATAAATAAGGATGTAACAAATTGGTAATTGCTATCATTTTTTACGAATATATTCTGATAAAAAATTTATTACTTATGAGAAACGAAGTTGTTTTCTTGCCATTGGCTAAAAGGAATTTTCTATAAGTGCTTTATAAATTTCGCATTAGATAATGTTGTAAGTTAAAGACTGTACTCGTAACAAAATGGGCCGACTTCTTGTAATATGGGTTCAGCACCTTCTTTGATTTCATCAGGATTCGTGACGTTGAAAATTCAAATGTCAAAGTGTTACGCAATAGTATATTGCAATGCTAGAGCAGAAAGTTGAATTTTGCTGCATCGCGCGATATGTGCCCGAGGCGAAGCCGAGGGCATTTTATCGCGCGGTGGAGCAGTATTCAACTTTCTGCTCGTACGTTGCATACTATTTTTCTCCATTTGAGGTCGAAAGTACGTTTACTAATTAAATAAACAATCTACCAAAGCTTCAGCTGATCATGCTGGCCGCGGCCATGTTTTTACTTTCTGCATCCCTCTGACGGTCACTCGCGAGAAGCATATTTGTTTGCTGGCTGCAGCCCGCCTTCGCGACCCGAGCGAAGCGAGGGTTGTGGGCCGGCTGCAGCCAGCAAAACAAAAACAAAACAAATTAGGACTCTCACGCATTACCTTCAAGAATTAAGTTAAACTGATTAATTTAAAATTGTCTAACAATTTAGAACCGTAAAAACATAAAGTCCCACCATTAAAAAATCAAAACAAATAAGCCAGCACAGAAGTCACAACATTAACATCAACATTATCCCGCACATACAGATCCTTCGTAAACACGCCTTGCTCGCCACTGGCCGAGATTGTATTCTGATGATTTGTTGCATATCAATTTATTTGTTGTCCGAGTCATGGGAATTAAAAATCAAAATATGATCGGCATGCGCAGCATCAGCATCAGCACCATCACAAACGCGAGCACACACATCGTCCGCAAACACACATTCCTATTAAAGTTATTAGAGTTGGAAATTGCGCGAAAATCCACTCAACTGTAGTCAAAAGTGAGCCACCCTTACCTTAATGACTCACTTTTTACTTGAATTCAAGTAAATTTGAGCTAACCTCACTTCTACAGTTTTAGTGAATTACTCGTCACAAACTGCCATGGATAAGATCTACTAGCCAAATATCTTATTTTGATGGCATCTCACAATATAAATTTTGCATAAAATTTACAACTATACAAAAATTTCGGAAAAACGGTGGGGCAGACGCTACCAGGGTGCAGTACAGCTGATGCACTCGGCGGCTGGCGTTGCCGATGCAACCTATGAAATTTACCAGTGCAGAAAGAATTGTGTCGGTATAGTAGATCGCATCGATGCAGCAAAGTCGAACTTTCGACTGCGAAATCGATGCACAGCTGACGTACTTTCGACCATCGGATGGAGAAAAAGGTATTTTACCCCCATTTACATTTCTCTCATCTGCGAGCCTTGTTTCAGAGATGCTTGCTGGATGTGTCAAAATTTTACTTAGGCTGTCTAGGAAAAAGGACACGATTTTTTTAGTTAACGTTACCTTTTTAAGAGCTATATTGATGGCTGTTGGGAGGATGAAACGATCCAAAACAATGCTGTAAATTAATAATCCCATTCCCCAAAAAGCCGTCTTTTTAAACTTTGGCATCGCCATTTTACGATTATTATTAAAAAAATTATTAAGTTTCAATGTATCGTTTTTTTGTCAACTTTACTTTTCTGATAGAAATTTTTTGAAAAAAATTCAAAGTTTGAATGAAAATTTTCAAATTTTTTTTTTTTTTACTAAACTTCCAACTATAAGTTGAAAGTCGAAAATTATTAAATTTTTAAAAATAAAAAGCAGAGTGTGAAGTAAACAAAAATAGTTCCAAGGTGCAACTAAAATTGCAGGTATTTTTGAGTCGATGACAATAAAATAAAGCGCTTTACTACGCCAATTAAAAAAGTATGAAAATTTTTTTTTTAAACATCATTTTTGATTTTTTAAAGCTTTGGTCTGAAATCTTTGTAAAATAATAAAAAAATAACTAGTATTAACTTTTATATGGTAACTATGATCAAAAAATAAAAGGTCTGTTTGAATTATTTTATTATTTATAATAAATTACATATTATATTTGATATAATTAATACTGTTAAATTATAAACTTTCATTGTTTTACGTAACTATCTTCAATGAAACTAAAAAATCTAAAAAATGCATTTGATTCTTTCAATATTGTAGAAAGGACAAACATTATTATAATTGGGACATAATTTATTATGATGACGAATTAAAAAATATTTGACTTGCATACTCGTTACCTAGTGCCATATAATAACAGGGAATCTAATGTTACTTACTATGATACAGTCTGAAACCTGACATCTGAATTTTGTACTCGTACAGCATTTAACTATCGATTATTTGAAAAAATATTGTTTGGAAAAACTGTCACAATATTTCTACGACGTAAAAATAATTGTTTTCTCTGGAATCGAACCTTTGATGTCGAGTTCCGTGTAAGACATCTGACGATATTTTTTTAATAGGATATAGTTTTGTATTGCTAACTCGAAATGCATTTTTTTCAAACGTTCCATTCATACCCAAACAAAAATTAATAAAAGATGTAAGTTACATTCATTCGCCGATCGAATCAAGGTATTCATTAACAAATATGTTTCAAACTGTATAAAAAAATTTTTCCAAGTATTTATTTCAAACAGTACTTGAATGATCAAAATCTAATGTTTACTGTAAGACCTCATAACTGTTCGTATCGCTTCTTTGCAGATCTACAGTTTACTCGGTGAAAGTATCTGCGATGTAGATGTTATGAGGGTATAGTCACTTGGTAACTGAGCTTCCCAATTACTATTTAAAATCTGAATTTCGTACAGACATCACTCAAAGCGAAAAAAATGATGCAATAATAACATGACAGATTAGTTTATTTTGTGTCACTCAATTTTATAAAATCAAAAATTTTTAGGTTATATAGTTCATCTATGAGAATTTATACAATATATTTTTTACGTCATATTCGAGTAATTCCTAAATTATTCAATATTTCATCCATTACATTATTTTTCTTATTTTTTTTTTTTCATTATTATATAATGATGTAGCTTTAATGTAGGTAATTCTAAAATGTAATAAGAATCAAGATTAAAAGTGCGATAATCACTTTTCATAACTCTATATTTATTTCAAATTTGATTGCTTTTTCCGATCCATAACAATTCTAAGATTCGCACATTTGAATATATGTGGGTGTTTCTTTTTACTAATTTTCATATCGATCTATTATTTAGATAAAGTGTAGAGTTAGCGGGAGAGAAAATTCAAATATTTATGATAAAAATTTTCATGAAACTTTTCTATTCTGCGAAAAAAAATTGTTTCCGAGACTTATTTTTTGTTATTCGATAATTGTGAGAAGTTCATAAACGAAAAAATTATCATCGGAACAAAATGAACAGCTATATTGTAAAATTTCACAAGTTTGAATGATTTTTTAGGACCACTTAAAATGAATTTTAGTCATTTTTTAAAGTTACATTTTTAAAATTAAAAAAATTAATTCTGAAATATTATTAATTTTACTAACTTTGCAGTACTGATGATAATTTTTTAATTTCCTTCTAGTTTTGATTCAATATTTTTTTTTAATCGATCAATCGTATCAATTTTCAATGACTAAAAAATTAATCAGGCTCTTGGAATACGAAAAAGTACGATGGAAAGTAACGGTATGATGCTTTTTTTAAATCACAAAAGTTATTTCACCAAAGACGCGACATAAGTCACGGCTCGTAGCATACCGAGTATTTTCAAGCTCAGCTGAGCTTTTTCACACTCGAGTGGCTTGATCGAAAAAAAAGCGCGCGGAAAATGAGACGAAAAAAAACCCGATTTTTCCGTGATTAAAGTGTACAATTTTATCATACACGCGTTTTATTCAACCAAGTGTGTAATAAGATTCAAGTTCCACCATAAAAATGACTCTTTCAGTCTCAAAAACATTGTTTTCCAGTACGAAATGCTTGTTAAATATTAACTCGGTTTTTAAATTTATGCTCCTGACATTTTTCCTCAACGACCATCCGAAAGTTTTCGCAACTTTAACGATTGTTTCAACTTTTAGCCCTGTGAACTTAGCCATAAGGTCGCGGGCCGAAGAAACAACCAAGCGCCAGTTTCAAGATCAAGTTTAAGGAGATGAATAATGAACGCCATTAATTTAACGAAACACACTTCCGCAGTCCTTTATCTCCCGGCCGCAGAAACGAGGCGATTTTGTGTTAAAGTTTGACTCGGAAACGAAGGTTTATAAATAAACCCGGAATAATGGAATACTTTAGCGAGGTGGATAAAATTAGTTACCAACGTAGTCATATTTTCCCCCCGGTCTAATTCGATTAACGCGCCAAAGCTCCGCTGGGTTGCGAATATTTCATGATCTCGCGTAGGGCGTTTTAGAACCGGGAAAATGAAATATAAAATTTTAAAACGCGCTGCAACGGATTACCCCGAAGCTTGTTTCTACCCCTCCTCCCGGGCTGATCTGATTAATTAGCAGAGAAAAATCAATCTCGCTCTTTTTTTGTGCTGTTGCTGTCTCTAATTGGCTTTGCGAACGAAGAATTTTTACTGTACCATTAAATGAAGTAACTGATCCAATAATAAATCTGAGAGGAAAATTTACAAAGGTAATCATCATTATTATTATTATTATTATTATTATTGTTGTTGTTTATTTCAAGCATAGAGTATAGACATACTCATATTTGCTGTAAAGAGTACTAATTTAGTTTATAATATATATAAATATCACATTATTATTACACAAGTAAGTTATACATATTATATACAGAATGTACAGGGTATGTAATTTTTCATACAAAGTATCTTCATTTGGTGAAGGTAGAAGTTCAAGGACTACTTAGTAACACAAAGTTTGCTTCGGTGAATTGTAACATTTAATTTGAGGAAACAATGTCAGAAACAATGTAATACTCAACATTTCACAAACATCCCTACCCCTAAAATCCAGCTGGCTATCCAGCTGGATTTCGGTTCCAATATGACAGCTGGATTTCCAGCTGGATTAAAAAAAAAAAAAATTTTTAGTTAATATTGCTTAAAATCGAGTTATTACTCATTTTTCAATGATTTTGAAAAAATTGAACTTAGTTTTTTTTTTTAATTTTCCAGCTGGATTTGTCCAGCTAGAAATACAGCTGGAAAATTTTGAAAAAAAAACTAAGTTCAAAATTTCGAAATTATTGAAAAATGCATAACTAGATTATAAGCAAAATTGACGAAATTTTTTTTTTTTTTAATCCAGCTGGATTTCCAGTTGACTATCCAGCTGGATTTCGGTTCCAATATGACGGCTGGTTTTCAAGCTGGATTTCCAGCTGGATTTTAGGGGTAGGGACATGCATTAAATATACTTTCTATAAATGGCAGATTAAAGTTTCTTTAACAAATCCTAAATAGTTTTAAAAGAAACAAAAGTCTATCAGTACCATAGTAGAAATAAAATGTGGGTAAACAAGACATAGTTGCAGTGGAATGCTGATTAGCAACAAACTTCGGAATCGAAGAAATTGAAATCGAGAAAATTGTTGAAAATTCTGATATTTGATAGAATGTAATCATCAGAAAAATATTTTATCGAAGTCATAAATTGATATTATCTAAAGTGTATACTATTTTATTCCTAAATTTATCATAATAATTTGTTTATTCATAGATTTGTAGGAATAATCATTCAGGAAAGCTCATCCGAGATACCATTTAAATAAGTAAAATTAAATTTTTATTTTAAAACTCAAGAGAAGGTCCTTAACAAAAAATCAAAAGAAAGATACACCTTGGATGCGAATTTACTTGAAAAGATTTTAGCGAGGACCTCAAGTGGCCACGAGTCAAGGTCAGTGTCACACTGCAGCTGTTGCTCGGTTTATTGAAATAATAAATACCAACCCCGCACCCGAGCTAGACGTTATCGACTTTTTACACTTTTTTTATAATTTCACGGACGCCGAGGAATGATTAACGGGTGGGCGGGTCCTTTACCAAAGTCGTTGCAAGATTATATTTACGCCAAAGAAATTCAAAGCTACGAGTGGAAGAAAGAAAATTTCATTTGGCTTGGGGTAACCAAGTTTTTAATCGAGTTTTCGTAACTTTAGACTCGAATTAAAGCAACGATTGTTTTTTCTTCAACGGTGAGGACTTTGAATTTATTATAATTTCGTTTGGTGCCTTTTTGTTTTAATTGTTCGCATAGCGACCGCTACAAGTTTGTCGATAAAGATTTGCCGGTTGAGATTTATCGGTGATGACACGTTTATGATTGAAATAATTTACTTTGTCGAATGCATTGGACACTAATTCCAAACGATTAACACTGAATTTAGATAATTACTATAAATGCACTGTATTTAAATGGTAAATCTTATTGAAACAATTAATGACTTTTATCCAAATATTTATACAAACGGTCCACTAAAAAAATATGTAAGTAAGAAGTAAATATTTGACTGTGAAAAATTTTCAGTAGATTATGGGCAGAAACTGGCCATATTTAGGCTATAAATTTAGCAAGGTTTTTCGCCAAAATATCGTCAGAAAACCGATGCTTTTAATGTAGGAGAATTGGCGAAAGATTTTGTGAAAAACAGTTTTAAAAATATTTTATTTAAAATTTAGAATATAATAAAACAAAGCACTTGTAAAATCGGTTTCAATTATACTTCACAAATGTTAAAAGCGTGATACACACTGCACAAAAAATAAAGTTAGGTTTATGTTGCTCGTGTTATACATATATATTCATGTATATAGGTATACAGCTTAACTGTTAGCGTTCACCAGACACATACGGCCTTATGGAAAATCTCTTGAAACTTCTAGCAAGGTTTGATCATACTCTGAAAATAAAAATTACTTAAGATATCAGTTTATTTCAATATAGTTAATCACGAAAAATCTTAAACTCTTTATTTGAGTTGTTAAAAGCTCGAGGACTAAAAAAATATTAAAAAAAAAAGATGGCTTTTAATTTCAAAGCACGCGCATCGTAGAGGAGTCGAGTACGAGCCTCAACCTTTTGAAAATTGATCGAAGGCCGCGACGCAAAATCCCAGAGAGAATTCCTTGGACGCGGATGCAATTACAGGGAACTTTGGGTCGCGTTGAATTGAAAAGAGTCGTTACTGCTGTGTCCGTATGTCATCTCGGGACATTTTTCTAATCTTATTAATTACCTGATCAATATCAACTCATAAAGATAGTTTTGTTAAAGATTAGAAATGGTTAGCTACATATTTACAAATTAAATAGAGTCTGTTTTTGTATTGAGTGTAGGATCCATTTGATTGGTAGGTGATGGCGTCTTTCTATAGAATGCCTTTGTTACAGTAGGTCTTCAGAAAAATTATCTTTAATTTCCACAGAAATCCGTAAAGCTTATCTGAGTTACTAGGACATAGCAAAGTTTTATCGATGTATTAGTGGTCTGCTCGATAGAGATGACATGTCTAAGGCAGGTAATTTTACCGTTCAATAAAATTTAGAATTCAAAATGGTAAGTTGATTATACGCATTGCATAATTGGATGAACATAGCATGCTAATATTTTCTTTTTTTACAGCTAGTCATCTTACAAAATTAGACTAAATGAGTTAGCATCATAATCTATTTACCAATGAAGTCTTGCCGAAAAAAGATCGAAATTAGTTTGTTACCAATGCGGAAAGATCTAAGCTTTTTTGGAAAACTACTGTTTATGTTGTTACTCAACTCGGCGTAATAAAGTTAAACTGCGAGTCATTAGTTCTAATTGGAGAAAACAAAAAAGTTAACCAAACAATTTTTTCTCCGATACTGGAGCACGAACAAAAAAGCTATCTTCATCATGAACCTGTGCTATTTTAACTATTTCCTTTATTTTTGTCTGTGCCTGGTGAACAGAATTTTTAATAATTGTTTTTTCTTCATATAAATTTTAATTAAAAAAAATTTTTTTAATTTTAATATTTAATTTAAAAATTTGTTTAAAAAATTATACATTCCAATGGAAAAAATCTACTTTTGTTCAGGAGCTGTGCACCCCAGAATCACTGATTATTCCTTTTGATTCTTTTGGCAGACTCAAAGTATTTTGAGTCTCAAAATCAATCATAATATTTTTCGAATTCCCTGTAAGAAATGTAAATTAGATTATCCATTTACTTTTGCTAGTAACTAGCCATTTAATGGACATTAACAACCTTACTCTCATTGATTTTTGATTATTTTATGTGATTCTTTTGGTAGCTCTGACTGTTTTCGATGAAGTTTTCGAAAGTATTTTAGATTGAAAAAAAAAAAGATTACCGTACGGAAAAGGCGCTCAGGTGAACGAAGGGGCAGGATCGATGCTTCGCCAGCAGACCAATATTTTAGGGGCGCACCGGTGTAAATTTCCGGGGTCATCCCTTTGAACTAAGACGAATAGCGGGTTGCTTCGATGAAAACATTCTACCTCCGGAGCGATTATTTACTCATTACAGTTTGAATTTATCACCATCAAAAACAATGAACATTTTTTGAAAGGGTTATTTAAATTCTCGGGATAGTTCGGAATGCCGCAATACAACTTTGCAAGCGACAGAGCGCGGGTTATCTAAAGCCACACACGCGAAATTGATATCGCGAGTGCACGGCGGCGAAATTTCGAAATCTCATTAACACATTCGCGCGCATTTCGGAAATTTTGTAACTAAACTCGGGGAGGTAAACACCACGGTAAATTATTATTCGGGTGGGGTGGTGATGATGCAATGCTCCATACAGGAAATTAATATTTCAGAGTTTGTAAGTATTGGAGATTTAATAGTGCTTTTGGGGTTTGTGGTTTATTCATTTTTATGTTCACTGTTTGAAATCGTTATGATTTAGTAGATGTAAACTATTTCAATTAGAATTAATAATAAAATTTTTGTTTCGTTTGAAGTTAAAGCAAAAGTTTTTCACGAACTGTTCTCTTAAAAATTATTCTTAATATTTATTTATACCAAAAAAAAATTTCGATGAAAATAAAATTTTGTGGTAATAGTTGCTCTAAGAAAAATTTTTCTTTTTTGAAACCAGACAGTGACAGCTTAATTTTTTTAGGCAGGCAAACATTTTTTGAAGTCCAATTACTTTGGAAGATTTTAAGTTTTTAAAAGATGTTATTTCTGAAGCACCAAGTTTTTTTTATTGACTCTTTGCATTGTAATGTTTGAGATGTTGAAAAAAATTTTTTTTTTAAGATAAGTCTTTTGTCATTTGATAATTATTCTAATATTTCCAGCGTGGTATCCCTACGAATATTTACTTTACCTGATGTTTTTAAACTTAATTTCACTACATGTACCGTTCTTATATCTGTGTTATTTTAAGAGAACAGAAGTTAATTTTGTGCTTTCTCTGGATTCTTGCGAATGTCATACAATAATAAGGGCCCCTGGTTATTTTTCCCTCATTTTTTATTTAAAGACAGGAAAATCACAATTTAGTTTAGAAATTTTCCCATTAGTCCAGTACAGATAATATTTTAGAAGGGAAAAAAAGTAATCAGTAAACCAATTGTGGGAATTGGTAGTACAAATAATACTGATTACTGTGGACTACATCATAAATTCTACCACTAACTTTATCCTAAATTCTAAAAATCTGCACTTTGGGTCTCTCTGATTTGTCCTAAAGTTAGAAGAAATTTTTTTTCAAATGGCAGGCATTTTTTTTACTTCAGTAATATTTGAAAAATTCATATACAGGATTCGAAAGAGTAACTAATTTGTTGTCAAATTCTCTAAACGGCTCTGTAAAAAACTGATTCTTAACAAACGGTGGCTTGAAAAATTATTATTATTTTTTTAAAATTGATCACTTTAGCCAAATTTACCCCAAAACTTAGACATTGTATAATTTTAAAAAAAAACCCAGAAAAACTATAATGTAGGTTTATTTTCATAATGCATAATAAGTAAAATATTGAATTTTGAAATAAAATAAGTACTAATTTTTTAAAGACGTTTCAACGAAACTACGTTGTCACCATCATAAAAAACCTCTCACGATTACATTTTGCACCTAATTCAACTAAAACATCCCTTTGAAACCCAATAACTTTGAATATTCAAAAACTCCGCTACTCGATACCCAAGAAAATGCCTCCTAGAATTTAGAAAAAAAAACCCGGATGGATCAAGTGAGATACCAGGTGCGAAAAGTAGGGGCGCAGGGTGGACGCAGCGCGCGCATCGATCCGTCCCTGGGTGCACCGGGGCCGACCTTGACCGACGCTTTTCTTCGCCCGCAGCGGCTCCTTCACTTTTTAATGGGGCCCAGGGATACGGGAATGATATTCTGCCTCCTCCATGTTTCGGAAATTGAAATGATTTTTAAATAAGCCAGCCTTTTATCACCCGCCGAGATTTAATGTTCAATTTTCTTGGGATTGATATTTTCCACTGCCTAAGTATTTTTCTCGGGAGGAATACGTGCTGGATTATTCTTTTTTTTTTTTTTTTTTTTTCTTGAGAGACAAATATGTTTGGCTTTTCCGGGTCGCTGGAGTTTTCATTTTTATCATTCCGTTTGTGTCATTCCGATGTCGCTGGGTTCGTGATGTTTGTTTATGATTTTTTAAAAAATGATGCGGGCTTACACAAACGAGAAAACGCTTTGTCATGAAAATTCAACCAGTTTCAATGTTGATTTATTATCATTTTTTTTTTTTTTTTTTTTGGAAATATTGGAGTAATAATTATTAATGCTTCATTTGACTATAAAACCATTTAAAGTTATTATTAAAAAATTCAATTGTTTTAACTTGTATTTAGGACAGCTTTCTAATTAACATTTTTAGCCATTGAAGCCTTGAAATAACTTTGAAACATAAAATATTATTATTTATAATAATTATTAATAAATTTGTTATATTATTCTGTTACAAATAGATTGAAAAGAAATTGGAATAGTTTATCTATCCGTTAATTATATTGTTTATTTATAAAATACGAGTATATTAAATCAAAATTTTTGAATTTTGAATGAGAAAGTTTTTATTGATGAAATGTAAATAAATTAATTATGTATTAAAGGACATTTATGTTGATGATAAATAAATAAATGAATAAGTAAATAAATAATAGAAACCGAAGGTTTTTACGATTTTTACAAATTTTTTAACTATTAAAGGCTCGCTACGGCCATCAATCGACAATTTCAAAAAATTAGCATGAATATTTAAATAATCTTATTTACCAATTCAATATTTTCTTATCTTTCAGGAAGCCAAAACGATCGATGATCAAAAAACTATAAAATTAAAAAAAAAAAAAAATCTTATCTAGTTTGATTCGGAGGCGTATCAATCACTGATAAAATAAAATAATCCTTCGGAAAGAAGGTCGCGTCGCGGCCTTTGATCCAACTTTTTTCGAGCCCTTCGGTATTATCAAAGGTAATAAATCCGTCTTATCGATGAAATATTCAACGGTACGTAACAAGCAGGTGAGTATCCTCGAGTGCGTAAAATCCGCTTTTACGGCTTTCTTCTTTTAGTGCGCTTCTAGGTGGCTGCGTTCATGTCGTTTTATATTCTGAGGTGCGAGAAAATATCGTGAATTTATTATCAAGCCTGATGTTCTTCCTCGAAAGAGAAAATATTTTTTGAAGAAAATAGTTTGGATTGAGCTGTCTGGTTTTGAATAATTTGTTGCCAAAAATGGATTTGTTTAATAGTAGTTTTAAAGAGACTTTTTACGTTACGATGCAAATAATTATTGTTTATTGTCAAGATAATTTTCAAGCATAAGATATTTATATCGGTCTTGCAGTCTAACCAGTCTGGTCATTATAATAATATCTTATGATTATTTGTTGTAGGACAGTCAATACAAAGATTTGTCTAAGATAATATTTATGAATAAGTAGGATAAATCAATATTAAGTACCGTTCCATGGGAGATTTTGATGTATTTTAGTTGAAACTATTGTTAAACTTTTCACTGAAAATTATATGATAATCCGAGTAAATTGTACTGTTTGAAATTTTAATTTTTTGTTTTCAGGAAAAAATTTTGTAATTACGTACAGAAAACCAAACATTGTTCTTTTTCATGTAAGCAGTGGAAAAAAAGAGGTCCTTCATTGTTTACCTTCGAACAACACGAATCTCGTACGCTGAATGAATTTGAAAAATCTGTTCGTCGAAGTAAGAGATTGAGGTTTACAAAAAAATTGTTATGAATTTTTATTCTGTGAAATAGATGATTAAATTTTGTTAGTTTATGACTGTTATCAACAAAGTTTAATCAAATGCCAAACTTATCCGATAACGCTCCCTCTGTCCTCTGGGATATCGTGTGAACGCCGCTACGAATTACGGCTTGAGTTTAAGTAAAAATAATTTTTTAAGACTCAAAAAAGTCACTGCTGTCTGGGGGACTCTTGACAACAAAACAAAAACCGAGTTTGTCTGAAAATTCAACAAAGCAAAGTAAGAACAATGCTGAGTAGCTTTGAGTCGCATTTAAATAGTTTTATCTTGCGCTTATGAATGAAAGCTTTTAAATTCAACTCTGGGAAATACCGAGTTTCTCGGAAAAGAAAGATTATTTTAATTTTCATCCCTGTTGGGAAATGAGTTTTGTCAAAAGTAAATGAAAAAATTTGTGTCTTGATGATTATAATTTTTTATACATAGATAGTATGCTCAACAAAATGGCAAAGTTTTTCGATTTTTTTTTTGCGTCGTAAGTGTTATGACTTGCATGGTAATTTTATTGCGCATTCATGTATAGAAAATTATCCACGTAATGGGGGGTTATTTATTACAAGCTCAGATTGTATTATGATTTATGATCGAATTATGGTAATCGTAATAAAGATTACAAGTATAGTTTACTTTAAATGCATTGAAAATTTTTAATTTCGGTTTTCATCGTCAATTTCTAGAGTGTAATTTTATTGTAAACTGTGCGGTTGTCAATTGAGACTCTTATTACATTTTAAATCTCTAATTTTTTAAATATTTTAGAGTAGTATTTATATTCAAAATAAGTTTCTCTTGACTATTATTTTATTTTTTATTTTTTGTTAATTTTTTCATTTATACTTAAAAAAAAAAACGTTTGTCTGCATTCCAACAAGATTAATCATGCAAAATTATTTTTTTTAAATTAAACATCTGATTCGATGACACCATTTAGGTATCGAGCCCTTTTTTGTCTGAATAAAGTGATAAGCAGGTGTCGTGTATTCTCAAAGCTTCATCAATTACGGTACTTGTTCATTCGCAGGCCATCGTAATTTAATATCGGAAACAAGCTTCAGTTTAAGCGCAATATACGAGCCTTTACTTTGAGCGAGGCGGCTTCGTAAATTCAAGCCCTTTTCTGACTTTTCAAAATGCCATCGTTTATTTTCAAATAAATAACTTTGTGGGCGTTACTGAGAATATACTTCAGTAGTTACGGTTCAATAAAATTTATTTAATTTAATTATATAGAAATGTTTTAGAAATTAATTTTCTTTTGTTTGTACGAAATTTTATTTTACGAAATTTTATTTTAGGAAGTGGCTACTAGCATTTGAACAGGGTATAGAAGTAGTTAAATATTAATTATGGTAACATAACCTGGGAATACTTATAAGTTATTAGTTAGTATTTGTTCTGACAAAAATGAAGCCAAATGATGTTGTTACGGGAAAACTAACTTCCAAAGCGATGGGAATATGAGATATAAAATACTAGTTTATTTTATAGAAAAAAACATTTTTAATAAATCTGCTGTTTTTCTTTCTCTGAATCATTCTAGTGATTCAATTAATTCAATTTTCCAAAAATATACACTGTATGTAAAATAGATTGCTCGTTACAGACAAAAATCATTTTAATTATTTGAATATCAAGTACTTTGATAATAAAATTTTGTAATTTTACTAAACACCGCCATAAATATTAATAGACGTCTAAAAAAAAGCGTAGTCTTTTAATAAATGGTGGAAATCAATAAAAAATGATTCATTTTCCATCAATTAAATTGAACTTAACTTTACTTGAAGCCTTCTTGCTCTGAGGAAGAGGCTAAAATTTCAGTCATATTGGTCCATCAATTGGAGTAAGCAAAGAAGTTGCATGGAAGTAGTCTCAAGCAAGGGGTTGCGCACTTGGTCCTGTTTGACAGGACTACGACCACAAAATGGGCTGGCCAGGACTATTCAGGATTTTTATAACAGGTCTAAGTGGGTAGCTCCGCAGTCTCAAGGTAAGATAGGCTCTACCAATAAGATCAACGCCTGGTCAATTAAACATTGTCTTTGAGAGTAAAGCTTGCACCACAATCCGAAACAATTAAAAAAAAAAAAAAAAAAAAAAAAGAAAAGGTTAAATAAGCTTGTTTATCTCCCACGCTAACGTTAAACACGTGCGGGCTGGGGATGCGATAAGCCTCCCCCGGCGTAAACGTGCGCGCGCAAACTGCAACGTGCGAGCTTCCTACCCCCGGCTTTGATCTACCGCGAGTCAGTTGAGCTCCGCAGTCCGAATAAGTTGCACGGCTCATGACGGTACAGGTGCTACTTTTTTTTTTTCATGTGCGGTCAGATGGACTTTGAGTAGCTGAAGGATTTAAATCATCAGCCCGGCGATGCAAGTGGAACCATGCAGGTGGGGATAATGACAAGTCGATTTATTTGGAAGATAATAATTGGTTGATTGTGGTTTTTTTTTGGGGTACTCGATAGTATAGGAAGAGTGATCAATCAGCAATTAAAAATTCAAGAATTTTTTTTTTTTAATTTTGAAAGTCAATACTATAGAAGCTGCAAACTACCTCCAATTTTAATTTATCTGAGAACTTTTTTTTACCTGCTTCAAAGTATCATTTTGAACAATTTTTTTCATCGATTTTGCAGTATCTTGATCAGGTGAAAAGTAAAATTAAAAAATGTATATTTTTTATGAAAGTTACCATTTTAAGCCTCAAACTCCGTTCCGTTTCGTATTATTTCATTTTTTTACTGAAAAATAAGGTATAGTTTCTAGACCTCTTTTTAGTGAATTCTCGTATGGATTGTTTAATATTTTGTGATGAGTTCCATAAATGAAAAATCACTATTTTTAAACGTTAAAGTTTCACTAGACATTTTTTCAACAATTTTTAATAAAAATTTCTGATTGTCTTTATCACCTAACAAAAGTATTACTGTACTTTATAAGTTTATAGTCCTGCCTGATTATTTTATCCCTTGGCTAAAGTTACATTTAAAGTAATTCATATTTAACTTAAAATTCAAAATTCTGCTCATCTACAGGTTGTTAAGATCATAGTTCGTATTTAAATGCTACGTACAATAAATTTTATAGACTCTTTTAGATATTTTTTATAGACTGCAAGACCAATATAAATATCTCGTGATTATTTGTCGTAGGACAGTCAATAAAAAGATTTATCCAAGATATTTTTTTTAATTATTTTACAATTTCCGTAATGAAAATATACTAAATAAAAACATTAATTCAGCGCTTCTCAATCCTTGTTTGACGCTCATATAAAAAAAAATGCATTAAATTTTCAAAGTAGAACCGTTTGAAAAAAAAAAGTTATCAGACCATTCGAAAATACGACTGCATCGACCGCACTTTTCGAATTTCTGCAATTACTTACTGAATCACTTCGCATAAATTAACTTTTGTTTTTATTGTTTTAAAAAAACACCTGTAAAGCCTTAACGATATCCGTAATTCCACCGAGGACAAAAGGTTCATTTATTTACATTCCACGCAATAAAAAAAGCCTCCATTGACGATTATTAATACCGTCGATCGATGCCCGCGTAAAGTTAAATTTATCATTGGCTCGTGGGTAAAATCAACCTTTTTTTTCTCTTCATTAAAATTTCCCCTTCCGTAATAACGTCAAAGGGGTCATTACCGACGTATTTCCGGTAAGCCTTCAAAGAATTTTTTTTTTCAAACTTTGCGCGAACACTCGTTAACAATTCACGTGAAAAAAAAAAAAAAAAAAAAAAAAAAATTTAACGGGATTGGTAGCGAACAATCGAGACGTTATCGTACCTCAATTTCGGGGCTAATTTGTTTAGGACGTAGAGCTCATTAAGCGGCGCCTACCCAAATCGAGTTAAGCCACCGCGAGAGACGCAATTGCTTAATAGGAGGTAAATCGCGTCAAGATCGCTCAAAGCTTTGACGTTCGACGTTATCGTTTACGATTTGTGAATATAAAAAAAGACTGCGTTTACAAATTTATTTATTTATTGGTCTTCAGAGTAGATTTTGGCGATTGTGCTTAAATATTTTAAAGTTTTTTACCTTGTTTACACTGTATAAATATTAACAAGAATATTCTTACAAGGTCTTAGTTACATTTGAGACACAGAAACAAAGTCTTTCTTACATATTTATACTATATGAATAAGTCGATTTCCCTTGCAAAAAAAAAATCCTTAGACCAAGATTTGCTACGAATAAAGTAACAATGGAAGTACTTTTGGCCAAAAAAATGACTCTCAACCACATTATTTATTATTTTAGCATGCAGAAAAAAATTTTTAAATGACCTTTGCTACTTTGTTTGCTACCACACCGTTGATAAATTATAAAAAAAAAACATTTATCGACACCCTAGCCGCGAATAAAATGATAGTTTGAGATTTTTATTAGCTGAAAACTTAGAGTCATTTTATTCGCGGCTAGGTGTCGAAAAAATTTTTTTTTTATTAGACATAAACGGTATTGTAGCAAAAGGCATTTGAAAAATTTTTTCTTCAAGATAAAATAATAAAAGCAGTTTTTTAGAGACATTTTACTGGCCAAAAGTCTTTCTGTTGTTACTTTATTCGTGGCAATTTTTGACTAAGGTTTTCCTTCGCACTGGGAATCGAAATAAGAAAATAAAAACTTTTTTCTTTTTATTTGTGTTCAGTTAATAATTCATATTAATAACAAGGCCCTAATTCATAATTGATTTGTGAGTTTTAGTTCTTAAAAATTAATTCAAGAAACGAATTTAGGTGATCCTAAAAAATAATTTGACTTTAGGGATTCATCAGAAAAAAAAAGGCATTACAAATAAGATCGTCAAACTTCTAACGTCAAAACTAATTAAAGTTGAAGTTCTTAGTTTGCGGTTTCGAACTTGGAAGTTTGGATCTTGATTATAAACGGATTCATCAGCGTTCGAATAAAACTTTATGCAACGATACACGTGCGGCTGCAGATGAAAATTCATTAATTTTTCCTTTTAATTTCCATATTACTTAAATTCTACTTACAATGGATAATGGTTTGGGTTTCATTATAATCTACCGTTGGTTACAATAATTTTTCATTTATTATCTTGTAACATGAAAAAAAAATAACGGCCAGTTACTCTTTTTCAATCACCGTGTAATTTGACACTCAATCATTTTTTGATAAATTATATTATAAACTAAAATGTAAAAATAACTGATTTTTCATCTTCAGCCCTAAAAACAAAAATATTACCCGCCCGCATATAAAAAAACGAGACAAATCAGGCATTCAAGTGAACGAGAAACAGTAAAAAAAATTCCTCCACTCCGATCCTCGACCGAAATAACAAAGGTACGATCATCAGGCACACGCAATTTGCGTCAATTTATTCCGAAAAAACTCTATCGAGGAAGGCTCGCCTACTTTATATTTTCTCCTTGGTAGATTCTGATCGAATTATTTGTTTTTGCGAATACATGGGGATGAAGTATACTGTCAATTTAAAATACGTTGGTGGAATAATTTCTAACTTGTACTCCGGGTACCAGTGACATCTGAATTAAATGATGATCTTTCTTCCAGATTTAAAAATTTGTGTGAGAATGCATTTTTTTTTAAATAATAGTCAGTTCAATGGATCCCTTGAAGGCATTTTTATCTTTGAAGCAAACCAACTCAACGTTTCGCTGACTTGTTCGAAAAAAATTGTACTGGTTACAATCAAAAATTTTAAGTTTAATATTAGTTCACAAAAAAAAAAAAACATAAATAAATAATTAACTTAGTTCCGTCGTACCAATTTGTATTTCCCATTAAAGTAAAAAATACAATCTTCTTCGTTTCTAAGCATGATGCATTATAAAAAATGAAAGGAATTTTTTTTTCATTTCGATTTGATTCAATGAATAATTTAGCTGATAAAAAGTATCGACATATCCTTAAATAAAATGAATATTTTTATTTATTTATTTTTTCATATAATTTACCGACAGAAATCGAAAAAATAGCGTAGTTTTGAAACAGGTCGTAAAAGTTTCTAGAAATTAAAGCGAGAGAAAACTTCACAAAGCACTATTTTTACAAAATTTTATGGTCAAAATTAATTTTTAAGATCTATGTCCCCTATTTGAAATAACAAAAAAAATCTCGAAAGAATTTAAAAAATCACTGATCTTGATTTTGGAATGAAAAATATCCACGTACTCCGTAAAGTTAACCTATACAATTAATAATAATAAAAAATCCACGATCCATTCCCAAGATAAAAACTTGATAAAAAAAAAAAAAAAAGTCCCGGCATTGTGAAAAAATGGATCGTAAAAAGTGTCGAGCGATTCATTAAGCCCTTTGGAGATTTCTCGGGTTAGATTCGAGACGTTTTTCAGCACGCGAGCCCGAGCCGCGGTTCGCGTGACTCGAAGGGCCGACCGGGCCACGGTCAATATTTCGAGGACCATTCGGCGGCCTAGGAAGTCGTTACGATTTTCCTCCCACCGAGCTCTGGGGAAATTAGCGCCGACTGTGTTTTACTTGATGCCCGTTGAGGGTGCATTTCATATTAGGCAGGATTGGTTTTAATTTCGTTGATTTTTTGATCGTGCCTTGTGAAAGCTTCTTATTTGGTGAAAACTTAGTTAATTTTCAATCTTACACTGTTTTTGTTTATCATTTTACAAACGGACTGTTGAAAAATATTTGTTACTTTAAGATTGTTTCTATTGGTGTATAGAGGAGGTGAAAAGGATTGAATGTTACTCAATTTTTACATATTTTATTAAAATCATGTTTTTGAAATTTTTAATTTATTAATAATTTATAAAAATAATTTTTCATTTTAGCCTTTTTTTAGACAAGAATGCATTAAAACTCAGAAAATATTATTTATTGAAAATAGTATCAATAAATTTTTATTTTTACCTTTAAAAATTTAGATACCAATCCAAATTTAAATTTATTGAAGTCAGTGATTGTTACTCATTTAATTATAAAAAAATTAATTTTAGTTTAATTAATAAATAAAGTGAGTTATGCAAGTGATCTAAAAAAATTTTTAACATCTAATTACCATAACTTTTAATAATTATTGAGGAAAAATTTTATTTGAAGCTGCAGATAAAAAAAATATTCTTTTTTTTTTTATTATAACCAATTTTTATAAATATTAATTCAATAATTTTTTAAGCTTTTTTAGTGCTCATTTGTTAAAATTTCCGTTATGAGATTTGAGCTTGCATTGTAAAGAAATCCCTTAATATTTCTTTTTTTTTTTTGGATTTTAAATTTAGTTAAAAATAAAATAAGTTTATATTTGGTTTATTTATTTTTTAATTACCATTCATATCGAGATTCCACGATAAATTTCAGATTTAAATTTTATATTCTCAAGGTTCGAATGAATGACTAAATTAACTTTATCCGGATCGACAAAGTCAATGAATAATCGACGCCATTTATGTATTTCCCAAACAATTTTATAAATTAATATGCGGTCGTACGTTCATTTTAAGGCATTTCATAATTTAATCGTATATAAATCCAGTTTAACCATAAATTCATTCAAAATCATTTATTACTCTTTTTAAAAATTGGTTCATTTGGGTTTCCCGTAATTTCAGTTTAAAACTTTTAATTCCGTGTAATAACAGTACATTACTCTATAAATAAAACCCAAGTTTTCACATACACTGGGAGTAATTTTTTTCTCGTTAGCAAATAGTTGGTAAAACTTTCGGAATAAAAGTAAAAAGAGAAAAAAGTTCGAGCGCGGGGGCTCCCAAGGGGATTTTTTTTTTTTTTTCTTGGGAAAAATTCGTTCCGCCTCGGTGAAGTTGGTTACTTTGATACACTCAAAAGTGCGTCTCGGTAAGAGCGATTTTGAATACCTTCAAGATTTCAAAGCCGATATTCCAGTCAGCGCCGCGGGGTTTTTACAAACTTTTTTTCTTCGCCTTAATGAAATCAAAGCGCTTGGTTTCAATATTTACATTTCATATAATTAAGCGTACATTACCGTGATAATGTTTAATTAACAAAAGTACACGCGAATTAGGATAAAACGAATTTAAAGGATGAAAAGTGTGAAATTAACCAAACTAGTTTAACAGTGTAAAAAATTATTCCAAAGGGTGGAATAAATTATTATAATTTCAATTAAACCGCAAAAAAGGGAGCGACAAAGTTTTATTTTTTGCGCGGTACTCTGCGGGCTATTTACATATTTATTATTCAAGCACTTATTCCGCGGTAGTACACAGCGGTGAATTTCCAATTTTAAACTTGAAAATTCCCATTTCTCAGGACGCCCGAAGTTTATACGAGTGTTTCTTTGTCAACGACGGCCAATAGAATGGCACTGAATGCAGATAACTCGGGATGTCCTTTTCCGGGATTTATTGAAAATTTTTCAGCAGCACTTCTTATCTCGTCGGTTTTGTCAACGGTGAATTTTTATTTTTCATTTTGAAAATCTTGATAAATTAAAATTTATTTATAGTGACTTTAATTTCGTTTTTTATTTTTATTAATTTACTAAGTGAAGTGAAAAAAGTGAAGTTATTATCTCGTCGATTTCTGGAGTAAATTTTTAAGTAACTATGGATTTTTATAATTTGGTTTGAAAATCTTGCTGACTAGCATTGATAAAATAAAATATATTTTATACTTATTTTAATTTTAGTTTTTATTTTCATTCATTTAATTTTATTTTTATTTTTTAAACTGATCTTCAAATTCTTGAATCTTTACTTATTTCAATACACTTTGAGAAAAAAGTAAAGATTGTCGAAAACGTAGAGTTTAATTTATAAAATATCAAGAATTAATTAATTATTAAAAGATTGATTTCTAAGAATTGAATAACAATATTTTTTTTTTTATTTACTTAATTTTAATCTACTTGGCTTAATTATTTTCAAAACAATAGTAGGTCGATTTAAATTTATTTTTAATTTAATACTATTTTTTTATTTTAATATTTAGGGTTTTTTATCTATTTTTTCAATTATTTAATTGATTAAGAAAAAAAAAACTTCTTTTTACTTGGAGTATCAAAATTAATTCGTTAAAATTAATAACATGTAATATTGAAATTTACCTTTATTTATCTACCAGACGTTTAAAAAAGTACTTGTACCATTTAAAATAATTGAAATAATTTAAATTTAAAGCTTTTAAAATCCTCAAAGGTAAGAAAATGAAAACCCTTAAAGAGCGCAACATGAGTTACGGCGTCCATATTAGAAACTTGGATTGGTGCCGAGCACCCAAGAGTTGAAAAATCGCTCAACTTACTTCTAAATTCTACCTCATGAATTACAGAAACCCCGATTCAAAAATCATCCCTTTGCAAATCGAAGCTAATTATAGTACGAAAATCGATAAATTTTTTGCTTCCTCTCTCTCCTCCTTTGTAAAAACCCCGGCTTTGTTAGCTCTCCCATTCACAAAGTATCGCAACTCATGAATCAAAGAAGCTCGCGGGTGTACTTTTAGACCGAAAAATACATAGCTTTGATTTATCGCGGCGCATCCTTCGAGAAAAGGAAGAAGAAAATTTGGCCCTTGATCTTTCCGGTAACCTCGAGCGTTCGCATCAACTGTTGCGGCCCGAATCGATACGAAGAGGATTTAAGTGCGCGCATTTTTTCTTTTCTAGGTAAGGCTTTAATTTGTGTAATGTCTGGCGGGAAAGTAACAAAGATGCTTTTTTACCTTAATTTGACGGGGTTTTTAGTGTCAAAGTCTCGAAAGATGCCTTTTTTTTTACGGTCAAAGAGTTATTCGGATTGTTTAATTCAACGTTTACGGGGCACGGGGGACGACCTCGGCGCTTTTAATTATTCAGAGATCGGAAACCCGATAATTAAAATGGAAGCTCTTATGCGGATCGGAGTCGAAAGTTAACCAAGGCTCTTTATTTATTACCAATGTCCTTTTTTTTTGGTAGTATGCCGAGCGCCAATTTGAACGCTATATGACGCGTGGCTTTAAATCATCAATTTGTGATGAGATTTGCATGCACTTGTTATTAAAAGGTGTGTTTGGTTTTTAAAATTTAGATGAAAAGAACAAAATTGTTACTTTTTAGAAAAATTAATTTCACTGTAATAAATCTCACTACACTTTTATTTTAAGTTTACTCATAACCTACAAACCAGTGAAATTCACTTTGAACCAGTGCATATGCACTGGTTCAAAGTGATTTTCACTGGTTGCATTTAAGAGAGTACATTACACTAATGAAAATAAATTTGTACCAGTGTAAGACTCTATTTAGCTTGCAAAATAAAAATTTTTGAGTGAATAAATGAATAAATTTGAAACAAGTTTTTCTGAATTAGTTCTATTCATGTAATTTTTTTTCCAAGATAATAAAAAAATATTTAAACTACTACATTCAATAGAAGGCATTTTTATGAATATTAATTCTGTGTGTATTCGAATAAAAAATTTTTTTTTTGTTTCATTTGGGATATAATTTACCTTATGCCTGCGCTCACTTTTAAAAATTGACTGAAAATATAAATAAAAATATTATTTTTAAATTATTTGATTTCAAAATATCAAAAGTAACGATTAATTCTTGTTTTTCATCAATTTAAACATCCTCTAGAAAGCTTTTGTGAGCTTTTATTCAAAGTGACTTGTGACCACAGAGTTATAAGTTTAAATTCGATTAATTTGTTTACTAATGTAACAGTCTACGTACTTTGAAAATTTTAAGTACATACTGGTTAGCCAGCAAACATTCAACATCTAACTCAATTCAATCCCGAAAATTTACAGTCTGTATTGTAAACTCTTTGCAACTCAAAATCTGCGAATCCGAATAACGGCAATAAATCTAAAAAAAAAGTTTTGATTTACACACCCTGTCCCGTAAAACAAGAAAAAAAAGGTCGTTTTCATGAACACACAGAGCCAGTGCAGTGTCAATAAAACCATTAGCGTGCTTTTCTGGCTCCGAGGGCCGTGCGGTAAATCGCTTATCTCCGCGTCACTGCTTCGCATAAAAACGATCTTAACGAGTTCGCGTAAGTTTGAACGAACGAATAATAAAAAAAAGGGGGATGGAATGGGTGGTTCGCATGCGAAAGGACCAAGGCTGTGTATCGATTCGGGACGAGCCTATGGATGCCAAATCGAGCTTCGTGTCGTTAAATTCAAGGGAGCTGGGCCTTTGTGGGTTTTTCAGTTTTTTTTTAAAGTTTTTAGTTCAAAATCAAGTTTTTGATTTTCATACTTTTTTTAACGGAGGATGTAGATTTTACGTCAATATTAAGTCTCTTAAGTATTTTTGAAAAATTTTGTTTGCCGTGGAAGCTACAAACAAATGAGTTTTTATGAATTATTCTTATTTCTTTTTATTAATAAAAATTGATTTTCTACAAATGAATAAATTATTGTTTTTTACGAAATGAGTACATAATATCTGATTTTTTTATTATTGACTTTCGACTCACCAATTCAATCAAGTTTTCGGCATTATTTTTTTCTTTTTATTTATAAAAATTTTTTTTTTTTGATTAAAGTAAGTACAAATACTATATTTTTTATTAATTACATTTTTAAATTAAGCCTAAAACCCAATTTCTTCTACAACAACAATCTAAATTTTTCGAAAATATTTTAGGGTCTTAATTTTGACGTAAAAACAACGTGTGAAAAAAAATTATCAAAATCTAAAACTTGATTTTGAGGGTCCACTTCAGAAATTTTGGCTCATTATTGTTAACAATAAAAAAAAAATAATAATAAAATAAACAAATAAATATTTTTCACATTATTTATTATTTAGCTTCAAAGAGGGGCCTGATCACGTAACGTATCATTTTTTGCCAACTAATTTTGTCAGTCGTATCCTATGCCTTCAAATTTTTTGGTCGTATCCTTTAAGGTTATTTTAACTATAACGTCGCAAGAGCAGTTTGCATAGACTGCAGTGGTACGTCACGAGATCCGATTGCTTGAAACAACTATAATAATTACAATAATAATAATAATAATAATGATATAGTAACTTGTATTGTTGTATTTCAACTACTCATAGTTAAAATAACCTCACATGATACGACCAAAATAATTCGTTAGCGGATACGACCGAAAAAATTCATAGGCATAGGATACGACCGACATGATACGTTACGTGATCAGGCCCCAGATAAGTTTATTTTTCAAATAATTTGTAGGAAAAAAAAAATATAAATCATTGTTTTATTGAATAAAAAGAATTGTAAAGTTGCAACAATGCATGCAAAAAGTTCGACTTGATAGAAGACAAACTAGGGATAAAATATATCCGAAAGGACGTCCATGAAATACCACGAGGGAAAGCTTGAAATTCTATTATAGACAAGACGTCAAATTCAAGTGAAAAATTTCTACGGCCGCGCTCTTCTGAAAAGTTTAAAAGTTTACTCGCGGTAAAGTGATAGAGTACGAGTGTGGAACTTATTTTGAATCAACTTGGTTTTGACGCTGCTCCACCCACGTGCATCATACCGAAGAAAAAAAAATGAGAGACAAGTGCAGTTGCTTTTTGCGATATATCTTGATAAAAAAGTTTTGAATACGGGAATTTTTTTTATTCATTCCCGGAATAAATAGTCGTTATAAATAAGTCAATTTTTTCAGAGACGCAGCTGCGAGCGAAACTTTTTTTTTTTTTTCATCGCTGTTTAGAACTTATGGAAAATGAATTATTGACTCGGAAAGTTTAACAATAACGCAGAGTGTGATTTATCAATTTTAAAGCAGACTTTGAATTATTAAGTACGAGTAAACAAAACTGGACGGAATAATTATGTTTGCGGAGTTCTGCAGCGGTCGTAAAAAAATAATCGTTTATTTTAGAATTTTAGCTATCGATTAGACAATAACATTTTAAAGTTTATTTGTTTTTTAATAATAATTTAATATTAAATTTATTAATTTACATAAATTTTAATCGCAAGTTTAAACAAGAATTATAAATTTTATAATAATCGTGAAAATTTTTTTTAAATTAGGTTTTCTTGATTTTTAACATATTTTTACAGAAACAATATTTATTATATTAATTCAAATAAATAAAATTCAAAATAATCTAATAATTCGGAAACTTCTAAATAATTTACTAAAAAAAATGCATTTTATGTCAGAAAAAATATCAAAATATTCCTTAATTTTTGAATTTACATAATAAAAACGGAAAAAATGATTTGAATATTTTAATGAATATTTAATTTTTCTTAATTACATAAAAGGTTTTATTTATGCTCAAAACTATCACAATTCAGCGAACAATAAAATTTTTTTCTAACTCAGCTCCTACAACCGAGAAAAAGTACCCAGTAAGTTATCGGTCTAATTGGCTATAATATCTGTACTTTTTTTTCCACCTGGTTAAATTTTGAAATTAACTCCCAAGTCACGATTCAGCCACTTTAACCGTGGATAACACCCTTCACACGCGTCTTCGGCGCTAAATGTGACATAAAATAAAGTTTAACGTCAAACTGGCTTCCATCTCGAGAGTAACTGCGGAGAAATTTCTTTCCCGAAGGTCGAACCTTACCAAAGTGCTTACTGCATCAACACCCAGGATTAGTTTTTAAAATTTTTATCGAAACTCGCGAGATAAATTTTCGAGTAAGTTTTTACTGAAAGCATATGTTGTAATTAGTCGATGATAATATTTTTTATGGTGAAAAGTTTTTTTTACAATAGTCTACCGTGAGGAAAGAAAATTAAAAATTTATTCTAAAGAAGGGCACGTACTTGTAGAAATGAGAACAAAAACCAATTTTCTTTCATCAAGATTCTTTAAAAGACGAGGCGCTATGCAAACAGTGAATTATCATTTTAATTACCTGCTAGACTTATCATAATGGTAATATGAAAGGTTTTGCTTCCTACTGTTTCATTGCTAGCTATATGTCAGTATGAGGATGGTAGAAAAAAATGCCATGGCGCTAGGGGCAAGACCCTCCTCATTGAAAGTATATCTATATTTTTTTATGTATAGATATACTTTCAAGTATACCTATATTTTTTTATGTATAGATATACTTTCAATGATGAGGG
This sequence comes from Encarsia formosa, assembly GCA_038277355.1. Taxonomy (NCBI): domain Eukaryota; kingdom Metazoa; phylum Arthropoda; class Insecta; order Hymenoptera; family Aphelinidae; genus Encarsia; species Encarsia formosa. Next base: position 130,040,108 of record CM076184.1, read on the forward strand.
TCTTGCCCCTAGCGCCACGGCATTTTTTTCTTACCATCCTCACAGCTACAAAAATTTCGTTTGCTAATTTTTTTCTTCTTCAAAAAATACAGCAAGATTCTGCATGCTAAGTATTCTAATTGAAAAATATTCTCTACATTTGAGACATGATTATTTCTATCGAATGTTGGACGAAAGAGAATCAGTTCAAATTTTCTGAAGATGTTTATTAGATCTTATTAAACATTTTTCAAAAACTGATGAAAATTGATCTCTTCTTTTACAAGTTATAACAACTTAAAGATTGCATTATTTCCATCACGCGTATGTATGTTCATCGAGCTGGAAAAGTGTTTTAAATTATTGGCATTTGTCTTCCAATAATAGAGAATTTTAGAAGTTACAAAAAGTTAAAAAATAAAGTTTTTAGTCTTTTCAGTCTTAAACGATAGAAAACCACATTAACTTTAAAAATTTCAAAATATGCAGTTTTTTTTAAACAATACTTGAAAACTCTTTACGTTAGATAATCACAGTGGAAGACCAAAAAAATCAAATTTGTTTTTAAATTAGATCCCATTTAAAGTGTAACAATAAAATTATTCTTAAGCCAGGAGCTAAAAAACGTTACATTTTTTAAACTGATTAATTTGATTTAAAATAAAAAAGAAAAAATTTTTACAGAAGCCACTGAAAGAGCTCGGCCGACTGTGCCTCGGTACGAACGGCGGCCAACCGGGCAGCCACAGCGTCGTTATAACGACGACGGAGATATGCGGGGAGCAGCCCGCCCGGGGTGGTCTGCCCTTGCTCCAGGTGTGGCCCAGCGACTCGCCCAGGGCCGACTCGGGGGACACCGAGACCCAGACCTTCGTTTTTCCGGATCCCCAGGACAACGTCAACGACAGTGGCATCGACTCTATCCAGGTTTTAATCCAATCAAAATATACTTGAACCTTCTTTATTTGACTGTATAGATTTAATTTATAGGTTAAGAGGCAGAATCTGGCCATAAGTTTCTGATGAACTTTGTATACCTATGTACATGAATATCTCCCTATATTATATTTCCGTTTTTGATTCTGATCCCCTAAATTGGATCCCCTAAATTGGATCTTCGAAAATCTGAAATTCTTAAAAACACGGTCAAAACACAGTTAAATATCGCACTTTTCTGATCCCCTAAATTGGATCCCCTAAATTGGATCTTCGTCGAAAGTATTGGATCCCCTCAGTTGGATCCCCTTTTTTTCAAAAATCCCCTTTTCAAAGATCCCTTTTAATTCTTCGTTGAAATCTCCCTATATTATAATCCGGTTTTTTTTTATTATCCTCAAAGTTGAGTCCTCAAAATTGAAAATTCATAAAAACACGGTCAAAAGACAAGTAAAAACGATACTTATGAGTCCTCAAAGTTGAGTCCTCAAAGTTGAGTCTACGACGGAAAAGTTGAGTCCTCCTTTTCTCAAAACGATGTTTTTTAGATTCTCATGTAATATTTTCTATAGAAGCAGCTTGGTGTATAGAAAGATTTGAATTGTGTAAATGTAGTCATTCAGTACAACGTTTAGAAATTCATACAGAAAATCAACAAAACATAATATAGTTAAAAAATTAAATAGTTAAAAAATTGGAAAACAACTTTAGCAACTTGGTTTGAATTAAATAAAATTGATCTGTTAGAAATATTAAAAATGCCCATATACCAAATTACTATAGATTTCTAGATGATAAAACTTTTGTTAGATAGAAAAATTAAAAAAAATTTCAAACTTTAGGTAGAATAAACGTTGTTTCTTCTAAAAATTTAGAGTTTTCACTTAAAATTAATATCAGATAAAGTAAAAGGTGGTACTTCTCACGAATACTTGAGAACTCATAATAAAATTATTTATAAACATATAGAGAAGGAGCTATTTAAATGGGTCTAATAGTAAATGATAAAAATGTATATGCCATTTTTGAAGAATCTATAAACTATTTAACTCCAAAAAAATTACAAGAATTTTTCGGATTATTTTTATTGTCTGAAAAAATTCTTGGTAATTTAATTTGGAATAAATATAAATTACATTTTATAAAAGATTTCAAAGATAATGCAGAAGATAGAGGTTTGAATGAAATAATCAAATTTTCCGCACTCCGGCCGGGAAGCGCTACTTCCCTGCCGCTGCCGCTACAGTCAGTAGCGCTTCCCGGCGCCGTCGTGCGGAAAAATAGCATACTCAACTAGGCACCTGAATGGGAAGGTCTCAGATCACATGTTTGTCACACTCGGCTACGCCTCGGACGACAATTTCATGCGATCTGAGACGTTTCCCATTCATACTGCCTAGTTAAGTAATATACTATTCTATCTAGCGAAGATTCTAATTTAAGTTATAAATGTTTTGGTTTACCAGAACCATGCTTAGAAAATATTTCTAATATTTCTGAAAATTATGACTGCAAAATAAACTGAAAAGAAGAGAATGAAAAAATATTTGAAAAATTTAATAATGATCAAAAAATTAATAATTTTAGGTGACGATTTTAGACAAATCCTTCCTGTAGTCAAAAGAGGCAATGAAAAAATTATTGTAGAAGATACGATTAAATACAGTAAATTGTGGAAAAATTTCAAAATTCTTAAACTCACTGAAAATATGAGATGTAAAGATAAAAATTTTTCTAAATTATTACTAAAAATAGGAGAAATTGAAAATTTTAAAATACCTATGAAATGGAAAAATAAAGATGTTTGTTATTCAATTTTTGGAGATATAAATGAAAATAATAATTTAAACAAAGTTATTTTAGCTTCAAAAAATGAAAATGTGGCAATGTTAAACAGAAAAGTATTAAACATATTAAATGGACCAAGTAAAACATATTACAGTATAGACAAAGCCATTCATAAGGGAGTAGATCAAACTGATTCAAATATATTTTTAGATTATCCAATTGAATACTTAAATTCAGTAAATGACGGGCTTTCTACCCATGAACTAAAATTAAAAAAAAAATGCAGTGGTAATGTTAATTAGAAATCTAAGTAAAAAAGATGGTGTATGCAATGGAACTAGATTGAAAATAACAATTTTATATAAACATAATATTGAAGCTACATGTGAAAAAACAGGAAAAATAGTACAGGTTGGTAAGGTAGATGAGGTTGGTTAGGCGGAGCGTGGAAGGGAAGGTGAGGTGGGAAGGGTTTGTTATTGCACTTAAAAATGTTAATAGAGCTTTTTCAAAATTTAAAGTACTTCAACAAAACTTTAAAGTTAGTGACTGAGTTGATGAATAAAGTGAATAAGATTTGTTCGTAGATTAGGTGAGATAAGTTTGGGGGATAAAATACGGTATTTGAAGTAAATCAAATTAGTGAGGTCAGTAATGTAGCTAAGATTGAATTAGGTCAGGTAGTTGAAGATAAAAAAGTAAGTATAGTTAGTAGGGTTCTTAATATGGGTGAGAATAGTAAATCGGGTTAGATAAGGCGAGTCTGTGCGGAGGGTAGAGTGTAGGTAAAGTGGTTGTGGGCTGGTAGATCAGATATTAAAATTATAACTTTGGCTCTAATTAGAATTTTCATATAAAATCATATATCATTAAAAAGGTCTTGAGCTCAGCAGCTTTCTAATTATGTCATTTTATGTCATTGAAATTTTTATTAAATCCTTTTTGTTGTCATGAGAGGGTGCTGAACAAAGCCGTTTATCGTTTTAAATCCAACCCTTCCCCTACAAAATCATAAATCGGCTTAAACGCAATTTTGCGAGCTGGTACTATGCAGGAAGTAAGTTCATCTCAAGAAGAATCTGTAAAAAAATTTTGTATGATCCAGCCGAATAACCCTTCGTGCTTCAAAATTTTAGATAATTTTCCTCCAGTTTTTTTGCACAGCAACGAGGGGGGCAAGTTTGACAGGTTAAAAATCACGAGCGCGAAGCGCTCGTGATTTTTTGTCAAACTTGCCCCGCAAAACACAGTCGGAAAATTATCGACAATTTTGAAGCACTAGGGGTATTACGACTGAAAATCGAGGCTTGCTTATACGAGATTGCAAAATTTGAAAATAATCGTGATTTTTTTATTATTTCGCTAATTACTAGAGTAGTTTTCAGGGTGGGCAGTTTAAGCTAGAGATCTAAGATGAGTCAGGTCCAAAATGAATAAGGTGAGTAGGGTTTGTTGGTAGAGTGAGTGAGAGATGAGTTGGGGATTAAGTGCGGTATTTGAAGTAAGTGAAATTAGTAAGGTCTGTAATGTGGCTAAGATTAAAATATGTTAGGTGGTTAAAGATGAAAAATCAAGTAGGGTTGGTAAGGTTATGAATCTTTTGGTAACATAATTTGGTAAAATTATGATGAGTAAGTAAAGTTCAAACTGAACTCTCGTGTCTAATTTTTATTGGTTCTAAGCACTTAAGTCTTTTTATTATTTTACCAAACATAGAGCTTACGTATTGTTTAGATTAATTTTTATAGTTATCAATTATAATTAGGGGGTTGGCGAGCGGAGCGAGCAGGGGGGTACCCCCCCTAGTATCTATATAACGCGAGCAACATAAACCTAACCTTAATTTTGTATGTTGTGCCACATATATAAAATTTAAAAAGTATAATTGAAACAAATTTTGAGTAGGGTGAGAATTAATAAATTAATTTGATAAGTTAATAAGTTTTTAATATTTTTGTCAGCTCTCATTGTAATTTACCGAGCTAAAGGGACAGTGAGCTTTCAAGAAATCACGCGGCAATTAACGTTCCGTAATGGATCCATTCCAACCAGGAAACTCATCCGAACTCGGGTTATTATTATTTTAGGGAAAGTAATTGTTATTAATGGCTGAAGTTTCAGTTTGGACGGCTTCAAGTTTTTTGAATATTAATAAGGGAAAAAACTACAAAGTTTTGAAAATGAGACTTTTGATTTTTATTCATTTTAATTAAAGAGTTTTATAAAATTTAAAAATTAATAAGTGGAAGAATTAATTAGGTATATTATTATGTTGTCACAACTGGGGAAGAAAGTTTACCTTTGCTCGCTCCGGTAACCAACCCCCACGATTTTAATTATTAATTTCTTAAGAAAACTAAAATATTACAATATTTTTTAAAATTTTAATTAATTTTAATTTTGCGTTTTTAAATTTGTTTTAGTTTTAATTTTTGCTTAATATTGAATACAATTAACCTATTAAATTTCATACATTTTTCAAAAACTTAAATAACATACTATTTTTTCTAAAAAATGAATCAATATTATGTTTACCATTACTTTTTTCTTACAAAATTTTTTTTTTTTTTTTTTTGATAAGACTGAAAATTAATTCCGTTTAATAAAAAAAAAAAAAAAAAAAAAAAATATATTAACAGAAACCATAACATAACATCAAAAAATCAAAAACCATAAATAAACCATGCTGGTATCACCCCGGTCGTGAATCACACTTACGGCATCCGGATCAATTAATCCCGCTAACGAAGCATCATTGCCTCCAGACCTTGACCCGCATCCTAAAAAAGGTGCATGCACGCGTCTCCTCTTTTTAATATCGAACGGTATCGTGGAAATTTTTTTTTTTATTTGGCACTTCTTCACCTTGTTAATTTTTTTGCGGCGAGATTTTTCAATTTTTTCGTTATCGACAGCCACGACGAATTTATAAGCCATTGCGGTGACAAATATTTTTTTTTTTTTTTTTTCGTAAATTGGTTGTTGTAAAATTTTTAAACTAAGCGGGCTGGAGTGTAATGGAAAATATGGCAGGTGTTTGTTTAAAATAAATCAGTGGGGGTATAATTACAATTTTAAACCGCGCTGAAGGCTAAATTTCGTATTTATCGATGCCGAATTTAGCGTTCGAGTGAATGATGAATTTCAACGTTTATCTCTGTCAATTTATTTCACAAAATTTAATTTATATTCGTTGGAAATAAAATTGATTTGTCTTTGATCGATTTATCTGAATTGAATCAATAAATAATTCAAAATTATTTGAATTCGCCGAATTTGGACGATGCAAATTAAAATAAATAAGAATGATTTTCTCAGCAATTTGATTTATTAAAAAAGAAATACATAAAATTAGGATGTTTTTATATTTTTAGTTTTTTTAATACTTTAAATTTATTCGTTAAATTAATCACTGAATACATAATTTAAATTAATTTTAAATTATTTACTGAACAACAGCATTGTAATGTAAAATTAAAAAATTAATAATTATTGTTCTTAACTTCAATTAAAATATTGAAAAATGAATTTGACCTTCTCATAATTTATTTTTACTACTATACTACAAATTTAAATCATATTTTAAAGTTGTATTGTAATTATGGAAATTTCGTTGGCTTACAGTATCAGCAGTTTAAATAAACAAAAAACAGTCTTTTATAATCCTGTAACAGTTTTTTTTTTTTTTTTTTTATTAAATATTGTATTTCCATTATAAGTTGCTGGTTCTTCAAATCTTCTCTTACGCCATACAGAAACTATGCCCTTGAACTTGATATCTCGCTCCTCTCAGCAAAACTTTAAGTTGCCTCTGAAGATTTTTTTTTAAAAACCTTTCTTGATTCAAAGTTTTATAATTTCTGTAGCCAAATTAAAGAAACCATTTCTGATTTTCAGCGGTAATCAACTTTGATAAACGAAATAAAAAGATAACGCTTGAATTACACAGTTTTATACTCTCAAAATAACGGCTTCACTTTAAACTTTTATATTTAATTGTTGGTCTGACACTTGCTTTGCAAAAGTTCATATTCCCGCCGTATAGTTACGTAATTTTCTGTTACATGAGGTTTGTTCAATGTAAAACTTAAAATTCCACTCCCTACTCTTTTCTCTTGACCACGTGTCCTTCGAGTACCAGTGGACCCGGTTCTCCCAGGTTCGCCACTTTATCCCCGTAGACGAAAATCTCGTAGTCCAGGGTGTGACTGTGGCTGTTCCAAACCCTGATGGTGACGTTCTGCTTGCCGAGTCTCTTCTCGAGTTTGGCACCCCCGACCATATCCGCCGGTCCCATCAGCCTGACGTCGACTCCGCTGATGAACTTCCACTTGGTGACCTTGCACGTGAAGTTAGCCACGGTTAGCTTCTCGGTACCGTGCTCGACGATGTTCCTGGCGTAGCATGCCGGGAAGTCGGATTCCGAAAGCTTGTAACCGAATTCGAAGACGAGGTCGCTGGTCGTCAGGGCTAGGACTATCGTGAATACTGCGAGCTTTGGGAAAACCGAGACCATTGCAAACGAGGAGAACTGGATTGATTATCTTGCCGGAGGTGCAAGCTCTTTTTTTTCAGTTTTAGTTGATTAATTTTGTAGAAATGGAACGGAGGTGATTAACTGCTACAGATTTTAATTTATTGAGTCTCACAGTTGGATAAAGATATTTTTTAATTTATCGCGGTGAAAAAGAACGCAAGTCTGCTACAGTTGAGAAAGAATAGATTTGTTACAAGCTATTATATTTTCGATTTTTCTTTGGTCGTGTGAAGTTTGACTGTGCAATTAATAAAAATTTTCGATGCAAAAGTTCTTATCAGTTTTTGCAGCTGCTCCCTTATCGCTATGGACATTCAAAATGAAAAGTGTGACTAAATAAAATATATAAGTGGTACTTATACACGCTGAACGATGCTTTTGCAAAAAAAAAAAAAGCTTTTTTTATTATCAAATTTTGGATTAAAATTTTAAATACTTCCTATTGCAAAATGTAGTTGTTAATTGATTGAACAGTAAAAACTTTTACTACGATTATCATTGGTAATCACATATTCAAAATGGTAAATCATGAATAAATTTAAGTATACACGTGCAGGTATGGGTATAAAAAAGTATCACCAAAAATTTCGAGAAACTTTTTATACAAAAATATAATAAAATTACATAAAATTTTCCTAGAAAATAAATAAATTCTTAAAATACATTCTCTGCTATTATTTTTATGCCAGCTGCAGATTCCGGGTACAGCTTTTAGAATCCATCCTATTGGAGATAACAAAAAATAAGTGTTTAAAATTATCGATGCATTTTTTTCAAGTGATTAAAAAATTTCTAATTGAAAGTGCTGAATCAAAAAAAAAGTTATTAGACCTGTTACAAGATCTGTAAACACATTGTAAATGAGTAAATACACTCAAAGTCAAAATAAATAGTAAACAATTTTGAACCGGAAATCAAGATCAATATCCTAAAGGGCGGTAGCCCTTTATCGGCGAGTTGGTTTTTATACAACGGACTGCCGTTAAAGCGTACGCTTTATATACTTTGATTTTTGGTTTTAGGTTAGGTTGTACATCAAAAAAAACATATAGCATGATTATTTTTTTCATAATATTACGTCTTATATGTAGCCGATGATCCCCTGATTTATTTAAAAAAAAAAAATGTCCTGAAACAATCTCAAATTAAAAAGTTATCAACGTTTCAATTTTCGAAGCGCTGATTTCTTTTCGCTGAGGATTCGGGCGACATCCGATTTCAGCCTCGAGCATCCGGTTTTCTATGCATGCTCCCTTGCAAGACGCTGCTGCCTAAGCCGGACGTGACGTAACGCTGAACTCGCAGACTCGCTCTTGCACATGGTATCGGGCGACAGCCGACAGGCATGGCCTGCCGGGCGCTAGAGTGCGCAAGTGCACAGCGCCTTGCGAGCTGCTCACAGATGGCTGCTCGCTGCTGGCACCTGGCAGCAGTAGGGATCTTACAGGGAGGCAGCAGTGAGCAGCAGAAGATTGCTAAAATCTGTTCCGCAGAATAAGCATAATTTAACAAACAAAAAAAAAAGCAGCAGAAGATGCAGACTGGCAGCTTGCCACTCGGCTCAAGTTATTTATGTACATTATTATTATTAATAACAAACAAGTGATCATGACGTCATGATGACAATAAAAGTTTTTTTAGTTTTTTATTTTATTTCTCATACCTCATCTCATCCAGAGCTCTAGGCTCTTCTGAAGGAGCTGGTGGAGTTAACTTTAACATACAGAGCTATATAGGCTCCTCCAAAGGAGCTGGTGAAGCTAACTTTAACACCCAGAGCTCTAGGCTCCTCCGAAGGAACTGATGGAGCTTATTTTAACATCCAGAGCTCTAGGCTCCTCCAAAAGAGCTGGTGAAGCTAATTTTAATATCCAGAGCTCTAGGCTCCTCCGAAAGAGCTGGTGAAGCTAATTTTAATATCCAGAGTGCTAGGCTCCTCCGAAGGAACTGGTGGAGCTAGCTTTAACATACTGAGCTATATAGGCTCCTCCGAAGGAACTGATGGAGCTAATTTTAACATCCAGAGCTCTAGGCTCCTTCAAAGGAGCTGGTGGAGTTAACTTTAATATCCAGAGCTCTAGGCTCCTCCGAAGGAGCTGGTGGAGCTAACTTTAACATCCAGAGCTCTAGGCTCCTCCGAAGGAACTGGTGGAGCTAGCTTTAACATACTGAGCTATATAGGCTCCTCCGAAGGAACTGATGGAGCTAATTTTAACATCCAGAGCTCTAGGCTCCTTCAAAGGAGCTGGTGGAGTTAACTTTAATATCCAGAGCTCTAGGCTCCTCCGAAGGAGCTGGTGGAGCTAACTTTAACATCCAGAGCTCTAGGCTCCTTCAAAGGAGCTGGTGGAGTTAACTTTAATATCCAGAGCTCTAGGCTCTTCTGAAGGAGCTGGTGAAGCTCGCTTTAACATACAGAGCTATATAGGCTCCTCCGAAGGAGCTGGTGAAGCTAACTTTAACACCCAGAGCTCTAGGCTCCTCCGAAGGAACTGATGGAGCTTATTTTAACATCCAGAGCTCTAGGCTCCTCCGAAAGAGCTGGTGAAGCTAATTTTAATATCCAGAGCTCTAGGCTCCTCCGAAAGAGCTGGTGAAGCTAATTTTAATATCCAGAGTGCTAGGCTCCTCCGAAGGAACTGGTGGAGCTAGCTTTTACATACTGAGCTATATAGGCTCCTCCGAAGGAACTGATGGAGCTAATTTTAACATCCAGAGCTCTAGGCTCCTTCAAAGGAGCTGGTGGAGTTAACTTTAATATCCAGAGCTCTAGGCTCCTCCGAAGGAGCTGGTGGAGCTAACTTTAACATCCAGAGCTCTAGGCTCCTTCAAAGGAGCTGGTGGAGTTAACTTTAATATCCAGAGCTCTAGGCTCCTCCGAAGGAGCTGGTGGAGCTAACTTTAACATCCAGAGCTCTAGGCTCCTTCAAAGGAGCTGGTGGAGTTAACTTTAATATCCAGAGCTCTAGGCTCTTCTGAAGGAGCTGGTGAAGCTCGCTTTAACATACAGAGCTATATAGGCTCCTCCGAAGGAGCTGGTGAAACTAACTTTAACACCCAGAGCTCTAGGCTCCTCCGAAGGAACTGATGGAGCTTATTTTAACATCCAGAGCTCTAGGCTCCTCCGAAAGAGCTGGTGAAGCTAATTTTAATATCCAGAGCTCTAGGCTCCTCCGAAAGAGCTGGTGAAGCTAATTTTAATATCCAGAGTGCTAGGCTCCTCCGAAGGAACTGGTGGAGCTAGCTTTTACATACTGAGCTATATAGGCTCCTCCGAAGGAACTGATGGAGCTAATTTTAACATCCAGAGCTCTAGGCTCCTTCAAAGGAGCTGGTGGAGTTAACTTTAATATCCAGAGCTCTAGGCTCCTCCGAAGGAGCTGGTGGAGCTAACTTTAACATCCAGAGCTCTAGGCTCCTTCAAAGGAGCTGGTGGAGTTAACTTTAATATCCAGAGCTCTAGGCTCTTCTGAAGGAGCTGGTGAAGCTCGCTTTAACATACTGAGCTATATAGGCTCCTCCGAAGGAACTGATGGAGCTAATTTTAACATCCAGAGCTCTAGGCTCCTTCAAAGGAGCTGGTGGAGTTAACTTTAATATCCAGAGCTCTAGGCTCTTCTGAAGGAGCTGGTGAAGCTCGCTTTAACATACAGAGCTTTATAGGCTCCTCCAAAGGAGCTGGTGAAGCTAACTTTAACACCCAGAGCTCTAGGCTCCTCTGAAGGAACTGATGGAGCTAATTTTAACATCCAGAGCTCTAGGCTCCTCTGAAAGAGCTGGTGAAGCTAAATTTAATATCCAGAGTGCTAGGCTCCTCCAAAGGAACTGGTGGAGCTAGCTTTAACATACTGAGCTATATAGGCTCCTCCGAAGGAACTGATGGAGCTAATTTTAACATCCAGAGCTCTAGGCTCCTCCAAAGGAGCTGATGGAGATAGCTGCTGGTTGTTGTAAGCAGGCTGAATCATGTGTATGTGTATATACAATAATTTTATGTATTAGTATATTACTTAACTAGGCAGTATGAATGGGAAACGTCTCAGATCGCATGAAATTGTCATCCGAGGCGTAGCCGAGTGTGACAAACATGTGATCTGAGACCTTCCCATTCAGGTGCCTAGTTGAGTATGCTATTTTTCCGCACGACGGCGCCGGGAAGCGCTACTGACTGTAGCGGCAGCGGCAGGGAAGTAGCGCTTCCCGGCCGGAGTGCGGAAAACTTTATTCTACTATAGGTATAATATAGAACTTCATGCAACAAGTTTTTTTTATTTATGTTTGATTTTTTTAATAAATAGTAAAATGTTAATATTTATAAATTTTAAAAAAACAAAAATTGCAGATGATTATTTTATATCTTATTTATTTATTGATTTGGCACAGATTTTTTTATCTCATTTTAATCATAGTTAAATATTCAAATACAAAACAGTCAGCATCGTACAATATTAGGTAAAATATTAATTAATTTATATCAGTTTTATGTTAAAAACTACTGTTTCCTCCTTTTTTACACTTATTTTTGAACTATTTTTTAAATTATAAGAGTAAAGTATGGAAAAAAAAGCACTCAAATAAAATGAATTATGAAAATTTCACATTTACATATAGAACTAGATAGAGTATATGGAACTGAGTACATAAGTCAACAGTATAGCATGTCAGAAATACGTATAAAAAATTCTTCTACATTCTAACTTTACATTTTAAATGTACATTTTTATTAAAGTATATTTTTTTTACATTTATATATTATATAATATAATATTAACAAATACTTTAGTAAATTTAGTATTTCTCTTTATTTACTACATATTAATTAAAAAAAAAATTTTTCCTGCATTTTAATTCATTTTCACCCCACGAAAGAACTTAAATTCATATACTATTATACTCTTGAGTGTTGTAAAATATGTTTTTGCAAAAAAATATATTTCATAATCTATACATGCCTCGTGAATGAAATGAAATCTGCTAAAAAAACATACCTTTAAAAAGGTACAAATCTACGGCGAGTGGTTTTTATGTAGATATAACAAAATAAATATATTTAACACTTAAAGAACCTATTTTCAGTTAAATTATTTTTAAAGACACTTAAAATAATTTTAATATGAATACATTTCGATCTTTCAATTTCAATCTACTCTAGAATATATACCCCTTTTACTTCATTTGATTTTTTATCTTAGTAATTTTTCTTCACTATTAGTACGATAATTAATAATTAAAAGTACAAAAAGATTCATCATTACAAAAAACTTTATACATTTATTTTATAGATGCAATCTTCTTTTAAATTACAATCATATTTTTTTGCGCCTTTATTGACCTTTTACTAAGAAATAAAAAATTTAGTTTTTTGCAGTCGAAAAATAACTTGATATAACTTATTATGCGTATAAATTATTATTGTTCGTCATTTAAACAAGTGACTGTAGTGAAAAAAAAAAAAAAAATGAACGTTTACTTTCAATGTATTCCCAGAGTGATTAAATTAATTGATGATTACTCTGAAATAAAAATTTTGTTGTCAAATCAATAAAGGGCTACCGCCCTTTAGGATTTTCATGTACTTTCTATGTAACAAACACACTTTTCTTTTATCTTAATATCATTTTAAATGTGAAATTTAATATTTAATTTAGTACAATTCAGAAATTATTTAATGTTAAAGATGCTATAAAATTTTTCGAACTTCACTTATTACATAAGTGTGAAATTTGAAAATTTGTATTAATCGTAACACGAAGAGTTGAGTGCAGTGAAATCAAAAAGTAAAATTCCGACGAGTTTTATAGTGTACCAATAGTTAATCAATGTTTTTAAATAATTTGTTTTCGTTGATGATCCCTTTATAAAAGAGAGCTATCGCCATCTTGCGTAAGATTTTTATTCGTGAGCTGATTGGTGAACAAGTTTTTAAAATATTCGTAAAGTGCATTTTGAGGTTACTCTTATTGTTTTTTCCTATGCGCGCTTGAAGCGCGCTCAGAAGTCCCTTTATAAATGAGAGCTATCGCCATCTTGAGTAAGATTTTTATTCGTGAGCTGATTGGTGAACAAGTTTTTAAAATATTCGAAAAGTACATTTTGAGGTTACTCTTATTGTTTTTTCCTATGCGCGCTTGAAGCGCGCTCAGAAGAGCTAGTTACTCTAAAATAAAACTTTTGTTGTCAAACCAATTTTCATCATGTAGTTTCTATGCAATAAATAAAATTTTCTTTTATTTTAATATCATTTTAAATGTGAAATTAAATATTTATATATAATTTTGTACGATTCAGAAATTATAATCCTAAAAGGCGGTAACCCTTTTTAAGATGCTATAAAATTTTTCGAACTTCACTTATTACATAAGTGTGAAATTTAAAATTTTTATTTATCGCAACACTAACAGTTGAGTACAGTGAAATCAAAAAGTAAAATACCGACTAGTTTACCAGTAGTTAATTGATCTTTTTAAATAACAAAGAATAGTATTTTACACACCGGGTGCTGGAAAAGGTTTGCTAGGGATTGGCTAATTATTTTCCTGCATCAAGTGTAATGTTTTTTCAATACGACGGGAGGAAAACACACAGTCCCGCTCCGACCCAGGGAGGGAGTTTAATGTTTTCGTCCCGGAAGTATGAAAAAAATTATAACTTCAGAGTTCATGATCAATGGTCCAACAACCATTACTTTTATAAACAATTATAATTATTGAGTCCAATTACTAATCATTACATTTTAGAATTCTTGGTAAAATAAACTTACGAACACTTAAATAAAGAAATTTGATAGCTTAACTCATTTATTTGATGTTTTTAAATATTTGTTACTATAATATTAGTTTTATTATACATTTTACAGGACGTCCTACATTATTTAATAATGGAAAAGAGTGACACCTTTTTTATTCATCCGTCAAAAAAAGTGTTTTACTCATATACTTTTGAAATCAATCCAAAACTCATTTTTTAAACAACAAAAATTCAATATAGATATAACCATTTTCATACTCGACGGACCCATTTCTTTGTTGCTTAAGACAATGAGAATGAATATAAACTGAATGATGAGCGATAAAAAATCATTCATGTTCGTAATATAAGTTATTTACAAAACATTTTAATACCTATTCTTGCTCAAAAAGTAATTATGAAAATATTTGCAAATTTTTAGCAAAGTATAAGGAAAAAATTCGCATAAATTTGTGGTACAAAGAAAAAATTTTTATTAACTGAAAATTCAACAAAATAAAAGTACACGAAGCGACATGCATTAGCAGCAGTTGAGTATGAAATTACTCGCTATTGGGACTGAAACAGCATTCATGGTGGGGATGAAAACATGGCCACCGCTCGGGGAGTTTCTATCCGAATTGCACGTAATTCACTAAATCCAACATGACCGCCGCTTGGGGAACTGTACCTGGACTCAGCATAGGCAGCACTCCCCACCATAACCTCAGTTTCAGTCCCAATTGAAGGGCTACTGTTCTTTAGGATTTTAATTTAATAGGTAATAACTCAAAAAAAGAAATTGATACTTTTACTGAAACCTGCTTGTCTAAAAACAACAAAGAAATGGGTCCGTCGAGTATGAAAATGGTTATATCTATATTGAATTTTTGTTGTTTAAAAAATGAGTTTTGGATTGATTTCAAAAGTATATGAGTAAAACACTTTTTTTGACGGATGAATAAAAAAGGTGTCACTCTTTTCCATTATTAAATAATGTAGGACGTTCTGTAAAATGTAAAATAAAACTAATATTATAGTAACAAATATTTAAAAACATCAAATAAATGAGTTAAGCTATCAAATTTCTTTATTTAAGTGTTCGTAAGTTTATTTTACCAAGAATTCTAAAATGTAATGATTAGTAATTGGACTCAATAATAATAATTGTTTATAAAAGTAATGGTTGTTGGACCATTGATCATGAACTCTGAAGTTATAATTTTTTTCATACTTCCGGGACGAAAACATTAAACTCCCTCCCTGGGTCGGAGCGGGACTGTGTGTTTTCCTCCCGTCGTATTGAAAAAAACATTACACTTGATGCAGGAAAATAATTAGCCAATCCCTAGCAAACCTTTTCCAGCACCCGGTGTGTAAAATACTATTCTTTGTTATTTAAAAAGATCAATTAACTACTGGTAAACTAGTCGGTATTTTACTTTTTGATTTCACTGTACTCAACTGTTAGTGTTGCGATAAATAAAAATTTTAAATTTCACACTTATGTAATAAGTGAAGTTCGAAAAATTTTATAGCATCTTAAAAAGGGTTACCGCCTTTTAGGATTATAATTTCTGAATCGTACAAAATTATATATAAATATTTAATTTCACATTTAAAATGATATTAAAATAAAAGAAAATTTTATTTATTGCATAGAAACTACATGATGAAAATTGGTTTGACAACAAAAGTTTTATTTTAGAGTAACTAGCTCTTCTGAGCGCGCTTCAAGCGCGCATAGGAAAAAACAATAAGAGTAACCTCAAAATGTACTTTTCGAATATTTTAAAAACTTGTTCACCAATCAGCTCACGAATAAAAATCTTACTCAAGATGGCGATAGCTCTCATTTATAAAGGGACTTCTGAGCGCGCTTCAAGCGCGCATAGGAAAAAACAATAAGAGTAACCTCAAAATGCACTTTACGAATATTTTAAAAACTTGTTCACCAATCAGCTCACGAATAAAAATCTTACGCAAGATGGCGATAGCTCTCTTTTATAAAGGGATCATCAACGAAAACAAATTATTTAAAAACATTGATTAACTATTGGTACACTATAAAACTCGTCGGAATTTTACTTTTTGATTTCACTGCACTCAACTCTTCGTGTTACGATTAATACAAATTTTCAAATTTCACACTTATGTAATAAGTGAAGTTCGAAAAATTTTATAGCATCTTTAACATTAAATAATTTCTGAATTGTACTAAATTAAATATTAAATTTCACATTTAAAATGATATTAAGATAAAAGAAAATTGTGTTTGTTACATAGAAAGTACATGAAAATCCTAAAGGGCGGTAGCCCTTTATTGATTTGACAACAAAATTTTTATTTCAGAGTAATCATCAATTAATTTAATCACTCTGGGAATACATTGAAAGTAAACGTTCATTTTTTTTTTTTATTTCACTACAGTCACTTGTTTAAATGACGAACAATAATAATTTATACGCATAATAAGTTATATCAAGTTATTTTTCGACTGCAAAAAACTAAATTTTTTATTTCTTAGTAAAAGGTCAATAAAGGCGCAAAAAAATATGATTGTAATTTAAAAGAAGATTGCATCTATAAAATAAATGTATAAAGTTTTTTGTAATGATGAATCTTTTTGTACTTTTAATTATTAATTATCGTACTAATAGTGAAGAAAAATTACTAAGATAAAAAATCAAATGAAGTAAAAGGGGTATATATTCTAGAGTAGATTGAAATTGAAAGATCGAAATGTATTCATATTAAAATTATTTTAAGTGTCTTTAAAAATAATTTAACTGAAAATAGGTTCTTTAAGTGTTAAATATATTTATTTTGTTATATCTACATAAAAACCACTCGCCGTAGATTTTTAAATACATACCTTACTCAAGTTCGTACGTATTCTTAACGTAATTCGCGTCTTCCGCGTTGGTGACGGTGAAGTTGTAAAAGAACCAAACTGCATAATCCAGGTGTCTGCTCTTCTCTCCCCAAATCCTCACCTCAACCCTCTGATCCCCGATGTTGCCTTCCAGCATCCCGATGTTGCCCAGCGGGCTCGGTTCTCCCTTGAGCACGAGCGTGACCGCGCTGATGTACTTGACCGGGGGAACCTCGCAGGTGAACCGGACTTCCGGGACTTTACCTTGGACCCCGTCTATGCTTCCCTCGTGGAAACAAGAGTAATCGTTTTCCGATCCCCTGCGACCGAATCCCATGGTCTTGTCGCTGGATATTGCGGGCACGAGGCTTAACAATAGCAGCGCGTGGAACGGGGTCATTGTGAATTGGCGGAACTTGAAAAATGAATTGCTAGCTGGGTGCTTGGAAAATTTTATTATTCGAGCTTTTTTGTTTGATATTGCTTTTGGTTACCGAGAACAAACTTTGTTTTTCAAAGAATTACTTCGGGTTTGACTTTTGACTTGATCACGGGTTTACTATTTACTAAGCTGAAGTTCGATAGATACATTAATAATTAGAGCATGAATTTGAAAAAAATGAATATTTTCAGTAAAAACCGACTCGAAAAATGAATTTTTTTTCAATTTGTACTTGGATAGAACTTATTTACCCATGTTTATACAATTTAAACAATTATATTTGAGTATTTGACTTCTTTCATCAAGTATTATAAGAGTAACTTTGGATTTAAATAAAATTTTTATCCTCATTTTTTGCGTTCTTCACAATTATTAATACGGTGTTGCTGAAAAATTATTAAAAAATTAAATAAAGTCTACTCTGATAATGTGGCAATAAAGAACTGAGTTTTAATTAGAAACTCCATAAGAACAAATAATTATTCGATTGAATGAGTTCTTACGTTCAAAACAAGTTATAAAATTTTCGACGTCAATTCCTATATTTAACACTTTGAAATTAAAAATTGAAAAAATGATTGTTCAAATCTTGTAATTAGTACAATTCATTATAGCATTCCATAAAATTTCAATTGGGTTTAGGTCAGAGTCTTCTTTATGAAAAATATAGACTAATAAAATATTTTTTATAATTTTCATAAAATTATTGTGATTATTTATAAAATATCTTAATTCGTATGTTATTTATGCTACTGTAAAAATTTGACTAATGTTAAGAATAAATTCTTTGATTTTTACTAATTTTGTTTTCTGACACTAAATAACTCAAATAATTACTTCTAGAAATCTAAATCGTACATATACTCAAACTTATAATAGTATATTACTTAACTAGGCAGTATGAATGGGAAACGTCTCAGATCGCATGAAATTGTCGTCCGAGGCGTAGCCGAGTGTGACAAACATGTGATCTGAGACCTTCCCATTCAGGTGCCTAGTTGAGTATGCTATTTTTCCGCACGACGGCGCCGGGAAGCGCTACTGACTGTAGCGGCAGCGGCAGGGAAGTAGCGCTTCCCGGCCGGAGTGCGGAAAATATTATTTTTTTAAAATTCAAAAATAAATAAGGAAAATGCGCGATTCCAGAATTTTACAGCTGCAATAGGCTTAAAGCACAAATTTTTTAAAAATTGACTAAAAAATCACAAAAGTGCTAAAAATATGGCACAAAATGTTATTAGTGGTTTTATCAATTATGAGATAAAAGAAAACGATCCCAAAAGTTTCATGAAAATCTGTTTCCCAAATAACAGATCATCTCCTTGTTAGCTCTATACAGAAAAAAAAAAACTTAAAAATTTTACTTCAACCCAAAAAGAAAAAAAACCTACCAGCTGTTTTAATTAAAGGCCTCGCCGTCCCCGACGTGCATCGTGGGCCAGTCGACGGCGGTGACGTGCAGCAGCACGGCTACGACGCCCCAGCAGTCCCGTCGCCCGAGTCTCCTGCACCCGAACCACGCCCGGCTGTACCCGTACCAGCATCACCGGAACTCGCTCGGGAGCGCCTCCGGGCACCACAAGGTCGGGTACGCGTCCCCCGACCGGGCCTCCATCGACGAGGACGAGAGGTACCACCAGCAGCCCCCCAGCCCCTCGAGTTCCACCACCAGCAGCCTCAGGTCCATGCCCAGCTCCGCCTACATGGCCGCGCACTCCCACGAGAGGAGACGCAGCAGCAGGTGGGGAATCATGTTTTTTAATATGTAAAAGTGAGGTTAAGTCAATTCTAAGTTTAGTGAATAAGTTCTTTTCACTCGAAAAGTTTTCGACAGCTGGTTCAGAAACATGCTAATTCAGACTCCATTTATAAAAGTGCAGACCCGTGGATTTTTTTTTTTAATTTTAAGTCGGTGCACAATGTTTTATAATTATATTTAATTAAATTTAACAAAATTAAGGCTCGTAAACTAGAGAATATTCATTATAAAAAAAATTCAATCAAAAAAATCATATGCCTGTCAAGACTAAAAAAAATAAAATTCCTAAACATAATTTGAGTTAGCAAGTTGATTAGAACTTCATATTAGAGCTTAGGTAAAGCGTGTGAGTTAGAAGAAAACAATGCTTTTGTAGATTATCCATTAAATCATATATTATTGAGATTTTCATAAGTGTAAAAAAAAATTTTTAATTTATTAAAAGCTATTCTGATACGCTTTTATGTCTTGTTATTAAAAACTTGTCTAATTCTTTACCATTTCATAGCTGGAGTAGTTCATTTGCATTCTAATAAACTAATTAAAAAAAATTTTAATTTTCTTAAATAAAAATGTGGTTTGAGCTAAAAAAATAATCATACAAAAATTTTATTGATCGAGAACAAACAGAAGACTGCGTCATAAATATTATTAGTTTTACATAAATAATGCCAGGTAATAATAGTTTAACGTGACCTTATGCAAGCTCGCATGACTGTCAACATAATTAGAAATTCTATTATGATAAATCATGTCACATACATTATAATGTAATTGATTAAATTACATAGTTGGATATTTTGTTGTGTATGCCATAAAGTCGATCGTACCATATAAATTTAATTAAATCTTTTGGTACTAATCCAAGATTTTTAAATTTCATTACATTATTAATCTCTTCATTGAATTTATTATAAATTTTTTTTTTTTTCATTATTTAGCATTAAAAATAGATAAGACAAAATAATATCATGAACAATTAATTATTGATCATTTAAAGTTGTCAGTAAAAATTAATTTCAAAATAAAAACTATAAAAAATATTTTTTTTTTTTAACAAGCTGTAAATATTTCTTAAAATAGTTACAATAATAAAGTAACTTCAAAAAAGTTTTTTAATTTTTATAGATGCTAAACTGATTTTGATGTAAGATACAGTAATCTGATATGGTTTTTAACTTATATTTTAATTTATTTTCATAAATTTTAACTTAAGTAATAAACGCAGTCTTTTGCCAGATACCCTATACTGAATGCATTGACTGGCTGGCGTAGTTCTGGCGAGCGACCCCACTAAACTTCTGTTCGAATTCGTTAAACTTGCCTGCCGTCTGGCGAATGTCTGGCATTTCTCACAGGGTATATTTTATAAAAAAATAAAAAAAATTATTATTCCAACTTAACTTGTATTCAATGAGTAGAGTATGTATCTGACATAAAAACACAGTAAGACTAGTTATAGCCAAGCCCCAAAAAATTCCCAAAACCACAACTCAAGCCTCTGCTTTGAACTCCCTCAGGTACAGCATGTTCGACGCGATGGACCTGGAGTACGCTCTGCTTCGGGCTGCGGCTCGCGGCTCCGTGGGTCCGTACTCGCTGTCCGAGTCCCTGCACAAGCTGACCTTCACCCAGAGCCTGGCCTTCCCGGCCCTGGCCCAGGGTCTAGCCTCGAAGCAGAGCCACCTGAAGTCCACCGCCAGGAGGACCAGCGAAGAACCGGGGGAATCCGGTATGAACGCCTTCGCCAAGGTGGTTACCGCCCTGATACTCGTACTTGTCAGTGTCCTAGTGTTCGGTGTGGTTTACAAGTTCGTGAGGACGTGAGGTATGCTGCTGGTGCCGGTCGGCAACCCCGCTAACCGAAGCGGCGGTCCCACCGGCACCAGCGACGGATTCGAGGATCTCGGTTGAGGATCCTCTGCAACCTGGACCAAGTTCAAGTATTGAGTGATTCAAGTGTGCGTGATTAGGGTTTTTTTTATGATTTTGAGAGAGGTCGCAAGTTGGGACTATGCGCCTCGGAATCACACGTATCATCTCAAGATATGGCGTTTATATTTATCAATACGGTATGCCAATGATCAT
The DNA here is from genome assembly GCA_038277355.1 of Encarsia formosa. NCBI lineage: Eukaryota > Metazoa > Arthropoda > Insecta > Hymenoptera > Aphelinidae > Encarsia > Encarsia formosa. The sequence goes on from CM076184.1 coordinate 130,061,238, forward strand.
AATTTAGATGTTTAAGGACGTTTCAGACCTCCAGTGACTCTCATTCAGTTTTGGGGCTCTCCGCACGAGAAACAGCTGACGCGCCGGTCGATCTGTCTCTCTCGCTCTCGTGGCGCAGCATAACCGCAAAGACTAAAAAATCAACTTTACTGTTAAATTACTCTGAAAGTAGGCCCGGTTGCCGTATTTTGAAAAATGTTAGATTGATTCTTGTTTCAATAGCTAGAATATACTCTTTTTTTTAGAAAAAGTTAACTACTAGTTAATTTACAGTCGTCGATAACATTAAAAAATTGTAGTGCTCTACGTGCCATCCCATGCAAAACGACCGAACTTTGAGCGTTCATAACTCAAAAACGAGTCCCGCTTGCCCTATTTTTTTTTGTGGCATTGGAAAGAACACATAAAAATCTTCTTGTATGCCGAGTTACAAAATTTGATAACGTTGACCGAAAATCCCTGAAACGTCCTTAAAAACGTTTTATCGAATTTATTTTCAATTTATAAAAAAAAACACATTTTTTGAGGAAATAAGTTAGTTCCGAGATGATACGTTTCCAACGCCAAATCTTGAGATGATACGTTTCTAACCAGATATCATGAGATGTTGTCTTCAACCGACGAATAATTGTCAAATTCATTTTGAATGATAACCGTCAAAAAATATTGTTATTTTTGCGATAACAAAACTATAGCTTAATAAGTCACAAAATATTTTGTTGTTTTTTAAAAATAATAATATAAAGTCTAAAATACTTTTTTCTGAAAATTATATAAAAGTATTAGGTTTCAAACAATAAGTTTGTTTGCAAAGTAAATCAAAAATAACGATTTTGAACATGAAAATATTGATAGGTTACTTCATTATTTTATCATGATTAAACATCAACATGAACCAATTTTTATGCTTAAATGATCGTTTGTAGTGAGGTTTTGTTGCTGGAAATTGGTTGTAAAAGTCAATATTTTTTTTTGCAACTACTTTTCTTCACGTTGCTAGGGGCAACGTTAAGAAAAGTAGTTGCAAAAAAAACCGTTCAATACTTAGGCTGCGCTTCCCCACGCAACTCGGGCAGCTGTCCCCATGCGCTGCCCTCGTTGCGTGTGGAAAAGCGCCGCCTGCGTATCGAATACTATTCTTTATCATATTAAAAATGCAAAAAAAATTTCGAAAGTATTACTTTTCAAATACTCGAACTTGTGGCTATAGTTTCAAATTTATCAACAGTTTTCTAACGATAAAAAAAAATTCTCTGAATTTATAAAACAATAATGCACTAACAAACCTTCTTGAACAATTGAAGCTAAGTTCATATTTTTTTGAAAGTTTGAAATTACAACAATTTTTGAAAGTAATAAGAGTTTCTTTTTGTTTTTTAGTTTTGATTTTTACAAATAAGCTTATCTTATCTATAGCCTAAATTCTTCTATAGTCGCTCAAAAATGTACAAACCTGTCAAACGATGAACGTAATTCAACTGGTTACAAAATTTAGAATTAACGTTTCTCGTGGGTCGATAATGTAAATAATATGAAAATAAGTTAAAAAAATATCCATAAAAGTATTATTAAAAAAAATAATATTAATTAATAAGAATATATTTGTTTATATCACTATCAATTCGTTAGAAAAAAAATATATTTTATTACTTAAAAACGTATTTTAAACGTATTTAGTGTGCACTCACCTAATTAAAAAACACAGCATCATAGTCTATCAGTGTTGTAGCCACAAACTTATTAAGTGCATCTGCTATAGTGTAAATAAAAAGTGTTCGAACGATGATCAGGTTGGTTCCTCGTATCCTTCAGCCAAAAAAACTTTCCATCTTTGTGTTATAAGTTTTGAAATTTTTTTTTCTTTTTTGAAATCATCATAACTATGTGAGTTTATTTTTTTATGTATCTCCATGAAACGAACTTGTAAATAAGTTTAAAAAATCTAAACGTATAAGAAAGTAATTTAACTGTTAAAAGGTGAGAAAAAAAAAGATGTTTAAATATATTAAATAAGTTATTGTTAAACTGAACGCTTACATTCTCTGCCACTAATACACGAGTTTTTCTTTTTTTTTTTTTTTTTACTTAATATAAGTTTGAAATGTTTTTAAAAATGAAAGTTTCAGCTCAACTGAAAAAAAAGAGGTGGAAAAATGTTTCGCGATTACTAAAACGTTTGATTGATTTTCTCAATTATTTTCATAAATTTTTCTGTAAATAAGCACCGTCTTTATGGAAAAGTAGAATTTATAATAAAAAAAGTAATGATAACTGAGGCATTTGTCACAATTGTTTTTTATTTCAAACACTGTACCCGATTCTTGAAATTTTACCATAATAAGAAAATATTTAATAAATTATTGTATAAATTTTGAGGTTAGATTGAAGATAATGATTTTACGTTTTATATAGAAAATGAAATTTTTGATTGATTGTTGAATCTTGAATTTATAACAGCAATTTTCTCATTTAACATCAAAATTCAAACTAATGTAAATAAAAAAAAAAAATTAGTTGTTTTTAATGTATGTAAAAAATAGTTTTTTCAGCTGGCATGATATAAATGATTAATGACAACGATTGTATAAAAATTTCAAATTTAAGATTCATTTAAATTTTAAGTATATTTTCGGGTTTACTATGAAATAAGAAAGTAAAAAGTATGATTATATAATTATAAAAGTACAATTTTTTTTTTTAATTTAAAAATTATTTATTCATCTTTAGTGCGAATAATGATTTATTTTCTAAAAATTATTCAGAATGGTATTTCTATTACTTTCAACACTGCGACATTATTAAAAATAATTTGAAATTTTTTTTACCACGTAGTATGCTCGTCTTAGGTAAGTAATTTTAATAGGATTAAAATAAAATTAATTCGGGTATAAAAATAAATACACACACATAAATCATTCATATTAGCCATTTAAAATTTGTTTTTATTAACTGGTACTTGAAAATCAATATTAAACGATAAAAAAAAAAAAAAATTAATTTACACAGATTTCATCGTTTATGAAAAGATGATGAAATTTAGGGCAATGAAAGAACGTTTTGACATATTGAATTTTTAGCGTACCTCACATTCGTTTGACATACATTTTTTTAAAATTTTCATTGTGCTGGAATTTCATCTTTGACATCATAACTTTTCTCTTTCACTCAGAAAAAAAAAAAAAAGAAAAGAAAATAATAAATAAATCAATAACAAGATACAGTACGATCCGTCTCAATTTCACGTCTCTATACATTTACATACATTACTTTTGAGTGCTATTTATCTACAGTGACTTTATTTTACTTCCTTTTTCGACCGTGAATTTTAGTATTATTTAATCTATGCTTCGTACTGTTAAATGTTTAGCTGGTCTAGTTTTTATTATTTTATTTGTTTAACACATTTATTTTTATTTAAGGATCGATAGATAAATTCGGTAGCCTTGTTTACTTTTTATATTGTTTTTTTAATTTCTTAATAGTTTTAATTTTTGTATTCGTTTATTCTTAATTTTATACAATCATAAGACAAAACTATGTATTGGTAATTTACAAAGATTCAAAAAGTTGATTAACTACGGGATTTAAAAATGTGACTTTAATGATTTTAAAAAAAAATGTGCGCAATTTTATATAGTTCTCGTGATGCGTTATAACTTTTTTCATTTAAATACCATTACTTAAATCGGTTTTTTAAAATAAATTAACGTAATTATAATTGAATAACAATTTTTTAATACAGCTCTCGACGGGAAAAAATTTTTTTAGAAAAAATCTTCTTTTCTCATACGTACATATACAGTATTATAAATTTTTAAATTAACAAACATAATGACGTTACGAATGGTATATGCTTTGAGCATTTGCCAAACGGACATCGAATCGTTTCCCCTTTTTGAATTAGCGCTAAAAAAAAATGGCTGACCTCCCTTCCTGACCTGTAGGACGGCAGCCATTTTTTCCGAGTGGCAATTTTGAAAGGGGAAACGATTCGATGTCCGTCTGGTGTACGTATTTTTACATAATTTTTGTTTTTTTGTTTTTGTTTTTTTTTTTAAATTTTAATATTTATTTTTTTTCAAGAACAACAAACACTAATTCATGCAATCAAGCTTTGCGTTATTTACAGCAATAAATATTACACTCATGACAATTAAAATTACAAAACTATCACAGTATTCATGGTTAGAACGAAAAAAATTGCAATGAATTAGAAAAAAAAATACGTGAAAGTTTGTTACACTTCTAGAAGAAAAACCAAAAATTAATTTTCAGTTCGTTTTATTTCAACAAAGCTAATAACGAAAGAGTTGCTGAAACGTAATACTAATAATTATTTTTGTATAAAATACTCTGCACTTTCTTGCTCTTTTGCTATACAGCTGCTTGCGCATTTTTTTAATTAGGCCAAGCTTCGTCTTGAAGTTATTAGTTGGTAGATTTTTCACGTGTCTATAGTCATTGTAAAAATTGGAAAAAAATTTATTAGCTTTGGTTACTAGTTGCGTAAAAAAATAATTTTCCTGGTTTGTGACGATAAATTATAGCCGGGTGTCTATTCGTTTGAATTACTATTTTTTTTTACATTTTCATTCCCATTCATACAAGAAATTTATCAAATTAAAAAAAAAAAAAAAATTGTAATAATGAAACTATGACTACTAAATAAATTTAAATACTATTTTGTACCAGTATGAAAAGGCAAGTGAATCGATATCAATGGTATCGTAACACCAGTTGAAGCTCGTGATTGGTCGATTAATTAATTAGCTACGTTTAGATACACGGACAGAAAAAAAAAACAGAAATTTACTGTGTAAGCTAACACGAAAAAATCGTGTGTGAACCTTACGCAGAAAAAATCCTAAGCGCTACTGTAAGAGAGCCAATCAAAATCACTCTGGTCACACCTGATTGCCTGATTGGTTCGGCCACAGTAGCGCTTAGGATTTTTTCTGCGTAAGGTTAACACACGATTTTTTCGTGTTAGCTTACCACAGTAAATTTCTGTTTTTTTTTCTCTCCGTGTAATAGTGCAGAAAAGCAAGATATTTCAAAAAATTTTTAGCAACGGAGTGCACTGATTGTTTGTAAATAATTAATTAAATTATTGTCAGCGTATGAAAAAATTTAATGAATTTATTTATATTAACCAGTATAGAGCTTCAAATTAATAAAAATCATAATAATATCTATTTCTACATTAAAATTTAATGGTTTTAATTTTTGTCGTAACAATTGTTTGGAAAAAAATTTCTAAATTATTTATTCCAGATATTATTTGAATTTAACGGTTTTTTTTTCATTGTTCGGTAGGGGTCAGAAATTATAGGCGAATTTAATATTTTTGCGTTAGATCGGCATTATAAACATGCGATTACAATTACTTTATCTAGATTTTAATTTATTTTCTAAATCCATTCTTAAAATTCGATAAATGGCCTTTATTTTTAAATTAATTAATGCTTTTCACTTTTTTGATCCCCGTAATACACATTTTTTGAGACTTTCTCCATCTAAATCCTACGTTACTTCCGTCACTGTTACGAGTCATACGATTTGGTCTCTTTTTACCTCTTTAGTCTTATTCATTATCTTGAATAAAATAAAATGTTTATTTAGTCACTGTTTTAAATCTTGTATTATTTCGTAGTTTTTTATTCGCCATCATTTTGTCTCCAAATATCAATTATTATTTGAAATTAAAATTGAATTTTTTCAGTATTTTTTTTACAAAAAAGTTTTTCGAAGTACGATATATATCATCATACAAGAAACTAATTGATATTAAATTATCAATACTGAATAATATTTACAATATAAGTATGAGTAATCATCTTAATTAACAATGGTTTTAATAATTTTAAGCGTTAAAGAAATTCAAATCTGCGTATTAAACTATTTAGATGCCATATTGAATATTTCATAGCCTTTGATGCAAAATATATTTTGTATGATTGAGTGAAACTTGACTGTTTATTTTTTTAATTTTCTATAACTGGCTAATGATTTCTTTACACTGTGATGGTCGATATGAGAGTTCGAATATTTGATGTGGCCAATTAATAAACAATAAAAACCAGCTGAGCATTCTTAAACGGTATATATCTTTGGATAATATATTTTTATAATTTCTTATTACACATCTTACTATAAATTATAATTTTATTAGAGCCTTGAATTTAATCTTTTCTGTTTGTTTCAATTGAACACAATTATTGAGAATATTACTACTGAACGAAACTCATTTTAACTGTATTAATTTAATAAGTAATTATACTAACATTTTTTTCTATTTAAAAGAATCTAGTTGATTTTAAACAGACAAAAATTCATTCACACAATTGAATAATTCCTAAAACGTTTTTTTTTTCTCACGTTACGTGAGCATATAAAAGTTGTATTGATTAGTTTCCATACTATAGAATCTAAAACACACTCATATTTTATCTACAACATACAATTATAATTCCTTTGTACAAATTAAAAAACAAATCAACTGCGTCATATTGGTTTTTTTGTTTTCAAAATACGCACTTTTAAGTTACTCGAAAGACATTGGATAGGCAATGTTAAATTTTGTGACTATCATAGAATTTTATTTATTTATTCGAATGATTAAAATTTTTATTTTCCCGAACTAGAACAATTTAAACACCATTATTTTGACAAATCAAAACGAAAGTTTAGAAATTTTCTAGAAAATACTTAGAGTCAATCGATTAGTGTTACGTATTTTAGTATTTCTCCGACAATTCCCAGAAAAACAAGGCTAACGGGAAACTTGAAAAAATTCAAAAGAAAATTTCCTCATCAAATTTCACGTATGCATTGTTATGAAATAAAACTTTTAAAATTTGTTTATTTTGGATTTACTTTTAACGAGAATAAAAACATCAACAGAACAACTGGCGTTGATGTTGAGTTACACATTGTAACTTTTCAAAATCAATTGGTATAATTTCAATGCATAAATCAACATCAACAATTAAAGAAACGTTTCTTCATCAAACAATTCAAATTTCAAAACAACTTCTACTAACCTTTACATAATTCCGAGTCAATTTTAGTGTCTGTTTTGGTATCACTAAAATTGTTAATTTTTTCAACAGGTGTTTAAAATTGGCCCTGTTGTTAATACGTCACAATACATCGTAAATTACTTTAAAAAACCAATAATCTTGAAATTTTTCACGTTTCCCATTGGCCTCCCACCCTTGTTCTATCCAAGGTCATAGCCCTCGTAAAAAAAAGTTATTAATTCCTATTGACGTGTACGTGTAAATTTGTGCTTGCATTGTTAGTTAGACCGCGCGTTTAGCACACACAGCGTAAATCGGCCTTGAGATTTTATTTATGAACAATTTATTGGGTATAGGACGACTAAGATTCGTAGCGTTTATCGTATCAGTTCGTCACCGTGTGCTGGTGATGTGTGCGTGTAAATATTCGTGAGGGGGGAGGGAGGAGGGCGAGGGGGGGAGCTGGCTTTTAATCAAGCTCCGTATTTTCTTCATGATCGCGTGCGCGGTCTATTGTCTCGCGAGCTTCTTTTATTTCTTGTCTTCCTCCTTCCTTTTAGCGCCTCTTTCACAAAGGGCGTTTTTCGTTTGTTTCGTTCGCTCTTCTTTCATCTTGAGAGTTATCATCTCTCTCGTAGAGGGACTTCTTTTTTCTTCTTTTCTTATTCTTTTCTCTCGGGGTTCTTACTGGTAGATTATGGGGTGAGTCGGCACGACCGGCATGTCGCTGTCGAGGTTTAGGGCTATTCCGTCCTTTTGGATCAGGTAGTGCGTCAGTAGTTGACCCTTGCCCTTCACGAAGACTAGGCCACGCTGCTCGAAACCGAAGCCGAAGGGCTCCAGTATCTTTCGCGTTTCGTCTGTAACCTTTAATTTTTATTTGTTAGTTTACACATGTCAAATGAGATCTTGAATGATGAGTAAAAAATGATCTTGAAACTCTCGGTTTCGCACTAGATGCTGTTTCGATTTTTCAAATTAAACACACGTGCTGAGTTTTTTCAAAGAACTCTATTTTTAAGTTTTCTTTCAAAAAATTTCAATTTGCCCGGGCAGTTGAGATCACTTAGGGCATAAAAATGCACAAGATCTCTAATGCAGAATAATTTTGGCTATAGGTTACAAAATCATAGTTTTTATCAGTTAACTAATTTTTCCAGACAATAGAGATCTACAATCATTTAAAAACTGTTAAATTGACTTTTGTTATTGAGTTAATTTAACAGTTTTTAAAAGGTTAGAAAATTACATTATTTATCGATCCGAGGGTAAAGAAATTATTAAACTGAAAAACCTCTTTTTTTATCAGACTTGAACATTATACCTGTAGACATCCGATTTTTCCGGTGCTGTCCATCCTGGACGCGACGTTAACCGTGTTCCCCCAGATGTCGTAGTGGGGCTTGCGGGCCCCGATGACGCCCGCCGTGACGGGACCGTGGTTAATGCCCATCTTGAGTACGAAATGGTTGAAGCTCTGCTCGTTTATGACCGACAGCGCCTTCTTCATGTCTATGGCAAAGTCGACGAGCTTGGCGAGGTGATGCCACTGGGGCTCGTTGTGACGGTCCGTCGACTCGGTCAGTCCCGACGCGGCCATGTACGTCGAGCCTATCGTCTTTATCTTTATAATATCCTTGTATTCCTCCCTATCCAAAATCTGTGGATAATTCGTTCAGTTTATAATGTGCTTTTTTAAATTAAGTTTTATATTAAATTTGTGAATTGACAAGAAACTCAAAAATATTCAAGATAACATTAAAAAAGGCCTACCGCATCGAAATCGGAGATGACCTCATTGAGGAACCTCAGGCACTCGAGTCCCTGGTTGTTGATGGTCTCCTCGCTGTAGAAGTCGGCGAAGGTGGGCATGCTGGCGAACAGCACCCCGACCTCGGCGTAGCTCTGGCTGTAGAGGTCGTCGTGGTGACGCGTGTTGCTCAGGAAGTAGGCCGCTACGTGGGGCGGCAGGATGTTGTAGATCAGGGCGCCGTTTCTGCGCTTCATGTCGGCCGCGCGCTCACGCTGCGCCTCGACCTCGTGACCCCGCAGGTAAAGCACGCGTCTGGCCTTTTCCGTCTGTCAAAATTATTAACACGTATGATTTTTAAATTTATCAAACAAATTTTTGAGGTTATGATGGTAACCACTCGCCATAATAGCGTTCACATGCTCCTTAAGAATTTGTTTACGTTGAAATTCATTGATTTTATTCAATGCGCTGCTCTTTAATTTTACCGTTATGCAAGGCCAATTAACTCAGTTATTCATGTTTAAAAATAAAATTTAGTTAATCAGGCAATTCCTAGTTTATCGACACGCTATGAGCTATATTTTCAAATATTCGATCGATATTTAGTCTATACTGTAATTAATATTATTATTAATTTTTTTGACTTGGGTAAATTTAATTTGTTATTAAAACACTCGTTTTAATAATAAAAAATAAAAATAAGCCAATAGTTACCGTAAAATTAAAGCTCATAAAATTTATTCGAATTAATAATAAACAATCACAAAATAAATGTTTAAATTCAGATTATTTACTACTTCATTACGAATTGAGATACCTTCAAAGATAAACAGGTTTAAAAAATTAAATAACTTTTGCTGTAATATTTTATTCAGTGAACATAACAGTAACCGTTTCTTTTTCTCAGAGTAGTGTTATAATCAAATTATTTTTTTCCCCGAGCAACTTTGCATAAACGTAGAAAAGGCATTTTCATTCCTCCCGAAATTCGCCATTCACGCATATTACCGAGCCCCGAAAATTCCTGGCAAATAGTGTCGGCTGGCCGGAAATGACTCCATTTAGGTCCGCACACTTTTGCCGGGGCGCAGGGATGGGGCGGAGGAAAACAGCCGAGATCCGTTAAATTAATCAAGACCCAATCTCGCACCCGAGGAAACTGGGTCGGTGGCTTCGAGATGCTCGGGTCGTGCTACTTTCCCCCCCCCCCTTTTCTTCTCTACCTCTTGTCTTGGAGTATGCAATTGGAAAAGTGATTTTGAAAATTGAATGAGCGCCTGATGAACGCGTAGACTGGCCGTTATTGGTAATCGATCTAATTACTTTGATTTATTTCGAAAAAAAATCTTTTTACATCGTACTTTCAATGGTATTCAAGACTAATGAGTTTTTTTATTTGTGGTTACTTTGCGGGAATAAAGGGCACAGTGTGTGTGACGCTTAAAAAGCCATTTTCACGAGATTACGCGACTCCCCTTACACGGACGGCAAAATTAAAGGACCTAATTCCGCAACGAGGCGCAAACGGGACACTCGAAATGAATTTCTCGCGTGTAGTTTGTGCCAGTGGTTTTTCGTAAGTTCTCGTGGCCTGAGAATTTAATTAATGCTCGCTCTTTCAGGATTTACTCTGAGGGTAATTGGTTGGTTTTCGACCTGTTATTTTAGACTAGGTCGAATCAACAGTCTTAATTCAAATACTTAAGAAGACTCCTTAGTGAAAAATCAAGACAAGGATCAATTATTGATTATTGTTAAAATAAGTTTAAAAAATGAGCGTTATAAATTTCTTAAAATTGTTGAATGAAATTTTTTTTGTAATTTTAACTTATAAAATAAGAGTCTCAATAATGATTTTGATGATAACTTACGTATCTCGCAACGACGAGCAAGACGACGGTGATCGTCAGGAGGGCCGCCGACAGCGTGTACTTAAGGGGAAACGCATTGTGCCCCGAGGCCTCCAGAGGCGGATCCTCGCGGTCCAAGCTATTGCCGAGGAAGAGCAGATTAATCATGCACTGGGTCCCGGCGAAGACGAACATCAGGAAGGACTTGCCCAGGTAGCATATGTAAGCCGGCATGGATATCACGATTAGAGCCAGGACGCCGATGTAGGAGTAGTAGGACGGGTAGGGACACCGAGGCGAGTACCTCGCGGCCGTTGCGACTGTTGAGTTTTTTGGATCTAGGTGCTCTATTATACCACAGTTACCCTGTAAAATAGTCGTTCAGAATAGAAAAGTAATTTTTTTTACAAACAATGTCATTTGAAAATTGTTAATAATATGATTGTATTCTGATTCTTAATTGTTAAACAAATTTTTTAGGTTGTGGTTCCTTTAATCGATCACTATTCGCCATAAAAGCGCTAATGAGTCTTGTCAGAATTTTTTTTTTTTTTATATCAACATATATTCATGTTTAATTTAAATAGGTATTAAATTTTTTAGAAAAAAAACAATTGAACAATTGTTGTAATGATGAAATTTTGTATTCTTTACTGTTAAGACTCTACTGTCTGACCATACTCGTAGCTTATCTACTTACTAGCCACTACTTCACTGTAAATATGCATTTTTGTCAACTTTATTTCAGGTTTGTGAAATGAAGTACTAGAATAAATTTATATATTTATAAAGATAGTTGATAAAATCAATTGATTAGAATAATTAACTAATTTCAATACTAAGATACATTTAAAAACTAGTTCCATCAGTTGGTGAATTATTTCAAACAAAATGAATTACCGTATAACTCGGTGTATAAACTCTGGAAGCTTTCAAAATTGACCCCAAAATTGGGGGGGGGGGGGGGGATATCCACCGAATACAGTCTTTTATAAAAAATTTTAACGACAATTAAGCAATTCAAAAGTTGTAAAATAAACAAAAACTGTTGTAATTAATAATAACCAGTTGTTAAAAAATTCCAAGGAAAACTCACCATATCCAGCATTATGAATATGCTCATGGAGAAAATCATGAGCATCGCGAGGGTTCTCCTGAGCCACTGTGCTCTAACAGCCCGGCCGAGGCAGGTGGCGCCCGCCAGGACAACGGAGAAGAGGCTGACGACGCTAACCCCGCCCCAGGTGAACGGGCCCCAAGGCTGGAGTTTCCAGAGCGGCGCCGCGCAAACCATGACCAAGGGACCGCCCAGCAGGGACAGCGGGGAGAAGGCCTCGTCGGCGCTGTGGAAGCCCTTCTCCAGACTGGGGTCCTTGAACTCCAGGGTGAGCCAGGACGCGTGCCCTTTGAGCTCGGCCGCTCCGCCCTCTGAAATTATCATTTTTTCATTCAGAAAACCTGAATTGGAAATTTTTTTTTTAGTGTTTGATGTTTGTGTAAATCTTTAATTGTGGTTTTAGAGTATCGCTAAGCTTGAGCAGGTGTATTTTGTTGGATGGTATAGTGTTGCGGGAATGAAACTTTGAGCTTCGAGTGTACGACTAGCTTGTTATAAACTTTTGCGATTGTGTAAGTTTCAGCGCTTGGCGATGATTCACCCTTCACCGGTAATGGTGGTTTTAAACAAGGAATAAATTGTTAATTTGAAGACAATGCTTTTCTTCTTTGGGCTTGGGAGTAAATCAATGTATCAAAATTCATTTATACCTGTTTAAAGACAAAAAAATTCTCCTTCCGAACAAAAATTATTAGTGTGAACGGAGTAATTGCAGTTAAAATTAATTGTGAGATTATTGAGGGAACCGTAAATAATTCGAGAAAAGAGAAGCATTCAATACACTCGAAAGAAAATTGTCTTTTTATTTGGATCTTTTAGAATGAAATTTTGCATAATCCATGCGAAAAGCTGTTTAAAGTCAAGACCTTTTGGACCCAATTAACGAAACCACTTAATACCTCACCTCCATTAAATGGATCTTATTTACACGTGAAATTTCATCTGCAATTTACGTAACGCAGTTAATGGTCCAATAATGACTTAAATCTTTAACATCGTACATTGACTAAGGTACGTAAATTGCAGACGGAATTTCTCGTATAAAAAAATGTTCATCAAGTGGGTCCAAAAGAAATATTTTGATTAGGTCTTTTGCCAATAATAAAGCTCATTGTTATTAACAATTTAAAACCTACCTCGACTGTCGAGTTCTTTTCTGAGTCTCTGTCTGAACTCTTCCGAGTCTTCCTTGTTCTGGACGCTGCTGATGGCCCGCTGCTGCTCCTGCTGTCGCTCGTACTCCGCGTCGGCCAGCGACGCGAGGCTCTTGGTCAGGGCGGGCTTGAAGGGCTTTAGGGCCCGGACTATGAAGTACGTTGTTATGTCCGCCTTCGCCAGGGTCTCCTCCCTCTGCTCCCCGTACGCCGGCTCTACCTCGAACTCGCCGTTTATGAAGCTCTTGGTGACGTTGGATATGTGCACGCGACTGAAATTTTTTTTTCAATTAATGGATTTTATGAGTTTATAGTGGAATAATAGTTAAGTACCCGTTGTTCAGGGAATTTGTAATTTTGGACGGCTCTTTTGTCATGTTAAATGATAATGTGTTTAAACAAAAAAGGCAATGAAAAAAAGTTTTATTTTTATAAGTTATTAGTCGAGAGTTTGATTTTTTTTTTTTTTTTTTTTACTTTGATTTATTTATTTTGATTATGGCAGTTGATAATGATTTAGTAGCAAGCTCGACTCTTTGGAATTTACTTTTAGCTTCATTTATATAAGAATATGATAATCAGTTTTGTCATTTCCTCTGAAATTCTACTAAAAAACGTAATTTAGATAATTCTTTTGATATACATGAAAAAATTAGTATAATTATTATCATTATTATTATTTTTTTTTTTAATTAAGAAAAACTTGAAATGACAAAAAATTATTTAGTTTTTAATTAATTTCTACAGGGTCAGACTATACATTATTTTTCCTATCGAAGAAGTCTTCGAGTCATGCATACAAGAGTTCAACAACTACCATTAACTCTAACTTTTCTCCCTCTCATCGTTATTCACAAATCAATATCCCTCCGCAAAATATAAATTCAAATAAAAATCAATTAAAATTGTATCAAACGATGGTACACAGAGTAGGGTCGGATAAAATAAGAAGTAGAAAAACAGAGAGAATAAACGACGTCATTATCATAGCGGGTCAGACAATGGAATCGCAATAAAAATAAGCCTCATTAAGCGACTCGGCTTATTCTATTATGCCGATACAAAAAGAGATTAAAGCCGTAGACCGAAAAACCGGAATAATCGATGAGTATAAACAAGGACGTCAAAATTATTCGGGGCTGCGTGCTGAGACTATAAATCAGTTCGACTAATGGGATCAAATCGTCTGTCAAAGCTGGAAACACGATGAGCTTTTGGAGATATCATTTTTCAATGGTTACGAAAGCTTCGATTTTTCACCGAAGTGTACAGAGTCGACGTCTCTATTTGGAAAGTAAATTTACATCGATGTTGAACGAATTTTCAAAATACTTATTTTTATACTCTTTGTTCGGAATATTAAAAATAATATTCAGCAAATGATGAATTAAGTTTTTTAACAAGCAATAAACTATAAGAAATTAAGGAAAATTATAAATTTTATTAGTTAAATTTAAATTTAAATCTCAAAATGATAATAAATGTCTAGACCTCGAAAAAATAAAATATATTTTTAATTTTTGCTTTTGCTTCTACTTGCTTACAGGATTTGATTTATATATTTCGATAGAACTTGGATTTATGAAGCCCAAAAACAATACTAGTCAAAAAAAATTATTCGTATGAAAATAATAAATTAAAAACAGTAAAAAGCAAAGATTTTGTCAATATAAACAAGAATTCACATTAGAATTTTGTTCTTCAAAGATTTAAATTTTACAGAAAAAAAATGTATTTTTATTCCATCAAAATTTTTCATAATTCTATAGTTTTTGCATTTACTTGGTGAAAATTCATTGTTCATTAATTAATTAATTAATAAAACAAATGTTTTCGATTTTCACAAATTTTTAGGTATTGTATATACTCAACCGAAGATGACATTGTATGTTGAAACGGCCGTATTGAGGCTTTTCTATCAATTATTGTTAATAAAAAAATTTGTGACAATTTTTCATACTTATTTACCTTCAATTATACCCTAAAAACTATAGTTTCATCAAATAAAAGAATTTCGTCTATTTAAGCTCAAAATTATTCCGGTTGATTACATCTGTAAGAGATAAACTTCAATCGCAGAAAACTTTTTTTCGATATTCGCATCCAATGGTGACCCAAATAACCAAAAACAATGAAGAAGACTTGTATATAGATATATTCATCCGTCTAATTACCGTACTGTGGGCGGTGGAAATTTGAATATCTTTTCTCGGATTTAAATGCTTATCATTAAGTCCAACGGCAAAACATTACTTAAAAAACGCACTCAGCTGGCACCGAGCCAAAACAGCTGGCGATGTTGACCCTTTTTTTTTCGGTTTGTTTTTACTCCTCCTCGTTTGAATTTTTGTGAATAATTTGAGAGGACAGCCCTTTTTTCAATCTGAAGCTCGTGAAAATTTCACGCGAGGAAGAATTTTTGTCGTCGACAGCAAAAAATATCTACCGGGGAGTTCGTTTTTTCCGTTTAATTTAACTTTGAGATAAATTTATCTTTAGTGCCGGGGGTAAGTGCGTGAAGAAAAACTTTGTCCACGAATCTCTTTTATGGATTATGAGAAGCCCGGTTTGTCGCAGATATTTCATACCATAAAGACATTATGTGCAAGGGATAAAAACTAAACTCCTTTAACGTCTGGAATGACTTACTTCGACTGTAGAATTATTGTTTTTCCTCTTAAAAATATTATTTGATCTTTTTTTTTTCTTTTGAAATAGTTTTTTAGTGTGATTGTCTGAAGAAAAATTTCTCAAAGTATAGGTAGTATTTTTTAACTTTTGTAAAGTGATAGAATAAAATGCAATATTTGGGGTTAACTATTTTTTTTTTTAGGTTATGTTAGCATTTTTGTTTGTTTCCGTCAACATACAATCATGTATTAATTAAATCTAAAAGATTAGATAAAACTGTTTCAGTTAGAATTGAACATTAAATCTGACTTTATACTTTAAAAGTTTTACTTAGGTTGGTACAATATAACCAAAAAAGTTAATTTCGAATACATAACCTCAAAAAAAAAAATTTAATTTCGAACTATTACTGTAACATCCTAGAATTTTTTCCAGAACTGACGCATTTCTCACGCATACATTCTACCTTATAAACGATAATAGTTTTTTTTTAGAATTTAGAAAGAACATGGAACTTCTTTTCATTAAGTTTGCAATTTTCGCTAAAAAAATTGTAATTTTTGGCATTTTCATTGGGTCGGGTCTAAGTGCCTCAGCTAAACTGTAAAATACAACCTGCACTCACAATATTTCCAGTAACCAAACCCTAATTTTCCAGAAAAGAAAAAAATTCCTTTCTTCAACTACGAAAGAAAATACTTTTGAAAAAAAAGCAGCGTCTTTCAAGATCCAGGAAGTAACAAGAGACGGTTAAATTTTTCTTAGCCCTCATCGCTCGGAATTAGAGAGACAGTGGATAAACCACCTCGAGCGTCTGCAATTTCAATTCTCCAGTAATGAAAAAAAGGCAAAGGATGAAGGTAATAAAAATGATTTTAGCTTGAAGAAAAGCAAAAATTAAAAAAAAAAGCGCAACCGAGGGATGCTGCACTTGTACACGTGGCCTGGCGCGTCTTATCTCGGCTGCCGCTTCCCGTCCGTGTCACGTCGCGGGAAAGTTGGTTCGTTTCGTTTTCATCCGGGACTTTTTTTTTTATTACGGTCGAGAGTCGGTGCGGTTTTGAAAGAGTGGCTCTCTTTTCAGGTCGAGATATTATTATTTTTTTTTCAGCTACTCCGTCGTCGAGCTTTTTTTTTTTTTTTTAATTCTTTGTATAGGGTACGATATTGTGTTTTGAATGTCAAAAAAAGAGAAGAGAAAATTTCCCGGGAAAAATAATGAAAAACCCTTCGCTCAAACTGACACACCTTTTTATTGTGGAAAAGCGAGCCTTACAAGAGATTTTGAATCCTGAAGAATGTGTGGATTTTGTCAGACAAAAGTGAATGGGTTTACCCTGGTGGCAATAATACTGAATTATGGTAGAGAGACAAATGAGAGTAAACTGGTCGTGAACTGGTTCGAAACTGTTTTCACTTTTATAGAGATCAAAATGATAAATTAGCGATGATTTTGAACAGATTCTGATTAGTTTTCAGCGTTTAATGTTATAAACTAAGCATAAACTGGACAATGTCTTTAATGTTTAAAAAAGACTCGCTGTTTGTCTATTTTTAAATCTTTATGCACTTTGGACGATAAACATACAAATCTGGTAAAATGAAGTTTGAAATTAACTTTTCGACTGTATTCAAACTAGTTTATATTTTAACGAGTAGTTTAGCCAGAAGAAAAAGAATAGCTATAAATATAAAAACTCATTTCAAGGACCCGCTTAAAATATACACTGATCCAAACTGTCAAAAATGGATCATTTTTCGTAAACTCTAAATGAAAATTGGAGATATTTCATCTTAATGAAAGGTATAATTTGTCATATAAAAATTTTTTTTTAAACAATATTCTTTAAGTTGAAAAAAAAAATTGAGATGTTCAATTAAAGACTCGTACACTCACGTTCATACGCGATCTCATACTTCTCATAAATGAAATTACGTAGACACCCTAAACTATTGAAAAACCCCAATATAATTTAGCCGAGATACTTAAGAGTTTTCAAGATGGCTAACCTTCTAGTAATAGCCATTAAATGTCTAGTTACTTGAAAAGTATTAGATAGCTAGTAAATGGATAACCTAATCAACATTTCTTACAAGGTAAAAGATTTATGGAAAGAGTAGATAAGAACAAACATACCCAGCGCGACCGCTGCTCTCCATCTTGTTGGCAAGCTCAACATCCTTGCTGTAAACGTCAAACTGCCACTGACGCTGTCCCAAAACCCCGGCGAGTACAGCCCCGGTGTGTATGCCGACCCTCATGTCGACCGGGCTGTTGGTCTTCTGCTGGACGTACTTGATCGCCTCTACCATGGACAGGCCCATGTGTATGCACAGCACCGCGTGATCCGGACGCTCCTGGGGAGCTCCGCTTATACAGTAGTAGCAGTCGCCCAGGATCTTTATCCTCAGCTGTTCATACCTACAAGCACACGTATCGATTGACTAATTTACTTTCGTGTTTTCAAATTTGTAAAGTCATTTTCTCTTCATGTGAGAGAATACTTTTAGAATAGTATACTTTTTTTTTCATGGTTGAACTTTATATTCGTTTCGATCTGGTTTCGACATAATATAGTATAAGATGCCAAATTTTTAATGAAAACACACAGTCGATTTGAGTTTTTTTATTAGATTAATTATCATTAATTAATAATTTTTTAGATTTAATTTTTAAATACAATCGTAAAATTTATTTTTGGGGGGTTGGCAAGTGAAGCGAGCAAGATTAAACTTTCTTGCTTTTTTTGTGGGGGCTTAGAGAAGGACCTTACAATCAAGTCTTTTTCCATTTAAAAGGTGGATATACACAGAGATTTTAGATAAAAAAGTTTTTCTTTTGGGAGTTTTAAGAGATAATTAATATTGCTAACTTGAATGCTTGACAGCTTTATCGTCTACACTGTTTTTATTTAATCATTTCGAAAAAAAATAGTTGAATTTTCGTCAGGTTTCACTAAATTTTACTTGAAAGCTAGAAAATTAAATGTGAATTTATATTTTTTAGTTTTTCAAAAATAACAATATTACATATGTTACTTAAATAAAATGGTATTTTTGAATCACATACATTTTCAGTTGAACAATTAAAAAACAAATCAAGCTGAAAATTTACACCAAAATATTATCTTTTACCAATACATACGTTATTTTAAAAAAATTATTCGATTTCTACAATAAAAAATTGACTTTTGAATGCATTTTAAACTGTTGAATAAAAACAAATTGTTGGAAAATTACTTTTATCACGAGCAGTTTTTTTCTGCTGCAATTTTTGTAAATTTTAGGGTTTATTCAACGTCACGCGTTTCATATTTATTTTCGACTGACCAAATTAAATATGAAACACGCGACCCGCGTGATTTAATGACTCCCGGTGTTGAAATTGAATTAAAAAAACTTTCGTCCTCGCGATAATAAATACACGAACGTTATCTCTGAAAAAATCAATGTTGCCAATCAAAAAAAAAAATAATAATAATAAATAAATAAATATAATCAGATTAATAAACGTCGTGCTTTGAGATATAATGAATATAAAAAGTATTTCTCGGTACGAATTAAGGCGATTTTATAAGAGCTTCTTAACATAATACGAGATTTTCTTATGTATCTAATTAGACCGCCTGTGATGTTTTTCAATTAGCCTGCAGGCCTTTATCCGAAGCAGATTTGTTAAGTCTCGTTGAAAATTTATGCTTAGATAATCAAATAAAAGTATTGACAGTCATTATTTTTAATTAACTGAAAATACAACACTAATTTTTTATAAGTTTTTTTTATCTTCAATTAAATGTAGACTTTGTGTTGATTATCCAGGCAAGAAAAAATTACAAGCAGATGTTATTTATTAATTGATTTAACAACGTTTTGAGGGAACAACTCCTTCATGTTAATATACAAAAAATGTATAGTTTTTTTTTATCACTAGACTTGAAACAGTACCATACAAAACAAAAGTTTTTTTCAGTTATTCACCGTTGGCTACCCTTTTTTTTTTTTTTAAGCTCAGGAACT
The DNA here is from genome assembly GCA_038277355.1 of Encarsia formosa. NCBI lineage: Eukaryota > Metazoa > Arthropoda > Insecta > Hymenoptera > Aphelinidae > Encarsia > Encarsia formosa. The sequence goes on from CM076184.1 coordinate 130,080,782, forward strand.
TTTTTATACGAAACAGTGGTAGAAAAAAAAATGTGACATCGGAGTAATGTTCATCCATAAACCGAGCCACATATTTTTTCAATAATCCATTTCTATAATTCGTACCAAAACAAATAAATCAACCAAGTCGGATGAAATTCGTAAATAAATCGTATAAAAATTAGCAGGGAAGAATAAAGCAAGAGATAAATCTCCTTTCCCGTAACCAGCCCGGGCTTTATCGCCAGGGAAATATGTGTCAAGCCCAAATGCGAATTCCATGATCTCGTTACCCGCGCGACAACAAGTGTTGCCAACCCTCCCCTAGCCAATGACCGCACGTGTGCTTCTTTTTTTTCGTTCTTCGTCCTGAAAATCGATGTTTGAAAACAAACAAAAAAACTGGGGATTTTTTTTTATTTTATTGCAGCTGTCCGAGAGACACAAAGGCGTCAAAGGTTTGGCTTTTCATCTGGGTCTAATTAAATTTCTCGTTTAATTAATTTGTGTGTTACTAATTTATAATAAATTCCCTCAGTCACCGCGAAGCTTGTTTAATTAACGGTGACAAATAAACAAAGTGCTGTCGTGAAACAGTGATTATTCGGTATTGTTTGAAATAACAAAACGAAGTAGAAAAAAAACGACGCGTACTTTTTATAATTAGTGGTTGAGCCATGTTCACCTTAATTTAATTATTAATAAAAAAATTTAGAATAAAGTTTTGGATGTAATTAATAATTTTTTTTTACTGTTTGAAATATATTTAAAGAAAAATTAGAAACAAAATAAAAACGCTGACGTATATTCATCTGTAGATTCAAAGCTTCTTAATTGATACTTATTAAACAAAAAAATTAATTTTGAGAGAATAAAATTGATTTATTGAAAAATTTTATTCTAAATTTTTAAGTCAGATTTTTCTTTTCAGACTAAATAAATTACAATATATTTTTGAATAATTGAAAGAAATATTAAATGCAAAAATTAATTTCTCAGTTGACCGAACCTTTTAAGAAAAATTTCACTGGTGTAATATTAATTTAAAATTTCTGTTGAAACAAAAGAAAATCTTGCATCAGATTGTGTTAAAAACGGTCTTTTGCCAATTTTCCAAATCTGATTCTCAGAATTTTACAAATCCATCTTTAAAAATTCCTGAAGTTTCAATTTTTTTATTGAATACTTGAAAAAAAGGTGATCAAATCCTTTTGACAATGGTCTTTTGAGCACTTTTTTTTCAGCTTTCATGATTCTTTTGGGAAATTGAAAGTGTTTAGAGTCTTGGAATAAATTTCAATCGATATTTTGTTGAAAATAATATTTTCGAAAATTTTTACTTCAAATGAAAATGATTATGTTTATTTTTATGTGTGATTCTGAAGTGCATATCCCCTCGAAAAAAACTTCAGGAGTAAAAATAAAAAATCCCCCCAAAATCGAACTGAATTTTCCGGGTTCAGTCGAGTGTGAAACAAGGCATTAATTACGTAAGAAGCCGGGTATAAAAATAAGCTTGGGTCCACCGAGGATTCCCGAATAAGTTCGAGACTTAAAAAGCGAGATGCGATACGAAAAAGGGCGGGGTGGTGTTGGTGCAGTGGCGTTGGTGCGGTTCATCGATCGTAAGCTCGGCCGAGCGAGGCATTTCATGCGTCATAAGCGTCGGCGCTTCTTTTCGGAGCTTTCGTTACCCCTACTACCTGATCAACGTTTTAACCTTTTATCTCACTTTTCATTCATTTTATCGTTTTACGGATTTTACGTTTCTAAGGTTGGTGAACCTTGCAGTTATTCTAGTTTATAGTTTATTATTTTACCTATTTTACTGAATAAATAGTTGATCAATTAATATTTTTGACATAGTTTACTAAATAAAAAATATTTTAGATTAATAAACAACAATATTATCATGTAAATAGTATACTCTCTGTCACAAGTAAAATACTAGAGTAAAAACGTAAACAGAAATATAAAATATTCTTCTTTTTTCTAAGTCTATCTATCTCTAATATTCCTACAAGAATTGTATTTGTCTCACATTTTATTTATGATTGTATTCAAATAGGTGTTTAGGATTATTAGATTTTTCTGAATTTTTATTTACAAAAGCACTTCTATATAGATTCTTATTACCTGTCTGGAAAATCTGCTATTCTGGTCTACACTCACATTTTCTATTATCGAATACTATTATTTGTTTAAATATTTAAAATAATTTTAATGCGAATAGTTCACAATAAATTATAAATGAAGTCTATTTATTGATAAATAAAATTCAAAATTATTTTTAGCATTTCTCTCAATCAATACCCTCAGATCGTCAAATCTTACATCACTATCACGGAATAAATTATGAACAATTTTGGTATTTGATGTAAATTTTCTCAAAACTTCGAAAGTAAATTAATAATAAAAAAAATTCTAATTTGAACCACTTTTTTGAATGGAATCTGAGATAGCATTTCCAAACCAGCTCTAAATTGGGTGTTTATCAGCGCCTTAATCTACAAAAATCTTGAATAAAATATTGAAAAAATGGGACGGTCGAGCATGCATTTTAAAATCCTGTCCAAAATTTTTATTGAAATAACCAAATATAACGAAGACTAGAGTTGTTTAAAAAAAGCTTGCTTAGTCTAAGAAAATTCCAAGTACTCCATTATCCACGAAATATCTCTCAGCAAACTGAAAGAATCGAGAAAAAGCACCGGGGAAATTGTAAAAGTAGGTGAAAGTTTGCCGGGGAATAAAGCAAATACGGGGGTGTGTTTATCTTACCGCGGTAAAAACCAACGACACGTCCGAGTACTTCGGCACTCGCGAGACTCAAGTGCTCTCCAAGTCGCACACTGCGGAAAGTTAAGTTCGGTCGTTTGTTTGCAGCCGCGTAATGGAAAATGATAGCCAGCTGGAAGTTTTAACCGCACGGCTCGAGATTAATCGAGCGGTGCTTTGATTCTGGATTGATTCTTCGATAAACTACAGACGATTCTTTTTTTTTTTTTGATGATGAATGATTGATGAACGAAAGAGTAAAGTTGGGCGAAGAAAAGTTACCCCCGGGCTGGGGATGAAAAGTCGATCGAGTAATTTGTGTGAAAAGTTTGAGGGAAACAAATAAAGACCTTGTTACGCACCGTAATGAGCGGGGAATTTTCAAACTTCGGTATTCTTATTATCGTTATGAGAGAACTAAAGTTGAAAATTCTCGATTTTCTACGTACCCTAGGGTTCGCTATTATTAAAGAAAGGTCTTCTGCGAGCTTTAAAGATCTCGTACTTTACAGACTAGATTCTTTGTAGTTCAATGAATTTCATTAAAAATATTCGGAAAACCGCAAAATTACACAAATTATAATATTAAAGAAGCAGGATTATTAAACAGATTTCTAGGTACTAAATAAATTGAATAAAATAGATATTTTTAGGTTAGTTATTTTACTTTACAAAAATAAAAAGTACTTATAAAGTTATTTTTTCAAGTAGTTACAAGACATACACAAAAAATTGAATAATTTGCTAGTCCTAATCTACTAACAACTGAATACAGTCATTTAAAACGTACATATGAGGGTAGGTCGGGATTAAACTACCAACTTGCACTTTAAAAAAATAAAAATTAACGATATCAATGGCAATTCAGTTTAAACCAGTAAAAGAAACCAGATCAGATCCAACCCAGAGGAAATTGATTATGCACATATAAAATCAACTTGTTTGAAATAAATATTTTGAGGTTAATTTTCACTATACAAAGAAAGCTATCATTGGAGTAAAATTTATTTTCTCGTGTAGTTCCTAGACATACTCAAAAAATTTGAATCATTTCCCCTTCCTCATCAACTGAATACAGTCATTTGAAACGTACATTTGAGGTTAGGTTGGCACCTAAAAAAAAGTCAAATTGAACGGTAGGATCAACGTCAATTCAGTTTGAAGCAGTGAAAGTAACCGGATACAATCAACGCAGGAAGCAGGGAAATCCCTCTAATAACTGAAGAGCTTTTCGGGGGTTGACGGTTAGCTTCGGGGGAATTGCCGAGTCGGTATCCTTTGTCATTGCAGCCTGCAAGAATGAGCTGAATGCGTCAGGGAATTGGACGAGGACGTTTTGTTTACAGGCGCTTAGAGAATCCCTCAGAGCCGCTCATCACGCCTTGTACCCCAGCTATGATGGAAATTGTTCCTCGTTCAAAATTATGCGGAATTTTCTTCTTACCCCGACCCCTCAACTAGCAGGAATTCATATTTTGTCGGGATGGTTTCAAGTATTTATTTATTGCATGCTTCGAGATACTGGCCTGGTGTGTTTTTGAATGAATGGATAATTTATGTGTGCCTGGTGATGATGAAGAACTATTTCGGGTGGATACTAGCTTTTCTACTCTAGAGAGATCCTTATTGATTCCATACCCGAATACTCTTTGTCAAAGTCTCATATTTTACTTTGGGATTTTTCAAGGTTTTATTTTTGATTTCTTATCAAGACAAAGGTACCCATCATTCAATACAATTTTGTATTATGTGCATGTAAGAAATGTGAATTAGGTTATGCATTTAATAGCCATTAAATGGCTAGTTACTAGAAAAATATTAGATTGAGACTATGAAATAGCCAGTAAATGGCTATTAAATGGTTAACCTGATCCACATTTCTTACAGGGGTGTTATGATGTCAAAGGAAGTGTATGGTGTAAAAGTAAAGCCATCATTTATTTACAGAAATCGTAATAATTGTTATAGAAACTGTAAATACTAATATTTCTGAGATAACTAAGTTATATTAATGGAAACTCAATATTAATAAGATGTCTGCTAGCCACAAAAAGATAATAATAAAGAGATGTAAAAAATTTTATTTTAAGAAGAAGATAGCTTTCATCAAGTTTAGTTATTATTATGAAACTTGCCGAAATAAATATTGAAATTAAAATTTTCCCAAAAACTTTCAATTAGCATCAATTCAAAACGATTTACAATTACAAATTGAGCCTGAACCATAAAAAATTGATTTTTCATCGACAAAAAAGCAAGTATATCATATAAATCGACCGACGAAGGAAGAAAGGATTTTGCGGGATAAAGTTGAGTGGAAATCAACATAGCGACAATGTGCGCGAGCCTTTTAAACGCCAACACAGCTGGTGCTAAAAATAGATACGAGTTTATCATAAGCCGTTGAAAGGGTCAAGTCAATCCCTCAATATTTTTCGATCGTCTCGCAAGGGGAAGGACGCAGTAATCTCAAGCTTAAGTATTATGGAAAAATATGACTACGCTCGAGCTTGATCAATATTCCACTGGTATTATAGTTGATCTCGTCGTAAGACGCTTATCATGCCAGCGGCTGATATTATGGATAATTATATACCGCTTTTGGTTAATTTATCAAAGATGTGGAATTTTCATTTACAAAGAAGGCTTTTTATTTTATATTAAACTGATTGATTTTTGGTGACGAATAAAAATGTCTGAATCCATTGCTATGTACGAAGTAAATTTTCCAAGGACTTTCCATCTCATTGAAATGAAATTAAAATTCTATAAAATCAAAGTAGCAGGATATCGAAACGCAAGCCTAGTCGAACGAATAAAACTTATATTTATAAATCGTACTTGATCAACCGAACGCCTTTCATTTACGTCCAAGCAAACGCAAAGTGACGCGACTGAATGTTTTTTTATCAGCGCCATGCTTCGCCTGTTCCCGACACACTCGTATCATATTCAACTTGAAAATCGAATTTTATACTCTCCGCCCCTCTTTTGTCGAGAAAATCTCCAGGGATGAAGTAAATGCGAGCTCGGGCGAACAAATAAGAACTGATGTTTTGATCGAAACGCATCGGATGAATATTTTTAGACATCACCTGCCTGAAACACTCTATTTTGAAGTTCGATTTTTGATTGAAGCTAATCGAGGATAAATAAGCGGGTGTTCGATTGTACTGTTTATTTGATTTTTTTTCGATGATTGGACAATTTTCTACAATAATTTTCATTGAGATTTTATAAACTAAAAAAATGTGTTCCTTTTGGACAGAAAATATAAACTCTCGAGTTGATATTTTTATTGGAAAAATTTTTGAATGCACCCGAGATAAATCGATTTACAATACCAAAATACGTCAGAAAAATTTGGTTGAAAATTTCGAGACCCTACGGAAATTTCCCTGGCCACCGGACTAATTTGAAATACCAACCTTTTGCTTGACAGGACGTTACGGTAACCGCAACGCTACCAGGTCATAGCAAAAGATTGCTCGTTCTAGTTTGCCCACTTTAAAAAAAAAAGATTTTGTAGCTTTAAAAAATTCGGGCTAAGATTCTATGACGTTTGGAGAGATGTGCAGCCTTACATTTTTGTAATTATTTTATGAGTATTTAGATGAAAAATTTAAGTGATTTTGATCACGCGCATTAAAGATTTCTAAAACCCAAAAAAATATGAAAAAATGCTACTGATAATACTGGTTGAAGGAGTTCGGAATTATTTAATTTCATGAAAAAATAAAGAAAATGCGGGGTCGCAGAACTCTTCAAGTGTATTATGCTCCAAAATTTTTTAAAAATAAGCTCAAAAACTGGGTTTTTCGAAAAATGGGTAAAAAATTTCATATGGTAGAGGGCGTAAAAAAGCTTCATGTCGAGAATTATAAGTGATTCCGTCCATATTTTGGCTCAAGAAAACAATCCCCAAAGTTTCGTCGAGATCGTCTACGACCTTTCCGGGCCGCATTAGCAAGTGTTCTTCAGGATCATCTCAAGACTAAAATTGTACTCACCGCTCGCTAAGCTGGTCGAACCTCGCGAAAAGCTCGTTGAGTATCTTGACGAGCTCGCTGGCCGAGTACGTGGAGGATATGGCGGTGAAGCCGACGATGTCCGCGTAGAGTATGGAGACGTTTTCGTGCCTGCTCATGTAGATCTTCTTGAACTGGGTGTCGAGGGAGGCCCCCAGGTCTTGTCGCATCTTGACGGCGACGTGCTCGGGCAGGACGCTCAGAAGGAGGCGCTCCTGCTCGTTGCTCTGTTCTTCTATTATCAGCTGGACTTCGAGGCTCTGCTTGGTCTCCAGGAAGGCCCGCCGCTGCTGGAACTCGGACAGACTGTAGCTCGACGCGCCGAGTATCGCCGCGCATAGAGACAGCGTGCCTGTCAGGATCTGTAATTTATACATTTTTTTATCTATTTTTATTCTGAGGGCTGTATCTCGGTATAAATTTTAATATTTTAAGTTTTAATAGTACATATCGACACTAGTGCCTAAAACAAGGCAAAGTTTTTTCACACGGCGCGAAGTTATCGCATGAGCGAAGCGAGTGTGATAGCGCATGATCCGCGTGAAAAAACCTTTGCCTTGTTTAGGGTCCAGTGTCGATATGTGCTTTATCGAATCGAGTGGCTAAAACATGACAACTTCAGGTCGTGCGTAGAAAAATGTTTTAGCCACGAATGCGATAAAAAGACTTTATGCATTGTCTATACAATGGTAACCGCTTATAACGAACTTTTAGAGACTGAAAAAAATTTGTCCATTGCATCACAGTTTATCCCACATATGTTCTATTGGATTTAAGTAAATATTGTTACATGGATAGATACGCTGAATAAAAATTACGAATTTAACCCTAAAATTCGTTATGGGGTCACTTGTCCCACCGATAATAGAATTTTGTAATTTTTACTGAAATTTTCTTCCTGTTTATAAAATCATTTCGTTAAAGCCGAATTTTTGCCTTTGTTACTGACAATTTCCTCTGTAATTTATTCTACTATGAAGTTTTTTAAGAAGTTTATTGACTACTAATTTATGTTAATCTGTTATTATTTTCATTTGAAAATTTTCTTTTAAACTTGTGATTTGCACTTTTTTTTTTTAATAAGTCTGTTATATAATGATTCTGCATATTTTTCTTTGTAAACTGTATAATCCTGTATATTTTTCAATAAAGGTATCCTGATGAGATGTTAGTAACTTAAAAAAACTATGCCTTCAATTAAGTATTATTTATATCAGTTCAGTAAGTAAAATTAAACGGAAACGGCCTTTAGCAGTTAACTAAAAATTGCTTTCCCGAGCTTTGAAGATATAAAAAAGACCATTATCTAATAGTACACAAGAACTGCTCAAATAATTTATTTTGGATAGGTAGCAATAAATAGCAATAAAATGAATTAATTTTATCTAATTTTGAAAAGAATATTCATAAAAACTAAGCTTACAATTAGTGCAAAAAATAAGGTCAGGCGTAAACTTAACGAAGCTAGATTTTTGATGCTTTAAAAATAAATAAATGATCTTTAGTTGTTGATCTAGACTAAAAAAAGTAAACCATTTTTCCCAAAATATTCATTCAGTTTTTGTTTAAGGTAGTTACCTATAGCGCATATAGCTATCAAAAATATAGTTATAGACGCTCCGTTGCCCCCACTCCGACGCCACGCGCCGCCGCCGCCACCGCTGCTCTAAAATCTACCGAAATCATGCATTTCTTATTCTTTTTGGTTATTTATCTCAGAAGTTAATACCGCTTCCTATATTATTCTTTGCACCTCACGATTCCTTTAATGTTTTCCTACAGAAAAAACAGTTTTTTAAAAATATTTTAAGAAAATTAAATTCGCAATCCGCTAATAACCTCCAAATTTGTACGATTTTATGCGCTCAGCATAGGAATCACGTGTAAAAAGTTGAAACTTCTGAGCTTAATATCTCAAAATTTAGCCCCACTTGGGGGTATTTGAAAAATACCAACGTGTAAATGACACAAAAAACTAACTCTGTGCAGAGTTAGAAAACTTTTTTAAGAAACACCAAAACTGTAGGTAACTTAAGCTTTGAATATATATTTTAATCCCCTACGAAGCTTTATTTCAAATACCCATTATTTAAATTAATATTTAACATAAAAGGGCTTCTATTCAATTGTGGTGGCACCAATAGTGTCAGATTTATCGGTCACAAATCCGGTTTGAGCTTTATAATGAGTTAATTATTTGGGTCTAGAACGCACCTACCGATTCCAGTAAAATTGCGGTGGATCCAAACAATAATCTGTCTAGGATAAGATTATCGTAGATTGTCGGAATCAAATAATCCCGGATGATAATGCATCCGTTCAAAATTTAGTCTATTGTTTTACGATTCCGGTGAAGCCTTACGAAAAAAAGCATTCAATTTTGTTATTTCTTATGAAAAAAATTTTATTAAAAATTTTACATTACGCATGCTTAAAAAAAAGATACAAATGTATCTCGAAATTTTTTCGTAACTTTTTTCGCTTTGCTTACATTTAAAAGAAATCTCAGTTCAAAGGAAAATTTTTTTTTTTTTTATCGTGACATTCCGCTGATACGTCCGGGAGTAATAAAAAATTCCGAGCTTACATTCAGGATTTTAAATTGAGATGATATCTGGATTATTTGAATTTTATACCCGTATCTTGTAGCTTATATTCCATGAAGTTCCAAGGTATTGGAAAAAGCCCCTTTGATGCAAAACGACTTTTATTTGTTAATTTTTTTTTTTTTTTTTTTGTTTCGCATCCTCGAGTCGATTGTTACAAGATAATGCATTCAAATCTACTTGGATTGAATTTTTAAATTTAGAACACGCGCGGAGTAAAAAATTTTTCAACGTTTCTTTTAATTGATTTTTCTTTAAAAAAAGGACCTCTAAAAATATCAAAAAAAGCTCACGAGATTGTGAAGCTTTTATCTTTTTTTTTTCTTTTTTTTTCGGAAAAAACTTTTCTTTTAAAGTATTGAGCATCTACGTGTATGTAGTACTTTAGAAACTTTTTATTTCGACAGACAGCTTTTGAAAGCTCGAGCTTTCGTTCATTTATAATGACCGGTCAAGTTGAAATAGAAATAACACTTTAAGAATCAAAGATTGATATCGAGATTGAACAAACAAAAAAGTAATTTCAACTGTTAATAATCACAAAATATCATATAAATAAATAATCATAAAATATCATGTAAACAAATAATTGAAAAATGTAATATTTTGTGATTATTTGTTGTAGAACAGTCAATATAAAGATTTATCTAATTTGTTCAACTGTTAATAACTGAACTAAAAAAATGTAAAAAAATTTTCAGTTGATTAGTAAGTTTGTAAAACTATAAAAAAGGCTCCGTCGAGTATGATTAATTTCATATAAATAAAAATATTTTTGTTTACATGTATCACAAACAAATGATAAAAATGAACAACTTTTCGCACCTCCGGTTTTATCGAGTTGCTTCTTCCCCAGGGAGAGATAAGACCGGGCGGGTCACGTATCGATTACCTCTTGTAATTAAGCCTGCCCCCCTCGGTTCGATAATTCGGCACACGTGGATTTCACAACTTTTGGCGCCGAGGTGAATTTAGGTTTTTTTTTTTTCTTTTTTTCAGCAGACCTACTACCACCGATGATTTGTTTATGAGGTCGTAAATTACTAAGCCCCTAAGACCCACCCATTGACACGCTGGTTTACAAACGAGCCTGTTGAATTATTCGTACCCTACTTTCATGTTTTTCGGAGCTGTATAACCCTTAGAATTTATTTTATTCTAGTTATATTCACTTACACTTTATTCTGTTTTTGTTAAAATACTGGGATTTTAAGTTATTTAACATGAAATATGTTTACAGTTTGAATGATAGTTTTTATGAGAGATTTTAATCGAAATTTAAAGTAAAATAATTTTACAGACCTCCGCCTTGTAAAATATGATTTTGAGGTTAGGTTATCTTTATAGTATTTAATGACTCTTGAAAAATATATAGTTTTTTTAATAGATATTGAAATTTAAATATTTTGCAAAAGATAAGTTTTTATTTTTGTATTCTCGAGAATTTCGTATATACGACGTTACTGTAATAATTAATGAAAATTCTTGTCAGGTATAGTTTTGAGGTTACGTATAAGAACACCTAAATATTGAATTTTTGTAAGTCAAAAGTAGTGTTACAAATCCGGATTTGAGGTTAGATTAATAATAACGTAGGCGTATAGGTATATATTCAAGTGCATAGGTTTTAAAGCAACGTAAACATAACCTTTATCCCCATGTTAAGTAACTTTTGTTGATCAGAATATAAAAGTCAAAGATTAAACACTACAACAATGAATCATGATTCAGTAAAATCAGTAAAAACAATGAAAAACTGCACGTGACTCTTCGACATTTAAAAAATCGACGTTTGGCGTAATTCTGGCGAGAAATTTAACTCCATTAAATTTAAGACTAAATTCGTCAAATCTGCCTAGAATCTGCTGAAACTTTCTCGCAGCAAAAGTAATACTTAAGTTACGTGTACCGAGATTCCCGATAAGCAATCTGATTTATTCGAGTAAAATCTGAAAAAGTTAATTCATTCTTTCAACATAATTCTATTTTCACAGTCTCACTAAAATTTTCTGCAATCATCAGTGTCCTAATTCCACGTCAGAATTTTTTAGAATTTAAAAGCACGTTTGCTCAAAATTTCATTCTTTTATTTTCGAGATACCGCAAAGAATTTCCGGCATGTATCACACAAGAGGTAAAAAGTAACAGCCAGGTGTGTGTGTCGTTATATCTGTATCGAGTTTCCAGTTAGCCGAGATAAATTTCGCGTTTTATTTTAGGAGAAAACGACCATTGGACGTTGCTGTGCGGTCAATGGTCAGTTCAACTCGAGTGTCACTAAACGAGTGCATCTGCAGCCCTGGTTCGTGTTCGCTTGTTGATCTTCGATTCCCCCCGTAGTTATCGGATTTAAAACTATCGTCCGTTGAAAATCAATCTCTTATTTTATTTTTAATCTTCAAATTTTACTTCACAATTAAAAGACCATTTTGTTTTTGACGAGTACTAATTAAACTATCGTGACTAATCTTTATTCGAATACTTAGCATGATAAATTGGTACGTTTTTTCAAGTTTAATTCGATGGAAAGATATCATCAACTTTTCAATCATCATTAAATTCAGATCGAAAAAGTAAATTTGAGTTGATGTCTAAATTACATGCGTTTGAAATACTTTTTTAAGAGGAGAACTTAACTTCTCATCAAGAGCCTTTTCTAGAGTAAAACGTTCGATAAAATGACGCCAAATTTTGAAAATACTTCAAAAAAAAAAAAAATATCTTTCATTGTTTTAGAAAGTGAAAATTAGTCGGCAACACCTTTCGAAATTAACGAGGGACTTTCAAACGCGACCATAAAACTGAATAATGTTGATTGCGTTAATGCAACCATTAGGAAGCCAACTATCATCCACTTCCCTCATGATCCCCAGAAACCAATTCTCAATGATTAACGCTTCCCCAACTCTGAATTTTAAATCAATAAACTTTGCGTTTAAATTAAGGACCCGAACCCGTCAATCGTCGTATCGAAGAGTTTTATTTACACTTTTCCGATAACCCCCAGCTATCACCAAATTTAGGTGTCGAGCCTTTAATTAAAAAAAAAAGAGCCAGGCTTGTAGTTCCCGAAACGAATTTTCCCGTACAATCATCCGCTTGTAGCAGTTTCCAATGAATGCACAGAGAGAAAAAGAGGCTTGAATGGTGGGATTGTCTTATCGCTGGCTGCGAGAACGAAGCTGAAAATTTCGAAACCAAGGTCGCTGAGTTTACAGATTGCGAGCACGGACAATGGACGCGACTCGTGTTTGTGTTTTGTATTTACACGGTGTAATGGATCAAACCCCGGGGTTTATTAATAATTGACGCGGGGAGGCTTTTATTTATGGAAGGCGATTGTTTATTTATGAATGGTGGCGGCTATTAATACGTCAGTTATTAACTTTGTGATTATTATGGGATCATCATCGGGATGTTGGAAATTTGTTTATAAAGTGGTAGAGTTTCGTGTATTGACTACAAAGTAACAATCTAAATAACAATTCTGTCTATGAGGTCTAAGAAACAAAGTTTTTCTTTGTGTTTACGTTGTTTTATCTACCCTAATGTGTGACAATTTTAAAATCGATGTTTGTAAAACTAAAGATTAGCAAGAATAGAAATTTTTAGTTGTAATAAGGAGAAAAAATATTTTCTTCAATTTCTTTTAGGTACGGTTCGAGCCAATTTTGAACCAGTCCAAAACCAAAAGGCCCGAAAAAAACTTGTCCCACCCCAAAATTTATTCCACCCTAATGTTTGTTTGATACGATGCAAATCACACTTCACTCTAATGTTTCACGATCCAATTATAAACGAGGGAGGAAAGTATGGATCCATCTAGTTAAACAAATAACACACTTTAGAAATTATATTTCACTCAAAAAAATGTTTCCCACCCTAAGGTAATTTAAAATCTTTTCCACCCCAACAATCGAGCCAATCCTTGATATCACACAATTCGTTCCGCCCAAATTTTCTTTCACTCTACCGTGGGGAAATTCGGGAAAACGATATTTCACTAAAAAAAAAGTATCCCACCCCAACTGTAGACTCACCACAACTTCGAAGGGCACGGAATTCCTAGCTAGCAGCACAACGGTTCCCACGTAGAATCCCGCGGTTCCCAGGGCTAGCAGGGCGCAGAGCCGGAACCTCAGGGGCAGGGTGGCGAAGTGCAGGTACACCAGGAGCAAGAGCCACCCGAGTCCGTCCCTGGGTGTGACCTCGGCGCTCCTGAGGAACAGCTGGGCCAACAGCTGGACTATGGAGACCAGCCAGGCCACGTGCGGTACCACCGACCAGAGGGTGTCCCTGGCCCGGGTGCCCTTCTCGACCCACGCCAGGAGACTCAAGTTGACCGTGAGGAAGACGAGGGTCAGGCCCCGCGCCGGTAGCTCGGAGTCGGGGAGCAGGATCGTGTAGAAGTCGAAGAAGACCGCGGCTATGAGGAAGCACTGCAGGCCCCCGCGGCGCTGCTGGAGGGCCGAGGAGCGGTAGAGGCTCTCGAGCTTGCTCGAGGCGAACCTCGTCCTGAGGAGGTTCGACGGCCTCCCGGAGTGGAGGTACGACTCCTCGTTCGACCACGCCTCCGGACGGGGCATGTCGGTTATCCTGGGCTTTCGGCAGTCCTCGCTCATCGCGGCTCGCTCTCGCACGGACGAGCATCGACGGGCATGCTGCGGGGGGAGCTCACACACCGCCCGCGCGCGCCGGACTGGGGATGGAAGCGAGCGAGCCGAGCGACACTGCGCGTGGCCAAACCCCACCCGGTCGATACGACCTGGAGGCTGAGTGCGCGCGCGCACCCCCGCGCGTAGGGTCGTTCAAACGGGCGGGCTTTTTTCGTATGCTAATTTTTTTGGGGGGAGGGGGAAGAGGGGCACGAACTAAATTGATGGCGAAAATCTTTGTCGGTGGATCCGAGACCAGGGTATCTCAACGATGCTGGAATGGAGGATCGATTTTTTTTGTTTACGACGAGACAGGCCGGTTTGGTAGTTTTATAGACTTGGACTCAAAGGTTTCATTAACTTCTGTAAGGACGCGAATATTTATTTGTGGGGGCACTTTAGGTATACAATTTTTTCATTAGACGAAAAACTATATTTTAGTAAACCAGCTGGCATATTGAAACAGGAAATCGGAATGGAATCAAACGTGTAAGGTCTCATTCGAAAGCTTTTGCTTTGATTTTTAAAATAATACCTTAATCGTTCAAAAATATTGATTGCACCATTCGCAATGACAGTTTTTGCTTGGGGGGGGGGGGGGGGGCCAGTTTAGGTCGAAGTTTAGGTACCTTATAAATAATTTAAATAGTTTATTACCTTATAAAATAATTTAAAAAACTCGAGTAGAAAATTTTTTTTTGCCCTCGTGTATCAAGGGAATGATAGCAAAGCTCACTTTCTTTCAATCTACTAGAATTAAAATTTTGAATAAAGTGTTTTAGAGACATTTTAGTCACCAAAAGTAAGCCCGTTGTAACTTTACTCGAGGCAAATTTTGAACTATGGTTTTTCTTTGCTAGGACCATCGATTTGTTTCCATAAGAAATGATATTAAAAGTATAATATAAATTAATAATTCATCCACGTAATGCAATCCAAGTAAATGCACTCAAAGTATAATTTTTCAGTATAAATCGTACTTTATTAACACTTGTAAAATTTTTGTGAAAAAAAAAAAAAAAAAGATTTTTAACAGTTAATACTAATAAGTTTTGAAGAATCAAGTCATTTGAAAGTAAACGTTGTTAAGTTAAAAGCAAAACTAATTTATAAAATAATAATGGACACGGGCAGAAACAAAACAACGTCGAAAACAGTGAATGCGAACGCGATTCATTGAGAAAGTTTCCGCAACTTACAGCTAGCGAACGAGCACCAGGGAAACAATTTAAAACAACAAAGTTTTAATGAAATCGATTTTCGGGTGAATATTAGTGTAAGTAGCAGACGCTCCAATCTTCGGGAACAGCCGGAAAGTACGAAAGAAAATTCCAAGAATTTTAAGCTGTCCGTATACGTCGCGAGCTCTTCGAAAGTCGAAAGTAAAAACTTCACATTTGCCGTGATTTCATTTCTCTCTCTCTCTCTCTCTCTTTTTTTACAGGACTAATCGGAAAGATAATTTCAAAAAAAATTTTTAGATGCTTCATTCGAAACTTGGGATTATAAAAAAAATATTGACGATTATACAAAGTTGATTAATTTATTTCATTTTATTTATTTATTTACTTTTTTTTATTTTTTACAGTTGAATAGAATTTATTAAAAAACATTATTTTTAAAACAGTCATTAATTTTACTAGAAAAACACAAAAATTGTATTGAAATGAGTATTTTTTCAAAAATTATTTATACTCTACAATTTTAATCAAAAAATTTTTTGAAAAATCTCATTCTAGCTTGACCCAGGATAAAAAAAAAATTTTTCCGCAGCCTCTTATTTGCGCAAAAAATATCTCTTTTAATAAGCTTCACATTTGCTAAATAAATATTTTAATCATAGCCTCTTGGTGCAGTCTGACCCAATTTAAACTTCATGACCAAGTAAAGTTTGCTTTGAGTGCCAGCATATTTTAAAGTAGGCGGAAAGTTGCTGAACAACCAAAGATTTAATCATAATTACTTTCAACCTCATTTTTTTCATAATTTTTAGCATTCTTAAATTTTTATAAACAAATAAAATTTATTTTCTAGAATAAAATAGACATTTCTCGTCTGAGAAAAACTTGAAAGCATCGTAAGATTTCAATCGGCTTTTCATCATTCGATTCTCTCTCTAGTAACAGTTCACTTTATTTCTGATACACTCCTAACATAATAATATTACTTTTCAAAAGTTATTTTCTTTATTTTTTGATTCTGACGTTCAACTTGTTTCTCACATAAACTTCTCTCCGAGAAACATTTCCAAAAATACACTCACAGTTTTTTCAATATCCAAATTGAACGATGCCGTTCGAAAAACATCCACGTGAATAAATGATCTTACGACAATGTTGTTACCCAAAACAGGGCACAAAGTACATACACGCGAGCTCTGAAATATTCAATAGCTTTCTTTAAATTGACGTTTTCATTCAGACTCGCCCCGGAATCTGACTTCTTCAAGACTCCACTCGTCTTAAATTTTGCACGAGGCATGTAAAATTAAGGAGGAAAATTGTATCCGAGGAAATAATAATATCGCCGTAAGCAGACCTTGACCCACCACTTTTATTTACCGGGAGTTTAGAATCTGAAAAATTTTGTTCCTTGGGAAGAAAGATCATACTCTAAAATTGAAGAAAATAAAAATATTTATTATTTATAAAAATCTATTTCACAGGTAATAAAATAAGTTTTATTCACTAAAAAAATTTTTTTGATAGTCATGAAGAAAAATCATACTGAAAGATAAAAAAAAAAAAAAAACAATATTTATTTAGTAAAATTTTTTCACCACTTTTACAAACTAATGAAATGAACCATAATCCAGTACCATTGAAGCAATTTATAAAAAGATTAATAATAAAAAAAATTTTTAATAATAAATAATAAAAAAAGTAAAAAAATACAAAATAAAAATAATTAAAAAATGATTAATTTAAAAATAAATTTTTTTTTGAATAAAGATTTCTCATATTTACAAAATAAAATATTTCCATTATAATTGATTTTTTGCCCTCTTGTAATTTATCAATCAGTCTCAATGTTTAGTTAATTACTTTATAACAAAAAATTAGTATAATTAAAAAAATCATCTTTATTGTTTTGCATTACAATATTAAACATTGACAGATTTAAAATAAAATATATGTAAACAAAAAATAAAAAATAATTGAAAAAATAATCAAAATAAATACATAAAAATCAAGTTTAAATTTTTTCTCGATACAGTTTTACCAAAGTTATTAAATTAAGTGAATTTTCTCTACATTTTTTAATTAATTTTCACCAAAATTTACATAAAAAAATATCATAAGTCTTTAATCATAAAACTAACCATATAAAAACAACAAAGAATCATTCGCTCATGAATCAAAAAAAAAACATCGACGCTCCCTTTAATTACAGGGCCGGAGTCGGCAGGCGACGCGCTCTATCTGCGATCTACGTGCTTGAACTTGCAAACCCTCGTGTTTTCACCCCTGCGGGGAAGCAGAAAGAAAAGAAAAAAAAAATGTCATTTTTTAATTTAAACTAGTTTCTCACGCTGCCGTATAGTCAATTGACTTTGCTCGGAAAACTGACTAAAAATAACACAGGGGAGAGATAATCTTAATCTTTCTACATATTGGTTTCGTGGCGGGCTGGTACTCGTATACGTAGGACAAATCGATATATAAACATCTTTTCAGAGTAGTTTATCGATCGGGCTGGCCTGCGGGGTAAATAATTCAGGTTTAATCACGGACCCCCCAGAGAGCCAGGGGGAAACTTCTGTATTGACAAGTTCTTGTTTCGACCTTTGACGTTTCTGTGTTTTCATAATTCTCAAAAACAATGGATTACCTGCATGGCTTGGGAGCTCAGAGATCGTGACTGGTTTTCATCTTTGAATTTATTGAATATTTTTTTTATTTTTATTCAAAAAAACATCTTTTGGAAAATATTTGTATTTAATGGTAGATTTTGACGCATGTGCCGTAAGTAATCAATCCGTGAATTGCGTGGTTTTGGGGTAATAATACGCTATTCATAATTGTTTATTTATCACAGGGTTTTGTAATAGCGCGCACGGAAGATTGGCTTTATCGCACGCAGTACCGTAAAAATAATTTTTTGCCCAAGTCTAAGTTTTATTCAAAACTGGCATCTTCTAGAATCCCCTTGTACTATGTATACTGAAAATAATTTTTTACTTTGAGTAGCTAGGACTTTAAAAATTAAAGTCCCATTCGTAATCAGCATTCTTGAAAACTCCTGTAAATCAATGTTTAATAAAAGAGGTAAAAATAATTTTTTTCAACTTACAATCAGAATAGAAATCTATACGTTTAAAACGTTATAAAGAAATGCAGGTAGCGTTAGATAATTGATGATCGCTAGTTTGATACTATTTTTAGAGGTTATGTCATCGACTATGGATTATTTTTCGACTTTCATATTCTTGAAATATTAAATACCTTTTATCTAAGAAATTGTAATCAGAAGATTTATTTAGATTGCATCTACAATGTGCACGTGGAAACCTTCGCAGCATATCAAATGAATGACCAAAATTGCTTACTTGAGTGCTATAGTAGATATTAAAAAACTCTTCTTGTACCGTAAAAATATAGTATAAAATTGATATTAAATATTTATGCATTAAAATTATACAGAAGATCCGTAAAAAATATTAAATATATTAGTCAATTGTTATTTTTCTATTTTAAGGTTTAGTTTGGCATTGAAGTGTCTAGAAGCTTTTCCTGGATAAATAAAAATGATTCTTATGTATTTTCTCCCTTCAAAATTAAAAATTAAATCTCAGGGTCACTGAGCTTATAAAAAGAAAATCAATCACTGCAAGAGTCAACACATAGTTGACAAAAATACTTTGACAAAAATAAATCAAAATTAAAAAAAAAAATCATCTTTCGATATGGAATGTGTCTTTTTTAAAATATTATCAAAATTCTTTGATATTTTTGAAATCTTCAAACTCATTGTCTCGTTTAAAAAATAGCTCAGTAGTAAAAGAACCAATCAAAAAAAAAAAAAAATTTTTTTTTCCTTTAGATAATCCCAAATCAAGATTAGTACCAGCAACATTTTGCGCTGACTCATAAAACGACGTAAAAAAAATCCTTTTTTTCAATAAAAAAGATTACAGAGCCCACTCGCACGTAAAATTGGATTCCTCAATTTTTTTTTTTTTTTATCTTCAGGTCTTATATTCACGAAGAAAAATCGCAGGCATCAACTGCAGACGCTTTTCCCGCGTCTATCATATTCCTTCCTTGTTTTGGATGTAGCATCGACGCTGCGAACCAAAAATCCATCTCGGCTAGTTTGTTTGCCTCCGAGTTTCGTTATTCAAAAATACTTTTACCAGAGTAAACTCTGAAAAAAAAACTAATGAATACCCGAAATTAAATTTTTTTACCGCACGAAAAAGAAGTCCGGCGCTATCGCGTTACGATGTTTACACGAATGACGAATAACACTTTGATTGATTGTTTACAAAATGGATGATCAATTTTGAGGATTTTACGTACATCAAACATAAATAAAATATCATTTTTAAATTGATTAGTACGACACCGATTTTAAAGTAATTGTCTTTTTTCAAAGCAAAAAAAAAGACTGATTAAAAATATGCATTACTGAATTCGAAATATGTATTAAGAATAAAAACTAAATAAATGTAACTTACTTTAAATTTGTGATAAATATCATTAGTATCTTACAATAAATTTCAAACTTATATAGATACAAAGAAAAATATTAATTTGAACCTCAGCTACTATCCTGTTAATTTTGAGCTTATCATCCAAGAATATTTCTGAATTCTAAGTATTGAAATTTTTCGGAGTTACAAACAAATTAGCATCTACAATTAATTTTATTTGAATTATTTTAAGTTTGAATATTTATATTTTTATAATTAACATATAGTTTCTAGAATATTGTTTAATCATAGTAAAAATTAAATGAAAATTAAGGCATGACCTGAAATAATTAAATATTTAACAAGATTATTGAAAAATTCGATCGAAACTGATGAAAAAAGAAGGGGGAATGATGAAATTTCATCGAGAAAGATGAGTAACTGCAGGAATATAAAAGCGTTTCTGCGTAGTAGAGCTTCCAGACTCGATGAAAGACGGATGGGCTACGTAATACGGGCTACGGGTAAAGAAAGATTTATTTTACTTTTTGTATCCGAGAGAAGCCAAGTCTTTTGTGACTAGATTAAATAATCAGATCGACAGATCCATTCAAAGATCATTCTGGGAAGGATCAGATCATAATCTAGCTCTCTTATCAGATATAGAAATATTATTTTGATCTCGTTCTATATTAAACATAAATTAATATTCTCCTCAAAAAAGTTGGTTGTAATCATTCTATATATCACATATCTCTACATAAAGATAAACCAAACATTTAAAATTTTAATTTTGATATTCTAACTGAGCAGTATACGATATTTGTCGTAAATGAAGCATTTACATTGTTTCAACAGCTTCAGATGAGTTGTCAAAGTATTATTTATAGGCTAAATCGAATGACTTTTATACAAATTTTAAATAGCTTGAATTTTTTTATTAAAACTTTAACATTATTTTATAATAAATAAATAAATGAAAGATACTGGTATGTTATAAACAATACAGTCGATACTCGATAATATGAAATGTTAATTTTTAATTTTCGAATTATTGAAAATTTAAATTATAGAAAAAATTCTAAAAATTCTTTCATTCTGAATATTTAATTAATTTATTTAGCATCCTTTTATAAGATTGAACGAGTTATTTCAATTGAACGTAACCTAGAAAAAAAAATTGCAATTTCATATAGACTACCAATTTAAATATTGAATACAGTTTATTTTGTATAAATATTATGAAGCTTCAAATGTAAACAATGAAAGCTTGAGAAACTTTTCAAATTATCAAAGTTAACTTCCTTCGGTTTCAAACAAACGGATCGTTATAAAAAAATTCAAATTGTTAAAAGTTTTCAATGAAAAAGGCATCAAAAAATTCTTCAAATCATTGGCGGCTTATATTATCCATTGTCGACCGTACAAAAGTTTATCACTTAATCGAACTGTCCGATATTAAAAATAAAATTTATTATTTTTATTTTTTTTTAGGAAAACTATGATAATTACGGTTTTTACACCGAACATAAAGTTAGTAACTACAATAATAAAATTTATTATAAAAATTTGCCGCAACGGTACATCGTAAAAACTTCGCGGCTTGGTACTTTTCGTCCAAAGATCCCGAAAAGTCTCGAGTAAACATAAAACTCTTGAAACTTTCAAAATGCCGTAAACAAGTAAGGGTAGCTCTCGAAAAAAATTTGATTAGCCCGATACGAAAAAGTTCTTGATCAAATCAGTGTTATTTTGGTAATTATTTTTTTAAAATAACTAGAAAAAGTTCTTACCATAAAAATAATATTTTAGGTTATGTTTAGCATGTACTTGCTTCCAAAATCAATTACTGTGATGACGATGTTTCTTAATTATATTTATATATTTTTTAACCACAAGGTAACATGATGATAATATATACATATATACATTAATTAATATTATTTGGACAACCACAATTGAACATATTTGTAACTATGAAAAATGCTGAAAATCCAAGCTTTACGCACTCGTTCTATCCTTCTCCATTCATTATTTTTTTTTCTCGTTTCGTAGCCGCAGTCGCCCCGTGACGAAACGTTTTTCCGATAGTCAATTATCGGCTGCAATAAATTGCTTCGTGTCGTCTTAGGCGTTCCGTCCTCCTCTTTTATTTTTACTATTCGAAGAGAAGGATAAACCAATTCGATGGATTTGTGTGATTTGAGGCGAACCGTGGCTGACTTTTATTTCATCCGTGCCACTTATCCCCCACCCCCGCAAAAGGCTCAAATTCATTTTTTTTTTTTTTTTTTTTTTTTACTAAGTGGCGGAGAATTGTTTGAAAGAAAAATCGATAAACGTTTTTTAAAGTGTGCGTGAAGTTCATGAAATGAAGAAAAAAAAGCTTTGACTTTTTGAAAATTATTTTATGAAAACTTCTGCTCAATTATAGTCATTTTACACTAAAATAGATAGTGTAGAAAATTTTTTGTGCGTAATATTTTGTGTAGAAAAAAAATTAAAACGATAAATTTGTGTAAAATATTATTGTGTAAAAAATTTTTTGTGTACAATTTAAGCTATGTGTAGAAAATTTTTGTACAGAAACTGGCCTGTGTCTATTTTTAAAAATTTTTATTATTGCAGTATTAATAATTTATCATATTGATTGAAATTTTAGATATTAAATAAAATCATACGAAATTTAAGTTAATATAAATACTTTAAGATAATATAAATAATAAAGTTTTTTTTTTTTTTAATTATATTTTAAAACTCTAGGATATATTATATCTATATATATTATACTGTGCAGGTATAAAATTCTAAATTAGTATTTTTACCGAAAAATTCAACTACAAAACCAGTTCTTATATTATGTAAATTAAAAATGAAATGAATTTTACAACAAATCAATCTAGTTATATTAATTTAATTTCATTTATTAAAATTTTTTTTAAAATATTATGAAAATTCATTGGAAACATGTTAAAATTTATATAAAAAAGGTTGAAAGTTCAATAAAAGAAATATCTTGCCAGTAGTATTTATCGTGGTAGAAACAAATTAAAAAGTCAAAAGTTCAACTTTTATGTTTATTTTTGTTCTTGAGCGAAAGATTGAAGTACGCTTTATCGATTTTTCAAAAACTTTGATTTTTTGTTATCTGCCCCCATTTCCACTGAACTCTTCATGTGACCCATTTCTAGAGTATTTTCTAAGCAAGCTGAAATTCTAATTTCATGGGTGCTCTTTAAAAGATATTTATTATTATTTGTTTTTGTAAGTTAAAAGATTATTTTTACCAACTGATAATAATAGAAAAATTATTTTTATTCAAACTTTTACAATGTTGAAAAAACTGTGTATTTTTATCGAAATAAAAAAATTTATTGATAATCTTTTAAAAGTTATTTAATGTGATATTGTTATAAAAATAAACTTAAATTACTTTCTATAAAAAGTTATTATAAAGAATCAATCAAAAAGTGTAAATAAAATAAGTATTTTTTTTTTTTTTTTTGATATTTCAAATTACATTACTTTACAGTCTACACTGATAACAAATTTTCGTGTTATTCGCATTATTCAATTCTACAAACTCTTACTCTTACTTTATCGTATAAAATGAATTGTAATATTAATAAAAAATACTCAAATGTTCACTTTTCTTCTGCAAAGGTTTTTACAATTTTACAAAGGTATTTTATAGTCATTTTTCAATTATTTTTTTATTTTTGAACAGCAATGTTTGTTTCGTTGATTAATTTTTTTTTACTTAATCTTAGTGTTTTACATTCTAATCCTATCAATCACAAAGTCAATTCCTTATTTTTTTCAAGATATGTAAGTATCAAAGCTTAATATTTTAAATTACACATAGTACAAACAATTTATCACAAATTTATATCAATAATCTAGACTGCCCGTAATTATTGACAGTTCTAACATCATTAAAAACAAAATCTTTTAACTTTAAGCTGATCAGTAATTATATCGTTAAACAAATAAACTATCTATTAGAATAGAATCTCGTAATTTAATTTGTTAATAAAACTCCATTTGTTAACATAAAACTTGTTTGAACAATTTTGCATTTTTTTTAAGGTAGTCTTACTGAAACATCAAAAGCCCTTAGAAATTTCGGATTTCTAATTTTGAAAGGTCTAGGTTCTTTTCGATTCAATGAATCTGAAGGAAAATATGTAAGAAATAGTGCCAATTTACGGTATCATCTCGACAATTATACTACATATTTTAATTTAAAGCCAACAGTTTTTTTTTCAAGCATTCATTTTTAACCCCAAAAAAAAAACACATAAATACATTGAAAAAATTTTTTATAATTTTTTTCTTGCTCTCTATTGGGTTACAGTCGGTTCCCGGCAAGTTTAAATGATCTTGCAGTCACAAAAAGTAAGTTTTACTCAACTTACGAAATCTCCATCTTAAACTCTAAAAGGTTCATTCCATATGTCACGGTCGTACATTAATCCATAATTTTTTGAAATTTAAAGCCCTGAGACACGTACATAAAATAATTTTTGTCAATATTAATGGTTTTGACACACGATTAAAGGATAAAATGTAAATTTATTCAAGATTTTGCTCGGAGGCTTACTAACGCGTGGAATGACCCATAATCCAACGGTTAAACCTAACCTAAAAAAAGATGAATCTTAAAATAAATTCAATCATCCTCTACGTCCTTTCCGATGTCGTCGGGTATGACGTACCCGAGGCTCTTCATCTCCTTGACGACTCGCTTGTCCTTGCTGAGAGAGTCGATCCACCTGTAGTAGGGCAGCTCCTCCCTGGTGCCGCCGTACTTCTTGGGCAGATACTCTGGTGGTATGTGCCTGTGGAGGCTCTCCATGTCCGAGCCGTGGAAGAATATCTTGGCGTTCATCTTGTTGTCTATTAGTGGCTTGAACACCGCGAACATCGTGTCGAATATCCAAGACTGGTGCAGTATGTGGATCTCGTGGGTCTGCATGGGAAATGCCGACACCATCAGCGAAAGAACCACGCTTGCTACCTGTGAATCAATGAACGCTAAATTTAATATAAACACCGTAAATAAAATTTTAGTAAAATTACATCGCTCAATGATGTAAAGATACCTGCACAGTAAATTTACACCGTTGAGAAGTGAACCTTAACCTCCAAAATTGTGATTATTTGAAAAACAGTGTTTCATTTATTTAGTTAATTGGTTTTTTAATTCTTCCATTTTCTTCAAATTAAATAAAATCCAATTTCTGACGTTGATTATTGTTAATTATACTTCTAAAGATTATGACAATTTTGGAAGATAAAAATAATTTCTTTTTTATTGAAAATTTATTCGTTCGCGTAGTATATTTCACGACTAATGAGTGTGTCGAATTTCAGAACGATTGGTGCACAGCGAAGCAATATTCACGTCAATTTGAGCCAAAAAGTGATCAAGTGGAGCGTATTGCATTGGGAGGGTTGATAAAATTATTTTCAAAATGACAGTTTATGAATAAGTGATTGAAATTTTTAATTATAAAAATATTTATGTTAAAATTTAATTTTAAAAAAAAATCGAGAAATTTTACAAAAAAGATTTTTTACATCAATTGATATTAATTGATTCTCCTACATGAACTACTATAAAACCACTTCATGGCAAACACGTGGTTTATAATACAAGTTAAAAAAAATTGCACTATTTTCAAATGTCAATTTTAACCTGTTTCTTGAGAAATATTGTTTTTAAGGAGATAAAATTTTGAAGAATTGTAGATCATATACACTAAAATGAATTTCCAAAAAAAAATTGAAGGTAGTCGACCTAAATTTCGAGAAATTGCAATATTGAAGAGCAAAAAAAATGTTCATTCAAATGCTTTTTTTTTTTAACTATATAAATATAGAAAATAACTATATTCGCTATTTTGGGGACCCTTCACTTGATACGGACCTGCTCGTAATATCCTTTTTAACTACTTTTTTTTTTTATTTCTTCGACAACCTAGGATGAAGCTACTGTTCTCGACAGTAGCTATGGTTGGTGTAGAAACTACTGCTGCTTCGGACAGAAAAAAAAATAAAATAAAATAAAGAAAGGAACTAATTGTTACCTGGGGAGTAACCGTCCAGGCGTGGGTCATGGTGATGCCCTCGAGGTCGAAGATGACGGTGCCCCCGAGTATCTGTGCCCTGGGCTCCATCAGTCCGAGCTCGAGTATGATAACCGTAGCCTTGAAAATCTCGTCGACCGAGTACTTCCCGGGGTTCCAGTTTCCCATCCTGTAGATCATCATCCGTCGTCCGCAGGGAGTCCGGTAAGCCGGCACCGTCATTATGTCGTCCTCGCCGATGTGCCTCATCTCCATGGGGTTTACGTCCTGGTGGACCTCGGGGTGCTCCTCTTTGAAGGTGTAATACCGGACTATCTGTCATTCAAAGGGGAAGAGTAATAATTAATTAGTTGAAAATCTCTAATATTAATAAACTTATGTATCCGGCTGTTTTTATTTTGAATAATTATTTGTAAAACTTGAAAAAAATATTTCTGAAAAGTAGTTCTTAAAATATGTCAGTTTTTCATTTTGGAACCTAAAATTTCCCAATTAAGATGATTTAAACAAAGGATAAAGTAAAAAAATTTTTTGTCGCTGAAGTGTATATTTTTGATTGAAATTGCATTTAATGAAAATTATTCAAAAATTTATTGAATCTCATGTATAAACATGAAACTATTATTACTTATTCACACATAAATTTGTTCTCTAAGCCCATGAAAATTTTACCGAATTTTCTACAAAACAACAACAGTGCAAAGTTACACCCTTGTTTTTCTTTGAATTTTATATTATGTTTACCCGAGAAAAAAGCCCAAGAGAGAGAGAAATTTAATACTTAAGTTTTCACATTTCCCAGTTTTGAATAGAGTTTTAGAGAATTTAGAGATTGCTCTTTGAAAAGAGCAATCGACACAGCCGTTTGAAAAGCATTTGAAATCTCAGCTGTTAGACGGTAAAAAATATCCAGCTCTCGTCATGAATAAAAAGGAAAATACTCTACAAATCGAAACGTCCGTCCAATACGATAGTTTTCAATCTCCATCAAACTCTAGCGCACTTCACTTTTACCTCGAAACGCGAATTTTTCTGTTGTTCGACCAAATATTGCTACGTCAATCTTTTTTCTTTTTTCTTTTTTTTAAACCCAGAGAGACGCATTAAAATTTTTCCGGACTTTGATATTATCCAGTACTTTTTTAATTATAAACTTGGTAAAACAAAGTCGTAATGCTCTCAGAGGTTTACAGTGTGTAATGGAAAAAAAAGCCGCAATAAGATTCAGGTCAATCCAATTTAACTTTACCGAAGGACTCCGCACGAGCAAGTTCAGTTTACAAAGCAAGCCGGTAAACGATGCCCCGGGTTTTTGCGGTTTATAAAACGTTTAAAAATTATTTAAAAAGCTGACGAAATTGTCTTTATCGTCCCTGCGAGAAATTTCCGCCAGAATATTGCCAGACAGTGGGCAGATTTAGCGAAATTGGGCAGAAATTTAGTAGGGTTAATCGCCAGATTCTTGACAGAAGGCCAATGCTTTAGGTATAGGGATTCTGGCGAAAAAATCATTGGCATCATTACCTAAATTTTTTAAATTCATCCAAAACATTCAGTAAAAAATAGTGTTCTTATAGTTATTAGTTAACAAAATTTTGAATCATTTATAACATACTTGTAAAATCAATTTCTCACACCAAACTCAAAAAAATTTTTTTTTTTTTTTTTTTTTGAGGTTATAGTAAAACTTTTTCATTGAAAAAAATTTATTACTTAGTATCCAAGCAATATCAAATAATTGAATAACTATATAATAAGAATGTGAAAGGATGTCAATGAAAAAATTTAGATTTTCTCACAGTAAAACCGATGAAATTAATGATTCAGGGACAATAAAACATGTTTCTAAAATTATTGTTAAAAATAGAGAAATTTATTATTTTTTTACACTGAAAATATATACAAGTAAACATATAGATTAATATTAAATTATTTAAAAAATGTTTTACTATTTCCACTTGTGCACATTAGTTAACACATCCGTCAAAGCTTGTACCAATTCCTTTTCATTGGTAATTTGTTTAGATTTTTTTTTGGCAATAGTTATGACTTCAAAAATAATTTTACAAACTAAAGTATTCTTGAAAATACTTTTAACAGGTCTATTCTCCTTATGTACATTTGAAACCCTACTAGCTGTATACGTACAAGCAACATCTTTAGTGTTCAACATCTTTAACATACTAACGATACATCTTGTTAATACTAAACTTTTATCAATAAAGTTTTGCAAAAGCAACTGAAAGTCAACTCTCATGAGTTGATTGGACTCCAACAGTTTGTTGAAGTCAATGAAAACCAAATTATCACTGATAGGTAAGTTTAGCTTGTATTTTCTAGAGAAACAAACTGGTGAGATCTCGGTATCATGAATTTCCTTATCCGAAAGGGATTTAATAATATTATTCAACTTAAAATCTACTTCACTAACTTGTTTAGTTAATATGGTCATCCCCTGCAAAACGGCACTTTCAAAACCTATAAAATAATTGCTTATTAATAATCTAAAAATAAAGTTGATTTAAGAAATTTATAATTTAAGCTCATACCTGGTCTACATTGTACAAAATCAAAATTGAATCCTGTGTTTGCGCCAGTTTGAAAAGATATTTGTGCAGACTGAACTTGCTCATTCAAAACTTTTTGTAACTGATTATTCGTATTTGTCACAGGTAATTCTGCTTCAAATATTATAGTTGAGTCTTGGATTTCTTCGCTTTGGACAATGTTCGAAAGGGACTCAGCTGATTCACTATCTTGAGATAAAATAGTTGAAGAAGTTGACGCTTCAGACTGTTGGACTTGAGTTAAGGTGACACTTTCTGAAGAGCTTGATTGTTTCAAATCACAAACATTAACTTGAGATGGAAGTTTTGAAGAACTTAAAGTTTCAGACTGATGGACTTCAGTTAATGTATTGAAACTTTTTGAAGAGCTTGTGTGTGAAATCAAATCACTAGTCTCAACCTGCAGATTATTACTGATTTCTTTTTCAGTAGCATGGCTACAATTTTTCAATTTATTTTTTTGCAATGCTAAATTTTTAAAAAGATTTTTTCTTTTTACTGCTTCTTCCATCAAACTTATCCTATCAGTTCCAACTAAATCTGAAGTAGCTGTCATAATATCTTCTTCAGTTTCTAATCTATCAAGTTTAAGCAGTGCTTCTTGATAGGTGGCTGCACTGGGAAAAATGTGCTCGGTATTAAAGCCACCCGTAGAGCCGTAATGGAATCTACAATTTGGACAGTATTTTGTCCACTGTGGAACAAATTTGGCGCACGGTGGTAAACTTTTGGGCCGCAGTGTCGTACCGAATCGCGCACTACCCCGTCTCTCAGCTTATACGAAAACGCATTCGCATGTAGCTTTCCCGCGCTTACGGTTGTTGTAAATTTTAACGGTTAACTTTTTTTTATTAATTAATGTAAACTAAAGTTTACCAAAGCTCATTTATTTATTAAGATTAATATTATTGCGTAACCTATAAAAACAAGAATCCTACAAACGCAATTGGTTATTCCGCTTGCATATCTCAGCATATGTGCGCTGTTCTTCGCACGCTCTCGTGCGCCAAATTTGACACACGTATGAAAGATTCCCGGTCCACGACGTTGAGACGCAGAGCCCCCATTTTTGAGACATAACGCGCGCACATTTTTCCCAGTGTGCAATCAAATGTAAATTAAATATTCATCAACAAACTTAAGTTAATGCAACATCAAAATTAAGTTTACCAGCTCGACCAACTATTTGAACTGACCATTCAGGCCAAGTTTGTGGAGGATCCACTTTAGATTTAGACTTAGATTTACCACTAGATTTAGTTTTTTATATATACACAAATAATTAACATAACTATATTTCTTAGGTAATAGAAGACACTAAGTTCATAAACTTATGGTAAAACTTTTTCCATTCAACAAGTTCAATTGAAATTTGTAATAATGAGCATACGGCTGTCCCACTACACTTCATTTTGAAATTCCACTTTGATTTTTAATGAATTAAAGGTACCACAAACTGTCTTCTTTCTTCCTCAGGAGAGAAATTCAAATTAAATTTTATAAATTTACTTTTGATTTTATCTACAGGATACAAAGTTGTTCCTTTTGACAACTTTGACACTTCCCAAATGTTCAAATCTCCAGAATTGCATGGAGAAGAAAAGACGGATTGTCTTTTTTCAAATTTTCTGGTTTCCACACATACTTGGTCATTAACTTTAACAAATTTGATTATTTCAGCAATGTTATTATTCTCCAAGTGAATGGTATTATCTGGATGTTTGTTTGAAAAAATTAAGTCATTAAGCCTTATTTTCAGTACTTCTTGACTTTTTTTTTTTCTCTTGTACAATTTCAAAACTAACAGAAGGTAGTTTTTTTTTTTTTTGCAAACTGTTCTTTTTCAACAGATCTCCGTAGCAGACCTTAGGGATTTTGTTATTGTGCTCAAGTACGACTCAAATGGAAAAGCGCTCAATTCATTCAAGTTGCATCTATTTGCAATTAAATCTTCAGTCAAGTGACACAGATTATGTACATTGAGAGTCATGAAAGTTGTACCATAATGATCAGCTGATTTGTCCACAAATTCTTTCAAATTTTGTTGTGCAAATTCAGTATAATTTAAAGCATTCTTCATGGATAATAATCTAAGCGATACAAATAATTTCATTAAATGCTCATACATATTTTTGTCCAACCACTTCTTGAATATAAATGGAGCAGCGTACAGGATAATAAATCTTAATTCTACTGCTTTATAACTTGCATACTTGTTAGTACCTTTTATTTTTCTTGGGAATTCAACAGAAACATCATTCTTCAAAGATTTCACTCTTCTGTTAAGTTCTTCTTTTAATGCAACACTTACTCGAGGCTTGTAAGTAGATTTAGAGGATCCTAAAGGGCGGTAGCCCTTTATCGGCGAGTTGGTTTTTATACAACGGACTGCCGTTAAAGCGTACGCTTTATATACTTTGATTTTTGGTTTTAGGTTAGGTTGTACATCAAAAAAAACATATAGCATGATTATTTTTTTCATAATATTACGTCTTATATGTAGCCGATGATCCCCTGATTTATTTTAAAAAAAAAATGTCCTGAAATAATCTCAAATTAAAAAGTTATCAACGTTTCAATTTTCGAAGCGCTGATTTCTTTTCGCTGAGGATTCGGGCGACATCCGATTTCAGCCTCGAGCATCCGGTTTTCTATGCATGCTCCCTTGCAAGACGCTGCTGCCTAAGCCGGACGTGACGTAACGCTGAACTCGCAGACTCGCTCTTGCACATGGTATCGGGCGACAGCCGACAGGCATGGCCTGCCGGGCGCTAGAGTGCGCAAGTGCACAGCGCCTTGCGAGCTGCTCACAGATGGCTGCTGGCACCTGGCAGCAGTAGGGATCTTACAGGGAGGCAGCAGTGAGCAGCAGAAGATTGCTAAAATCTGTTCCGCAGAATAAGCATAATTTAACAAACAAAAAAAAAAGCAGCAGAAGATGCAGACTGGCAGCTTGCCACTCGGCTCAAGTTGTTTATGTACATTATTATTATTAATAACAAACAAGTGATCATGACGTCATGATGACAATAAAAGTTTTTTTAGTTTTTTTATTTTATTTCTCATCCCTCATCTCATCCAGAGCTCTAGGCTCTTCTGAAGGAGCTGGTGAAGCTCGCTTTAACATACAGAGCTATATAGGCTCCTCCGAAGGAGCTGGTGAAGCTAACTTTAACACCCAGAGCTCTAGGCTCCTCCGAAGGAACTGATGGAGCTTATTTTAACATCCAGAGCTCTAGGCTCCTCCGAAAGAGCTGGTGAAGCTAATTTTAATATCCAGAGCTCTAGGCTCCTCCGAAAGAGCTGGTGAAGCAAATTTTAATATCCAGAGTGCTAGGCTCCTCCGAAGGAACTGGTGAAGCTTGCTTTAACATACAGAGCTATATAGGCTCCTCCGAAGGAGCTGGTGAAGCTAACTTTAACACCCAGAGCTCTAGGCTCCTCCGAAGGAACTGATGGAGCTTATTTTAACATCCAGAGCTCTAGGCTCCTCCGAAGGAGCTGGTGGAGCTAACTTTAACATCCAGAGCTCTAGGCTCCTTCAAAGGAGCTGGTGGAGTTAACTTTAATATCCAGAGCTCTAGGCTCTTCTGAAGGAGCTGGTGAAGCTCGCTTTAACATACAGAGCTATATAGGCTCCTCCGAAGGAGCTGGTGAAGCTAACTTTAACACCCAGAGCTCTAGGCTCCTCCGAAGGAACTGATGGAGCTTATTTTAACATCCAGAGCTCTAAGCTCCTCCGAAAGAGCTGGTGAAGCTAATTTTAATATCCAGAGCTCTAGGCTCCTCCGAAAGAGCTGGTGAAGCTAATTTTAATATCCAGAGTGCTAGGCTCCTCCGAAGGAACCGGTGGAGCTAGCTTTAACATACTGAGCTATATAGGCTCCTCCGAAGGAACTGATGGAGCTAATTTTAACATCCAGAGCTCTAGGCTCCTTCAAAGGAGCTGGTGGAGTTAACTTTAATATCCAGAGCTCTAGGCTCCTCCGAAGGAGCTGGTGGAGCTAACTTTAATATCCAGAGCTCTAGGCTCCTTCAAAGGAGCTGGTGGAGTTAACTTTAATATCCAGAGCTCTAGGCTCTTCTGAAGGAGCTGGTGAAGCTCGCTTTAACATACTGAGCTATATAGGCTCCTCCGAAGGAACTGATGGAGCTAATTTTAACATCCAGAGCTCTAGGCTCCTTCAAAGGAGCTGGTGGAGTTAACTTTAATATCCAGAGCTCTAGGCTCTTCTGAAGGAGCTGGTGAAGCTCGCTTTAACATACAGAGCTATATAGGCTCCTCCGAAGGAGCTGGTGAAGCTAACTTTAACACCCAGAGCTCTAGGCTCCTCTGAAGGAACTGATGGAGCTAATTTTAACATCCAGAGCTCTAGGCTCCTCCGAAAGAGCTGGTGAAGCTAATTTTAATATCCAGAGCTCTAGGCTCCTCTGAAAGAGCTGGTGAAGCTAATTTTAATATCCAGAGTGCTAGGCTCCTCCAAAGGAACTGGTGGAGCTAGCTTTAACATACTGAGCTATATAGGCTCCTCCGAAGGAACTGATGGAGCTAATTTTAACATCCAGCGCTCTAGGCTCCTTCAAAGGAGCTGGTGAAGCTAATTTTAATATCCAGAGTGCTAGGCTCCTCCGAAGGAACTGGTGGAGCTAGCTTTAACATACTGAGCTATATAGGCTCCTCCGAAGGAACTGATGGAGCTAATTTTAACATCCAGAGCTCTAGGCTCCTTCAAAGGAGCTGGTAGAGTTAACTTTAATATCCAGAGCTCTAGGCTCCTCCGAAAGAGCTGGTGAAGCTAATTTTAATATCCAGAGCTCTAGGCTCCTTCAAAGGAGCTGGTGTAGTTAACTTTAATATCCAGAGCTCTAGGCTCTTCTGAAGGAGCTGGTGAAGCTCGCTTTAACATACAGAGCTATATAGGCTCCTCCGAAGGAGCTGGTGAAGCTAACTTTAACACCCAGAGCTCTAGGCTCCTCCGAAGGAACTGAAGGAGCTAATTTTAACATCCAGAGCTCTAGGCTCCTTCAAAGGAGCTGGTGGAGTTAACTTTAATATCCAGAGCTCTAGGCTCTTCTGAAGGAGCTGGTGAAGCTAACTTTAACAACCAGAGCTCTAGGCTCCTCCGAAGGAACTGATGGAGCTAATTTTAACATCCAGAGCTCTAGGCTCCTCCGAAAGAGCTGGTGAAGCTAATTTTAATATCCAGAGTGCTAGGCTCCTCCGAAGGAACTGGTGGAGCTAGCTTTAACATACTGAGCTATATAGGCTCCTCCGAAGGAACTGATGGAGCTAATTTTAACATCCAGAGCTCTAGGCTCCTCCAAAGGAGCTGATGGAGATAGCTGCTGGTTGTTGTAAGCAGGCTGAATCATGTGTATGTGTATATACAATAATTTTATGTATACTTTATTCTACTATAGGTATAATATAGAACTTCATGCAACAAGTTTTTTTTATTTATGTTTGATTTTTTTAATAAATAGTAAAATGTTAATATTTATAAATTTTAAAAAAACAAAAATTGCAGATGATTATTTTATATCTTATTTATTTATTGATTTAGCACAGATTTTTTTATCTCATTTTAATCATAGTTAAATATTCAAATACAAAACAGTCAGCATCGTACAATATTAGGTAAAATATTAATTAATTTATATCAGTTATATGTTAAAAACTACTGTTTCCTCCTTTTTTACACTTATTTTTGAACTATTTTTTAAATTATAAGAGTAAAGTATGGAAAAAAAAGCACTCAAATAAAATGAATTATGAAAATTTCACATTTACATATAGAACTAGATAGAGTATATGGAACTGAGTACATAAGTCAACAGTATAGCATGTCAGAAATACGTATAAAAAATTCTTCTACATTCTAACTTTACATTTTAAATGTACATTTTTATTAAAGTATATTTTTTTTACATTTATATATTATATAATATAATATTAACAAATACTTTAGTAAATTTAGTATTTCTCTTTATTTACTACATATTAATTTAAAAAAAAAAATTTTTCCTGCATTTTAATTCATTTTCACCCCACGAAAGAACTTAAATTCATATACTATTATACTCTTGAGTGTTGTAAAATATGTTTTTGCAAAAAAATATATTTCATAATCTATACATGCCTCGTGAATGAAATGAAATCTGCTAAAAAAACATACCTTTAAAAAGGTACAAATCTACGGCGAGTGGTTTTTATGTAGATATAACAAAATAAATATATTTAACACTTAAAGAACCTATTTTCAGTTAAATTATTTTTAAAGACACTTAAAATAATTTTAATATGAATACATTTCGATCTTTCAATTTCAATCTACTCTAGAATATATACCCCTTTTACTTCATTTGATTTTTTATCTTAGTAATTTTTCTTCACTATTAGTACGATAATTAATGATTAAAAGTACAAAAAGATTCATCATTACAAAAAACTTTATACATTTATTTTATAGATGCAATCTTCTTTTAAATTACAATCATATTTTTTTGCGCCTTTATTGACCTTTTACTAAGAAATAAAAAATTTAGTTTTTTGCAGTCGAAAAATAACTTGATATAACTTATTATGCGTATAATTTGAAATTATTATTGTTCGTCATTTAAACAAGTGACTGTAGAGAAATAAAAAAAAAAAATGAACGTTTACTTTCAATGTATTCCCAGAGTGATTAAATTAATTGATGATTACTCTGAAATAAAAATTTTGTTGTCAAATCAATAAAGGGCTACCGCCCTTTAGGATTTTCATGTACTTTCTATGTAACAAACACAATTTTCTTTTATCTTAATATCATTTTAAATGTGAAATTTAATATTTAATTTAGTACAATTCAGAAATTATTTAATGTTAAAGATGCTATAAAATTTTTCGAACTTCACTTATTACATAAGTGTGAAATTTGAAAATTTGTATTAATCGTAACACGAAGAGTTGAGTGCAGTGAAATCAAAAAGTAAAATTCCGACGAGTTTTATAGTGTACCAATAGTTAATCAATGTTTTTAAATAATTTGTTTTCGTTGATGATTACTCTAAAATAAAACTTTTGTTGTCAAACCAATTTTCATCATGTAGTTTCTATGCAATAAATAAAATTTTCTTTTATTTTAATATCATTTTAAATGTGAAATTAAATATTTATATATAATTTTGTACGATTCAGAAATTATAATCCTAAAAGGCGGTAACCCTTTTTAAGATGCTATAAAATTTTTCCAACTTCACTTATTACATAAGTGTGAAATTTGAAATTTTTATTTATCGCAACACTAACAGTTGAGTACAGTGAAATCAAAAAGTAAAATACCGACTAGTTTACCAGTAGTTAATTGATCTTTTTAAATAACAAAGAATAGTATTTTACACACCGGGTGCTGGAAAAGGTTTGCTAGGGATTCGCTAATTATTTTCCTGC
Organism: Encarsia formosa; assembly: GCA_038277355.1. Lineage (NCBI taxonomy): Eukaryota > Metazoa > Arthropoda > Insecta > Hymenoptera > Aphelinidae > Encarsia > Encarsia formosa. Next base: position 130,116,554 of record CM076184.1, read on the forward strand.
ATCAAGTGTAATGTTTTTTTCAATACGACGGGAGGAAAACACACAGTCCCGCTCCGACCCAGGGAGGGAGTTTAATGTTTTCGTCCCGGAAGTATGAAAAAAATTATAACTTCAGAGTTCATGATCAATGGTCCAACAACCATTACTTTTATAAACAATTATAATTATTGAGTCCAATTACTAATCATTACATTTTAGAATTCTTGGTAAAATAAACTTACGAACACTTAAATAAAGAAATTTGATAGCTTAACTCATTTATTTGATGTTTTTAAATTTTGTTACTATAATATTAGTTTTATTTTACATTTTACAGGACGTCCTACATTATTTAATAATGGAAAAGAGTGACACCTTTTTTATTCATCCGTCAAAAAAAGTGTTTTACTCATATACTTTTGAAATCAATCCAAAACTCATTTTTTAAACAACAAAAATTCAATATAGATATAACCATTTTCATACTCGACGGACCCATTTCTTTGTTGTTTTTAGACAAGCAGGTTTCAGTAAAAGTATCAATTTCTTTTTTTGAGTTATTACCTATTAATTTAAAATCCTAAAGAACAGTAGCCCTTCAATTGGGACTGAAACTGAGGTTATGGTGGGGAGTGCTGCCTATGCTGAGTCCAGGTACAGTTCTCCAAGCGGCGGTCATGTTGGATTTAGTGAATTACGTGCAATTCGGATAGAAACTCCCCGAGCGGTGGCCATGTTTTCATCCCCACCATGAATGCTGTTTCAGTCCCAATAGCGAGTAATTTCATACTCAACTGCTGCTTATGCATGTCGCTTCGTGTACTTTTATTTTGTTGAATTTTCATTTAATAAAAATTTTTTCTTTGTACCACAAATTTATGCGAATTTTTTCCTTATACTTTGCTAAAAATTTGCAAATATTTTCATAATTACTTTTTGAGCAAGAATAGGTATTAAAATGTTTTGTAAATAACTTATATTACGAACATGAATGATTTTTTATCGCTCATCATTCAGTTTATATTCATTCCCATTGTCTTAAACAACAAAGAAATGGGTCCGTCGAGTATGAAAATGGTTATATCTATATTGAATTTTTGTTGTTTAAAAAATGAGTTTTGGATTGATTTCAAAAGTATATGAGTAAAACACTTTTTTTGACGGATGAATAAAAAAGGTGTCACTCTTTTCCATTATTAAATAATGTAGGACGTCCTGTAAAATGTAAAATAAAACTAATATTATAGTAACAAAATTTAAAAACATCAAATAAATGAGTTAAGCTATCAAATTTCTTTATTTAAGTGTTCGTAAGTTTATTTTACCAAGAATTCTAAAATGTAATGATTAGTAATTGGACTCAATAATTATAATTGTTTATAAAAGTAATGGTTGTTGGACCATTGATCATGAACTCTGAAGTTATAATTTTTTTCATACTTCCGGGACGAAAACATTAAACTCCCTCCCTGGGTCGGAGCGGGACTGTGTGTTTTCCTCCCGTCGTATTGAAAAAAACATTACACTTGATGCAGGAAAATAATTAGCGAATCCCTAGCAAACCTTTTCCAGCACCCGGTGTGTAAAATACTATTCTTTGTTATTTAAAAAGATCAATTAACTACTGGTAAACTAGTCGGTATTTTACTTTTTGATTTCACTGTACTCAACTGTTAGTGTTGCGATAAATAAAAATTTCAAATTTCACACTTATGTAATAAGTGAAGTTGGAAAAATTTTATAGCATCTTAAAAAGGGTTACCGCCTTTTAGGATTATAATTTCTGAATCGTACAAAATTATATATAAATATTTAATTTCACATTTAAAATGATATTAAAATAAAAGAAAATTTTATTTATTGCATAGAAACTACATGATGAAAATTGGTTTGACAACAAAAGTTTTATTTTAGAGTAATCATCAACGAAAACAAATTATTTAAAAACATTGATTAACTATTGGTACACTATAAAACTCGTCGGAATTTTACTTTTTGATTTCACTGCACTCAACTCTTCGTGTTACGATTAATACAAATTTTCAAATTTCACACTTATGTAATAAGTGAAGTTCGAAAAATTTTATAGCATCTTTAACATTAAATAATTTCTGAATTGTACTAAATTAAATATTAAATTTCACATTTAAAATGATATTAAGATAAAAGAAAATTGTGTTTGTTACATAGAAAGTACATGAAAATCCTAAAGGGCGGTAGCCCTTTATTGATTTGACAACAAAATTTTTATTTCAGAGTAATCATCAATTAATTTAATCACTCTGGGAATACATTGAAAGTAAACGTTCATTTTTTTTTTTTATTTCACTACAGTCACTTGTTTAAATGACGAACAATAATAATTTCAAATTATACGCATAATAAGTTATATCAAGTTATTTTTCGACTGCAAAAAACTAAATTTTTTATTTCTTAGTAAAAGGTCAATAAAGGCGCAAAAAAATATGATTGTAATTTAAAAGAAGATTGCATCTATAAAATAAATGTATAAAGTTTTTTGTAATGATGAATCTTTTTGTACTTTTAATCATTAATTATCGTACTAATAGTGAAGAAAAATTACTAAGATAAAAAATCAAATGAAGTAAAAGGGGTATATATTCTAGAGTAGATTGAAATTGAAAGATCGAAATGTATTCATATTAAAATTATTTTAAGTGTCTTTAAAAATAATTTAACTGAAAATAGGTTCTTTAAGTGTTAAATATATTTATTTTGTTATATCTACATAAAAACCACTCGCCGTAGATTTGTACCTTTTTAAAGGTATGTTTTTTTAGCATAATAAATACTCTAGTATTCGAGCAACCACTCCCAGATAACACAAGTGCATGGGATCAAGAACGAACTGAGAAATCATATTTACTTGAGGCTCTATTAAAGTACACATAGAAGAATTATTGTGTCTATCAGGGTATTTGAAACTTCTGAAGTCTTCAATGGTAATCCTTACCTCATCAGAGGATAAAAAAACCGTTACATTGTCCACTTTTTCACCTTTCACTGTACACCTTTCACAGCCGTCAAAAGAGACATGACTAACCCATCCTTTTAATAATGCTCTGGCAGGTGTGTCAGCAACAAAAAACTTAACTCTTACTTGAAATAATTTATCATCAATACTTATTCCATTTGATTGCAAAAAATTGATTTCACTAACTAATTTTGAACAATAGTCATCAGCATTTTTTGGTTTACCTTCTCGAGCATAAATTGATACCGTAAATGGATCATATATGTTTTTTTCATGATATACTTTGCAAAGCGTAGGCCAACACTGTTTTGGACTGGACTTCCAAGGAGAAATACCATCAACAAAAATTATGATTTCTAAAATATTGGAGCTGTGTTGGTCTATAATAATAATTTTACATAACTTTTTACCAATTCCAAAATAGTAAAACTGCCCTTTGGTATCTTCCCCACTGGCTTCCATAAATTCAATGTCGAACTTCAAGTTGCTTTGCAAAAAAGTTTTGCTGCTACTTGGAAGATTTGGTAAGTAAGATGCTCTTAAAATATCTAGCAGTTCATCAAGATGCTTATGTTTAATCCCATTCTCTACTGCCCACGTTTTTAAATCATTAGTCACACCTTCTTGATAAATAGCACTATTTTTTTTAATTCATCATCACTCTCACTTGAACTTGAATCTGATTGTTCGGTATTATAACTTGACTCTGAAATTTTTCTTTTTTTTTCCTTATGTTGAACATTTTTCTCATCCATTTTGATGTAATTTTAAAATATTATTCACACAATACCAGAGGTTAGGATTTACAAACAGCAAGCATGATTCATCGATTAAAATTATATTTCTGTATAATTATTTGATTATTCTTTATCAATTTAGTAACATCGGAGCTGCATGCTGCTGCTCCGATTTGTAAACTAACCTCTCATCAATGCATCTAAGTACATATATATGTCTACATATATAGACATATTCTTGAAATAATAAGCTTGACAGAATGTTCTGCCCACTATCTGGCGGGCACCCCAGACGTTCTGTTGAAACTTCTAGCAGGGGTGTTATTTGAATAATACTGGGACGAAATTTGATGGTTATGTTGCCTCAGAAAATACCATAAAATTTAAAATTTGCTTGTATTAACTGAAAAATCGTAAATTTTTTTATCTGACATTAAATTTTGTCATGTTATAATAAAAAATACAATGCTCAAAAGTTTTTAATCACGAACTGCTGAAAATAATTTTATAAAAATTACTTTTTAACGTTAAAAAAATTATAAATAAATCAATAACTAGAAAGAAATTGAAAAAGTAGTTGGATCAGTTTTAATATTTTATTTGGTTTTTTAGAGTTTTGTTTTGATTGAAATTTTTTTCTTTATTTTTTCAGAATATTTATTTTCCAAATTTAATTTTTTTTAATTATTCTATTTTTTAAAAGACTGAAAGTAGAAAATTTAGATTAGATCAACATGTGATAAATTTTTTCATTCATAAAACTATTTAATATTTGCGTGAGGACTTTTGAGTTTCAAACGACTCACATTATAACAAAATTTTTTTTTGTGAAGTTAAAAAAAACTTTACCAGAAAAATAAACAAACATACAGAAAAAAATTTATATTATTTTATTATAACTTACAAAATAAATTAAATTAAATTAAATTAAATCATGATAAATTATTAAAAAACTGTTTTCTATTTTATCAGACTTTTTAAATTTTTATCAATAAATTCTATCTAATTATTATTAATATTACTGTTATTGATAATATTGTTTGATAAACAAAAAATAAATAAATTAATTGATATTAAATAATTTTAAAGGCTATTAAGAGTTTAAAGTAAATTTTTTAACTACGCAATAAAATCATAAATAAACATAATTCCGACCTAAGTAAAAAAAAATTTGCTTTTGGAATAATAAAATCTGTGTTATTTCACGCAACAGAGATAAATTTCAATCATTCACTTTAAAAAAAAAAAAAAAAAAAAAAAACATCCCACGTTAAAATTCATCTGTAATATTCGTTACAAAGCACACACTGCGGTATCGGGTTTGCCCAACCGGCCGTAATTAAAAACTACTCCTCGGTTAATGAATGGCAGATGATGCGGTTTGCATCCCACCGCGTGCCTGTTATCGGAAAAACAGAAAAAAAAAAATTACAATGTACATATACACGCTTTGGAACTATATAAAAGTCGTGATTCCAGAATATCAATAATTAAAACCTACAAGAAGACTGAATTTTTTATGCACAGAGAGAATCGATACGTAGTAGACTGGTCATTAATCATACGAAAGTCGCGTAGTGTCAATGGGACGATGATTATCTCATCTCGAAAGTCGGTCATGAATCTGCACCGCGGTGCGTAACGCAAGTTACGAAAGGCCTAGTACCTGTCTCGCTCAAAAGTTTCGGTTTCCGGTCGTTGAGCGAACTTGGGATTATTCGACCGTAAAAGAGACACAAATTCGCCGTTAACGGCCACGCCGACAGTTCAAAGTCGTAACTCCGGGTTTATTGGTTAATGAATTGACACACGTGAATAATTGAGTTATCAGTCACTAAAAAAAAAAGTTACACGAAAATTCGATGGGTAAAATTTTTCTTTTTTTGTGAGTAAAAGCTCTTTGTTGAGTTGCAGGGCGATCGAATTTTTTATCTTGTTTTTGTAGCACGCGCGCAGGCCATTCGTAGGAAGCGTCCGGCTATCAGCAATTTAGATTGGGTTGGAGTACTTCTGTCCCTTCGTAAAGCCGGGTTTGGTACACTGAATTGAAAGAATAAGTTTTTACGGGATACTAACTGGATCAGACGCAAACTGTGTCGAATCCTTAGTTTATAATATTATTCATAATAGGTGCATATTATCAGACTTTTTAACAAATTAAAGATTTTTGGAAAATAGAAAAATATTAACATAGTTAAAGCTGAATTTGCAACTCTCTAGCTTACTTATAGATTATGACTTTTATTATGTCTCATTAAAAAAATAATTAAGTTTATTATTTAACAACTTTGTATTGCCTAGCGGATAACAATAACAGTACAGTGTGACTTTGTATTGACGATCCAGGCATATTATAAAAAAATAATTAGTTAATTTATTAATTTATTCAAATCGCGCGACAAATGAATCAATGATACAAACTATGATATAAATAAGTTCTTGTCATAAGTAACTAGTTAAGGATGTTAACCACTTTTGAAAAAACTTTTTCAGTTTTAGCCATATCCTCTAATAATTTAATGGAAATATTTTTACCAAATTTTTACCATTATCTTTTTTAAGAAATGAAAGTTTATGTTTAACATCTTAAGAAGCGGTGATAATGAAAATCACCGAGGGGCTATGCACTCCAGAATCACTGATGATTCTTTTGATTCTTTTGAATTCTTTTTGATTCTTTTGTGATTCTTTCCTGATTCTTTTGGCAAATTTAACATATTTTGAGCCTTGTTGCCTCGTCTACACTGGCGGTTAAACCGCGTCTCGGCTTAACTTTGTTTAAAGAATTTTGCAATGTTGCCATCGGAATCGAAGTTCAAGATGTAACCATCTTAATCTTATAAATTATTTCCTATTTTTAAAGTACAAATTAATCCTTTAACCATCCGAGAATATTGCAAAATTCTTTAAACAAAGTTAAACCGAGACGCGGTTAATTTTATCATAAAAATTTAACTTATAAGTATTTTGTTATCAAAGCCAGCGGTAGCTGGCTTGGGGTGATTTTTTTCCCGCCAAAATAGTAGCCGGCTGCCGTGCTTTATTTACAGCTACTGGAGCTACCTTAACCCTACTAACCACAATTAATCAATTATTTAAAAATTAAAACACGTTACCTGCATCATTAAACCTCTAGACTACGCCTACTTTTCACTACCGAAGAGATGAGGATTGTTTTCGAAGCTTATATTTTTTTAATTTTCTTATTTTTTAATTCGCGTTTTTGAAATCGGCCTTTTTTTTGGACTTTCCATCCATCAACGTTCGATCGGGGATCGGCACCTCCCAACATTTTCAACAGATGGCGCTATCATGATTTTTTTTATTTTTTTAAAAAATAAAATTAATTAACGTTTATAAAAACTTGTTTTCATAAATAAAAAAATGAAAAAAAAAAATTAAATGATAATTAATAAAAATTAAAATTAACCTTTGAACGATAAAAGACACTGGTAACTGGCTTGGTTAGAGAACAATCATCAGTGTCCTAGTAAAATCAGAGAGCAAAAGAAAATATGTATTTTAAAAGAGGTAGTTGTAAACATTCTTACAAAGTAACATGTTCAATAGCACACGTAGGAAATAATTTAAATAATGGGCACTACGTGAGCATTTTAGGACAAAAAAAGAGTTGGATAGAAGTAAGCGACGAAAATATTATAAAAAAACCTTGGCCAACTAATGCTAAAGGTTTTTATATATTTATATTAGAAAAAAAAAAAAAAAAAAATTAGAAAAATAACAAATAGATAATTATCAAAAAATTATCAAACAAAAAAAAGTGATATCCCACAAAAAACCTTACAAAGGTAAAAAAACGTGGGGAGATTTTTTTAATGAATTGATTTAACAAAAAATAGTGATATCATGAGATAGATTTTATAAGGTAGAATTTTTGATAACATGTCATATTAATAACAGAATTTAAAAATTAATTGCTGTAACAAATTTAAGAAAAAAAAATAATTATTTCAAAAAGTAATAAAAAAATTATTTTAATGAGTTGTGTATTTAAATTTAAAAAATAAATTGAAATCAATATTCATAAAATCTGCCAACGAAGATAAAGTTAATAAATTTTCTTCTGAATATGAACTTCGTGGGCAGATTTTATGAATATTGATTTCAATTTATTTTTTAAATTTAAATACACAACTCATTAAAATAATTTTTTTATTACTTTTTGAAATAATTATTTTTTTTTCTTAAATTTGTTACAGCAATTAATTTTTAAATTCTGTTATTAATATGACATGTTATCAAAAATTCTACCTTATAAAATCTATCTAATGATATCACTATTTTTTGTTAAATCAATTCATTAAAAAAATCTCCCCACGTTTGTTTACCTTTGTAAGGTTTTTTGTGGGATAAATTATTCGAAAATCCCTCTGTATGAAAATGAACCAAGATCGAATGCCATCGATTTAAAATGATTGTGATTAGTTCAGGACATTAAATTTAAAATTTAACATACGGTGTTTTCACTGTTTATTCTAAATTAAGTAATATAATAAAGATTCATTCTTAAGATAAATATCATTTAAGATTTTACAAAAATTAATCTTTCGAATTGAACAAAGCTACGAATGAATCGTCGAAATTTAATTTGCATATACCAACCAAAGAATAATTATTCATTGACATTGAATCAAGCCGGATTACCGCAAGTGCGCATCTCCAAGCCCAAGGAAAATTCCCATTCGGCGGTATACGAAAGAGATTCGATTGCAATTTATTGGTACTCGAGACAATCGTGCGTTTTACAGAAAAAATTTATCCGCGCGCTCGTACGCCGCTGATCACCTTGACACGATGAAACCCGACTTGTTGCTTTATAAAGCGCGCTGCGCCTTTTTTTTTCCTTCTTTTTCTTCTCCTGCAGCGCTGGACGAAGATTTTTTTACCCTAGTTCAAGGCGCACCTGCGTTTATGGTATCTTGCCTTTTTTTTTTTTTTTTTTTATTGGTGAGGTTAGTTAAGACCGAAATTTTTGAGTTTTATAAAATATCTTTCCGGAAAATTCACTTTTTTGAGAAGAAAGTAAAATATTAATTTTTTTATAATTACTACAAAATTATATTTTTCATGATTTTTCTTTAGTTTTGAAGTAGAAATAAACGATCGTATTGGAAAAAATTTTGAACAGTTACAAAAATTTCATTATCACCTTATTTTCCGACATTACAAGACGCACTTTTTTCTTTTCAAAGTATAACTCTCCGGAAACTCTGGTGAATCTCATAGGCCGATTATTAAAAATTTTCTTACTTTTATTACGTCGAAAAAGCTTAAATTTTTTCATTTTAGCGGAATATCGAAAAATATTGATTTTTCGAATTGCACTTTTTGAGTTTTGGGATGCTAGTAAAATATTTAATTTTTATCATTTTTCAAATTTGTACAGAGTATTTAAAATTTGAAAGATTTAAAAAGTACTTACCAATCTATGAGCCCTATTGACGCTGAAATTGCGGGCTCGCAGAAATCTGAGAAGATAATCATCGTCCATTCGGTGGGGCATGCACTCCCCTCGCTCTGGAAGAAATAAAAACACACATTTTCAGTAATTCGACACTGCTAACCGCCTTACCTCTCTAATACTACGTATCTTAAATCAAATAAAGCGCTCGCGATAATAACATCATTCGTCTTTTCTCAAAACAAACAATTTTTCTTAAAACATGTAACCTATTGAAGCAAATTTTAAAAGCATTGAAAAAAAATTAGGGAGGAACCACCTGCTCGCTCTGCTCGTCAACCCCCAGTAATTTAATGAGTTTTATCTTTTGCTGGAAAAATAGAATTATTTTTAATTGAAAGAAGTAATATAAAAAAATTTTTAAAAAGAACTTTAAATTTAGCACAAGTATCCTTTGTACACGTTAATAATTTACAGACAAATAGCTTTTTCACCAAATTCTGCATAAATTACACGATTTAAATCCAGATATTTTGTTTTATGAGTTGAGTGATTTTTTTATTACAGTAAACTTCTTAATTTTTTATTAAAAGTTTATCGTTTTTTAAGACCCCTAAGCTTCTAAATTCAAGAATAAACTGAATTATAGAAAAAGAAAAAAATCGAAAAGAATTTTTTTAATAATAAAAATATGACAAGACATATAAATAAATTCTCACAATAAAATAGTCTTATACGTTCTGTAAAATAAATTTCCATAACACGTAAAACTTAAAATTCATCCACCTCTGTATGTAAGTATCTACGAAAGGTGACGCACTTATTTTTCCCGCTGACCTACGCGACTTTCACGATCGCGAGCATGAATTCAATTTGTTCGATCTTTCTGCTGCAGCCGGCGCGCGCCGAAGTGAGAATATTGCGAAACCTTAGCAGTGTCAATGTCCTTGGTCTTTGAAAAAGGAACGTTGGAAAAATTGAGATAAACTCGAAGTCCAATCCAAAGAACTTCCCGGTTCAATCGATTTTCGTCCTTCGAAATGTACATTACTACCGCGCGGGCAATGAAATTAATTCATACGAGTGAATAAAGCTGAATATGAGCTGACTTTACAAAGTTTATAAACAAACCAGTCAGCTTTGTTAAATATAAAAAAATTATGCAAACTTTATGTGGGTGCTTGCTCGTTTGAAGAAATTCATAAATTTTCATCTCTCTATACGCGTTTGTGTAGAAAGGCAAACTCGCATCCGTAATGAAGTGCAAATATTTGCGTCAAACGGTGTGTATTATTTAAAAACAAAAACCATGTAAAGAGCGACCTTTAAGATCGGTCAAAATTAATCCTGTGCAAATAGTTTGAAATGATGTCAAAAGTTTTGAACTAGAATAATAAGATTGACACATCAATAAAAAATAGTGACTCGTCAAATTAACAAAATTGACGTTAGTTATTTATTTTATATTATTTTTTTTATTAAGTCTTTCCTAACCTCCAAAAGTATTATTTTTTGAATTGATAATAACCTATTCAATTTTTCAAGCTTAAACATATTCTAAAGCATCCTTCTAATGACTAAATAAGACTGTATACTGTACGTCATTATCCATTGTTTAGAATTTTTCAAAAGAAGCATGAAAAATTTCCGTTTCCCATAACAAGCCTTTATTAACATCTTTATCATGAGACTCCTAATAACTACCAAATTGAAACAAAGTTCAAAGTTTTAAAGTTAAACACTCCTGAACCCAATTATTCGAGAAAAAAAAGGTTGCTACCCAGATATCAATCGATAAAAATAAATCCAAACTTGCTCACCGTAAATCATCTCCCGTAACTCGTGTATGGTCTGGCACTTGACCTCCTCGGTCTCGCCAAGTTCCCTGCGCGCGTACTCCTGGACCTCCTCCGGTACATTCTGGTCGAGGTCGAGGGTGAGCTCCTCATCGTCGTACTTGGGCATGGCATCGACGGACTTTGAGTCCTGGATGAGTTCCTTGGGCTCGGGCATCGCGTCGCTGTCGTTGTCGCTGCTGCTGCTCTGGCTCGCGGGGTCCTCGCAGCAACCGCTGTCCGCACGCTCTCGAGTCAGCTCCTGCAATTGGTCATCCTTGCCAGAAGTCTTGTCCTGAAAAAAAAAATTTTGTTTTAATTATGAGTTTTTTTTTTTTTTTTTTTGCCCCAGGGCAAACAATAGCTTTAAATGAAGTTATGTCATTTTAATTTATAACAGTAGTTTGCTAACGATAGCTTAAGGGAGGTTTTTTATTAATACGAGATCGTTAATATAGGTCATAGACCTATATTAGGTTTTTAGGTAATTTTTTTATGTCTGGTTATGATAGGGTTTTAATTAGAGTTGTGACTTTGATAGATCTTAAATATATTAAAAAATCATATTTGTTGAAATTTTGACATGGTATGTTGAAAAAAACAATCATAACTTAAAGACTTTTTTATTTAAACAAATCATGGTCTTAAAATAGGGCTTAAACGATTTGCCCACTATTTAGCACTATTATACAAAAGTTTAACAGGTTTCGTTAAAATAACTCCATTTGTTATTAAAAATGTTTTTAGTTTTAAGTGGTCATAAAAAAAAAGAGTCAAATAACGTATTCATAAAATCATATGATAACTTAAAGTACGATTATTTGAAATCATTCTATTTTCGCACAAGGGCGTTTTTTATTCAAACAAGTTATGGTCATAAAATAGGGTTATGATTTAGCTAGCCTATTATTGAAGTACACATCTGAACAGGTGCGACAAAATCTATTTAGCCTTAAAGATATATTTACTGACAACATCATGAACAGGATTTTAAGTAAAATTATTAATTATGACCTTGTGTAATCATTTACCAATAAAATGATTGTATTTTTTCAAGGTACGGCAGGTCTTATCAAAATCATTATATTTGTCTAAGAACATTTTATATCCTAAAGCTAAAAAACATGTTAGAAACTAATTTAAAATGGTGTCATAAAATCATATTTTTATTTAAACATTGCATTTGAACAAAGAACGCTAAAAAAAGCAGTTTTTAGGTAAAGTCATAATCCCTGATAAAAATGAATCATAATCCAGCAGTGGCGTGCAAAAGCGAGCTTTTTCTTATCACTTTAAGCTAACTTTCGAAGATAAACCACGGTAACGCAATTCTATTGTTTTCCATTTATTTATATAAACTTAATTATTATTTTTCAACCTACTATTTAAAAAAAAATTGCGCATAATGATCTTTTACGTATTGCAAAATAATTGCATTAGCAATTTGTATCTATTGCTCTTTCATGCATTAACAGCGAAGAAAAAAAGAATTTTTTTTTATTATACGTGCTTGTCAAGAGACCGATCTCGACGGTTAAAAAAACCGATTTGCATGGAATGAAACAGAGAGCTAAGCTTGTATACCCGCGGCAAGAACTACAATTACATAAATTTTTAATTAATCACTCCAGGGACATTAAAACTGAAAGGCGAGTGCGTTGACCCCCTGCGTCGATCTAATTACTGTAAGAATGAAGTTATTTGATCGAATTCTGGAGAAACAATGTTTGATACGAAAAAAAAGACTCGCGTGATGGTACCGGAAAAACGTTTCCTCATTCCATTGTCTCGTCTCCGATTAGAATTAAGTTACAAAAAAAAAAGATTGTAACACTTTATCCTTTGTTTTTTTGTTTTTTTTTTGTTTTTTTTGTTTTTTTTTGTTTTTTTTTTTTGTTTTTTTTGTTTTTTTTTAATGACGCATCTATAAGCTCAAAGAACGATAGTTTTGACAGCTTACCCAGCAGCCGATCTCGAGTGCACTCTTGAGCCCAGACATTAAACCAAAAATCACCCACTAAACTTGAACCTCACACTGACAAATAAAAAAACTAAGTTTGTTCTCGAGAAATGGCAAACAACAAAACAAAGTTTGTCGCGCGCGCGCGTGCGTGCAGTGATGCAACTCAACTGAGCCGATCTCCTAGCCGGCTGCAGCTCTACCCCGTCCCTCGCGGGAGAAAGAAAGACACAGAGACACAGAAGAAGAAGAGGAAAAAAAAAAAACAACCGCGAGGTCGTTTCAGCGCCGTTTGCACCGACACCGAATTTCCGTAATTTTTAATTGGCAGTTTTCGAAACGTCGAGCTTGCGAAATAGCCGAGGTAGTTTTTCCAGCGAGGGGGTTGGGAAACCCGAGGTTGGCAACACTGCTTGGATCAGGAAGTGCTCAGATGGTTTCAAGAGCGGCGAAGTGGGTAATTTAAATGATAATCGAGGAAGAAAGAAGGATATGTTCGATCGTCGATAATACGTCAAAGTATCTACGTTGTAATAGCCTATTAATTATGATGTACCCTATTAAATATGACCAATTTATGGTGTTGTAATTGGTCAAAAAATGGCCAAACTTTGCTGTGAGAGTTTATTAATTTCTTAAAGTTCATCTGCATTGTATTTGTATAGTTTACAAAATTATTAATTTTTTAAATAGTACACTGGTCGGACACATATCGTTCCGAGGTTCGAATTGGCGCTCGAAATGTGACCGTCAGAACCAATTTTTTTTGGTACCAACCTTCGTCCCAAGCGCGCAAAACGTTAGTAAACTTAACCTCATCAGGTGAGAGAAATTTTTTTGCGCGCGTGGGACGAAGGTTGGCATTAAAAAAAATTGATTCTGACGGTCACATTTCGAGCGCCAATTCAAACCTCGGAACGATATGGTGTCCGGCCAGTGTACAAGTCTTCAATTACATTCAGGAGTTTCCAGAACTCTTAAAAAATCCGAACTAACAGTCATCATATTTTGAGGTTGGCAAATGATTTAGAGCTTTGACGATTTCAAGTTAAAAAAAAAAAAACTTTTTTTTTGCCGAAGCAAAAGGTCAAAAGGAGGACTTTACGAAAAAAGCATCTATTAATATTCAATTCAAAAAGTTGAGGTTTCCAAAACTTAAATTTTCAAAAAAATGGTATGGAATTTATTAAATTAAATATTCAAATATAGGCAACTGAAGATTCCAAAGCTGATAAGTGTATATTTAGTTATAATTAATATTCATCGCTAAAAAGGTTTAAAAACCGTAAATATTAAAAAAAATATTATTTAAAAAGCCCAGTTTTATCATAAACATTTGGTTTTACAAAAATTTATGTGTTTTTGTTACTGTTTCTGTCAAGAAACCCGCAGATGCATTCGTGACCATAGACTGTAAGTCTCATCAATAAACATCCTTGAGTGTCACATGCGAATTACCGTCCCATTAAACAAAATTACCCAGTAACGATTGTAATAACGATAAGGAAAAGCTCATTTCAATTTGATTATAGTGAATCATCGTATAATCATCGAAATTTTAAAACTACCACAGTGTCTCGTTGTAAAACTAATAATCATAAAGTTTAAAGTTCGAAAAAAAATAATAAACAAGCGACTCTTTTTTTTTCGCGTTCAAGGTCGGAGTTGGAAAAGGTTCGATTTGGATGCGGCTATAAATAAGCGTGACAAATTAATTCAAAAATATCTTTTTTTTTTTTTTTTCAGTAAATAACTGGTTTTATCAAGCCGAGAGGTTCGAAATTTTACTTTTTTTTATTTTGCAACGCAAATATTTCACTAAAGAATTTCATCAGTCAGAAAACTACGCCACTGAGTGAGTGAGTGGAACTTTATAACAGTGTAATGGCTGACAGACGAGGCAGTAAATTTAAATTAGCGGCGTTTATGGTATCTGGGAAAGCTGTAAAAAACATTGTTTGATTATTCTTGGGTAACAATCAATTTACTTTAAAAAAAATACTTTAACTAACTTTTCTACGTGGATAGAAAAGTTTAATAGTAATAATTCCCAAGTACAGCTTTGCTACTGGAATTTTAGGTTAGGTACCTAATTAATTTTTACCGAGCTCTTTGTAAATCTTATTAAACTAAGTTCTAAATTTTATAAAACATTTTTTTGAAGTAAATGGATTTTTAACGTTAGAAAAAAAGATGACATATGTTAAATCAATGAAATAGAAAAAAAATTTACGATTGTTAGCAGCACATTAAATTTTTAAACGCATCGTTAACTGACTGAAAAAAATTTTTAACACGTAGATATTTTCAGCCTTTTTTATTTGTTTGAATTTAGAAACCTAACCTAAGATTTTAATTTTTTTACTCCTTTCAAATGTTTTATAAAAATTTGAATTTGAGACCCATAACTGAAAATTATGAAAAACTAACCTAAAATTGAAGTAGCAGACGACAGTAATTTTCTATCCACGTACGTCTTTGTGTCAGAAACGTCTCGTTAATAACGCTTTTTTCCACTAATAAAAGTCCCAACTCGAATGATGAATGAACCGAGTATTCTAATTAAAAGTGCGTTAAAGTAACGCCTGCGGAGAAAGTAAGTAAAACAAAACGATAAAAAAAAAGAAAGGATTGTCAAGGAGATAAATTATAATAATTGTTTTACGAGGTAGCTCTTGCAACAATTCCGCAGAATCTACTTTGTGTGACACAAGCTTAAATTACAATGAATATTATGATAAGCGCTGTTGTAGTGTGGATTGGCCAACGCATCGTGGTCGTCTTCGGGAAACTAGTTTAATAACATACAATCATCAAAAATATTTCTCTACTATGACGTACCGCAGATTATTACTCAATGCCAAAGATTTGCAATTTTACTTTCCTGGGAATTTTAAAATTGGTTATAACGAGAATTTTCAATCCCCAAAGCTACATCATTAGTTTTGTATGAGCCAATGTTTTTGATTTGGATTTTTAATAGTAAAAAAAAGTGGTAGAACGATCATTCTCTGATTTAATAGTTCGACGCAACTTGAGAAATTTAATAATATTTATACCTTATTTACCATGATTGTTTAAAAATTTTTGTATTTATAACTGTTGAAATGTTTCTGGTAATTTGACCAATTATTTCAAGTACAATTAAAGTGTATACCATAAAAAAAAATAAAAGAATATATTATTGAGTTAATATAATAAAAATAATTCAGTATCATCTCGCTTTGAACAATATTTGAAATTATTTGATCAATGAAAGGCTTGAATTAATTTTTTTGCATTTTTGAAAAAAATATATTGCACTTTTTCAGCTTTGTTAAAAAAAAAAAAAAAAAAAAAAAAACATTAAACATTCATAAAAAAACAAAATTAATTATTTATTATATTCTTAATTTTTTCTATGATATTGTAAAAGCATTCCGAAAAAAAAGTTTTAAGATTTTTTTAGATTATTTAAATGAAAATATTATACAGATTTAGAGTACGATGAAACCTCTACAAACAAAACATTGATGCATCGAGTAACTTAGATCTATCCATAAAAAAAAAAGTTACTTTTAGCTATAGAGATTTCGAATCACAGAGGTATTTTACATTACAATGAAGATTGTTTAAACAATTCATAAGCAAATCAACGTTGATAATTCTTCCTATTGCACCGTCTATTTATAAACAAATGGCTACACTAAAGAAAGAGTTTTTGACACTAATTTGACCAGGGTATTTAGTAATAATTTTACCTAAAAAAATTGCTTAGACGCTTTAGAACACTCGAAGTTGTGCAAAACTGTCAGGGTCAGGTGCGGTTTACGGGGGGAGGGGGGGGGGGAGACGAGTGAAAAAGTAAAGTAAACTCACCTCGTAAGCCAGCATGACCAACGCGGAGGTTTGTTTTTCGCGGTTTTGTTTAAACTGTTTTACGCTTTTCGGACAATTCGAGCAGTTAAATTCAAACTATTCTTGTTTTGTACATAATAATGCTTATTTAAGATAGAAGTACTTGATTTTAAGCTAATAATAACGATTTATCTGAGGATTACGACTGTCACTCGAACCAAATATCATTACGACCTATAAGAGAAGAAAGATTATCTTTGTTTACGATTCGGAGAGATCAGCTGACTTTATGTTATCTGACTGTTTATTTGCAAGTAGCAACATTTTCGAAATGAAAGTTATAATTGTCAAGATTCTTCAAATAAACAAATTGTTTAAATTATTTTATTTTTGTTCAAGAATTATTGAAGTTTTAGGAAAAATTTTAAATTATCATAGAACGGTTTGAATTAATTTACTACAATCTAATGACTTTATTTTTACAGTAAAAATTTATTACGAGGTATTAAATATAATAAGGTATTAAATTACTCAATTTTAAATAAAATTAAAAAAAAATTCCAAAAGAAATTATGGATGTATGAAAATCTGTTAATTATTTAAGAAGATTTCAGTCAAATTGAGTATATTTAATTATACATTTTTTATATAATTAAATATAATTTTTTCTGTACATAAAATATTATAAGATTCTTAAGAATACGTTCAATTTAATTACTTTAAAGAATCTCCGAATAGATTATTTTTTTAAACTTTAAGTCGACTATAACATCAAAATCAAGTGTCATCAATTTCAAATAGGTAATTGTGATTTGTTCAGAACGTAATATCTAAAATTTGAATTTCAACTAAATAATAACTTACTATGATATTTTTTGAAAAAAATTTAACTGAATACATACAAAATTTGTCTAACTTTTTAAGGTAGGACCGCACCTACGGCTCTAGTCAAGATGCATTTTCGGTTAAACATTTGACTAGCTTCACGCATATATAGATATAGAAATGCATTAGCAGCAGAAGCTTTTTTAACCTAAAATACATATTTTTGTTTTTTATCAATACTTAGAGGAACCGAATGGATGATTTAATTAATTCTATGTGATTCTTGTGCATTCTAGTTAAACTGACAAATTTTCTAAAAACCTGATCACATGTAATTATGTAAAAATTGTATAAAAAATGTGCCCTCCCATAAGACTACGGGTTAAATCGACGCGATGTTAATATTCAATTACTCAAAAACGAAAAACCCCCTGATTCTGAAAATTTAGTGGCATCATTTTTTAATATTTATCTTCGACTTCCTAAAGTTTTAGATTTTTAACACATCTCTTTCTAGTTTGTGCGGTCCTACCTTAAACTAATTATTATTTTAATTTTTGCAACAAAGTAAGAATTATTTAAAACACAATTACGATTGTTTATTTATCGAAGTTTTAATATTTACAGGTTAGATCGAATGAATATTTTCGTCAAGCTCCAATGAAAACTTCGGCACTAATTTACAATTCATAAAAAAAAAAAAAAAGGAAGTCGGGATTCGTAAACAAACACGTGCACGTATCACGTGCAGGTGCAGCACCAAAACAAACCGAAAAAAAAACGTTCCTCGCTTTGGGACTTTTACTTTCGCACTCGCCGAAGCTCGACTGACTTCTTCTTCTTCTGGGAACAGCGTCACACTTTTTACGCACTAGTCCGGAAAAGGAAGAAGAACAAAAAATAAATGAAAGAAACAGCGCTACTCGGGGGTATAACTAAGAAAACCGGTTCACCTTGACGCCATCGGGAGGAGAAGAAGAGACCGGCAGGGGCGCGAAAAACATGAATTTTTTGACCAGACGGTTTAAAAGTAGAATGAGGCTTAAAAATTGTTGATTGCTTTCAGTTTTATCGAAATATTGATAAAAGTTTTTTATTTTGAATCAGTCTTGAATATTTTAAATATCGATGCCTCTTAATGAAAAAGAAAAATAAAATGTTTTAGAGTCTTAACGACGCACGTAACTTTTTTTGATTGGGTGTAATACGTGATGATTTTTAAACTGACATTGGAATATGACAAAAAATTAATTTTCGTATAATTGTCTTCAAAATTGTAGTTAAATCAATGTAAATTGTAATAAACAATGGCATTAAGTTGAAATGATAATAGAAAATTAATGAAATTTATGAAATATCATTTTGACTTGTCCACGATAATAAAAAGTCTGCTCTTGAGAAAGACCTACAAAAATAAAAATTGAGTGCTTGGAAGAAGGATTTTTTAGTATTCTGCTTAAAATTTCTGATTTGTAAATTACATGAACTTGATGATAAGAATTTTTATTTTGTTACTTATTAACTACGGTCATAAAAAAATATTTTATTACTATTGTTATTATTTTTTTGTTTTAAATTGTTGTAAGAATTCAATTAATTTTTTTAGCCCATTCAGACGACAGATTTTTAAGCTAAAAGTAGTCATATACCTGAATTCTTACAGCAATTTTGCTTTAAAAAAAAACAACATTAGGACATTGTATTTTGTTATTATCACAACACAAACAAAATCATAACATAACAAAATATTTCTTTATCCCATGTCCATTTACTTATGTGATTTAATGATTTAAAGAATGTCTTCGTATTACGTGGTAATAATTTAAATTTCTTTTTTCATTTTTTATGCTTCTTATTTGATAACCAAATCGTTTCACAATTTTTTTTATTTATTTTTGGCAAGAAAAAAAAATCAATTAACAACGTCTAGCTCTCTTTTTATTAATTTATGTGCAAGATTCTATATTTATTTTTGTTTTAAAATTCTTCTCGTGAATCAGATTTAAAATTTTTTTCTAATCATTTACATTCTCGATATTTTTGATTTAAAATTGTTTATCTTTTTTTAAGACCAATCTGCATATTAATGAACAAGCTCAATTCGAAATTTTGTTTTATTCTTGGTGCAAGAAAGAAAATATTAATTATGCTTTTCAAGGCTTTTTTTTTTGTTAGCGAACGATTAAAAAATTTTTTTCTTTTAAAATTCATCTCGCCTTGTTTGTTAAAATTTCTTTTTTCATGCGTTATATTTATCCATCAATCTACTTATGTAAGACCGAATTTATTGTTTATTGTAACGATGATTCACATTTTTTTTTGCATTACTTTTTTCGAAAGTTTATACATTCATAAGAAAATTTTATTTCACGAACACGTTTATCTTGAAGCGAATCAAATTTTTAATTCGATCACGTTACGTGCTTATGTAATTTAATTCAACAATAAATTTTTACTATTAATCGCAAATTTTCAGTTTTTCCAACTTTCTAATTAAAGTAAATAAATTTTGCAAATTTATTTTTTCAGTTTTTCAAAGAAAAAAGTAATGCCATTAGTTTGCTCGGATATCATTTCGTCACGACGAATTAGAATGGTAAAAAATTGTGAAAAAAAAAATCACAAAGTGATGAAATTGTGGTTCTCAGTGTAATCGGGCCATAATCAGACCGCGAAGATTTACGATAAACAAAAAAAAAAAAAAAAAAAAAAATTATGAATAATGACTCTGTTATTAATTATTGATACACAGCGTCAGATTACTAAACATAACTTTTCGGTCTGCAGTTAACAAACTTCAAATTATTTGTAAACCAGAAGTCCCACGTACGAATGTTTTTTCAAAACCTGACTCGTCGAAGAAAAACTTAACGACAAATCGTCAATCCGTGACATCTTCATAAATAACATTACTAGTTTTGTTAATTTCCGGATCGAGAGCGAATTTCAAGTCTGATGTATAACTTTAACTGTAAACATTTAATTAAAATTGTTTTATCGCATTAATTGACTTTGACTTAATGAGCATTAAATTTACTGTAGCTTGAAAAAACTACGTCTAACAAAAACTTTGTACGTATACCGTAATAAGTACTTTAGATTCACTCTAGCAGAGGAAATGATTGTAGGTCTCATCCGAACCCGTACGTGATGCCTGGCGCTTGCGCAGTTCATCATCAAGCTTGAGCAAAGATCAATTTAAAAATTGGTTGTTTAAAAACAGTTATCAAATTTCACCACCGCTACAGGAACTCGTGAAATCATACCTTGGTGCCAAATTCAAACAATACCTTACGGCAGTTTTAGGATTGTTTTCAAAATTTTGTTGTGAATTACCGGAGATTTTCATGCTTTTTTAATTTATTTGAAAGTTTAATTTTTAACTTCACAAAAACAAGTCTTATCATGATTGGACTAAAGACCACGTGTACCAACTGTAAGAATCTCAACTAAGCAATGTTTTTGTGTTGTTACATTCGTAACAATGCATTTTTAAAACCGGTAAAGCGAATAATCTTTTTTACAACTTTATCAGAATACAAATTTTCAAATAGCTTATTGATTAAAATATTATAATGATATCAACGTTATTATGAGCAAAGATATTTTATTTATAATCAAAGTCTCGGTTTCTCGTCAGGATTTGCATTAAATTAATTATGGATAAATGTTACCATATCAATCTTGCATCTATTTACAATTTTTAATTTAAATTTAAACATAAACTCGTTCAAAAGCGTGTTGTCATATTAGTTCTTGGTTGGTAGCACTGTCCTTACAACGTTGTTTTCATAGCAACATTCAAACCAAAAACTTCTAAAAACGCAATGACTTGTCATTAATATTTCGAATCTACTCACAGTGATATCCCGGTATCCAAATATCCAAAGACTCTTCCTAGAAAAAAGTAGTAACCGGCGTTGCACAATAACTTCTAGTCTTAGTTGTTGCCCGCGAGGAGTTGGAACCGAGACTGCATGCACTCGGTAGCTCCTTCCGCGTTTAGCTCTCTCGATCTCCCCGGTGCAGCCATGGTGGGAAAGTTAGCTCGCGGTAGGGAGTTTTTAGCCGGCTGGTACAATCACCTTTGCCTCCGCAAAACTCCCACGTACCAACTTCCTTCGGATCGTGCACGCCTTTGAGAACTATTAGCGCATACCCAGAGTAGTCCCTTTCTTTAGCGGGCTCTTTGTTCGTAAGCCAAGGAGATCGAAAGGTCTTCGACATCTCCGAGAGACTGGGTTATGCAGTAGAAAGAAACATAATACTTGGTCGGTATGAAATGAGGTGCATGTGTGGGGAAAATTTGGTCAAAATAACTTTGAGGTATCAGGTCTGAAGCAGTTTGACTCTTTATCTAGAGTTTGGGAGTTTACCCATTAAAACGGGTAACTTTCAGTGGTTTTGAACTATTTGTTTAAAGATTTTTGGTCGAAAGAAATTAATCTAGAAGTTTTCATTAGAAAAAGTAACATGTGGGTTTTTCTAACTCATTTTTGAACCGAGTTGACGCTTAAATTACTAATTTAATCTTCTTGTACCTAATTTCGGCTACCCATTAGAAATTTCAAAAATATTGGGAAAAGTACCTTTGTTTGAGTTTTCAACGGTCGAAAAGCTTATGAAATGCGTGGCATGTATTTAATAGAATGAAAAAAATCACAAAAAAAAAACACTGACTTTGATTAGTTCAACAGCATTTTTTTCTGGTGAGTCATGGAAGTAATTTTACTTTTCAAAAGGATCAGTTAATTTTTCTAATTAACAAGATTCACTGTATTGAACTAAAAATTGGTGGATTTTTTAACATGAATTGAATTTTTGGAATTAACTGATATAAAATAAGTTCAAACTATATTTTTTTTCAATTGATCATGTAATAGTGCGCTATTGAAAATCCCAATTGAGCATGCTCAAAATCAGTAAAATTTAGTCTAAAAATATTTATTTCTGAAAATTAATGAAAAACCAAAGAAATTGAGAGGTTTCAGAACTCTCTAAGTGTCATAGGCTTCGAGCACGAATTTTTTTTAAAAAAGTTGAAAAACCGGTTTTTCGAAAAATGAGCGAAAAATGCTGTATTGGCTATATGGTAGCAGGAATTGTTGGTTTACTTCATTGTTTGGTACAAGAATTTCCGTCAAGATTTATGTTCCACCAGTGGTGACCTCTCTTGTGTCTGAGTTTTTACTTATTTGTTGAATTAATTCATTATCAAAAATAGTTGAATACTTTCAACTTTCATAGGAAGTTAACTAACATCCTTCATAATTTTTTTTATTCGAGATTTAATTAAAACATAAAATTATAATCAACTGTTCTTTTTGTGGAAATTAATTACTTAATTGGTGTACATAAAATTGTATTAAATAACAGCAGCAACTAGAATTAATCAAACTCAAGTATTTCAGTGTTTTAATTATGATCTTTTGATAAACAAAAACTTTTCAAATTTATTTCTTTAATAAATCTAATTATATAAATTCAGTTCATAATTTATTACTTTTAAATTATTCAAATTAAATCATGATTATTGAATAAAATATTTAGAAAATAATAAAAAATTGATTTTTGTAGTTTTTGTGTCTCCTTCTTTCTGTAATCCCTTTATAAAAGAGAGCTATCGCCATCTTGCGTAAGATTTTTATTCGTGAGCTGATTGGTGAAGAAGTTTTTAAAATATTCGAAAAGTACATTTTGAGGTTACTCTTATTGTTTTTTCCTATGCGCGCTTGAAGCACGCTCAGAAGAGCTAGTTATTTAAACAATCAAAAGAAAGTACCACTGCCCAACCTGCTCATACCAAACAGAAATAAAACCATTTTTTGCTAACCGAAACTTGTAATTGATTTATCAGGAAACGCAACAATAATTTTTTTCGTCTTTTTTACGGATTCCCAATAACAATTATGTTCTAATTAAATACAATTTTCACCTCGTCGGGTGTTTCTCGCGAGCGGCTTACGTAAACCCCATCGATCGTAAATATCTCGAATTATATTGCACGCTTTAATAAATCGTGCTTTGATCCTGGGTAAATATTTTTCATCGCGTAACTCGGAGATAAAAAACGTTTCTTGCTCGTGATGAGTCCATTGGAAAGTAAATTCATAAGAGTCACAATGCTTCATTACCATTATTTTTCTTCAAATAAATCTGCGTATCTGAAAATCGAATCTCGGGTTTGAAAAGCCAAATTACCATGCGCTGAATATCACATTGACAATGGGGACTTTTTACTGAGAAGGAAGTAACAGATGAAAATTACGGATTAGTCAGCAGTTTAATAAATTCACGCCGGAAGGTAAATATTGCGGGGATGACAGGTACGAATGTTTTCACTGACGACGGTTTTACGACTGCCAGCGCTTACGGTCAATTATGGTTTCTTTGATATATAAGTGTTTGATTGATCGATCTCGTTTACAAGCGATGAATTTTATTTTGAATTTTGATAGTTTGGATTTAAGCTTACGATCTGAACCATTTAAAGGAAGGATTAAATACAGTAAATCCAATTCGTATTCAACCAATCAGAAGTACTTAATGAATATCAAAGAACAGTATCAACATGATTATATTTTACAAAAATATTTTAAAAAATTGACACACTTTTTTTCTTAAGAAGATACTTTTCTCATTCTTTAAATCTTTCCGATCTTTCCAAAGCATACTTTCAGAGATATCTGATTTTTAAGAATATTTTCTCAGTTTTAAACTCGTGAAGTTTCCAGGGACTTGGAAAAATACAATTGCAAAAAAATCAGCTCGAAATGGCACATATTTTTCAACGGTTATTTACTTTGTACGATTTTCATATAATTTAGCGCTGGGTGGTGGAACAAAAGACCTTTTTGAAAAGCTACTCTATTTTCCAGTATCAGTAATAACACGTAGAAGTGTTTACGATTGATGATGGAGTTAATTGTTAACTTTCATGCAAACTTTAAAACAATTAGTTCTTTAAGATGTCTAAATTATTAATATTACTTCTTATTAAATACTAGAGTAAAAATTGATTTAAAAACTTCATAACGCACTATTTTTTACAAAACCTTGTAGCCTGTAGACCTATGCCCCTTAAAATATTTGAAAAAAAATCACAAAAATTACTGATTTTGATTCTGGAGTGCACAGCCACTCGGAATCACAATACTCAATCCATTGTT
Organism: Encarsia formosa; assembly: GCA_038277355.1. Lineage (NCBI taxonomy): Eukaryota > Metazoa > Arthropoda > Insecta > Hymenoptera > Aphelinidae > Encarsia > Encarsia formosa. Next base: position 130,141,313 of record CM076184.1, read on the forward strand.
TACCATGATGTATATATCGTTCCATCAAATCAACCCATAAATTAATTTCGCAACGCCGTTGAAAATTTTGTAAACATACACGATTTACATTAATGAAAAAAATTGCTCCCAATTTTCCGCATTGCGTCCGCCCCTAATAAACGCTTTCGGTCCCACCTAAGTAGTTTGGAAAGTAGTTTAGCTCAACTACCTCAACAAAATTTTATTTTCAAATCCACCGAACTCTCCGGATTAAAACCCAATAGATCGAACCTTGCTCACTCCTGGTTAAGCTCTAAACCTTTCTCCTCGATTACGTCTGTTAGGGTTATCCCATCTCGGAAAATTCCCGCGGGTATTATCCAATAACTCCACTTCCCTCGGCAATTAATCACACCAAATCTAGCCAGCGGAAAATACCGCAAGCCCAAAAGCTACGGGCCTTTCTCGCTCGACCTTTGTAAATTTCCGCGGTTACTTTCTCCTCGCTAGCATCTCGGGCCGGTCGGAAGCTACACGCGTGCCGATTTCGCTTGCGCAATGGGTAGACACTTCCGAGCGCAGTGAGAGAGAGTCTAGTCGGTGACACAAAGGAAAGTGCTGATGCTGGAGAGACGTTGTGCAACCGAGGTTTTTCACGGGCTTGCTTGTTGACTCGATGATCGCGGGCGATTATCCGCTGTTTGTGGATCTATGTCTTCGAATACGTGAAAAGTCACTGTGGCTGGTTGAATCGATAGTCTAAGCGAAGAAAAACCTTAGCGAAAAATTTGGAGATTTTAAATAGCCAATAAGACGCTGGAGTAAATAAATAAGTCAGAACAAATCGAAAATCTTGGTTGGTACCCTAGATATTCGATTTTTATAATATTTCTGATTTTTTTAATTTATTTCAGCCTCTCATTGATAATATTGAATCTGCGGATTTTCGGCCAAGGTTTCTTTGATGGGATCGTCGAAATGGCAGGAACAGGGATTGCGGAAAAAACTTAAAATTTGATAAGACACGGATTATCCTAGATAAGATGCAGATACTCTAGTTGCTCTAAATTATGAAGAAATAAATTATAATTTTGAAGGTTTTAATATAAATAAAAATTAGATTATAAATTTAAAAATCATTATTATTTACATTTTTGACATTTTTTATTTGAATCTTGAGTTAAGATACAAGTCACGAAGGGCTATGCACTCCAGAATCACTAAAAGAATCACACCCAAAAATCAATATAATCAATAAAATATCTATTTCATTTAAAGTAAAAATCTTCGAAAAATATTATTTTTAACAAACCTGAAATTAATTCCAAGGCTCTAAACACTTTAAATTTGCCAAAAGAATCACGAAAGAACCACAAATAATCAAAAGAATCATCAATGATTCTGGAGTGCATAGCCCCTCGACAAGGCATAATTGGTATAATCAAAAATCTGTCGGTGCACTTAGGTGAAAATGAGCATGTATGTGAAAGATGTCTCCATTACTTTCAACAAATATTATTGCAACCCGAACTAGACTGTGACAAGTTAATCAAAGTATATTTTAAAAGTCTTCAAACTCAAAGAGAAATGTTTTTTGTTGATTCGATATTAAACAAATTAATACAATTGTAGAATGTAAAATCCCGAATTCTTCAATAACTGTCAACTAATACAGACTTTTATTTTTTTAAAGTATTATATAATTTTTTCTTAACAATCATGTACATTAAAAACAAAATTCAATAATAAAAAACATTGAATTAGAACGGCGCTCGGTCACAGTTTTCCATAAAACTATTTCCTGTTTAAACCCGGTGTTAAAAGTCTCTAATTCTCACCCGTAGTGACTTACATAAACGTGCATTACCGCTTGAAAAAATTAATCCGGGAAAAACGACAATGAAAATTGAAACCGCTTCGGTGTAGTTCGGGGTTGCTCGGCACTTAGCCTCGCAACGCGAGTTATTAAATGATCGAGTTTGCCCGCTTTATTCGGTTATGTAAGTGATATTAATTCCATAAACCGCGTATTGAATAATGGCTCTCGCTCTCTATAGGCTTTTACTTAACGACCGTAACGAATAAACCAAAAGTGCCTTTTATACATTTTACGATCCTAAAATTGAGATGTCCAATTTTTCGGAATTGATTGAACTTTCTATTCCCGGAAAACTGTTTAACGGCTTCGGTGTCGAGAAAAGCTGTAAAATTAAGAAATCGAGCGTATAGTTGTTACACAATTAAATGAATGAACCAAAAAAAAAACAAACAAACAATCAAAAATCTGGTCCTAGCGAAGAAAAACCTTAGCTTAAAATTTGCCACGAATAAAGTTACAGTAAGACTGCTTTCGTTACTACAATGTCACTTAATCACTTTATTGTAACTTTTTTATATTGGAAGAAAATGACATTGCTAACAGTCAGTTGATGCACGAAGTGAAAACAATTTTTTTCCACGAATAAAAAGACTCTAAGTTTTTCAGCTTATAAAAAGGGTCCTTTTATTCGTGGTTGGTGTCGAAAAAAATTTTTTCGCTCCCGTGTATCAACTGACCAATATTAAAAATCAATTTTCTTCCAATTTAAAAAAATTAAAATCAAGAATAAAGTCCATGTTTAGAGAAATTCTAGTCTTCGAAACTCGCCTCATTGTAACTTTATTCGTGGCAGAATTTGGGCTTGGGTTTTTTTTTTCGCTGGTACCATCAAAATAATTATACATTTTAATACGATTTTTGTTTATTTAAAAAACTTATATCTCCACGTTAATCCTCTCGGGAAAATTTTCATCGGTTTAAAACTTCATAAACTAACTCCGAGTTGATTCGTGTGCATGATTCGAAAATTTTCGAGTTAATAAACTCAATCAAAGTTTTCCTAGTTTACCTCGTACACTTTTTCAATAAATAAAACTTTGCCAAGCATGAACTTCCTTACGTAAATAACCCGCGTTTAATTTCCCATTTGAATATAAAAAAAAAAATTTTATCAAAGCCTTTAAATCTCAGAGTTATACGTTATCAAGGTGAAAGTGAATTCGCGTCGAATTACACGCACGGTAGTTTTTTGGCGCGGCTATTTGAATATAAAAAAAAAAAGGTCAATTTTCACTTTCAAAACAATGCGAGAAATGTGTTCTTCCTTATCTTACAAAATTATCTTAACTTATTTTTAGACAAACGTGAAAAAAAAATTTTCAGTTAGTTTCCTTCTTTCAGATCATAGATAAAAAAATAGTTGACCTAGGAATTGAAAGAATCGACTTGGATAAACTTTTGAAGTCTCGGGCTTTACAATTAATTAATGTGTATGAGTTTTGCTAGCCTCTTTAGTAGCTTTATTAATAATTATAAGAATAAGCAAATAATTGTTTACATAGACATTAAAATGTTAAACACTTTTATATAGATACAGTGCAAATAAATTAAATTTCAATGATCCTCTTTGCGTATTTTGAAAAAATACATAAACGAAAATCCCGAATCTCGTATTTGGAGTTGAACTCGCAGGAAGTCTATAATTTGCCGAATGATGAGCAACTAACGAGCTCGGCACGGTCTGGTGTCAAGTCGGCCAATGCAATTACGACGGCGTGTTTAATGAGCTACAAAACTTAAACTTTGAGGTAACGAGATTCGGGTGCCACAATTTACCGAGGTTGGCTAACCTGCGTACTGTACTTTATTAATCATTGTTTTATCACTGCGGTCGTTGAGATTTTTTCCAATTATAATATGCAGATGTGTACTTGTCGAATAATTGTGTCAATTTTTTGATACTAAACCATACAACGGTTCTTCAGTTTATATATATATATTAGCCTTAGTGTGGAAAGACATCATGTCAAAAACGGATAATCTCAATGCAAAACTGCACGTAGATGTTGCGTTTCTAACTTTTCACCCTAAGGCGATGATTTTAAATATAGTGTGTACATGCCGTATTAGGATAAACTTCATGAATAATTTGATGTTACTGAAAATTATTTTTTATATTCTTAATTAAGTGATACATTACTTTATTTATTCTGTTATTTACTATGTAATTATTATGAAAAACAACACTTATTCTTGACTATCTGCACTACCTAAATATTAATATTGTATAATCATTGTAATAATCGGGTTAATCGCCCGTACCCATAAAATATAAATATTTTTTCAAGGGCTGAGGTATGTACAAATACAAATTTTAGATCCATGTTTAGCTGCGATTTGCACTAAATTAATGAATTCATCAATTTTAATGTCTACTTTTGATTAGATTTTCTACGGACCTTATGTTGGTACGTCCATTATTCACTTCTGCACCCAGCTACTTTCGAAAAAAATTGTCTTATGCCATGAGTAAATTTCAAAGTTTTGTGTCAGTTTTTTTATCAACATTTCAAAAAATAATAATAATTAATAATTATTTGAAATGCATATTACACGAAATTATATTTCTTTTTAAATTCATGAACATCGCATTACTTCGACGCTTTGCATTTTAATAAAAGAGGGAAACAATTTTTTTTTTTTTCCAATATTTATATATGAATATCAAGACGCTGCTATAACATACTCCTATCATCAGTAAAAAATTATTCGGTTAATAAACATGTTATAATAAAAAAAAAAAAAGTAGATGTATGTACTTCCCATAAAATTACCCAATTAAAGCGGGGTACTCTTCACGATCGCGAGGAGATAAGTCGAACGCGCGAAAGTGAAAACTCCTTTATGTCATCTAATAAAACCAGTTTTCTCGGGCGGGTAGGTAACCCGATATTTTCATTTCCTCCTCGAACCGCAGA